>CM067259.1:21116264-22316264 GCA_034195605.1 Santalum album
GAAGGATACGGTCCACCTTCAAGAATCCACGAAGTAAAATACTTTAGGTTTTTGCAACACAACTGATCTATTAAACCTTAGAATCTAGCAACGCTCCCACGTATTTTTGGTCATGCTGGCTATAGAGTGAATGGTGTTTTTCTAGTACTCATTGAATACTGACACTCGGTGCTCTTAGTCATACACATGCCCTGATGTATACAGATGTTCATTTTTCATATTTCAATCTTATGGGTTGGATGAGGGTGAAAAATCAAGATAACGTGTTAGTTTTCATACAACTTTGTCACATATTAAGATTTATATTGCATACAATCAATTATAACTGTTTTTAAATATTCTTATTCAATGAATGAGCATATAACGAAATTGAGTAAAACTCTACACATCATCTTAATTTTTTTATCGCGCTCATTTGATCTGTATAATAACAAAATCCAAAGCAAGATCATTTTAAAGTGACACAACTATCGACCATACAAACATCTTTTCCTTTTAGGAAAAGGGTTGAACTCTTTTTTTTCCTATTCTCTATTTACTAACAAGGCTTCCTTGAGAATGACATGTTAAACAATTCAGAGTGGAAATTTGTTTTGCATTGTGCTTTTCCTCAATTCATTTTGGAATATCTCAAGCTCATCAGACCCACTCACTCGCCTTTATTTTATTTGGTCCGGGAAAGTAGGTGTTGACTACACCCAGACAAATTTGAGTTTTTTATATTAATTTTTCCACATTTTGGAAGAATTATAAAGGAAAATAAACCAAAGAACAAAGTGCCAGGCCGCGTGGCGCAAAGCGCGTAATAAATGTGAAACACCTTTTTTTTAACTCCACCCCTCTTTACCCTCGTTGATATTTTAAACATTTTTTTTTTTTTTTACTTTTTTACTTTTACCACCGCCCTAATAAAAAAGGCACATCAAAAATAAATTTAATTTTTATTCAGCTCGATTCCAATGCATTGGGTTATTGTTCAACACAAGTCAAGTAATGCAATTGGACCGCTAACCCGCGACCTTTAACTTGAGGTCAAATTGCATTTTATAGGCTAACATTTGATAAAAGTTATAAATCTAATTAAACATTTACTATTACCTAATTATATTCCAATCTTTTTAAAGGGGTGTAATTCTAACATATTTTAAAATATTTTTTAAATTTGGCCTATATTTATAATGAAGTTTTTTTTACAAACATTCTTTAATAGTAAAATTCTAGATTTCACAACAAAATTCTTCAAATAATTTTCTTTTACAAAATTTTACGGTAAAAGAATGTATATAATAGGCTTATTTTATTTTAATTTTTACAAACATTTTCCCCAACATTTTTATTCTTTAAACCTTTTACTTTTTATAAATTTGGACTACCAATTTTGTATGCTCTAGTTATCATAAGAAGGAGTCACACATCAATTAAAATAAATTTTATTACTTAAGTATTGGTCATAAATTTTACTACGAGGATCAAATTTTTTTCTTTTATATTATTAAACAAAAATTCTTCAAACATTTTGCTTTTTTCAATTTTTTTGAAAGAATTGCCAAGAAAAATATTATAGGCTAAAATTGCACTCGTTTAAAAAGGTTTGAATATAATCAACCAATAGTAAAGATTGGATTAGATTTGTAACTTTTATCAAAAATTTGGCCTTAACTTTATGACTAATATAACTTCAGATGCTGTAGTCTATTTTATAAAATGAAATATTATGCATTCAAAAACTTTTGTACCAAAAAGTCAGTGCTAGAAATTTTGAACCAAATGTGTTTTTTGTGTTTTATCTTCAACAAGTGTCCATTTACTAAAATTTTATGTAAAAAATCCCATAACAACCTCAGTAATTTTTAAAGTTAATGTTCTCAATTTTTATTATCAAATGCACTGGATTGTTAAAATCACTAGCAGCATTATGTGATCATTTATTTTCACTGTTAGCAAACCTGTCATGTTTGGGGTTGATTTGGAGCGAGGTTATGAAAATATACTTTTGGCTTTTTAAAAAGCTAAGAAACTGTTTTTTGAAGGAGCTATTTAATATATCTTTTTTTAAAATATTTTTTTCACTTTCGAAATCATATTTAGACTTTTCAAACAATAGCTTAAAACTTTTTAAAGATTTTTCAAATACCCATTTTTATTTTAGAGCTAATCCTTACCCTTATGAGCCGCTACTGTTGAAAAAATAAAAAATAAAAAACAGCCTCTGATAGTTAGTACTTCAGATAAAAACCCTAAAATATCTGGCAGGTATTAAATAATAAATAAGTAAGCTTTTATAAAAAAATTAAGGGGGACAGAATCTACTACCATAATAATATTTCAAAAAGTTGGGGCGTGCAGTGTACCCCACCAATTGAATTGTTTTACTCAGGCCCTAGCTGTGGGTCAATGCCAGTTGCACTCCTTTATCTCCAATTTTATCTATTTGGTTAAAATAACAAAATAACATATTGAAAAATTACATAACTTTTGGATTGTTGAGCTGTGCTTGTTCCCTTAATTGCTCTGCATTCAAAGGATAATTGTAAGGAGCAGTTGGGTTACCTCCACTGATTAGTTGCTTAAATTGCCTTTGAAAGCGGCTTTAAAAAGCTCAGGACATGTTCCTCTTCTCTCTTTATATATATATATATATATTTGAAATTTTATAATTAAGGAATCAAAATCTTGAAATAAAATAACTCGAGTATTGTATTTTCATAGAACAAGTCGAGTGAAGCATGTCTTGTTGTTTATTCTGCACTTTACCCCATGGGTTTATTGAGAAGGTGTCACTTCTTTGAACTTGTAAATTTTAATCGTACGAGATAGGAAAAAAAAAAAGAAAAAAAATTTAAGATTTCCTTTTCATTTTCATCCTTTGTATAGAAATGAGGGAGAAATCGATAAATTATTTTACTTTTTACATGTACTTTCGACCCATACGACTAATTTATGAGGAATTGGACGCGTTTTACCTTCTCACCAGACAACCAAGAAAAAGCATCGAAAGGAACAGGCCACGGTCCCTCTCGTAGGTACAGATGATGCCTCCAAGATCTTGTTCATTTTTTATAAAAGATTAGTGGAAATTAGTTGATACTAAAAATAGCTAACGAATTAGCAATAAAAAATTCAAACAATAACTCTGAAGATCATGAGTTCAAATCTCAAAACAACATAATTTAATAAACGAGGATACAAAGAAATGGATACTACCTCCAAATTGATCACTAAAATATAATTATCTTGTGGTCGAGAGAGAGACCGTGTAATCACTTGAATCCATACGCAGATTCACTTATAAAAAATTAATATTAGTTACATTAATGTTGGTGGGACGAAGAGGGCAAGGGGAGTGGGAGAGTCAAAAGGATCACAGCTCATGTAAGCACTGTTTGGATGCTTAAGATTTTCAATAAAGTGAGTTTTTAAGAGAGTGACGTATCAGATTGTACGCGCACACACAAAGAAAACACAGCCGGGGGGTGGTGGGGTCTGTTTGGTTGCCCAGAAAATCTACGGTAAAAATGGAGCGGTGGCAGGAGGCTGGTACACACTATATTTTCTGTAGCCGGGATGTGGGGGAGGAGAGGAGGGAGTAGAGTTCAAGTTGAAGAAAGAAATAAAGAAAGGAGATGATTTATTTAGGGCTTTAATCAAACTGGGGAGAGCACCAGAATTCAGAACTGTACTATGCATGCATGAAGTGACTGGAGGAAGGAAGGGCAGCTGTCCTCCTGCCCGTCAAATCTATCCACCACCCTTCTGGTGTCTGACCGTAAAACCCCAGAAAGAACCCATTTAAGAGAGAGGGAGTGTGTGTGTGTGTGTTTGAGAGCCTCATAATGATTGCCGTGTTATATGGGTAAGGATTAGTGAGTCATTAGGATAAAACATGTGTTGTCCTCTTAAGCTTGGTTGATCAAAATGACTATGTCCAGAGCTAATACGTTAGATAAGCGTTCCTAGTTAGCGAGACTAGATCCTATATGATTTGATTGCAAAGTATAATCGAAAAAGAAAAAAGAATAGTCTTTTATTTGTGGTGCAAGATGCATTGAGCGTTTAGATTTTATTGGTTTGGGAGAATCTCGAAAAATTGATAAGGGCCCTTTGTTCTCTTACTATCTTTCAATTTTTCTGATTAAAATTTATTGATGCCCAACTACTTAATTTGGGTACTACTTGGATGATTAGATACCGTCTTCATCAACTATAGGGTGTTGTGTTTTAGCTGCAGGGGTTTAAGGGGTTTTATATTTGAGTAATTAAAAGGCAAAAGCAGTAGAGCAGAACAAAAAGAAAAAAATAAAAAAGGAAAAGAAAAAGAAGAGGTCTTTCTCTCAAGTATTTACATACAATACACAGATCCCTATGGAGTGTGTGAGAGTGCAGGGCTGCTCCCCAGCATACTTTGCCTCACCCATTTCATTCCTTTTGTTTAATTTATAGAGACCAGAGACAGAGAGAGAGAGAGAGAGAGAGGAGAGGAGAGAATGTGTGTCTAATGCGCCCATAGAATGAAGTGAAGAGTTGGTACTGTTGTGGGGATAAATTTCTCTCCCTTGATTTTCCTAAGGTAGACAGAAAAAAGAAAAGAGAAAAACCCTATTTTTTTCCATTTAAATTTTCTAGATGGGTCGCTCGCTCGCTCACTCATGGGAGAGAGAGATTGGAATGATTAGTTTATTTTCTCCCCAATGATTGAGTTTGCCTTGCTCTCTGCTGCAGGATATACTTCTACTACCACTACCTGTGCTCTCTCCTAGCTTGGAAATTGAGCAACGAAACTCCTCCCTCCCAAACAACAAAGAGAGAGAAATACACAGTCAGAAGGAGGAGGAGGAGATGAAGTCGATGAATGATGATAACAATGGAACCCCCAACGCCAACAATGCTAGTAATAACAACTGGCTGCGCTTCTCTCTTTCAGCCCCTCATCATAATGATCCACACCATCATCATCATCAGTACCATCATCATCCTCACCACACTCAGCAACAGGTTTCTTCCGTCTCCAATGCCAGTATTGGTGGTGCAACCACAAATTTCTTTCTCACTCCTCACCTCCTCAACACCCCCTCCTCCTCTGCTGCTGCTGGACTCTGCTATGGCTTTGGGGAAAATGCAGCCTTTCACTCCCCTCTGTCTGTAATGCCTCTCAAATCTGATGGCTCTCTCTGCATCATGGAAGCCCTCTCTAGATCCCATCACCCACAGCAAAATGGTTTGTTTATTTTTTTTTCCTCTCCCCCTTTTTTCCTTTTGTTCCCCCCTCTTAACTCATTGTTCCTACTATTGCACTTCTTTTAATTGCACTAAATTAATTGCCACTTTTATTTTTTTTTCCCTGTTTATGTCTAAAATGTGAAGGGATGGTGCCACATTCATCCCCAAAACTGGAGGACTTTCTGGGCATGGAACCCCACCCTCAATACTCAAGCCATGAGAGGGAAGCCATGGCCCTTAGCTTAGACAGCATGTTCTACAACCAGAATGTCCTAAACCCAGAACAACCCAACTCCACTACCCCGCAATATTGGGGGATTTACCAGCAAGGCCCAGTGCTGAATGAGTCAGAAGAAGAAGAACCCAACAGTGCCACCCATATTGCTTCAATGGGGGAGGATGGGAATGGGGGGGGAGGGGTCCTTAAGAATTGGGCGCTCGGGCAGTACCAAATGAGCTCAAACCCTAGTGTGGGAGGGGCTGAAGGGGGAGGAGGGGCTTCTTCTGGGGCTGTTCGCGCTGTAATGGGGGGTTGTGGGGATTTGGAGTCACTCACATTGTCAATGAGCCCCGGGTCACAGTCCAGCTGTGTCACAGCCCCATCCCAAATCTCCCAAATTGGGACAGAAACTGTTATGGAATTGGCAAAGAAGAGAGGGTCTTCTAAAATGGGTCAAAAGCAGCCTGTTCATAGGAAGTCTCTTGACACATTTGGCCAGAGGACTTCCCAGTATAGAGGCGTCACAAGGTTTGTTTCTGTTTCTCGTTGTTTCATGTCCATGTTATTTTCTGTTTTGAATCTTAAAAAGATCGAAACTTTGAACAATTTGTCAACACTCTCCAGGCATCGATGGACTGGAAGATACGAAGCTCACCTGTGGGATAACAGCTGCAAGAAAGAAGGCCAAACCAGAAAAGGAAGGCAAGGTTAGTTCAGGAAGAAAAAGATGTATGTTCCCAAATTTGGTTCCTTTCTGTAAGTGACAGTACTCATGTATTCTGTTCATGTTGCTTGCTTGACATGTATACGCCCATTGCAAATGACGCATTTCAGTTTATCTGGGTAAGTCTTGCTTCTTCACTTTTAGGGGAAATAAGTGATAATTTTCATGAATAATGTTGTGCTTATTTATTATTATTATTATTATTTTTTCTAAAGTACTCTGTACTAATCTTTTGAATGCACTGTTTAGGGGGTTACGATATGGAAGAGAAAGCTGCTAGGGCTTATGATCTTGCGGCACTCAAATACTGGGGGCCTTCAACCCATATCAATTTTCCGGTGCGATTCGAACCCCGGATAAGCCTCTCATTCGTTCTAATGCTTTCGGTTGCTAAAAGAAAAATAAAAATGCAAACTGTTGGTAATTTTGCAGTTGGAGAATTACAAGGATCAACTTGAAGACATGAAAAACATGAACAGGCAGGAGTACGTTGCTCACTTGAGAAGGTATGAAATAAAAAACTCCCCATAGACTGCTCAAAACTGAAATAATAATAATAATAATAACAAGAAAAAGAAAGAAATGTCTTCCTATTAGTTTTGAATGTATTATCCTGATATGTTAACATTTTTTGTAATGCAGGAAAAGCAGTGGATTTTCCAGGGGGGCTTCCATGTACAGAGGAGTAACAAGGTCTCATCATTTTAAAAAAATAAAAATAAATTATATTTTTTAAAAATATCATTTCTCACATTAAGACAGACAGTGGATTTAAAATTTATTTTATGTCCCCACATTTTCTTCCTCATTGTGTAGGCATCACCAACATGGAAGATGGCAAGCTCGGATCGGTAGGGTTGCTGGAAACAAAGACTTATATCTTGGCACCTTCAGTGAGTTCTCTCTACAGCACAAATTCCCTCTTACTTTCGTCTCTCATTCAAACCTTTTTTTTTTTTTTTTTGTAATCATTTTTATGAAATTTGAAATCACATTTGTCACATTTCCTCTACTGTCTAAAACTTTCCAAGGTGGTTTGTTTAAAAGAAGAAAAAATTGTGCTGAAAAGAAGATTCAAAAGGATTTATCCTTGCAACATTTTCTGCTCTGTTGTTCCTCTCCTTTTTCCTTGTTGGCCACCTGTAATGCTTTAGTGAGGCTGCTGGTAGCTACTGCTACTTTAACACTGCACTTTTTTCAGACCTCAATCACAAAGGGAATCAACCCATCAAAAATACAAAGTACTCAGTAATAAATTCAAAGACTAGACTTGTATACATTAATTTCAGGCACCCAAGAAGAAGCAGCCGAGGCCTACGACATCGCCGCGATCAAGTTTCGCGGCGTAAATGCTGTCACGAACTTCGACATATCTCGGTATGACGTGGAGAGAATCTTGGCCAGCAATTCTCTTCTCGCGGGGGAGCTCGCGAGGCGTAACAAAGAGATAGAACCCATGAATGAGAGCATCGACTACAATGCGGCACCGCCATCGCACAGTAGCGAGGACAACGGCACCCGGTCTGAGAGTAACAATAACGGTAATGAGAGTTTCCCAGACTGGAAAATGGCTCTCTATCAGCCATCCTCAGTAGCTGATCACCACCACTCGGTCAGCATTGCCAACTACCACGATTCGACGGTCCCGATGGCATTGCACGATGTGATCGGGATCGAGTCGGCGAGCTCGAGCCAGCCCATTGCAACAACCCACTTGTCAAATTCATCCTCTCTGGTCACCAGCTTGAGCAGCTCGAGAGAAGGAAGCCCGGATAAGGCCGGGCCCCCAGCGGGCTTCGCGAGGGGCCCATTTGGGCCCGGTCCGATGAATTCATGGATCCCAGCTGAGGCCCAGCTGAGGCCTGCAGCTGCCATTTCCATGGCTCACCTCCCAGTTTTTGCTGCTTGGAATGATTCCTAGATTGACCCCCTTCTCAGTTTGCTAAAACATGTTAAGGTTTTGCATGGAGAATGTGGGCAAAAGGGGGAAAACAAAGAAAGAAAGAGGAGAAACATAAACTGTTGTTTGTGATCACTGTGGTAGGGGGGGGGGGGGGGGGGGGGGGGGGAGAAAAGGTGGATGGTGATGGGAGTTGGTCTTTCATTATGTTTTTTAATTTTGCTCAAGGCGCTAGTGGGAGAAACAGTGAATGTTTGTTTTAGGAACTTTTTATCAAGAATTGTGCAGAATGGAGGAAAGCAATTGGGAGGGAGGGGTTTGTAATGATTATATTCTGTGGAAATGGGGCCTTGGATAATTCAACCTGCTTTTTCTTTCTTTCTCTCTTTTGTGCTGAGGCCCTGTTAAGAACAAAATCCAGCACAATGTTCCCCAATAATGCAAGAAAAGGAAAGGGGGGGTATGTTTCTTTGACCATCACATTTCAGTTCATACTCCCAATCCAATCTGCTCTCAACCCTGGACCACGCCATCATTGCAAAATCCTCTTTTCCATTCATTATTCAATAAAGCATGCATGGCAAAGAATCCGAATTAGGGAACTTTAGCATGGAGTTATTGGGATTTCCTTGTAAGGTGGTGTCCAATGGGGCATGAAGCATGATTACTCAGGCTTTTGTCTGCTGTTTCTCAAGCCCTCTGTAGTTTAAGAATTCCCACCGCGTGTGCGTGTGTGGAGAACGGAGGATTAATATGGAACACAAAAGCAACTTCATGTCCCGGCATGGATGCAGACTCTTCTTCGTCGTGCCGTTGCCCGTGCGCATAGCGTCGAGCTCGATTTCGGCCTGGGTTGCTATGAGAGCAAAAATGATTAGGCGACAGCTGTGGTTAAGTAATCATGTAGAGTTGGGGGGGGAAGCTGATGAACTCATAAGGAGAGAGACTCAGCTTCACAACAGCTGTTGGCCCGATCTTTCACTGATGAAATGATTGCTCTTGATAATCAGTTCCATTGTCCAATCCCCCAACTAATAGTAGAGCTTTTCTAATCAGTGCACGGTTATTACCCCTTTTAGAAAATTCACCTTCCCAAGGCATTTTCATGCAATAAACTTCTTACATGGGAAGTCCAAGCTGCAAGGTAATCAGAATGCACCTGGAGAAAACTACAGAGTCCCTCTTTATCTCCCAGAAGATTAGGAGTTCTTATATGCAAAGTACGCATGCACTCAACCGAATAATCAAAAGGATTCAAACTCCTGATCTTATCAAATACCGAGAATCTATCGTGCCTCGCACGAAACACATGGGTTTGTTGAAGTTTTGAGAATCGTTGTTTTTTCTAGTGAGATTCAAAGAAATTCAGGAGGTGCAGCCACAGAAATCAAGGGGCAAGGAAATTCACAGGGGAGGAAAGGAAGGGCAGACAGACAATTTGGCAGCTAGGCCTAGAAAATAAACCAAGTCAAAATGTTTACATTAACGACGTCTTTAGGGTCAAAATGACGGCACAATCTGGTCTGAAAGTTTGTGAAATCGAACGCAACATGTTCCACTGGACTGTACGTGGTTAATTCATTGATTAGGAATTACTGAAACATGGCTGGGATTAGTCAAGGAAACCATGATGACGGTTGCTATACTTTTGTCAGTTTTGAAAGGGATTGGAGACAAAGATCAGTTTAGCAGTTCCAGCTAATTGTTGGCTGGTCTTCCTTGCAATCTCACAGCTTCAATCAACACAACGACATGAAAAACCATAGCCATGCTTCTCCTTACCTGTGCTTAAAAGTCAAACTAAGAAAAGATGCACTAAGCTGGTGCTCTTTGGCTCCTTCAAAGTAAAGTTTGCTCACGCGCTTGTAGTGAGCATTGTCGTATGCGCATAGGAACGTTATAAATTTCAGTCGCTATAATAGTCGCTCTTTTCTACGGCTTGTGGAGTGTGGGACTAAGATTGATCCCTAATTGGTGCCTTATTTTTAGGTGCTTTTTGTTTGCCCTCATAACCAGAGGCGCCAATTGAATTGGGCATGGGCAGGTCAATCATGAATCAAGGGTCGACAGGAGCATGCTCTAAAACTCTAATGTTTAATAAAAACAAAAAATACAAATCCCAAGTAGAAATGATAGTATGGGTGGGTCGAGATTATTTTATGAGTGTGTTGGGTTAGGTTATCTTATGGGCAGATTGATTGGTCATTGGTTGAGGTTGCGGGTTCAAATGATATCTATCCTCAAAAGAAAACTGATAAAAAAAAAAGGTTAAAAGAAAAGGATAAATAGTTCATAAATTGTTCAGTGCTCTTTAAGGTTCTTGTGGCCAGGTGATGGACCGAAAATGGGCCTTGTTTGTTAAGTGAATTGTTATAAGGCCCAACCCAAGGAAACAGAAGGTCAACTCTATTCATCACAGCCCGCTTGATAATGGGCCTCCAAGTGCAAATTGGTGCAATGGGCCCATGTGAATTTTGGGTACCCAAATCCGGGGACGACACACTTTATGAAATATATATATGAACCAACCGAAAATCAATTGGAAAAAAGAATTGTAAGGTTTCAAATTAAGACCTGCAACTTTCAAATCCTCTTCGGTCACACCTTGGGTTAAATTCTCTTTCCATAATAGTGCTCAAACCTTTGGATGAAGCCAATTTAGACATCCTTGGGTTGCATGCCCTATTTTGTTTTCCTTCCCAACAACGTGTTAGATTGTTGATTTTTTTTTTTCAAATTAACATGTTCCATGTCGGCGAGTTTTTGGTGCAAAGTTACTCTTTTGCGACAAGAAGGTTATTGGTTTGTTAAAATTTTACATAAAAATGAAAAAGAAAGAAAAATTAGCTACAAGATTGTTAAGGGTATTTTATAACCTAATATATATATATATGCATGCTGCATAAATACGTATTGGGTTGAACAAACTTTGCGAGTTAAAACTCATTAACATAGAAACCCTAAATATTAATATAAATACTGATTGGAGGCAACGTTTTAAGTATTTTAGACTCAATATCTAGGATGTAATGCTAACCGCTTAAACCCTAATAAATATTGCATCGATAAACAACCCTCACCCCCTCACCCTCACAAAGCATGGAGTATTGTACAATGAGATCCATTCTAACATAATGTCCCTTATATACCAACTACGGGATTTCGAATCGTCGAAACTTCTTGATTTGGGAAAATCAATGGCATCACAGATGAAATGATGGCCATCCAATGCCATGCGTTGCCTCGAGGGTGAGCTATAGTTTGCACTTTGAGCACCAATTGGGCTTCATCATCAGTGGAGGTAATCCTTTAAGGACTGCAGAGCAGCCTTATTTGTGCTTTACTTGTAAACAGACTGCCCCTAAACTTCATGATTACTCCTCTTCTACGCATGCATGCTCAGACCTTGGCGGACCTAAAAAAAAATATGATGCATGCAGGGTTTATGTATTTCTTTTATTCAAACTTTTAACTAGGGTGAAAAGTTGAATAATTTAACGCATGCCATTTCTAATCTTTTTGAGAGATTCATAGTTGATTTTCTCTGTTTACGTGCACAAGGGCTTCACTCCTCTTGCAAGACTGAGATAGTTGCACCAAATAATTCAATACAACACATTTTGGGACACGATATTTGTATAATGTCCATTACCAATTTTATCCCTCTTCACGTCCAGTAATACAATGTTGCATAAAATTATGGGGGTATGCTGGGATTTCAAAAGAGGGGATGATTCGGAAAATCAAAGACATTGCGACTAACATGTAACTAACTATTCATACCAGGCTTGCCATGGTTTAACTCTTATAGATGTGATTTGCTACTAACATCACTCTAACTTCAACTTAAGTACCTTTTGTGCACACTTAGTGCGGTCCTGATCAATTGTACCAGCTCCTTCATCAACTTTTTGTAAGGATTAAAGAGGTAGAGTAAAGCAAAAGCTGATCTAAAAAGTATTAAGGAAAATCAATCTACTTGAGTGAGAAGGGAGAGATAAGGGCATGAATCGAGCTTTATATTTAAATTAAGTATGTAATTGTGGAGTATTTTGAGTACCCTTGTCAGGCAAGGAGTCCCAACATTGATAGCTCTCAAGTTGGGCTCGAGGATTATAGACCTTGAGGGATACAAAAGTTTTATCTGAGACGGCAAAGTGAGACTCATATTGTGTGTGAACTATTTGCTGGTCAATACAGGCCTAGCAACTTTGTAGTGTCTTCCTTTATGACTTGGTTGTCTTCTCCTTAACCATTAATTCAATTTATTTTTAGGATTTAAGCAAGTTGTAAATTACGTTATCAAGTTTAAAATACCTAAATTGCTCCCTTCCTACTTACTATATGTAGTATATATCTACGATTTTTATGCGTTAACAAGTTCATACCCGTAAAGGCCCATTATATCGGTCCATTACTCAATAAGCTTAGAATATTATGTTGAGATATATTATATCATAACATTGACAAAATGTCAAGTAAAAACAAACCCCCCCTCCCCCCCTCTATCTCATATAATGTGTAGCCCTATGAAACCATTTTTTGAAAAAGAGGAGCAAGTAAGCGATGATAAGCCTCTTATTTTCTTTTTGTTAACTCTGGGAACTTCAGATGAGGCTTAAGAATCTTAAGAAATGAGTTGAAGGATCACATATGGATCATCTAGATTTAAAAAAGTCATGAATTTGTGAATTTAAATAATTTTAATCATGCTTTTTTTGCACCTTAGTTTCTCGATGTACCATTTCTAAAATGAATTGTTAGAATTGTCCAATTTCATAAATTTATACTCTTTTAAATTCATGTGATTCTGATCCCCATTTTTTGGTACCGTAAAAAGTGGCCATCGGTAGGATATGGATGCAATTTTATTTTTGTTTCTTTTCCTTTTCTTTTTAAGGGTATTATCTTATTTTATTAAGGTCATTTTTGTTTTTTATATAAACCTTCTCACCTTGGGAAGAAAAAAATAATAACAAATTTACCATTGCTTTTCCCCTAAATAACTCACAAATTCAAAATGTTTTCCCCCCTTTTCTCAAGCTTTTGACACGCACAAATATCAATCGGACTTGTCTGCGTTTAGAGGGGAAAATGCATTCTGTATTTGGCTGTTTGATAGCTATCGCGTGTACTTTGGAAATCCTAACTGTTCATTCAAGTTTAAAACTTGTCAAATTTATCTATAATTAAACTTTTCAAAACGTTGTATTTAACAAAATGACAAGTTTTTAACTTGAATGGATGGCCGAGATTTTTAAATTACAAAATGGGGACCATCCAATGGTCAAATGCAGGCTTGATTTCCTGCATTAAATATAGATAAGCTCGATTGCATATATGTAGTGTTATTAAATAGTGTTTAAATATCTAAGAACTAATTAATATGTTTTATCCCGGGGGAAAAAAATTTGACGTTGCTTTTTGTCATTGTGTCGTCTTGTTTTATAAAGTCAATTTTATGACCATATTTTTGATGTAACCCTGTCGAATTTTCACCTTGAAACACAATTCGAGTAAAATATTTTCTTCAATATTATACAAACTAAAAATAAATAAATTCTCCTCTCTAGTAATGATGGGATCTATCATTTAAAATTAGGGCTTAACTTACTGCAACTAAGTTTGGTGCAACGCACACATAAAAAGAAAAAGGTTAAAATAAAACTCAAAACGGCATCGTTTTAGGTCTTGTATATATATTTTAAAACATCACAAGGTACAACTATACCTAAATTATATGCAATTACTGTATATTAATTTTTCCCTTAAAATTATTATTATTTTGCTGTACTTCTTTCTCCAACATTTGCCATGAGGAACATTATAGTAAAGTGTCTCTTGTATAACTATAATAGAATATTTAAAAGGTACTTTTCTCAGAAAAAAAAGGGGAAAAAAAAAAGAGAAGAAAAACTTTTAAAAAAAATGTAAAAAAATTTAAGTCAGCTCTCCAACAGAGGGATGCTCATTCAATGGTGGCCCAAAACTCCCACTTTTTTCTTTGCTGGGCTCGAAACTCCAATTATTTATGCACAAAACATGACTTCAAATGCCACTCTAATCCCTATAAATGGCACAATGTGCCACTGTTCGCTATCTAAAGTCAGTATAAATGTCTTCATTCGATAAATCAAACATTACTTAAATTAAAAATGCTATTGATTCTCAAATTCAACAACAAAAGTACAAAATGTCGAACCCATTTTACCTACCAAATCTTCTCACTACCGTTAACCAGAGATTTGGTGGGTTTATAGGTCTCTGTACCATATAAATGCAAGAGGGGATCTCTAGATAGGAGTATTAGAGGAGTCTTCATACCTCTCTAAAATAAAACTAAGCTACAAGAAAGTATTCTTTCAAGTATTATATACTCCCTCTTTCAAAACCTTGGCAATAGGCCTTGAATCTGGTGCCACATATTAGTTGCGTCTCTATTAAAAAGGCTACTCAATAGTGTTTCTCTGAGATCCTAGGCATGGGACTATACAACCATCAAGTAATCCTAATTACTTTTCATTATTGCTTAGCCAAAAAAAAAAAAAAGAGTAATCCGTACTTTTTCGACATGGGATTAGAACATTATGATAAGCCATCAAGCAAACTCGTGCAAACCCCACGACAAAGGGTTATAGAGAAAGGAATAATGACTGTTCGATATGAAATTCTATACATATATTGCCATATAGTAAAAATTTAGCCTTATTTGATAATAAATGAAAGTCCATTCCAATAATCAAAGTTAAACTCTGCTTGTCCAACAAAAGAGTCCATAAGCGATGAAAGGATCGACTACTTGGGGGAGACCTTGTTTGTAATTAGATAAAAAAAAAAAAAGGATGAAATTCACGATCCAATGGTCAGATAAGCATCTTTATCTTAGCCCTGAACAAGTATGCCCACATAAACAAAGCTTCCTCCCTCGTTCATGCTAGCAATTTCAGGAAGGAAAAAAATACAGACTCACAAAGGTGCATGCACGGATCGAAGTTCCCAAGTTCACAACGGTGCCCTATTTCACGTGCCCGCGAGCACCTTATTTATGGGTAAGCCCATAGACAAACATATGCGCGGGTCAAGTCAAAGAAGAGAGAGCTGCCGTATGGGGCGCCGTCCAATCATGGCGTTCCACGTGGTAGGAGCAATGATACTGTGTGAGGACCCACGCTGGTACGTTAGGTGTACAGTCCTAATCATCATTTATCCGCGGATCTTCTCGGACAATGCAGCCCAGCCGCGCGTGGGGCTCCTTTCCCCCTCGCATCAAAACATCAAATCGCTCCACTTTCTGACTCATCGGTCGTACTCTATGTTCCGGGTCTGAAAATGTCGTAAATTTATGAATTTATAAATTTAAATAAATTTAGTTATTTTTTTCCTATAATAAAAGATTAAAATTATTTAATTTTATAAATTCACGATACTCTAAATTCGGGTAATTTGAATCTCTTTTTTTCACAATCATGATTTTTGTGAAGTATAGGTTTTTTATTTTTAAATATAATGAAAATTAAATAATCAGCATCTTTCTGAATTAATTTTTGATTCATATGATCAAATTTACTTAAGAAAATATATTAAAATTGAATAAAAGAGAGAGGAATGAAGAAAATCTTGATCCCGCCCATAAAAGCTAATTATAGGTTTGGCAAATGGTTTTATTATTATTATTTTTCAAAAAAAAAATTTTGCAAGGAGTTCTGTCTTGGCCCAAATTGATCCCTCACTAAACTGTTCAATTTGACCCTAGTATTATCAAAAAAATCAGGAGGATCATGGACATTCATATGAATTACCATGTTATTTTTTATAATGGTTGTAATGTCCGTCAATAATTGATAAGAAATCTAAAGTTCGTTGAGTAAATTACTCCAAAGTGAAAGTCGAAAGGACTAGGTTACGAACTATGTCAAAATCTAAAGTGCAATTTCATTGCTTTAGCCATATAATAACCATACAAATTTATGTTTACTTTGATCTGAATATAAAAACGTCCATCAAGTGACTAATCCTAGACTAGATTATGAAAGATTAATCATGTTTGAAGCTGCTGCTTGCGAACTTAAAGAGTAAAATGAGAGGGCATATATTTTTGCTAAAATACTAGTCGTTTCGATTTTTCTGCGTGCCTTGGATAATCCGTAGAATTTTTTTTTTTGATGAATCGAAAACTTTTAATAACATAAAACCTGCATGCAAATGGACTAGGCACACCAAAATGAGATTACATCAAATCAAAGTAATCAGAAAAAGAAAAGAACCAAAATCCAAACGATGAATCAAAATTATCTAATCAGAAGGAGTGATGCTTAAATGGATCTAAAAAATTGAAAATTATTGTGAGAATTTGAGATTGAATCTATTGAATAACATACTGAGCCGTATGCTTTTTCTCTCCAAAAATTCTGATATTTCTCTCACATCAGATGGCATATATAGTAGCAGTTACAACCAATCTTTTAATCCTAAAAGCCAACTCGTAAAGTTGTTGTTAAAAAGAATCGAAGGTTCTCGTTATGGGAGTGTCATCCCGTAATTAAAAATGGGAGGAAAAAAAAAATAATTATGAGAAACAATTAGTTTAGAAATAGGAACACCATACCACGGGGTGGCGTGTTTCACAGTGGATAATGGCTCCAGCAGCAGCCAGCCGTTGATTCCGGACCAGATACATTTACCAGCGAGATTACGACCCTAGGGGGGGCGGGGTTTGACCGAGGGAGATGGTTTGACCGGGTCGGATCTTATATCGAACTTTTATAATGGGTAATGTGTTTGTAGTGGGGCAAATTGGGTTTTCATCTACTGCAGTATTTAAAAATGATTTATTTTAAATTTATTTTATAAATTTTAATTGTACAGATTGAATGAATATATAAAATATATAATTTAATTATTTATTGAGTTTTCTAATCGCTATAACAGTTTTATATATTTAGACTCCTTGTTGAAATGTTTATGCATAGTAAAATTACATAAAAATTAACTTGTTCTCCTGTTTTTTTTTCATTTATTTAATTTATATAATTAAAATTTATAAAATATTTTTTAAATAATGTGACTCTGAGGTGATATAATAAATAATTTCTTAGTGCGCTACACTGGATTCACCAATTTGGGGTGTGTGTTTATGCATGGGGGGCGTTTTATTGATTTTTTTTTTTAAATTTATTTTGGGGCTGGGATGCATTATGATGGAACATATATAGAAAGAAGTGGGGGAAGATCTAACAGCTGGAGACCGTACCAGGACAAGCAGGTAAAATGGATGATGAGATTCCATTATTCCTTGTGTTATGAGGGCCACACCCCCCCAAACAAAGAGTAAAAGGGAGAAAAAGATTTAAAGCATACTTTAATTAACAATAAATGAAAGCGAAAAAGAAAATTTACGACTCTGCATGGGGTGATCCACATTAGCACCCTCCCCTCCCCGGGCCGTGCATTTTGGACCGCACACCTGTCCATGAAAATTTATATGCTCAACGCTGATAATAATGCAGGACTAATTCCACCCCCTCACAATTTTTTTCCATATAAGACATGTTAATAAGTACTAGCTAAGTTAATAACAGCTTGATTTTGTTTCGATGGGTGCTAAGATTTGAATTTTTAATTGTATTAAATTGTGAAATAATTTTGTTTATTTTTTTATTTTTTAAGTAATCATTGGCTAAGGCTTAATTTAGAAAAAAAATTTGTATAATACTTTAAGCAACTTGAAAATTTGAAAATTTTCTTTTTTATTTTTTTGGACATTTTAAGATAAGATGAATCCTTTTTAATGCTCAAACCAAATTTTTAAATGGGTTTAAAAACAATTTTCGGAAAATTTATGAAGCTTCTAGTTCTATTAGGGATTTCCAAGCCCATAAAGTCTTGCCCTAGATTCAAAATCATTATTGCTGATTATGGGGAAAAAAAAATGAGATGGGCCCACAAGAGTGACTTGTATCGGAAGAAGAGCTGATGATGGGTGACCCAGTTTGGGGGTGGGGGTTCATAGTTGTTCATGGAACTTAGGTGCACAGTGAGTGTTCTACAAACAATAAACAAATGGGAGAAATTAGTTGGCTCTGAGGAAAAATGAGTGTGTAACAGCAATGAGAGGTCTGTGAGAATAGTTGGCAAATGTGTCAGTAAAAAAAAAGGGGGGAAAGATGTCAAAGAGGCAAGCTTGGACTTGAAGAGAAGAACCTCTCCAAGCCAAACCCCCTTCTCATCATACAATGAATATAAAAATAAAACTATATAAAAAAAATATAAACAAAGAAATAATTGAAAAAGGGGGAAATTACAAAGAGTAAAGTGTGGGAGGAAAGGAGATCAAGCGATTAGGTTCTGTGTAATAATTTACCAGCAATGGCAGTTGGCGCAGTAGTTTGTCTTTTAAAATCATACATCAGCATCACCCGGCAAGCAAAGGTTCTCTCCCTCTCTCTCTCCCCCTCCCTCTCCTTTTTCTATCTTTCTTTATGTACCCTTCTACAGTGTCTTTAATCTGTATAAGTTTGATTTTGAAGCTATCTTTTGTGGTTTGTACGAGTACCCAGTTGGTGAATTGGTTTCCTTTCTCCCATTTAAGCAAGCATTTGATGCCCTAGGGGTTCCTGTCAAACACCCAATTTAGGGCACTGTGCAAAAACTCTGCCCATCTCAGTTTCTTACACAATTCAAGTAAAAGTGGGGTGCTTTCTGTAATTGTTCTGTTCTCTTCGATGTTATAGGGGTTTATTGGGTGTTAGATTCAAAGCTTCAAGAAGTGATTATTCCCCTATTTAAGGCTTCTATTGACCTACTGCTGAGAGATTGAAGTTATTCTTCTGATACAGGTCGGGGATGAGAAGATCCAAAGCTGCCTAACATCAAGATTGGGTGGAGGGGGTGAAAACCTGGGTCTTGTCTGAGCAAAACAGAGAAAAAAAAAAAGAAAAAGAAAAGAAGAAGAATCGGATTTCTTTTTGCTGTTCTGATAAGCTATTCATTACTTTGGCCAATGCCATTGTTCCTCTCCTACTTTATGCTCTGAAAGGTTCACTTTCCTGTCTCTGGGAAGCATTTCTTTCTTTTTCTCCCAAATTAAGTAGTCTTGGTTTAGGGGTTTTGGGAGGTCAGTTGTAGCTTGCTGCGTGCAGATTTTATTTCTGTTGCATTAGATTTCTCCTTTTGCTTTGTGTCCGTGGGATTCTGCAATGAGAGGGTTCTTTTGCTTTAAAGTCTTCACAATTCTATAAAGCTGCCTTGTTCCTTGTCCAGCCTGCAAGACATTGGCAGCTATTCCCAGTCAAACCCACTTTCTCTTTAGTTTTATGCTTCCTTCCATCACACACCTGTTATCATTAATTATTACGATCCCTGGTTTTGGGCATTTCTGTTAATTGGGGTTTCCATTTTCCTCATATATATATATATATATATATATATATATATATACACACACACACACACACACACAATTTAAAGGCTCAGTTTTGATTTTCAAGACATGGGTATTGATGAGAATGGTGATATGGGTAGCCAACACAGAGAAGAGAGTCATCCCAATTGTCCGTCTTCATCCATGAACAAAACCCCACTTTCTGAGAAAGTTGCGGGAATGGCAATGAGCTCAGTCTCCATGTTTAGGACATCGAGTGGAGCAGACACTTTCTTTTGTTCTGGTTGGGATCCTCTTGTTTCACTCAATCACAGTGCCAACTTTGGAGATTCCTCTAAAATGTTTCCGGGGTTTCCGAGTTCTTCCTACCCTCTGACACTGCAAAATCCGGGAACTGGAAGCACCCCTCACATGGTTCAGTATTCATCCGATTCAGGTCTTGTTGAGATGGTGCCGAAACTCCCATGCTTTGGAAGTGGGAATTTTTCAGAAATGGTTGGATCTTTTGGCCTGCCTGAGTGTGGTCAAGTTCCTAGTGTTGGGTGTCTTCCAATTTATGCCTCAAATGAGGATGCTGGCACTGCAAGGACCTCATCAAATGGTGCAAAATCTCTGGAGGACTGCCAAATTTCCGAAGAGAGAGCTGTGGGAGCATCACCTAGTGGAAAAAGAAGAAAAAGGGGGCCTGATTCCCATTCTCCATTAAATCCCAAGAAGGTAAACCTAGTTGCATTAATCGGCGTATTACTTTAGTGTTCGTGAGTGTTTAAAGTCCCATATTTGATTGTGGTGCTTGAAGTACCATTATGGCTACTTCCCCCATTGCCTTGGGATTGGGATGGTGTTTTTCCCCTTGTTCTGCACGTGCAGACCCAAGGTCGTGCCTTTGTTGTGAGTCCCACAATGCGTTGGGACTAGGCATTGCAGTGCTTGAAATACCTCGTTGGGCTACTCCCTCCAATGCCAACTGGTTTTGGGATAGAACCTTGATATAAGTCTGGTTGTGTTTGGCCCAAGGAGAGTCCCACATGGATTTGAGACTAAGTATTTTAGTGCTTGAAGTAACCCTGTTGAGTTTCTCCCTCCGTTGCGAATTAGTTTTGGGATGAAATCCTAACAATGAGATAATGTAAATTTATTTATCACCCATTCATTATAGAGGCTAGACGGGGAGCAACAAAAGGATCTATTGGGGGATACCGGGGAACTTCCAGAACAGCTGAATGATAAGAAACAAAATGTTGAACAGGACACGGATGCAAATCTCTCGGGCAAGCAAACGAGTAAACAATCTCAGGACAATTCTTTGAATGGGGATGCTCCCAAAGAGAATTATGTCCACATGAGAGCGAAAAGGGGCCAGGCTACGAACAGTCACAGCCTCGCAGAAAGGGTACCTTCTTAACTTTTAAATTAGTTTGTATTCAGTTACTCTTCCTATATCTTGAAGATTAAAATCTTGCTACTTACAGGTAAGGAGAGAAAAGATCAGTGAGAGGATGAAAATGCTTCAAGAGCTTGTCCCGGGATGTAATAAGGTAACTTGGGAAAGTTCAATTCCAAACCAAGATCTTCATTTTAGTTTCAGATACTGATTAGTTTGCTGTTGTGAACTAAAGATTACTGGGAAAGCAGTAATGCTTGATGAGATCATCAACTATGTCCAATCACTGCAGCAGCAAGTGGAGGTATGCCGGTCAACATTTTGCAAAATTATCAACTGTTTATGCAGTCTTGGTTGTTTTAGTTATATTCACAGATAATCATACCGCTGAGTTATTATACCTTTTGGACCAAGAAAATGATTTGAGGAATTTTGAATCTTAATTTCCATTCCTAGAATAGGAAAAATAGGATCCTGCTGAATTCATCTGATATTTTATGCCTTAATGAAAAGCGAATGTTCTTTTCACTAAATCGAAGATTATTGAACCCATAATTGTTGCATGATATTAGAAATTCTTCAAGAAAGGCAAATAGATGCAATTAGCACTTCCTGCACTGACCCTTGAGACTTCAATCTTGTGATGTGTTGTCCAGACTAAAAAACTTCACTTTTGTACTTTATTACGTCACTTATTTGTGTATCAAGAAGAACTTTTCTTCCCTGCATCTCCCTACTCTATTGTTTATCCTCAGCAAACTGCTGTTTGTAACTTGAATTGCTCGGTACTTTTTATCGTTGTATATATATATATATATATGCTCCCAACTGTTTTCTGCTCATGTGCATGAATTGCTACATTTGAAATAGAATGAAACTTGGATTCAACCTGATTTGATTGGCCCAATTTCAAACGATGCCAGGTACATGATAAATTATCATGAATCACATAAATTGATACACGCTCTATAATCTGAAAGAATTTAAGTTGTGTCATATGCTTGTTTGCATAATTACTAAGACCTGAAATCATGACTGTACACTTGTGTTTGAAAGCATACTAATCAGTTGGAAATATATGTTTGCAATGTTCTGTCATTTAACAATTCTTGCTTTTCTCGTGCAGTTTCTCTCTATGAAACTCGCCACTGTCAATCCTGAGTTGAACATTGACATAGAAAGGCTTTTATCGAAAGATGTAAGCAAAAGCTGAGGCAGCGCTAGTTTAGAAATATTTCTGGAGTTCAGATAGACATTATAAACTCTACCATAACTCCACCTTGCACAGGTTCTTCATTCAAGAGGCAGCAATGCAGCAGCAATTCTTGGATTTGGTCATGGAATGAACTCTTCTCACCCTTACCCACATGGAATTTCTCAAGGACCCATGATCGGCATCCCAAGTACATCCCAACTTCATCCCATGTCTCAGGTAATCAAAGGAGCACCGCATCGAATGGTTCATATCCTTCCCTATTCAAATATGTGGACTTGAGCAATCTTAACATACTTGTAGGCCATGTGGGACAACGAGCTTCATAATGTTTTCCAAATGGGATACGATTCCAATCCTGCTATGGACAATATAGAACCAAATGGTAAATATTTTTTTTTGATGTCTAAATATTTGCACTCGACTGAGTTTATGAACTCCCGATCTTTTCCACACCCTGGAGATCCGTTTGCAGCTCATGGTTGAACTTTGTTTTAGACTAATCTAAGTTCTCTTTTGATACCTAACCCTCCCTTCAATTCCATTGTGCTGTACAGGACTGGCCTAAATCGGAGCGATAGGGCTTGAAATGAGATATGAAGCTTATTTACTTCTACCCGAGAATTCATGAACGCCTAATGTTATTATTGCGCATTTTTACTCAACTGGAAGAGCGGAGAAGAAGTTATCAAGAGTCGGATGGGTTTTCAACTCCCAAGTCCTACGGTTTGTTCTTCGAAATTTTTCCAAAAGAAGGATGACTTGTTGAACTTACATACCTACCATGTACAGTTTGACTGCAAAATGGGACTTCAGTTAAAAGTGATTGTTTTCATTGGTGTTGTTGATTAGAGAGTATGTGAAGCCTAATTTGTGAGGAATTGGAAGAACTACAACTGAGGAAAATTCTTGTAGTGTTTATTATTATATAAGTAAATAGATGCAGTGAGCTAATCAATTAATTGGAAGGCATGATTTTGTTAAAAACTATATCATTCTGCTCAATGCTCATGCTTTTACTGCTAAAGCTCGTACTGAACATTGTTTTTATGGACACACCCAATCGACTCGGTGAGTTAACTTGGGACCCAATCTGCAGGGCGTACTCGGTTAAACCTAGTCAGTGTAGCGAAATTAGTCAAAATCATGTACATTGTTGGCCAAAACTCAATCAACGAGCATTGAATTTTGACCGTACAGCGGTGCATGCATGCTGGAGGATGCTAATGAAAACAGATCCTTTGTTGCGTAACTTAGAGGAATATTGAGATTTCGTCTGGATAGTTGGAATGATAGAGGAACAGGGATGGGAATGAGATAGCAAATGAATGAGAATAGGAACGGTAGCCGTCTCATTAGGGGGAATGACAAATGATGCAAGCGAATCATGATAGTTACAAGGACGTAAAGCTAATCAACAACGTGTAGATTTTAAAATATCCAGATAGCTCAGGATTCTACGAAATATGAGAGAGAGAGAGAGAGAGAGAGAGAAGAATTATGATTATTTGAGAAGTAACAAAGGGAAAGATGGTCCATGCGGGAATCCATCCTCATTGAGCTCTACTTTCTCTGGTCTGAAGTCCTATTTGTTCTTCTGCAGTTGCCTAAATGATACCATCCGTGCGAATCCAACCAGCTAGAGCACACTACTTGGGTTCCTTTTACTTTCCCAGTTCCCACCTCTAGAAAGACCACACGTTGGCTTCTTCTTCCATAGCCTGTGGTCATGATGAGTGACTTCGCAAGGTTTCATCTTCAAGATCCTTGTGACCTGTGATCATAATCTCCATTCTTTGTCATGGAAGACGAGAGATCTTCTGATTAACAATATCTTATCTAAGTGCCAGCCCTCAAACACACATGGTTATGATGATATTACTGCAAACACCTATGTGGAACTGGGACAAAACCCCATCACCCTGAGAAAAACACAGCAAGCATTTTAAACAAACAAGTCAGAGAGAACTTGAGGAATGACCCAAAGGACCCTCGAACGGTTAACTTGTTTAAGTAGAACATGCAATTAGAAATCTTGGGTATGTGCTCCCAAGAAAGGGAGACAGTAGGTCCTTAATCAGCGGTCTAATTGCTAAGGTAGAGTCACCCACCAACCCAGAATTCAGCCAGCTAAGATTGGACCACAGTGCTTTGAAATAAATTAACCATTTTTCTTTTTCTCCTTTGGCACTTTTAACCTGTCTTTATCCATGGACCCTGACAGAAGCTAAGCATCAGAGTATATTCCTCCCCCATGTGCCTCAGGGATTCAAATCCGCAGAATTCAACAGTCCAATGATTAATGAGGTCATGCATTATTTTATTTGGTAACTAGGGTTTACTCTTCCCATCGAATCAATGGGGATGGATGAAAGGATACTCATCCAGTCCAATACATTAGAGAGATTGTGATCGGTGAAAATAAATCTTATATATCATTACTATTGAGGCATACAGATTTATGAGATGGATGAAAGGATGCTTATCGGACCCAATCCACCAGAGAGAGAGACCGTGATTGGTGAAAATAAATCTTATAAATCATTACTATGAGGCACACAAAACTTCTCCGATTACCAGGGGAATGAGAGGAAGGAACCGGTGTCATGCCCTGTCTGTGCTATGTTATTACAAGAAGCGAGCAATGAATTGACTAACATCTGATCAACGAGGCTGTAACTAAGATCACCGTATGACATTTGGACCACAAGTTTTCTTACAAAAGAATTGAACCAACGAAAAAAATAAGAATCATACAAAAAATTACAGCAAAAAAGAAAGAAATATTGAAGAACATCACCATTTCTAGTCTCTACAGACGTAGAGATGCTTCGCTCCAATTGCAACCTTACGTTGTTTGGGGTGGAATAGGAATCCTGCGTCTGGATGGTGGAGGGGGGCATGAGAGACGAGCAGTCTCAGTGCACCTCCTGGAACCCTACTCCCCTCGCAAAATATTATTTATCAACACAGCTGTTCTTTGTGGCCGGTCTTTCTTTCTACGAGAGTATTTACCTCACGGAACTTGCTCACCGATCAAATCTAGACCAACCAGCAAGAATGATATCCCCTGAAACAGCAAGAAGTAAAAATGGATACCCTGCGCAGAGAGGAGGCTTCTGGCTGAAGCTGTTAGAAGAAGCAAAGCCAAAGCCAGCTCTTTCGTGTATATTCGGTTATGCTTTTTCTTCCTAGAATCCTTTTCCTCCTGCTTCAGGGTTTCCTTAATTTGTTTGAGTTCAGGTTCAGAAGATCCCAGTAATTGGTACTTTTCTTTCTCCCCGAGAGAGACAAGATCGCCCTCGGACGAGCGTCCAGACTTCTTGGTTACAACCCACTCGTACGCACTTCCCAACTGGAACAAGCCAGAGATCATTGCATTGAACTTGGTCACCGACATGGTGTTCTCAAAAAGAAGGTAGGGGACGATGAAGGGGAAGGATTTTGGGGCAGGAAGTATATTGAGAAACGACATGGTGGCAGGGATGTAGCACACTACCCACGATGGGAGCTCAGCCTCAGGGACGAACATTGTCATGGGAAGAACTATGCAGAAGAGTGTAAAAGAGTAGAAGGGCAAGATCAATTTTCTCAGGAGGAAAAAGAGGAATATCATGTTGAATTTCTTCCAAATGCTGATCTGCAAACCCAATAGAAGCCGGAAAAGAATGTAGGATTAGGCTCCACCAAAATTTCCACAACTATGCAGCGTAAAACAAGTTCCAACTATGCAGAAAACATACAACAACCAAAAATTAACAAGCCGCTTAGTCGTCAATTAAAAGATTAAACGGGCCAGGTAATATGACGTGACTAATCACCTAAAATGGTCAAAAAATCACAGAAAATAGTAAACTAGAGGGGCTTGACTTACTGCTTGCAACTGAAAATGCTTTCCAAAACATTTTCTGTTGACTTGAATTAATTCGGCCAAATATTTATTTATCACTACAAACATTCAGTGCTTAAGATTATCAAGGAGAATGGATTGGCTAGAACTAGTAAGAAAGCATATAAAACCTAAATTACCTTGGCTCTAATAATGTCCGGCAAGCAAAGCCGAAATAGCTGCATTGGCCCAGAATGCCATCTGTGCTGTTGTTTCCGGTACGCTTCATAAGATTCCGGTAATTCACATTGGCACTGAAAATGGGAAGACAATCCCCTATTAATCCCAGATTAGTAACTGAGAACAAAATAACCCCACGGAAGGTAAAATCATTGCAGAATAAGTACCTCAACATCATTAAGGAACACAAATTTCCATCCATGAAGATGAGCACGGACAGCAATATCCATGTCCTCTACGGTGGTCCTTTCCAACCACCCACCGGCCTGCTCCAAGGCCTTTATCCTCCACACACCAGCAGTCCCATTAAACCCGAAGAAATCGAGGAATATCCCATTCACCTGCTGCTCCACCTCAAAATGAAATGAGAGATTAATGTTCTGCAACCTCGTGAGTAGGTTCTCATCCTTGTTCACAAAGGACCACCTGGCTTGAACTAAGCCTAATTCCTCGTTATCCTGCATTTTAATTAAAGGGTGTGTTGATTAAACTGTTCTAACCAGGATAACCTATAAATATATATATAATTTGACAATATCACTTGATGATTTGTTGAGTTGCTAACATACCTTAAAATGGGGAACTGTCCTCTTTAGAAAATCAGGGTTCGGTTGGAAATCGGCATCGAAAATGGTAACAAATTCGTAATCTTTGACATAACTGCAATTCATGGCGGATTTGAGATTGCCAGCTTTGTACCCATCTCTAATCACCCGATGCCGGTACAAAATGTGGGCACCCTCCTGCTGCCACTTCTCAACTTCCTCTTTGATCAGATATTGGGTCATGGGGTCATCCGAATCATCCAGCACTTGAATTAACAAGTTCGATTTCGGCCAATCTAAATTGCAAACTGCTGCAATAGACTGCTGATAAACCTGATCCCAGCTACAATACATCAGATAACGTAATACTCTATCTTCTATCTTATATGATAACACCTATAATAACCCAAAACAGATTGCAGTAACAGGCATGCATGCATACATAGATTTAGGTTGAAATTGTGAAGCCTACCTCTTTCTCATTGCACATGGGAATCTGAACGAGAACCATAGGGAAGAAACCCTTTTCGCCGGATTCGAGGTCTGGGGAAACATGTTTGGGGACGGGTTTGATGTTCTTGATTCGGATCCAGAAGCATCCCAAGCACAGGGACAGTCTATCCAAACTCTGGATAAGGAAGAGGACGACACACGCATTGGCAAGAAATTGCAGGAAAGGAGCAAGGTAATCTACCCGGAGCAAAACCCATTTAGAGTACAGCAAATCGAACATACCCCTAAACCCTAAAGACCCTACAAATAACCGCTGCAATTGGAGATGGGGGGAACCAAAATGCCACCCCCGGAAATACGCCGCAATCTCAAACCCTAACATCACAAGGGATAACCACAGGAACAATTTGATACATAGATAGAACCTGCTCCTGACGGTGGGGTTCTCGGGCTCCGTTGCGTCATCGACGCCGGCGTCAATGTCGGTTCTTCCGGCGGCGAGGCGGTGGCGTACGGCGGCACCGATGCCGACGAGGGCGGAGGCGATGGAGGTGAGGCATCCGGCGGCCTTGTGGGCTCGGAGGAGGAGGACCCATGTGAGCTGCTTGGCGTTCTTTCCTCTCCCTTTGTCGCCACCGCCGCCGGCGAGGATGAAATCTTCATCAGAGGGGCCCTCGAGCTCCACCATGGACCAATTGGGGTTCTCCATTTTGACGACCACCGGCGTCCCACGGTGGCTCTCCTTGGACCACCACCCGAACGACGGCGCCATTGTTATTGTTGTTGTTGTTGTTGTTATGTATGAATTGTTTTTGGAGGGTCTTGAATCTGATCCTCAGATCCCACCTGAAGGAAATGGATGAACAGAAGAAATTGGGGGTACCCAGAAGAGGGAAACGCTAGGATTTGGATCCCATTGAAGGGAAAGTCTCTCTCTATCTCTCTGTCTCTCAGGAAGGGACGCGTAGGGGTGGAATCTGGACAAGGCGCCTCTCATTCATGGCGACATTGATGTAATTTTAACTAAAAGGGGAACCTTCTTAAAGAGAGGGAGGGAGAGAGAGAGAGAGAGAGAGAGAGGCAATGACTGGGGGAGGGGGATGAGTCCAAAAGAGCTGCTGCCATGGGATTACAGCTTGCACGCCTTAACACAGAGAGAGAGAGAGAGAGAGAGAGAGATGGGCATAGAAAGCAAAACGGTAACAGCTCAACACGTCTTTCATTTTGGATTCCAGGATTTCTAAAAATCTAAATCTAAATCTAAAAAAGAAGATAAAATAGCCACCACGTTGTGGTTCAAAAACACGGACTTTTTAAAAACCCCCCAAAAAAACAGAAACAAAAAAGGAATCATGAACCTTTTATATAGATAATCGGAGGAAGGCCGAGTCTTTTTTTTTATTATTATTATTATTTAAGAAGATCTCAGTGATGCTTTGGGTCACGGAAAATAGTAAACTTATCATACCATTTATCAGCATTGTTGCATATAAAAATGGCAAAATGAGAACATTTATTAGTTTTTTTTTCCTCCATAATTAAGGAGGTCAGAACCGTTGCTTTTGATCGTCAACACTCCCCCCAAAGCAAAATCCAAGTTGCCCAAAAGGGCACCAAAAACCCAAGAAAATTTGTAAAACCCTTTTTTTCCCCTCAACAATGGGCCTGTATTAATTACTTCATACAGAAGCTTGAAGAAATAATTTTTAAAATAATAAAAAAAAAACCCCAATCACGAACACATTAATGACTCCACAGAGAGAGAAACTTCAAGATATAATTTTATTATTAACCAGAAAAGGCAAGAGGGGAAAAAAAAAAGCTGCTTCTTTTTTTTTGTTCCCCCTCCCTGCGTGTTCTACCTACTACTCCCTATTAGAAAAGGCTAGTGGGCCACTTTCCTTAAAAATAAAAATCAAAACCCAACCACAAAGGCATTAATCATTAGAAGCAACCCTAGAAACCTCCCTACAAGAAGAAGCACATTGGGTGCATGTGTGTGTGGGATTTGAAAAATTGGAATTCTCCGCCACCACCTCTTTTCCCACTATAATTTACCTGATCGATCGAGAGAAAGCGAGGGAGGGGGGTCAATGCAATTTATGAAGTAAGAAGTATGGATATATAAAAGTGGGGGAAGTGTCTGGGGTTTGTGGAAAATGAATGATGCTTCCATGGGGTTTCTCCTGTTGTGGGTTTTCTTTTTTGATTTTCGCTTTACAAAGTGCTCCTTTTCTTAATTAGGATACTTAGTCGGAGTGTTACTCAAATTCTTTAAACTATGTGGTGCAAGCTTTACGACCGAGCGCTCATCATAGGATAATTGCTGTAAAAATCAAGTCAACTTTCATCCCTTCAGCAATTGCTCTTGATGGGAATTAATTGAGCCTTTGACTTTGGTTCTGGCACTAAGTACGAGATTAATCGCTTGTTATTGCACCAAAATTTATAACAATTAGTCATAGTACTTCTCGAGTTCTTTAAATCGTTATTTGTCAAACTTTCCAATGATCATAAATACAAATATTCCTTTGATTAATTAATTAATATTTGTACAAATTAATGTTTTTAAAATCTTTGTTTAAACCTGACCATGCTTTGCATTTTTTTAATCCGCGAAAGAGTAGTGTTACATATCCCTACTGAATGCTTACAGAATCTAAAGTTTTACAATTACAACACATGAAGAGGTAATTCACCAAACATGTCTAGATAGTCAAAATATTCACGTAGTAGAAGCGTATATATATATTTTTCCACAATATGGTATGAGTTGTATATAAATGCATAAATTTAATGTTTAGAAATTACTGTTAGGAAATATTTGATAGTCAAAATATCATATGGGTCGCACACCTTACCTTTTAATTAATTAATTATAAATATATAATTATTACATGGTAAACAGGTTTAATGGTCCTTTATTGTCGACCGTTTTAATTAAATACGAATTCTTTCAAAATAATGTCATTTTAATAAAAAAATATGTATTAATTTTTCAGAACCTTATTTATCGGAAACATCGTTTTAAGATGCTTCCATGGCTAACAATGACGCAACAAGCACGGAAAATGTATCCTACGACGCGTTCGTATTTAAAGCGGGAAAACGGCAGGGAGCCGCAGATGACGACAACACACTACAAAACCACTGGGTCCCATAGTTGACGGTGCACGAGTTGCCACGTGGAGGACTACGGTTGGACCACCTACCGTAGCTTACATTTAAAAAAGGTTCCTCGGAGCCGTTAAATATTAAGGGAGCATTTAACGGACACGCGATCCTCGTCGGGGACAGTAAAAATGGGAGGAGCCCACGCGGCAAGTGGGGCCCATAATAAAGCGCTAAAGGCGTTAGGGGCATGATGGACATAGCAGTCCACTTTGGGCGGTGGCGTTGGGTAATTCCCAATGACAGGTGGGGATATTAACGTAAAATAGCAATGAGTGCATTTTTATATTATATTATACTCTCTGGTTTTATTCCTGTGGTGACGTGTCATGGGAGCCGTAGATGTTCCTACTGCAGAGACACATGTCGCCAAGCGATGATGTTGATGTAAGGTGTGGGGCACTGTTCATGTATGTGATGACACGTTGTTTTTAATATTAATAGATGTAATGATGATGTAACAATTTATAATTAAAAAAATTCTTTAATTTAAAAAAATAAGAATACGCTTATATATGAGGTTAACTAATTTTTTTTTTTAATAATTTATGCTTTCCTTACACTTAAAATTTAAATATAAAAATATTTGAAATAATTATAGCGATTTAGATTGCTTAATAGTTTACTATTTTAATAAGGGTCTTGTATACTATTAAATTATATTAAAAATGACATGTCATCATATTTTTTCATGCTGTTCTCAAGTATACTTTTCATAAATAAATCCAAATAACACGTTCTTTATCTCTTTTATATTTATAGATAAAGCATTTAAAACATTTCTTAAACTCCATTTCCCCTTTATAATTATACTATTAATCTAGTTTTTAAATTTAATCTTTTTCCTCTATCGTACATTTTGCCTTTTGATAGATCCTGACATTCTTCTTACCCAAAAAAAAAAAAAAGAAAAGAAAAAAGTTCGTGCCATTCTTGAAAATAAAACACAATCATAATACAAGATAAGTAAAATGTAATATAAAATAAATTTTAGACAATGTACGCCTAAAAGAATAATAATAGAGTCTGACCATTTTTAGAATATTGTCTCTTTTTCCCTTTTTTCTTCGACAACTCATTTTTCCATAATTATTGGAAAAATTATTATTATTATTATTTTTGATGTTACAAGAATGTCGAAGGGAGTTGTCACTGCTACCAACCCTTGGGACTCTCAATCCTGGAAAAAATTTATGTCTTAATAAAACTCAAACAAAATATTAAAAATTGGTTTGACTCTCTCTTAGCAGCTGCACACCTTAATTATCCATTTGAATAGTTAGAATTTTTTTTTTCCAGAGCCAAATTAAATGATTAATTCTAATGTTGCAGTCAGTGACTAAACAGAATGGACCTTTAAATTGGGACAACATGGAGCTCTTTTCATGGGTTCTGACCCCTCAAGAATTTATAGATTGCTTCAAATTGTTTAATAGGGAGGCATATCACATGTAAATTTTAATCGTACAAACTAATGATTAAATAATTTGTTAGTCTCGAGATATGTCACGCAAGTGTGCATGGTCAGTTTTGTAATTTCATTAGAGAAGTCCACAAAACGGTGGATGATAGCTGGTATGATTGCTTTGTCTCGTTCAGTTCCTACTAATTTTAGAATATAGACTAAATAAGAAATCAAACTTTCCCTTCTAGCTTCGTGTAAATTTGTCATGTCATCACTTAACGGTGAGAAGGACGCGTGAAAGAAAATGACCATTTACCCGACCTTAGACGGTGTCAAGTGACCGTCTACTCGAATAATAATATTTATTTTGATAATAAATAAGGAGGAGATGGCCAACAACGCACCAAGATTAGATTCTGATTGTAAAAATACGCCAGTGATTTTAAAAAGCTGGGCAATGCAAAGTTAAGGTTCTTATGGTAATACGCCCGTGATATTTAGAATTAAAGAATATTAAATAAAGAAAAAAGTAAAATTAATAAATTGGGAAGAACATATGATTCTGTTAAGTTTGGTTAGTATGAATGGAATACCTATTTGATACAAACATTTATGGAAAGAATATCGCAATGGGGACCATAAGGAGGAAGGATTGTGAGGAACGAAACAGTTACTTCTCTTTACGTAAGATCAAAGCTAGACAGATGTAATAGCCATAACCCAAAACTAGCATGTAGCATCATAAACCTTCATGCATCAAAATCACACCTAATTACGAATGCAATTGCAGCCCGTACCTCAGCCATCGGTGTATCGTTACAGCAGCAGTATGAGCTGAAGCCACACTGTTTCAGATCACTCCTTTCATCCAGCATTGGCAGTTCAGAAGCATACAAGGAAAATGGAGTGGGAGGTACGATAAACGTGAAATGTGTTGTTTCAGTATTTGCAGTTGCAGATTCCACTATCGAAACGAAATCATTGTGAGGGTAAGTGCCTGCAGACAATACGAAAGATTAAGACCATGATTCGGGCCTAAAAACTCTTTCAGCAGCAAAGCATTTTAAAACGTGACTTGAACTTCCGAAGCAAAGTTACTGGTACAAGACTGCCTAGAAACAACGTAAAGTTGAGATGAAACATAATCTAATAATAATCATGTGCACGATGGTTAAAACAGTTAAGGCTGCAAGTTGCATTGCAAGAAAATACATTTGTGGAAGTGCGAAAACATTTCTACAGGACGTCAACGCTTAGACAAGTTATTTTTATCCTTCCTACCTTGTATACTCATTCAGCATCAGCCAAGGTGTCTTTCTGAAAGAAGGTAATTAGGTCAAGGGTCAAGCCAAGAAAAGATGGATATAACTTACCAAGAAGCATAGTTAGAAGTACTGTCATTGCTCGATCATATCATTTAACTTATTCTCTTCCTCTTGGAGTTCTTCTTTGAGTTGACTTCGATGGCCGAATCCGGCGGTGAACCTTTCAACTTGGCCCCTACAGCATAACTCCACAGAGCCCTTTCTACATCCGACGCTGTGAAGGAGTCCCCTTTTAAACTCAACTCCTGCATGATTTACAACAGGTGCATAAAACATAAGCCCTAATATATGCAAGTAGGGAAAGTTTCGAGCTAGTGCTTGATAATGACAAAAAACTGATTTGCTGCTGAGGGTGGTTCTTCTAAGTGGTTAAGTCTAACAGGGAGTTGTGGATTTAAGTGTCATGAGTCAATTGTTTCTCATTTCCTCATCCACCCATAGATTAGGTTAGTGCAGGCATTGTCGCTTAGCAAAAAATTTAATAAAATAAAAGACAAAATAGAACGAGGGCACATGAGTCTGACAAGAAAATGAAGCACAGCCATTTCATGCAAAGCATTTGATTTGGATAGCATACAAACAGAACAAACACTGCTACTTGGATAGGATTGATGAGATAATTATGGTAGAAAGCAGTCGATTAAACATATCCCTCATAAAAAAGGCAACCAAGTGAAACTAAACCTTTTCAACATAATCAGAAGGGGGGTGGTAGACTGCAAGACCCACCCATCGAGCAGGGACGAAAGTTGGTCTCAGTGATCCGACAGTGCCGAAGTTACGGAGCTATTTTGCCGAGTTCCTTAGAGAGAATTGTCTCGCGCCCCTAGGTATTCTCTACCTACCCAACTGTCCTATCAAATGTTTCATTAAATGGTACCTTAAGCTTTTCAAATATTTATAAATGAAGAGAAGAAACGATAAGAATTAATGATGTCCGGACGATAAAAAACTGCACTCAACAACTTACTACGACTACAACTAGTAAACTACTACCTAAAAAGAATTCTCAAGCAGAGAGCAAATCAAGAACATGTGAATAAATTCATAATCACATTCTATTCCTTCCCACTCTAAACTTTGGGTTTGGGGGATGGTGTGCTGAGGATAATACAAGTGACATATATGAAACAAGAAAGAAATGGTAAATTAGTAAAATAAACCTTTGCTTTTGCCTGTAATTTATCAGCAAACACAAGATACTGCTTCAATGTATAATCTTTGGAGCTCCCAAGGGCCGCTACCATAGCCTTTTCGCCAACATTGCAATAAACCAATATTCAGTAACATTCATTTCAAACGAAAAAAATAATAATAATAATAAACGAAATGGAACACAAAACAAATCATCTAAGAGTTCACCTCATCAGACATAAATGGTGCAATCCTCCGGTGCGTAAGCTGCAAGAACAGCCGAGGCAGTGGCTGGGCCTACCCCTTTCAACACCGTAAGCTCGGGAACAGCTTTCGAAATATCGGGAAGACATTGAAAGGCCTTCTCAGAGGCGGATTTCACAATCCCCTCGTCCAACGACTGAAACGAAATCCAATAAACGTGGCCTGAAATAGAAACCATAATTCAGTAAACAAAAAGGAAAAAAGATAGCATACCATCAACCATTACTTAAACCTGTGACATCACAAACCTTTTCAAACAAAACTTCGACCTTCTTACAGATGGAAAAAAAACACTAAACAGTAATGGCCAACATGAATTTCCAGTGCACAAGACAATAATACAGTAGCCTAATTCAGTGATAGAAAATCAGTAAATCCAAGCCCTTAAAAATCGACTAAATAATATACACTTTGATGAAAGAGTTCCACTCCACATGACCAAATTATGTTCAAGTCTAACTATTTCTCCATGCTCCTTTCATGGGTATGATTGTATCCGTTAAACATATTCAATATCTTGTAGTTTTAAATAGTGATTAAAAACGCCCTAATTTTTCTCTTTTTTTTTTTTCCCCGTGTGGTAGCTCTAGGGTTTGAAGAACCAAACAAACAGTATTTGGGTCTCAAAAGGACGGACGAATTGGGGAAAAAGGTGCAGAAGACGAGAGAGGAGTACCTCCATTTTCCCCTGGTGAGCTTCCACTGCATGAGCCTGGACAGCTCTGGAGTGGTGATGTGGGGATTAGGGTTTCGTCGGCGGATGAGGAGAGGGAGGTCGGGTTCGATAGAAGTCGTCGAGAGAGACGATGTTGGGTTTAAGGAGACTCAGAGATTGAATGCGTTGTTGGTAACATGAAAGGGCTTCTCTCCACGCAGTCGGATCGTTGCTCTCAAAATCCATTCTCCGTCTTCAAAGTTCAGAACTCGATTGAAATATCTTTAAAAAAAAGATAAAAATTCCAACCTTAGTGGTAAAGATGACATGAAAAATTAACAAGACAAATCAAATATATATTTAAAATTAAGCGTCTGAAAAATGAGTAAATTTTCACTACTTTGATAAAAAAAAATTAACATGTATATTTAGTCTTACACGTTCTCTCTATCATTAGAATACGATTTTGTTAAAAAAAAAAATTCAACTTGCATAGATTAAGGTTGTGACTGGCATCATTTCTCTTAAAATAATTACCTTGACAATGATCATTTTAAATATTAAATTTAAATAATTATTGGATTGGAATTCAAATTCTATTTAGATAAATAAATAGATAAAAATTAATTTAGAGTTTTTGAGTTTGAAATCCTCCATTTTTTTCTTGGAAGGGCCTCGTTTGCTCACCGTTAAGACAGCCCACTATGCCATCTTGAAATTTTAACCCAATTGATTAAAAGACTAATAAAATGATAATTAGGACCTTCATCTTGGGTAAAAGTCATAATTTTTATAACAAGTTTTTTTTCCTTCTTATATAATATTTCAGCCGTTCGATTTTGATTCTATCGGGGGTGGCCCTAGCGTGTACGATCATGCTAACGCACACTCAACGCCTACCCAGCACGGCATTATCATGAATGCCGAATCGTGATGCAATCGTAACCGTATATTGACCAAACATTAAATCCTCGCCGTGGAGAGTCGTATCTGGCCAAAAATCACCCGTCACATCCTGCGCCCAGCGCACGTTAGCATCCCCAAGGCGAAATCGCTACAAAACGCGCATCCATCCTAAAACGCCCAACGGATCCCCATAAATATAAAGAGAAAAGGAAATAGAAAAGAAAAAGGCGAAGAAACAGCGAGGAGCACGGAGAAACAGAGCCTCCGGCATCGTCGCCGCCGTCTCCTTCTCCGTCTCTCCCTCCGTCAACCTCCGTATCCGCCTTCGTGAAGCTCCATCATCCTCCGTCTCCAACTCCGCCTCCGTCAATCCACCATGGTGGAGGTACAGTACGCATTGGGAGGGATATTGGCTTCCCTGATATGCTGCGTCGCGCTGTACAAGTTTCTCCTGAGGTACCATGGCCGGAGCCGCCTGATTTCGGACACTTGCGTGAAGAGCGCCGCATCATGCGAGGAACTCAGATCCGCGGGTCGCGGTGGCGGTTCTGACGTCATCGTCGTCGGCGCTGGGGTCGCCGGCGCTGCACTCGCTCACACGCTTGGCAAGGTCACGCTTATTCCATCGTCTCGTTTCTTTGGATTGCGCGTTTTTGTTTGAAATCGTCTATATTATTGATACTGCGAAATGGGATTTGTTGATTCTTATTTGAAGCTTTCTTCCGTAAATTTGTATGGTTCGGCTGTTTCCATTATTACGAGATCCTAGGGTTTAGGTAGGAGTGTTCAATTCACAACTAATTATCGGAAATTTGTGGTAAAATTATTAGCAATGACAATCTGCAAGCTTAGGGATGCCAATCTGTTTGAGGAAACCGCATTGAGAACGTGTTTGTCAGAAATCATTTTTTTTTAAAGAAATAAGTTGTATTTTTAGAAGTTGAAGTTTATTAATTGAAGAGAATGCTTTGTCAAACTCTTGGTAGGGCGGATTTATAGGAATCAAATGTTGGGGAATCTATTAACCATTATTGTTCGCTTGTTAACATCAGCAGAATGAATTATATGTTTATCCTAGACTTTTATGACAAGTTCGGTACATTCCAGTTGTATGGAATGTATTTTAGAGAGCATAACTCATTCCATAGTCCACTACTATCAGTAATAAAAGGGAACAAACCACAAGAATGAGCATTCCTACCCTGAATAGAAAGGAATGCCCATTGCCATAGTTTGTTCATTATTAATTGCGATGGAAATGAACAATTTAATAGGTTCTTTCAATGAAAAATGATTTCTTTTTAAAAACTCATTCCATTCCTTTCCATTTTATTCCAAATTACCTGACTTAACCCTATATTTTTGTCATGTGCAGCCAGCTTGTACTTTATTCCTATTAGTTAACCTTTCTCATGATGAATCTTGCTATTTCATGATTTATCAGCATTGCTATTTTCCTTTTCAATTGCATGGTGTAAAGTTTCTTTTGGTTAATTTTGTAAGAAATCATCCTCTAATATGAAAATTTTCCTGAAGCTGAGTTTGTATTTTGAAATTAGCAGAGTGGACGTCAAGTACATGTGATTGAAAGAGACTTGACAGAACCTGATCGAATTGTTGGTGAACTGCTGCAGCCAGGTGGCTACCTCAAACTGATCGAGCTGGGAATGGAGGGTAGGATTAACCAGAATTTCTGCAACCCTCTGCAGATACATATAGTTGCATAAGTCTTTGGCTAATGAATTGATAGACTAATTCAGTCTGTAAACTCATAACATGCTATTTTCCATAAGCATAATATATGGCTTAGTTATTTGTTAAATGAAGTATGTGTTTTGGCTGCAGACTGTGTGGAGGAAATTGATGCCCAGAAGGTTTTTGGATATGCCCTTTTCAAGGATGGAAAACATACTAGACTTTCTTATCCGTTGGAAAAATTCCACTCAGATGTGTCTGGGAGAAGCTTTCATAATGGTCGGTTCATACAAAGGATGCGGGAGAAAGCAGCATCACTTCCTAAGTATATCTCTCCACATGTGGATATTTAATTCTAGATTGCCCTGTCCTTTTTTAAGTTCTGGAAACTCTCCTTGCATTTTGTAGTGGCTATAATTAGCAGCATGCAGCTTCAAGTGTCTACTTTTATGATTCGAATTTTCTGTTCTTTGTTCTATATACATTGGCTTGACTAAGTGCTTTAGATTGCTGGGCGTAATGGAGTAGACAGGACTTAATGTTGCATAAGCATAACAAAATGCTTGTAGAAAGTTCTTCTTCTTTGTAGTAGTTAATCTCAGTCTATTCCTACTTAATCAAAGTCACATATTATGGTAATGATCTTTAATGTTTATCAGTATTTTCAATGTGCTTGCACTTTTTTCAGCGTGCAGTTGGAGCAGGGAACAGTCACTTCTCTGCTTGAAGAAAATGGAACAATAAGAGGTGTACAATATAAAACAAAAACTGGTCAAGAATTGAAAACGTATGCGCCTCTCACCATTGTATGCGATGGCTGCTTTTCAAACTTGCGGCGTTCTCTTTGCAGCCCTAAGGTGAGGATGCCCTCCCATATTCCCTGCTCCTTTTTTCTATCTGATTTTGTTTATAGCTTGCATCGGAGCTCATAAATATCAAACTAGTCGGCGTTTTGTTATTACTCATCTGCTTCTTGCTAGAGATCTAAAGAATGAACAAATACAGATTTCTATTTTTTTGTACCATCTTCTCTGTTTGGTTTCACTCTAATTATATCCTCCACTCCACAGGTAGATGTGCCTTCTTGTTTTGTAGGATTGGTCCTGGAGAATTGTGAACTTCCCCATGCAAATCATGGGCATGTCATTTTAGGTGATCCATCTCCCATTTTGTTCTATCCAATTAGTAGCACAGAGATTCGTTGCCTGGTTGATGTACCAGGCCAAAAGGTTCCTTCTATTTCAAATGGAGAAATGGCCAATTATTTGAAGACAGTAGTAGCTCCTCAGGTATGTAATGATAAACAAGGTTTAACATTTGACCATTCTTTGTGCCCCGCTTTGTTTCTTTATTAGTGCCTTAAGACTGCTAGTAAAAAGGTGCCTTGGACTGACAAAGTGATTGACTAATTTCTATTTTTCAGATTCCTCCTCAGCTCTATGATGCATTTATTGCTACAATTGATAGAGGAAACATAAGAACAATGCCTAATAGAAGCATGCCAGCTGCTCCTCATCCTACTCCGGGTGCCCTTTTAATGGGGGATGCTTTTAACATGCGTCACCCCCTAACTGGAGGAGGAATGACTGTAGCACTTTCTGATATCGTTGTGCTACGAGATCTTCTCAAACCCCTGCACAACCTGAATGATGCATCTTCACTCTGCAAGTATCTTGAGTCCTTTTACACCTTACGGAAGGTTGGTTTCATTCATTTGTTGGATATTTTGCAGCTTCACCTTTTGTGTTCTTTGGCAAGGGGTAACATGTTGTAGACTTAGCATTCACATATGGAAGTATGCATATATCATACATAAGAGCTCTCTGTGTTTCAAGTTGAGTTATTTGCCAATTTTGGAGATTATTGACTCCAAATATCTGAGTTACTCGGTCTTTCTTGAATACGTGGACAAAAAATGTTTACATTGGTTGTTGTTGTCTATTCCTTGGTTAGATTAAGAAACATCTAATTTTCTCTCTGGGTTAACTCAACACCCTTGCTATTCTTACTGGCAGCCAGTGGCATCCACCATAAACACACTGGCAGGTGCCTTGTACAAGGTGTTCTGTGCTTCACCTGATCAGGCAAGAAAGGAGATGCGTCAAGCGTGCTTTGATTATTTAAGTCTTGGAGGAGTTTTTTCAACAGGACCAATTTCTTTACTCTCGGGTTTGAATCCTCGACCATTGAGCTTGGTTCTCCATTTCTTTGCTGTTGCGATATATGGTGTTGGCCGTTTGCTACTGCCTTTTCCTTCCATAAAGCGAATGTGGATTGGAGCCAAACTGATTTCGGTGCGCATGTCCCCTACATTCCCTCCCCCTCTTTCTTAAAAACCTTTAATTCCATTACTGTATATACAAGGAATATTTAATAGAAGAAAAGGAAGAAGATTAAATTTTCCTTGTTTCTGAATTTCTTGCATATAAATGCACATTTCAGGGTGCATCAGGAATTATCTTCCCTATAATTAAGGCGGAAGGGGTGAGACAAATGTTCTTCCCTGCGACAGTTCCAGCATATTACAGAGCTGCTCCTTTAAAGTGAGATTCTGGAAAAGCCATTGGACAAAGAGCCGCTACCAGCTGCAAGCGAGATGTTATCTAAGACCAGCTAGATTGTATCAGCTCCCTTCATAAAAAATATATTAGGGCGGGGGGTAAGGTTGTCCATTCTCACTCTTGTTTTGTGGTTTTCTAGGGTTCCTTCCTTTGTTTCTGTGCATCAGTGACATTTTTCCTTGGTCAAGTGTGTATATTTTTTTTTGTCAAGAATAACATTGGGTTATGCTTATGATTGCTATTGGGGTGAGTCAACACCAGTGAAAACTATCGTGGACATTACTGATAAACATGTTGAAAGCCCCAGAAATAGGTCAAGACCAACGGCATGGGGATTAGAGAGTTAAGAGTACCTTGGCTCGAGAACCCAAGAGACTAGCCGTGTACCTTGGTCACTCCATGAGGTCAAATTGGCAAGTCACTCTCATGGGTCAAGGATCTTACGAGGATGCTCAACTGGACTGGAATAGGGTTGGAGTATAGCTATTCCAAACTCTAAATGTACTAAAACAAAGTAATACTTATTCCATAGAATATACGGGAAATGAGAAAGCTATTATCATAAGCTACACATTCCTAACACAGGGATATGATTTAAAGAGGCATTTATCAGACAATTTACGGCACTTTTGAGTTTCAGACTTGGAAAGTAACGAGATCGTGCAACCGAACCGTGCAACAAAAACACAAAGGGGAAATAGAGTTGAATGTCATCCAGAGAAGAACAAAATAAACAAATTAGCAATACCCAGAACCATGGCCTTGGGACAGAGCTTTCATCCTTTATTAAATACTGGGATGTGTTTGTAAAAAAATTGCATGCCACATGAGGTGAGTTTTCTACTTTTCCCTTTTAGCTGCACAGGAAAAACTACAGAGACATTAGCCTCGCTACATATAAAATATAACCCTCAAAAATAACCATCTAGTTTAAAAAATAGACTTGATTACAACACCGAAGCCCACTCACTCCAAATGCTCGGGGAAAAAGGAAAAAAAAAAATGTTTTCCCTACATGTCAGCAAGAGAAAATACATTTCTCATGTCTTTGTGAGAGAGTATACGATTCGCAATCAAAACCTGCCTGTCTCTGGGCAAGTTTTCCCCTTCAAGACTTCATGCTCTTCCTTTCTGATTTTATGGCCTCATACGACGTCATAACCTCTTTGAACTTTGCCTCGGCAGCATCTGCAACATAAGACAAGTATTGAACTTCGAAACCCCAATGTAAATTACATTAGAAGCTGGGGTTACTACCGATCAACGATAACCAACCTTTGTTATCTTGGTTCTGATCTGGGTGGAATTCCATCGCCTTGGCCCTGAAAGCTGTCTGTGTTGCAGGCCAGTAAGAGATTGTTATATCATGAAATCAACACAATAGAAGAATAAAAAGAAAGGAAAAAAATAACATTAGAGAGCATCAAATTCAAGGGAAAAGGGAAGACTCAAACTATCAGAAGAACGCAGACCCAAAGAAAGTACATCTGGGAGCATCATATTTAAAAAAGAAAAAAAAAAGAATAGGTAGATAGATGTAGCTCGACACATGGGGTTAACAATGATGAATACCTTAATCTCAGCTTCTGTGTATGGTTCTGTCCTTGACCTGTCGCAAATAAAAAAAGTAAAAAGGTAAAGTTTAGTACAAGTTGCTAATATGATATTTTGATGAAAAAGAAAGCTCTGTCATTTAATTCTGAAGAAGCAAAAAAGTTGACTCAAGGATAAATATAACTTTCTATATTTATACCAAAGGAGGCGTCCTCAACCTCAATGGCATTCCAGAACTTCTAGAACTATTGAAGGCCAAGTCAGTTGCGCAACATTGATGCAGTGAGAAAGAAATAGTTCACATGTTATTTAACAAAAATCATAGGCCTATATATGATAAGGGGTCAAATAGGATTTATGGGGCAACCATCTGAGTTCTACAATTTGAACTCGTTAAGTATGCAAGAAAAACTAAACCCTATTAAATAATGTTGGTCGTGATGGACATCAGAGATGATATCTCAATAATCATCACAGAACCATAGGATCAAACAAACTCGAGGCCCACAATTTAATAAGAGAGGGAAAGAGAGAGGAAGGGAGAGGTTTTTGACTTGTAAATACACACACCCCCATATTTATGAGTATGCAGATTTGAACCCTACACCTTGGGCCTGCACCTAATACACAAGCCGGGTATAACGAGTAGATAAAGAAGAGTGTATTCAAATTTTCCAAACAAAAACATTTTGAGGTATGTCTTTTCCTGTCCTTCTTTTGGACAGTATACTCTGATGTCCCAATTAGGCTATAGTCTACGTTTTAAAGGTATACAAAACAGAAAACTTGCACCAATATTGGTGGCAAATGCAACAAATTTCCTATAATAATGATAATTACCTGTTGAGACCCAAAACTGAGTAGTGATGTGATAATGGATATTTGGCACCATCTCTTACAGTCTCCCTGGAATTAGTCCTCCAATTTTTATAAGACGCATCAGTCTTCCAGTACCAATCCTCCCGCTGGAAATGCTGATGATATGGACCAGAATCATTTTCCCTCCAGCTCTCATAGCCCCTTTTGTATTTGTTCCTCTCCCTGTTGAAAACGCTTTGCATACGCCTGATACGTTCCTATGAAAGTATCACAGAGTCCAAGATGAGATACTATCACAGTTAGATGGAACTACTCACAAAATTTAATTAGAAAACAATTAAGTATCACTTGAGAGAAGAACAGAGCAGTACCTACTTCAAGGAAAACAAATTGGGAAAAAAAATTCTAGCTTCATGGCACTGGTGCAGAAGATACGAGCTCAGGATTATAGAGTAGCAGAACAATAATAATTATTTTGAATTTATCCTAAGGATTTATAATAACTGATACTAGGAGTCTTTAGTGGGTTGACTAGGTAAATAGTTAACAAGTCAAGTGTTTTTATAGTTTCTATTTAGAGTCTTTGTTTAGAAATTAGGACTTTATATGAGTTTGTAAATGTAAGAGCTGATTTTGAGCTATAACTGTTTCCTACTTTAATCTGGAGACTTTCTTTGAGTTCTTCCTTGTCTACCAAATCTCAAATCTCTTAGGGCCCGTTTGGATTGAGGGAATAAGAATGTGAATGCTCATTCACATTACCTTGTTTGGTTATGCACTCAAGCCCGTGGCCATTCTTGCATACGAGGGAATAACCATTCCACCCCTAATACTTGGGAATCGTCATTCACATCTTCATTTGCGGCTATTACACTGCACGACTACCATGATATTGCGTTGTGCCTTTAAAGCCTTGATGTAGTATTCCTATAATTTATTAATTCATTTAATATTTATAAAGCTATATGAAAGTTACTTTCATGCTCATTCCATTCCATTATTGAGCAAACCAAACATGTGAATGGAATGAAGTGAGAACGACCATTTCCATTCCTATTCCATTCCTACCATCCAAACGCAATCCTAGTATCTTTAAATAAGGCCTATTATCCACAGTGTTTTTGGAGTTGAGTTGATGAAATATTGTGTTTCTCTCCCCCTCCTTTTTGTTGCGCTTCATACCCATCACAATGATTGGTCAAGAACTGCCAGGTAAGCCCAGTAGGCAGGAAAATAGAGCACCATCTTGATTTATGAAACCTCTCATTCATTCAAGTAAAGCTTTGTTTATTATGATCAAATTATATATATATATATATATATTTATGACTAACTAGTCTTCTTTCTGTTAAAGTTCTGCAGACCTAATTTAGCCTCATCAAAGTTATACCTCCAGATGAGCTTGTTCCGAGCTAGTAAGCTTAATATTTATAACAGATTCATACTATCCTATATTTGCACATATATAACAGTGGAACATGGGCATGTGATCCTTTTCCTGATAGACATTCATGAGTCGCAAATGATTATAGTGTCGTGAAAACAATAAAATTTTTTCATTTCACCAATAACTGAGTTCAGTAAGAAATTAACATCTAATTAACAGTAGAATAAACAGAAGATGTTACACAGGCAATAAGTGAAAAAGCAAATCTCACCACTCTCTCCATTTCTTCTTCGTATTCCTCTTGCATTCTTTGATTGTACCGTTTCCATGCTTCCTCCTGAAAAGATGACCGGAAACTGTTCGTACCCTTCCCCGATGAATGTGACCTGGTCAACTTTTTCAGTGCATTTGCAAACATGATCAGCTCGGGAGGTTAGTAAAAATCTCATCCTATTTATTAAAAAAAAGGGGGGGGGGGGGGGGGGGGGAGGGTGTTTGCTGTTTCAACTTTGAAACTGAAATGAAGTTTTTTGGCTTAACATGTTAAGCCAAAACTATGCAATGTCAGAGATTTTATTTCTCCAAAAGCTTTTGCAGATGGCACCAGCACAAGAATAACCAAAAAAATGTTTTAAGGAAAAAACCTGTAACCTTGTGACTAAGTGCTTACTAAGTTTCTGATTATCAAACAATTTTCAACTTGCTCAAGCTATGACATTCAATACTACACCCATCTTTTCATATATATATATATATATATATATATGAGGTGTACCTCATATAACATGAGTGAGGTGTAATTTAAAAGGCTACAATATTTGCCTAGAAAAACTAAGTTAATTTAAATAAAATCATCAATTAATAGAATTACGTTTGAATGCATTTTTTATCGATTTTCACCTCTGCTAAAACTTTCAATTTTACCCTTCGCTTTGCACCCATACTCCTGAACTAAGTTTCAATGCAGGATCCCTCATCCCATATAGGATTTTATTATTCACTCGTCCCCCCTTGAAATAAAGGTTTAATGTCACTCATACCCCTCGATTAAATTTCAAGGTCAGCCGTACCCCTAGGTTAAGGTTTAAGATCAGTCGTAACCCTTGGTTAAGGTTTAAGGATAGTCATAACTCTCGGTTAAGGTTTAAGACAAGGTTCATTCATTCCATGTAGGGTCTTAATATTCACTTATTCCCCCTTGGTTAAGGTTTAAGGTCATCCGTACCTCTTGAGTATGTTTTAGGGAGCAAGCCTCGACAATGTTGTGTTTTTTCAAATTTTGAAAAGTTTGAAATTTTAATTTTTTTTAATTTCAAAATTAAAGAAGTAAAGGAAAATGAAAAAGGAAAAAAAAAAGTTAAAACGATGCTAGAATCCCGGACTACTATGAAACAGCCATCGCAAAAGCTCCAGGTTGGTGACTGCACCAAAATTTCCACATTTCGAGTTACACCGCACACACTCTTATGTATGGTTGACCGCATATCCAGTACCTCCTATATATATATATATATAGTTATTTCAAAAGCAGTTGCCCCCTCAGGTTATAAGAAAGCCCAAGTTCATTCACATAGAAGTTCAGTATGGTTTTTTGTGAAAAAACCAGCCACTACTAAAAGAAATTGAAAAAGAAAATGGAATGGGAAATGGTGATAAAGAAACAAGTTCTACATACCTGAGCATAGAACCAATGAACGGTCCTCCGCAGCTGTCCCACCTGACCAAACAACCACCGGAAGTTAATATAACTGACCCAATATGTAGCAAATTTAAATTTTTTTTTAAAAAAAAACAGAGACCCAAGCTATTGGCAGCAGAAATAGAAGACAACCCTCACTTTATGTTTTAAGCAAATGATCTTCGAGGCCAATTTTGATTCTTAGAGCTTCTCCAAAACGATTGTGGATCAAGTTACTTCTTATTAATCCCTCACCCAAATGAGAAACCAAACTAGCCTTAGAAAGGCAATGCCCTGAAGCAGCAAATAAGCTTCAGCATAGACACAAACTGCCAAGTTCCTAACCCATAAAAGAAAATTACAGTCCTAAGACATTCACAAGCTCGTAGCCATTCTCAATATAACCATCTCAAGCTTGTAGACATCTCTCTTTAAAGTAATTGATCGAACTCTCTTCCCCTTCAAACAACATTCTATTTCATTCTTTCCAAATATACAGCTTAAAGGTATTAGAGCCAACAGCTTCCCCTGAGGGTCCTTCCTAATTGCGCCATTCCAGGCCCAAAGTTTCCTAATCACAACCGAGGGGTGTAACTGTAATCTGGAGAAGCCTGATTTTCCATCATCTAGTGTACCCCTTTCAGTATCCTAATATTTCTATGTCGAAACTACGAGACATAATGATTCACTAAGAAATGCGAGAGAAAAATAGGCAACCACATATCAAAACCTAAGCCTAATGATCAGCAGTCTCCAATTTCATTCCTTAAACTCATTAAATAACCCTTCTTACCAACTTTAATAGTGGTATCCCCTAATATTTACAGTCTTTGATTGGCCAATATGCTAACATGCACATAATCCATCTGAAACTCAGAGACCATATATTCTCAATTAGCATAACAGTGAATACTGCTGATCATGCTTCGTCAATAGCATCTCCCCTCACTGATCACATAAGAAAACAATCATCTTCCTCAGCTTCCCATTTTTACTTCTAATTGTAACTGATACAACAAACAAGACAGGCACATCGTTCACTATCAAATCCTGACATTGAAATCCAATCCCTCAACAAACACCGGAGGAGAGTGGATAATAGTGAATTCAACTCCAATTTTATTTTCACTCTCTCATGATCACTCTCCCATGGGTAGCTCATACACTACCAGCTAAAGTATCAGTCAGATGACACCATTTCCGGCAATATACAATAAAGAATCAATTTTTCGAGAACAGAAGACATAATTTCAATGTAAAAGTTCTGAATATGAGGATAATAGGCATCCAAGCAAAGGGCATGTACAATTAAGTAGAAAATGATGACAGTTGTACTAAAAATCATGCCAAATGAATTAAAATAAGGCTTTTTAAAACATGAAATTTAGATCAGAAACTCACGGCGAAGGTGGTGGCAGTGGCACCAATCAAACCGAAGAGGAGGATTCCCCAAATCCTCATGCGCTCCTCCTTCTCTTGCTGCGGTCTTTTCTTCTCGTTATCGTCTCTCATCTTCTTCGTGTATGAAGACGAGGTCACCGAATTCTACTCTGAGATGATGGAAATGCTGAAATTGGAAACCCTAGAAGCATGCTTTCGGGGCCGATTCAGGATCAGTGATCACTGTTCGACAGCGTGAATATAGATTGGAACGAGAATTCGTCGTCGATTTATCTTTGCAGAGTATCGAAGAAGGAATCGTCTTCTGTGAGGGTCGGTGGGGGGCGAAAAGTGATGAGGGGAAATCTCCTGTTGATTCCCGCGATCGATTCATCAGTCAGGGCAGACCAATAAACCGCTGCTAGTTTCTTTCTTGGGCACGGTATTCGTATCGGCATATTGGCCACCGTTTGAATTTTTCCCAAGGGTGAACCCAATCTGCTAAAGGCCCAATACTATGTGTTTTGGGCCTGGATTATTCTTCCTATTCTTTTTTATGTCTTTTTCTCCCATTGAACAAAATTATCTTTTTAAGTCTCCGAAGCTTAGGGTTCGCATTGATTTAATTTTTTATGCTTAAAAGGGATCAATTTGAATCTGAATGTCTCTAAAAAGTGACCAATTTAAAATAATAGAATCGTTAGATTTAAACAAAAAAATAACAAATGTAATACATATGGGGTTTTAGATTGCGCACTTGGAATTTAGTACATTTTTCATCAATTGGACTTAAAAAGTATTGTATATTGATGAAAAATTTCAGCCTTGTCGGGGCAATTCGGGCATTTTGCACCTGGGTAAGTCGTGCTCGGGATGAAGACTCACTCACTTTGCTTGCACTCTCAAGACCATTTAAACCAATTCTATGTATTTTGAACGTTTATGACAGTGATGAGACGTTTCGAACATTTTTGACAATTTAAACATTTTGGGATTTTTTAGGCATTTTGAGTTCTTGAAGGTATATTCATATCATTCAAAGTTATCGAGTTATTTTAAGTATTTGGAAGATATAGGGAATTTTATGATAAAGTAGGGATGATTTGGGAAAATAAAAATGTAGCCGCCCCAATTAATTTGGGGAAAAACTAATATGCAGCAGCTGCACACTGCATTGTGATGCTTAAAAAAATAATCTCAAATTTCAAAACTACATCGTTTTGGATTTTGTTTTATTTTTTTTTTCTGCTTTTTTTGTATTTGTGCTGCACCTAAATTAGGTACAACTACTGTATCAAAGTTAAGCCAATAAATTTGAACCACCCACCCTAATGCCTTTATGGACCCATTTGGCTCACAAAATCTCACTTTGTTATATTACTAATATCTTTTAAAAGTTTCATCTATTTTTTCCATGAAGATAACAAATAAATTTAAGTCAAAAATATACCAACTAAAAAAGGAATTCGCAATGACCTTCTAAAATTAGTATTATCTGCCCTTTATGATGGATAATTTATTTATTTATAATTTATAATAAGTTAGGTTGCATAAGTAAATGAGGATTTTGTACATTTATACACTTACACGTCAGTTTGGACTTATTATCTCTCGTGCACATTTTGACCTAATCGAAATTTCATATTCCCACCATTCCTTTGTTTGTTAAAGATGAACGACTTATTTGTTCTGAAAATTTTCTACTATATATTGTTTATTCGATTCCTCCCTTTATAAAATCCTAAATAAATTTTAAATAAAATTGTGAACAAATCAAATTTCTTTCTAATAAAAGAAACAAATAAATTTAAATGAGCCGGGTATTGCACGAGTCTGAAAGCTAGCGGGAAAACTTTATTTGACGTTGTGTCTTAGTTTTAATGCGGAGGTATATCTAATAATGATTAATTTAAATATATAATTAAGTCCCATGCTACTTTTAGTGGGGCCCACTTCACTCTTGTCGCGCTAGGACGCTTGATGTTGCCGATGAACTGCTTGCAGAAAAGTTCAAGTGGCCCGCTCTGTTTTGGCGGAAGAATCTGAAGCCTCTCTTATTGTTCCACACACTCATACCCTAAATGAGATCCAACGTTTATGGTTGACTATCATCTCCTCTCCCACCCAACAATCAGCTCCCAAAATGAGATTCAACATTTCCAGCAGATTGAATCAGAGACCGCGCGTCAGCGAAGCTGCAAATAATTGGTTCCATTCATCTGTCAAATCTTGCTCGTGTTGGCTCTGATGCTAAACGCACACCAATTGTTTGTAGAAATGCCTGACTGAATCAGTGGTGACTGACTCTAGTGGGTTACACAATAAGGTCGCCCTCTCCTTTCCCTAATGTAAAGGAACCACGTCTCCCACGCTGAGAAAAGTGCTACTAGCGAACTAGTTAGACACCCACAAATCGTAGAACCAACACCAGAACAAAAAACTGTAGAACTGAATGTATGGCATGTACAATCTTTTGAGCCATGTAGGCTTTGTGTCTCGAGGAGAATTTCAAAGGCCTCCACTTCGAGTGAATGTGGGAAGAGAAGGATTATATGGCATGTAACGTTAAGTTGCATAAATGAAATTGTGCCCCTCGTGAAGACACTGTGAGTCTTTTAGGTCTAGTAATAATTTATTTTTCTTTCATTTAACCGACTATACTTCCAAGATATAATCATTTTAGCCGTCAGTGCCCTCTTTTCTTTAATGTCACTTCCAAGAGCTTCAAAAGTCTTGCTACAGCAGTTGCACCATCTTTCTTTACCCTTAAGTGGCTTTGCTGAAAGAGAGAATGTACTTGGAGTAGCTCCCTCCCCCCTCCACGTATAATCTAACACGTCCTCTTCGTTCTTCTTTTAGGCTGCCACTGACCATTTGTCCAGCTATGTGTGACGTCCAATCCTTGAGCTGCCCCTTGTTGGCCACCCCAAAAGCTATCAATGTTTTTCAAAGAACAGCTATGGATGTCAGAGATTTGAAAGTTTCGGCACCCACAGAATAAAATGGAGTGCATTTCACTTCAATTGCTTTATAGCTTTTGAATGCGCTTCCAACTACACGAGCAATGCTGCTCTTCCACATGCTTCTTCCTTTTTTCCAAATGATTTCAACAAAAATATAAAACGAGCAACGCTGCTCATTCCCTATAAATTCTTAAAGCTTTCATAACTTTCGGTGAGTTCCACGCATACTTCATCGTTCCCAACACAATTATTGTAGGGTGAGAGCTTAGCTTAAGTCCAATATATAATAAGGAGGTGTGATTAATATTCTTTGTATTGTCTTACCAAATATAGTAGAAGGAAATTACTTTTTTTAGTCCCTCTACTTTGGATTAATTCCAGTTTAGTTGTAATATTTTTCTTTTCTCTTGAAGATCACTTGTATCCTCCTGCACATCTGTATAATGAAGGTGAACCAATGGGTTTGTGCTTTCCACACCATATATCCTTCCAAAAAGGCCTGGGCCATGGCTAGCACAAGTTAAGTGAAGATGTTTGAATGCAAAGGCTTTTGATTGGCTATAGCTTGTGATAGGCTAAGATCATTTTCTTTGGTTTATCCTCAAGATGAGAGTGTTTTTCTTTTTCTTTTTTTTTTTCTTTACGGTTTATCTGATTTCCCTGTCAACAAATAATTGGGGCCTATATACTTGGGCAAGCTTTGTCTCTATAGACACACAACTACCTTTGTATTGGTGAGATGACTTTATAATTGTGTTCCCAGCTTCTCCACCAATAACTTGATACATACTTACAATTTGTAAAATTCAATCATATATATATTAAAAATATAATAAATATAATTTAAGGACCTATCAAACTCCATACAATTTCAAGATATATAGGGTACTCGCCTTAAAGATGAAACTATTATAAGAAGGTTACAGCGGTTATGAATTTTTGTAATCTTTCATTCTTAAAGTGGATGCCTGAACATCTTAAACCGTAGGTTCATAAAGTATTTATTCCACTTTCAATCTTTACTAATAAAATTTACAGATTGTGAATGTGTAGTAAGTTGCTTACTAGTGAAGTCGATGACAAGCATCGTTGTTGGGACAAAGGGAAGCCCGTTCCACAAATATAGTCCTGTTCCGCAAACATAGTCTTGCTTCTTTTTTATTTATTTATTTTTTATAATTTTTATAATTTTTGTATTTATTTATTCAACAGAAATGGTTATTCTTTTTTTTTTTTTTTTTTTTAAGATTGATTGGTTTATACAAGTTTATATTATTTTATGGTAGTTGGTTTGTGTAACTTAAACATATAAGCATTCAGCAAAGTATAATTGTTAGTCTCGTGGAATGTGAACCTTTAGGACAGGGGTGGCAATTGGGTGGGTGGAGTTGGTTACAGGTGAGTCAAATGCGGGCCACACGACAAAATTATATTATGGGTTGGGATCTATTATATTATTGGCAGGCTAGACCACATCGACGGGTGAAGGGTTCACTTACAATTTTTATTTCTTTTAGTAGCAAAAATTCTAATTTCGAACTAAAAACATAAAAATCCTAAATATTGGACAGGTTAAGTAGGTTGCGGTTGAGTCAACATGAGTTATGTGTCAATTCAGGTAGATCAAAATTATATTGTGGATCGTCAAGTTACCTTATGAGTGGGTTTGATAGGTCATGGATCGGATTGAGGGGCTCTCCTTTAGGATGATACTGCAAATTTAAGGGGGATGATTCTTATAGGCCCAAGTTATAAGACTTATGATTCAACGTAAGCAACAAAACGGACCAGCTTTTAATTTATTTTGAGCAGTAATACATTCAGATGATTATTGACCGCTCATAAGTTGATAAGGCCTATCATTATACATGAGCAATGGATCCCATCGACATGTAATATTTTGGTTATCCTAGCTCAATACGTGTAACATTTCCTATTTTTATTTTTCCTCGATTCAAAACAAAGTAGTGACAACATTTTGTTACCAATCATAGTTTGTAGTCTTCAATCCAATCTTTGATTTAATTACGCATCTCACTCAGTCAAAATCATACCTCTACCAAATTTAACATGTATTGTTTATATCTTAACGAAGCTTCCCCGCGAACTGACTCCTGCAAGCCATTTGCGCATGCAAGGGTTTCTGTTGCCTCGTGGAAAATCCTATGAAGAAAAGTCCAACGAATCAAAACTTTTATGGTAAGATTTGATTTTTGAATTCCAAGGCTCAACATTATTTTGATCAAGAAGTCTTAGAGGGAGACCCACCATTCTAAAGTCTTATCGGGAACTGGGGAAATGGAGGAGAAACAAATCCCCTGATGAACTGTTTCTGTTTCCGAGTTGTGTTACTCTCTCGATACGCGTGCTCATTCACGTGGAAGCCTTTAATGCGCATTCAAAATCGAGCCCGACGTTTCTTTCCCAATACGTGATCAACAGCTGGTTTCGCTGATCCGTCAAACTAATGCACTCTCTAAGTGTTTGTAGAAATGTCTGACTGAGTCAGTTGCGGTGACCGCCATTGGAAAATCCATGCGTATCTCATGCCTGGGGTTTTTTCCACCATGTTGAGGGAAAGGTGAGGCTGGACGGTCCAACAACGATAGTCCATGCCTCCAGCTCTTTGGGAAAAATGTAGCCATCTCTTTGATTTGCCGGTTTTTGACCAGTTGGGTACTACTCGAGAAGAGTTGGGGTTTTGAAAGAACTAGATCAACATTCCTTTCTTGGAAGCTCATTTATGTCATTGTACTTTTCGACATATGAGTCGTGCATAACATGCTTAGAAATAACAGTTGTTTGGGGGATATTCCGTGAAACTTCTTATTTCAAATAATGGGTTCGTGCTGTAAACTTGGTGTGAAGAAACGCCATACACCTCTTGTAAATAGTTGGTATCCTTTTGACTGTGCTTCTGATTACTTCTGCGATAAGAAGAGTTGTACTAGCAAACCAGTTGGCACCCACAGATTGTAAAGGAAACACAAAGACAAAGAACAAGTGTTTATGAATACGGATCCAATGCTTAAACTTTGGGTACTGGATGAAAATTGTATGACAAGTAATGTAATTTAGCTCAAGAAGTGAAATGATATAAACTTATGTGCTTCAACCTGTACTGTGGCTCTATTTGTAATTTATTAGTAAATGATGACACAGACGTATGTTCCACAGGAATGAGAACCTGTACTTTTGTGTTTGTTGCCTTTGGGTTTATTAGGCAGGTGCGTGTAGTTTTCGTTGACCTTTATGGAGTTTCTGTCTGTAGTCTTCGGGTTTGAATTGAATATGCTGACAACAGATGGGACATCGGTTAGAAGAAAAACAGAGAAAAGGGGAGTGTGAGAGAGAGAGAGAGAGAGAGAGAGAGAGAGAGATGGTGCGCTTGTTTTTGGAGTGGTGTCCATGAGGCATGTACTTTGTTTCCACGAAGCTCCCAGAAAGGGATTAAATTGATGCGTCGAGTGTGTGGAAGGAGCTAGGAACCTAATAGGAGGATTTAATCTAAGTGACCTCTCAACTTATTTGGCCCCTTTTCCATTTAATCATGCTTGAAAGATAGCATGGATTGAAATAGGTTAAAATGGCTAGCACAAGCCTAGCTTGGGATGAGAATGCTGCGCAAGAGTATTTGTCAAAGTTACAGAGTATACATTCTCATGTTTTAGTCATACTTTAACCGCATTTAAAATGAGATATACTAACGAAAACCCACGCTACCTTATAAAGTCTATTCTGATCCATTTCATTCGAGCATTGTATTTAGAATAGGTGTGACCTATATAGCAGAAAGTAAAACAACTGGTCTATTTTTTCGATACATAGAGGGTGTAGACTTGAAGTTAGTAGATAAAATGAGAAAAAAATAAATAAATCTAAATGAGTCATCTGTCCGTTTCCGTAACCTCAAAGCAGACAATGTTCTTTTTTTCTCAAAAGGTAGAATAATTTGGTAAGGTACCCGAAGAGATAGAAATAGCTCTTTGTTTTGTTCTTCCCGCTTTAGTGGACACTAACTGGACTGGAACCCAACAGATGGACGAATCACCTTGTAAGCGTGTAGGGGATAAAAAAAAAAAAGCACTTTGTGTATGGGGTTAGTAGTTTAGGAGAAGCAACATCTGGCAATTATATTGTCTATACATGATATGACTAGAAAGTTAATGCATCATGGCCAAGGCCTTTGTCTGCCATTTGTCTAGAACAGTAATCCGCCACGTGGCACATGTTGCTAGACCCAAATTTCACTAGGGGTGGGGGGGTTCCTTCCACTAAATGCTAGTGGGAGGGTGTGACCCCAGGAAAAAACCGAAGTTGTACGTAGGATAGTCCCTACAGACATGAAAGGAACCCAAAATAACAAAGTTTGATTTGATTACAAGCCCTTCTCCCCTCTTTAGAGTGGAATTCACCAGCAGACAATTTTCTTCATCCCCTTTTTGTCTCCCCATGGACATGAGATCCCCGTTCCTAAGTTTAAAGTAATCCTTTTTATTCCTAAGCTACTTGCGGGCAATTTGATCTATTTAGATATTTATGATTAAAAAGTATTAGATTCTCTTTCAAGTAAGTCCTGAACGAAAAGAGAAGGCTAATTAGAAACGATCATGATCAAACTTATATGGTTGAGACAATAATGAGATGAGTAGGGAAGGAAGGCTCTCATTGCAACTGTCGGTTCTGAAAATATTAACATGTTTGGGATATCTATAATTTTTTTCTTTTTTGAACAGATAAAAGGGATTACATTAGCAACATTCAATATTGAATAGGTAAAAAGGACATCTGCAACATTCATAATTAGGCTTGTAAATCAGATCTACGTGCTTGAGCCTAGGGTGTTCAAGCTCGAAACAAATAAAATTGGACAGGGCAGCCTCGGGCGGGGCTTATGTCATGCCTCAATGTTACAGTCCATACTCGACTCGGTTAGTCTGAGCTTATACTTTCGTGCCTGAGCTTATCAGGCTTATGCTTGGCTGAAATAAAAAGTCAGGCTCAACTTCAACTCAAGCCTAGCTCAAGCTTAGCCCAAATAATGTTCGGTCAATTTTATTTGGAGCAATTAATTAGACTATGAAGTAAGCTGAGGCCAACCGACAGTTCTATTCATAATTTATTGCTATTCATAATTTATTGAACAAGCAAAAGAAGTGGAACCTATTCACATAAACAAAGACCCTCCCTCCGTTTTGTTTGTTTTTGAATAATTATCATGTGTTGGACACAAGTAACAACTTAAAGGAAGAGATTTCCGAGCGTAATAATTAGCTATAAATTTGAATTTAGGTCGTGTGTATATATGTTAGAATTGAATTTTGTAAAGTTAATGCTGAGAGATCTTTTTCTTCTCTCCCATTAAAGCGTGATGGAAGAGAGGAAAGGTGGGTCCAGTTGAATTTTGGATGGGCAACGTGACGGAACCAGCGAGCATGTGGGTCCGAACTTGTTCCAAATTCTTCACCCGAAGTGCTCAAGCGGTCTATGGCCCAGGGCACACCATTGACACGTACATGAAGCATTGCAAGAATTGCACCACTTTTCGGTTTAATTAGCTCATACTCATTTAAGATTTGACTCTGTTGAAGTGATTGGATTGGTTCTTTATTGCGTCAATTAAAGACAGTAAATAAATGGTTTTCTTTTATTTAAAAGGAAAGGAAAAAGCAATTCAAGCGTAAAAAAATTAATTCGGAAAAGGCGCAAGGAATCATAGACCTAATATTTTTATTCTAGAATACTCGGAGTAGTTACTCCTTAAAAACTCACGTACGTACCAACTTTTAAATTTAAATTTGAATTCAAATACCGTTCGCATTGACACCGTTTCAAATTCACCTATATACTTTTTGTTATGAAATTTAGATTTATCTTATTTCAAATCCTAATCTGAACACCATCAATAATGCGTATTACGTTCCTTCGAATTATAGGATTCAACGCTTCTTGCCTAAATTATTCTTTATTTCTTGACCCAAGAAATACCAACCCAAAACACATGTATACGTCCCCACCCCCCAACCATTATCTAAAAAAGGGAAGTTTAAATTTTTTTACTGTAGTATAGAATGCATGCATAAAAGGATGGGGAGGCAATTTGGATTAAGAAGGGTTGGTCCAATTTTGTACAATAGACCAAGTGTGACGCTTTGCATGTTTGACAAACATAACACCACCGCCCGTCTTCCATTTAGATGCACATTGTCGGATATTATACATAGCAATTTATTTCTTGGTCAATTTATCCTGAACTTTTGAAGCTTGTTCTCACCATATATACACACACAATCTCCCCTATATATAGAGATGCGTTGTGTGTTACCTACACCCTTCTCACCCAAAAAACTCACACGCATACACTCTCTCTCTCTCGCTCTCTCTCCCTCTCTCTCTCTCTATTCTATCTTCTATCTTCTCTCTCTCTCTCTCTCTCTCTCTCTCTCTATCTCTCTCTCTCTGTTCACTAGTGGTACATTAAGAATAATGTTGTCTAGGAAAGCTAGCTGCAACAGCCATGGTCAGGATTCGTCCTACTTCCTGGGGTGGCAGGAGTACCAGAAGAATCCATATGACGATGTTCTAAACCCTTCTGGGATTATTCAGATGGGGCTCGCTGAGAATCAGGTGATCATCATCTCCCCCACTTAGTTCAAATCTTCAACATTTTAAGTAATCTTTATCAGACGTGGAATTAGTTGGTGTTGCATGGGATACATATGTCATCCTTTGCAAAGTGTGAACCCATCTTGTGAGCTTCACTTTGCAAACTTCAACAATACACATTGAGCCAGAACGAAATATGACAACTTGTTAATTTTCATGTAGCTAGTTGCTCTATAAATAGAGACCTCGATTAAAAGATTTTAAGAGATTATACCTATTTTAAAATTCTTAACATAGCTAGTAGTTTATTTTTGATAAAATCTTTGACGAAAGTTTGCAAATCTAACCCAGCCTTTACTATTGGCGGATCATATTCTAACCTTTTTATAAGGGTGCAATTTTAGCCCACAACATTTTTTTCTTCACAATCCCCAAAAAAATTGTAAAAAAAAATAAAATGTTTGAAGAATGTTTTATTTTATTTTAATAATAGGTCAAATTTGTAATGGGTTATCCTCTGTTATAATGGGAATTTTGTTTTGTAATTTATTATAATTGATGTGTGATTCCTCCCAAAGTTCTTAGTCGAAACTTATAAAAAGTAAAAGGTTTATAGGAGAAGAATGTTGGAGGAAATGTTTGTAAAAAACCAAAGGCCTATTATAAACATTTTTTTATCACAAAAAATTGTGTGAAGAATTTTACTATGAAAGAATGTTTGTTAAAATAAGTTTCTCATCATAATAAGCCAGATTTGAAGAATATTTAAGAGTAGGCAAGAACTACACCCCTTTAAAAGAATTGGGATACAATCAACTAATAGTAAAGATTGAACAATTTGGCCTCGATAAAACTGTTTGCAAATTGACAAATCTTGGTATTTTTTGCTCTTGCTCATTTGCACACAAAATGAAACTCATTTGGACTCCATAATGACGGTGCGGCGAGGGTTTATACAAGCGGGTACGTACGCCACGTGAGAGAGAGGAAAATATGCACGCACACTTTATGAGAAGTCCACATGTTCACACCGTGGGATAATTGCATTTTAGGTCAAAGTTGGGCAGTAGCTTTAATGAACCTGTACGTATACTTATTGCAGCTATCGTTCGACCTCATTGAAGCTTGGCTTTCAAACAATCCCCACGCGGGAGGGCTCGGCATCACGAATAATGGCAGTTCCATTTTCAGAGAGCTGGCCCTCTTTCAAGACTACAACGGCCTCCCCGCTTTCAAGAATGTAATCATTTTTATCCCTTTGTAGAGTACAATAATACAGTGTTCATTAATTTGGGTTTGCCTTTTCTATGCGGCGTTGTTCCTTTTATCTACGTGACTCCAGAGGGCGTCATTATGGGCTGTGCAGGCATTAGTGGAGTTCATGGCGGAAATAAGGGGAAATCGAGTGCTGTTTGACCCGAACAAGCTCGTCCTGACGGCCGGTTCAACTTCGGCCAACGAGATTCTCATGTTTTGTATTGCAGAACCGAGTGAAGCTTTCCTAGTTCCCACACCATACTATCCTGGGTAAGTAGAGACTAGATTGAGTCGGCATGCCAGTCCGTATTGAGTCGGTATGCGAGTGAGGCCAGTGCATACAGAGGTGAGGGGCCTCACTAGCATATGAGTGATCGATAACCAATTTTGTGGTTGTAAACTCGGCGCACCGAGCGTTTCCCTTCAATAGAAAAGAATAGGTCGCACAACCTAAGTTGTATTTTTGTTTCGTGGACAGGTTCGACAGGGACCTAAAATGGAGGACCGGAGTGAACATTGTTCCCGTACATGCCTCCAGTTCGGACGGCTTCAGAATCACGAGACCCGCGCTCGAAGAAGCCCACCACCGCGCTTCCACCCTCAACCTCACCGTCAAAGGCGTCCTCTTTACCAACCCTTCCAACCCCCTCGGCACCACCGCGACCCGCGACGAGCTCGACGCCCTCGTCGCCTTCGCCGCCGCCAAACAAATCCACCTCATCAGCGACGAGATCTACTCTGGCACCGTCTTCGATTCCCCGCGCTTCGTGAGCGCCCTCGAAGCCGTCACCGCGGGGACCGAGCAATGGAGGCGGACCCACATCGTGTACAGCCTCTCAAAGGACCTCGGCCTCCCGGGGTTCCGCGCCGGGATGATCTATTCCAACGATGAAACCGTCGTGGCCGCGGCCACGAAGATGTCGAGCTTCGGCCTCGTCTCGTCCCACACCCAGTTCCTCCTTTCCAACATGCTGTCGGACCCGACCTTCCGTCGCGTTTACGACGCGGAGAACCGGGACCGCCTCAAGCGGCGGTACGCGAGGGTTGTGTCGGGGCTCCGGGAGGCCGGGATCGGGTGCTTGGAAGGGAACGCGGGGCTGTTCTGTTGGGTGGACATGAGGCATCTCTTGAGGGTGAACAGTTTTGAGGGTGAAATGGAGCTGTGGAGGAAGATCGTTGGGGACGGTAAGCTCAATATCTCCCCCGGTTCTTCGTGCCACTGCGACGAACCGGGTTGGTTTCGCGTCTGTTTCGCCAACATGTCGGAGGAAACGTTGGATCTGTCGATGCGACGGATCAAGGCGTTCGTTGGCAATGCCGCTGTTCACGGGAGCTGCCGGGATTCTATCTGTAATTCCGGGGGGAATTCCTTCTTCTCTAATGTAGAGCTAGCATAGTTGAGTTACTATATGGCCAGTACTTGGTTCTGTCTTTTGCTGCAGAGATCAAATAATAAGAATGCTTTTATAATGTTATGCATGGTATGTGTTTACAAGTAGGGGCAACCGTGATAGAGAAATTAATTAGAACCTAACTTAAATCTATTGATGAGCTTTTCACTAATAATATAACTAAATGGATTTATCCATTAAATGGTATATTGTCTTAAAGCAACTCAAATCAACTCAAATCACTAAGACATATAATACATTACTAGTATTAAGAAAAACTTGTGTAATTAGTCACTACCACATTTTCTATCATTTTCTCTCTCATTTTTCTTTTCTTTTTCTTTGGACGACTATTTCCTCGGTACTTTTTTCAATGCCATCCATTTTCTTTTTCTCCCCCGCCCTTGGTAGTCTAACACAAGAAAGAAAAAGAAAAAGAAAAAGAAGAAAGAATGCTATAATCCAAGTATAATTGCATTTCGGCAATGAAAGGTCTTAATTTAAAAGAAATTGAAAGCAATCAGAAATCAAATTACGGCATGATTCCCCTAATCAACTAGATTTATGGCCTTCGTTCGCATGAAGGGTAGGATGTTGAAACCAACTTCATAGCACACGTCGCGGTCGCCGAACTTTTGCCCGCCGCCAGGGAGAAGATGGTGTTATTTGTTTGGTCAATGCATATAAAATCAATTATATTGACTCATATTAACATGCCCAATCTATCCCACTGCCATTTCTGATTAAGATTTTTTTTTTATGTTGTTTTTAAGTTCATAATTAGAGATTTTGTTAAACATTAATTAAGTTAAGAAAATATTAAAGTCAAAAAAATTATACCGCCAAGATGAATTCTTGACCCATTTAATCCCCTCGAACATAATCTCATGTGACAATGTTAATAGAATATTTTTAACCTGTCGATCTGTCTCATTGCGACCTCCTGGATTATGGAAAAAAGAAAAAGAAAATGAGGAAGAGGAAAGAGAAATGAAAATCAGTTAAAAGAGTAGTCGGTTTAGAAGGACACGTTGTCCCGACAATCGGGGTACCAACAAGTGATGTGCCCTGACCAACTACACAAGTTTTTTTCTACTCGTGTCAAGCTGCCTCTAAATAGAAGATAATAAATCTTGATATTGAATATGAGTATTACTTTTTAAATATCCTTCACACAATTTTCATGTTGAAAATGTTGATGTAATGAATTTTATTACTTAGTTTTTATTTTATTTTATTGTTGCTGGTTCAAAACACCTCCAAAAAAAAACACTTAAATTTTCTATGTCAGCATCTCGATGTGAAAGGCGTGTGGAGGACACAAAAACAAGATCATTCATTAAATAAACATATAAATGAAATATATATATATATATATATAGAATGAGGGGAACAAAAAGCTTCATTGTGATTAGTTAAAGAAAGTGTCATCTAATTTCTATTGGGAAATAGGAATATTATATGTCGACCCTTCACGCACCTTTCATATTGAAACAATAATGTAATAGTATTTGTGTGACCCTTCTAGAGAGATATTTTGATAAATAATAATAAAGGCTTACATAAATTTTTTCATGTGATCAAATTTGATGTAAAGTGTGTATGTAAAAAGATATACACGCAATATTACTGGATGGAAAAATTACGTTGAAATGTAAACCGTAAAGCCCAATTCCTAAAGCCCAATTTCTGTAGAATTTTATTCATTTAAAAAAAGCCCAATCTTAGTAAGCCCAAGCCCGATATGTACGTTCCAACCGCAACGTGATCAGTGTCTAACTAAAGAACGGCACGTCAGAATCATAATGACAGTTGCGGGGGAGTTCAAAACATCTCCCATTCTCATTCAAAAAATAAAATAATAAGTTTTTTTGAACGGTAAAATAAAATAATAATCTGTCAGTTGGACGGTGCGGTGTGCGTCTTACACGTGGCGCACCCGACGGCCCCGCTATGAACCTCCCGACATATGAAAATGCAAGAAAAAAAGAAAAATAAATAAATAAAGGAGGAGAAGCGTCGACAGACGATCAAGCCGTTATCTCAAACCCCGCCCCCCTCACCGTTGGTGATTGCGCGTTTACACAACGCATGATCTCGTTCTCCCTCCCTTCCCTTCCCTCTCACGAAGTCTAGGGTTTCGTCCCTATCCTCGAATCGGAGCGATTTGATCGAGTCGATTCCCGCAGTTTTCGCCGTGTGATTTCATCTGTGTGTGAAGTCGAAGCGAAGCGTGGCGTTGGTTTGCGAGTCTTAACGCAATCGTGTTCATTGCTTCTTGTTTCTCGCGCGCGCGCGGTAGGTCATGAATTCTCAGTTCTGATCGTCTTGTTGATTTCGCGCCTGAATTCGATTGCTCGGACAGCGGCAGAGGTGCTCAATTTCTTGATCTTTTCTGTGCTTCCGTGTTGTTGTTTCCTTTTTTTTTTATTTTTCTTTTGTTGAATGAATGTAGTGATTGTAGTATAGGCGTGATTGTTTACTTGTTTCTGTGACGTTCATTGTTCTTTTCGTGTTTAGTCTTTAGTCCCCCCCTCTCTCTCTCTTACTGAATGGACATTTCATTTTTGGACCATGTACTTCCGTGTCATCCATTCTTTTCGCTTCTGTGAATGCATGGATATCGCGTTTTCATATAGTTTGGGGGAGAATGCTCAAAACTATCCATTAGTCTTAGGTTTCTAGTACTGATATATGTTGTTATGAACCTTAGAGGCATTCGAACAAAATTTTTGCAACAGATAGAGTATCCTATTAGTAGGAGTTTGTGAAGAATTTCTCTTTCAGTATGTGAATTTAGTGTGTTCTTCTGACCTGACTAAAATGGTTTCATGGACACACATCCTCTGTTGTTGATATATTCATGGAGGTGGTTGAATTAGTAAGCGTTCTGTCTACTGCTATATGCCATGCAGTTAAGATTGGTGTCAGTAAAATAAATAAATAAATATATATATTGGAAAAAATCCATCCGAGAAACTGTTGGTTTAGTATGGACCCTTAACAGTCATAGTAAAGCGAAATAATATTTCATATTAACTACTTTGTTTTGTCTAGTGCCTCTTAAACATAAAACAACCACATATTAGGGAAATCAAAATTCCACTGACTGAATGTTTAAAATTCAGTCATCTGTTAGATTTCTTTTGACATAATATTTCAGACTCTTATAATTGTTAAACGTGTGTTTATCCCCACTGGGTAGAAGAACCCGTGACTATATCAGATTTCGCAGCTTTAATTACATACACAAAGCAGTGCCTTGGTTTTACAAAACAAGAAAAAAAAAAGAAAAAAGAAGACAGTAAATAAAGACCCTAAGATATCATCTCAGAGGATTTTATATGAAAGGTAGTGTTTGACTAGTTATATTCAGTACTACCTCTGAACGTTCTTTGAACTTTTGTATCTGCCCTTCTGTTTCTTTCTGAGGCCCAACAAATTACTTTCATTTTGGTAATTTATTTTTGAAACTGTTAGGAATCTGTTATTTTTGCAACCTTTTGGACCAATAGATAATTCTGTCTGCACATGGGAAAGCGGAAAAGGGTGAAAAAAATAGAATTTTAAATTTGAAGATTGATATTATTGTGGTTTTAAGAAAATTCAGTCTATCATACTGAACATAAATGGAAGTCTGAGCAAGGACAGAATGTTTAAAAGTATATATATATATATATATATATTGCAATGATTTTTGAATGTCTTGTTTTTGGTGAATTCATGTCTGATAGAATTCACTATGAACTTGTTATCAGGAACTTCTTTCCTTTTTTTTTTTTTTTTGGCTTTTTGGTACCCTTGAACAGCATACGACATAAACTTCGATGAGTGGATTTCTATGAGTATTACTCAGTGGGACTTAACGTTTTAGTGGAACTTATATTATGAATAATTTGCCATAACAACTACAGACTTAATCCCAAGAGTTTGTTGTAGGCTACATGGAAGATGGAACCGCCTTCCGACCTGAGGCGATTTCACACCTACCTCCCTTGGTCCTTCCTTACGTCTTCCACCCAAGTTCTTATTGCTCTACTCTTAAACTTCCTAACCTTTCCCAAATCAATCAGAGCACTCCTCTTAATTGAAAAACCATTGGTATTCGTCCTTAGACAACATTCCTGCATGGTGTGCCCAATTGGAGCCTACCCCTGCTTTGTACGAATCTCTTCGCTTCTTTAATGGATTTGTATATAATTCTGTTCACTGATTCTTCTGAGAACTGTAATTTAAAAATTCCTACACTTATATATGAGAAAAGAGTTCCCTTTATCATTTTATGGTTAGTGTTTGTTATGGCTCATACGATGGAAGTATAAAGTCAATCGATAATTATTACAAATCCAAACATTTTCTTATGAAGTTTATATGAGAATTTATAAGATTACAGTTCTCAATCTGTGACTCACTAACTTGTTGCTTCTGCAGTGGCCGCCTGGTCAGATGAAAATTAGGCTTCCAGTCTACAGAAGTTATGTTGATGGGCTTTTTGTCTAATGATTGATGATATAGCGGACAGAGATGAACATATCTGCTCTCTTAACTTCTGCTGGAATTAACATTGGCGTGTGTGTGCTGCTTTTGTCGTTGTATTCTGTATTGAGGAAACAACCTGGCAATGTAAGTGTGTATTTTGGTCGGAAGCTTGCTCAAGTTCGCAAAAAGCGTAGTGATCCTTTCTGCTTTGAGAGATTGGTTCCTTCGCCTAGTTGGATTGTAAAGGCCTGGGAAACGTCAGAGGAAGAAATTTTGTCTGTTAGCGGCTTGGATGCTGTTGTTTTTATCAGGATTCTCATCTTCAGGTGATTAAACCATGCTCAGAATTTGTAGTGCACATGCATCTGCTTGGATAGAATTTTGCTTTTGTTTAGTTTAAATGGTAAATTTCACTCATAGATTTGTTGTTGAATGTGTGAGGAATAGATGGTTCAGCTGTTCTTTAGTGCTGTCACAGGAGCTCCTTAAAGAATGAATTGTATTTTCTGAATAATCATGCACTATTGTATATATTTAAGCTGCATTTCCTTGCTAGTTTGAGTTATACATTGTGCAAAATGCTGACCTTGAAAGAAACCAAAGGAGATAATTTTTTTCAGCTCGCTGATTGTGACTGGTTATTGAATCTCATGACCTTGAAGTCTGAGACTGCATATTTGATATTTATATGAGACAGGTTGTGTTAGATTAGAAGTTCCCCTTGTTCAATAAGTTCTGGAAAATTTACAAAATGATTGCATCTTCAATTAGTTAAGACGTGTAATGCACTTTTTCTATTATTTGAGGTTATTATGTTAATTAAAAATGGCAAGGATAATTGATTAAATTGTAGTGCTTGTATTTGGGAAGGTTCTCTCGCTCTCTCCCGGATTATTAGGGATGAGTATTTTCATCTTCTACATTCAGGGACTTGAGTATGTATGGACATCCATCTCTTTGCTATCATTGCCTTGTGTTACTAAATGATACTTAAAACTTCAAGCCAAAAAGGATAAAAGAATAATACAACCACTTTGCAAGCTTTAGTCAGAGACCATTCCAGACAACACTGAGCAAGGATGCGGGCCCAATATACCAACTGACCTCTGTCCATAGAGAATCTGTTGAAAGTTTTTGATGAACTAGGATAATCATAAATTACTAGTCTTTTCACAGTTACTGATCAAAAAAGAAACTAGCCTCTTCACAACTTCCTGATGAGAATATTAGCCTCTGGGTTTGTTATGAGTGTCTTCTTGATGAATTATAATAAGTCCACATCCTCGTAACACTTACTCAAACAGTTATGGTTATAACTGGTAGAATAGTCGTTCCCCTCAGTTGATATTTTTCAAGTTGTCTTTGAACTAGAAAGACCTGAGTATGATTATTTGATGATTGCAAGCTTTGTGCCCTTTTGTTGAATCTGTGAATGATTGAAATTGATAGTCTCTATTTGGATGTCTCCTGGATTAGTAAACTCATGAAGCATTATACACCTGATGTTGTTGTGGGTTTTTGGCATCGGTTTGGGGTGACAACTTAGGTCGTGCACACTACTCATTTATGGTAGTGAAGCGCAGTTGAGGTTGCAGTTTGCATGACTTGGTCATTAGTGGCATCAAATTTTTACAGTTAAATGAAAGTTATATTTGGTTTTTCTCCCCTGTAGTTGCTATATAGCTACCTAAGTTTTGACACTGATGTATCTTTTTAAATAGATGTATGAGTTTCTACTGTTGACTTGTCTAATATACTTATGCTGTTTTTAATTATTTCTTTACAGTATCCGAATCTTCTCCGTTGCTGCTATTATTGGTACTTTTCTAGTGCTTCCACTGAACTACTATGGGCAAGAAATGCATCATAAACAAATTCCTTCAGAGTCCTTGGATGTATTTTCCATTGAGAATGTAAGAGAAGGATCAGAATGGTATGTACGCAACTCATCATAAAAAAGTTCAAAATGTTATTTGAGGTAGAAAAGAAATTTCGAAACTGTTGTACGTAGGAGTTCTAGTTTGGCAATTTTTGTGCTTTATCATTTGAGGTAGAAAAGAAATTTTGAAACTGTTGTATGGAGGAGTATTAGTTTGGTGATTTTTGTGCTTTATGACTGGAGGGGAAAACTCTCAGCACTATACAATTTGCTGATTTTGTACTGTTGTTAAAATGATCATCTGTCTTTTGTTGATGATTGTTGAGAGTCATGCACTGGGTTGCACCAAGGTATTGGGGTGCCAGAAGTACCCTATTGGGTTACTCCACCCATTGCCAATTGATCTTGGGATGGAACCTTGACCTGGTATTAGAGCCCAGTTCTATTTGATCCAAGAGTGGTTCAACTGGTGCTTGGCCCAAAAATGACCTGTTTGTCCCCATGTTCTGCAGGTGCAGAGCACAGGTTGTGCTTGCACATGTGGAGGAGTGTTGAGGGTCCCACATTGGGTTGCGACTAGGCATTTTGGTTCTTGTTTTTGTTGATATAAGAAGAATTTTTTAGCAAGAGAAAAGACATGGTACAACATGGAGGGCAAGAAATCCTCCAAAGGAAAAAATAAAATAAAAATGGGACCTTGACAATGATAACTGGCTTTCAATGAATAGTGTTACATTGAACTTCTCTCCCTGATAATGTTCCAGTTAAAATAGTTTAGGTATTTACAAGGAAAAAACATATCTAGTCATTTATCATCTTCTTTCTCTTTGATTTCAATCAGGCTCTGGGCTCATTGTCTTGCATTGTACGTCATATCCTGCTCAGCTTGCGTTCTTCTCTACTTTGTAAGGAAGTGAACACCTATATTTATTCAATTTGATTCCATTTTCATCTAGTTGTTTCGAAGGTTTTGTTAATAACTATGGCACTGGACCTTTCCTTCAGGAATATAAAAGCATCACCAATATGAGGCTAGCATACATTGCTGGTTCTTCACCTAATCCAAGTCATTTTACAGTTCTTGTTCGTGCTATCCCTTGGACTCCAGAAGAATCCTTTAGTGATTCAGTGAAAAAGTTCTTCACTAATTATCATGCTTCTAGCTACTTATCACACCAGATGGTTTATCGGTCTGGTACAGTTCAGAAACTGATGGTATGCATATCATTTAATGGCGTTCTTGGTTTTCTTATTTTGATTTAATTAATATACAGTGCTCAGCCTGGAGAATCAGAAAACTCAGATAATTTAGTGATAAATTTTCAGCGTGGACCATTGACTTGTAACAATGTCGTATTTTATGTTATGTAATTCTTTAACACATTAATGTATTGTATTTCAAAGGCATCGTGTAAGCTTTTTAATGTGGAAAGAGATGTTTTTTGCTTGTTTATGGTAATCTTTTATTGTTGTGCTCACAGCCTTTTTATTGCAGAGTGATGCTGAAAAGATGTATAACATGCTGAAGGCCTCTTCTATTGATCAGAGATGTACACAAAGTTTTGTTCCATGTATTATTTGTGGAGGAAGTGCAAGTTCATTCAAGATCCTTACTAATAAGCCAGAAGAACTGCAGGAGAAAGATTTTGGCAACTTGGATTTAAGTACAAGAGAAAAGGTCACGAATAATTCTTACACTCAGGTTATCCATATCAATTATGCATTTATGAGTTCAATTGTTATTTTTTCATTAGCCTGTTACTTTTATATTATGATTTTTTAGTGTTTTTTAAACCGATTATTAGATATTAAACCTTGCCAACATACAGTCAAGCATAGGAAACATGGAAGTGCCTAAGAGGTAGGCATGCACAAATTGTACATATCTGATATGGTATGGTGGACACACAGAAGAAGAAGTCTCTTTCCAGGATGGCACCGCACTACAAGATTCCATCCAAGGTTTTCCATAACAAAGGAAAATCTGACTGAGAAACTTAATCCTACCTACCAGAGCCCTTATGACCTGACAAACTAACTGACTCGCTAATAAATGACAGTTATAATTTTGTACAACCAAGAGTACTATAATACATATATGGCAGCATGCAAGACAAGCAGCATTCCTCAAGCTCAAGTCTATCAGCTGATCTTCCGCACTTTACTGCATCTATGGGAAATACTCCTGCTTGAAAAAAAAATAAAAAAGCCGTTTTCTTTTAAGGTTAAAAAACAGCAAACTGGGAGTTGATGGCTGTCCAACTCTCCTAGGTTGCACCCAGCCTTGTCGACAGATACATTATTCCTCTTCACTAGGTGTCACAGTTGGGAAGCTACTACTGGTTTAACCAAGAATTGCCCTTGGCATTTACCCTGGGAAGACTTATCCAGAAATATGGAAGGCAGGGTAATGTAGGAGCCCTCTGCTGGGGGTAGTTTATAGTTCACTTGTTTCTATATCTTGGAATGGTTGTAGCACTTGGATCTCAACTTTAGATTGCACACCATCATTTCAGAACCACTTGCTCTGTTTTGAGTTGTAAAGTGAACATCACAGGTAACAGCTGGAAGATGTTATCATGATCATGCCAAAGTACACACTTGTGTCCCTGAAGATAGGCCCTTCATTTAGTTACAACCAGGAATATATTTAAGTATTCCTCCTTTGTCTCACTCTTAAAATAGTGTAGGTGCGGGTCTCACATTTTATTTTGGATGTCTGGATTGGGGTTCAACTTTGATGTTGGTTTGCCCCCACCTGTGCTGCTGTTCTTCGTCCCATAATGCTCCTATCTCTTCTTTCTACATTTTGGAGGGGATCTAAGTTTCCTCGAATCTCCACATCTTCCAAAACCCTAGTGGTTTGGAGGCTATAGAATTGGTTTCTTTGCTGTCTAGATTAAAGTTGTTACCAGGCAAGGACAGGAGGATTTGGTGCATAATCCTTTCCTTTTGTATACTTGCATCTGAAAGTCTAATCTTGCACCTAAAGTTGAGGCGTTTTGACTTGGATGGTAGTTCTTGACCGTGTCAACACTAACAATCTGTTGTAGGTTCATCGATTAAAAAAAGAAGAAAAAAAAGGATCTGCTGTAGGTTCAAAGACCTTTTAACTGCATCTCTCCAGATATGTCAGTGTTTTGGTGAGACTAATCCACACTGATTTTTCACTGTTCTTTGTTTGGAAGTTGTGGTATCGTTGTTTTGCTCTCTGTGGCTATTTTTGGGTGTGTTTGCCTGTGGTTGCTGATTTTCTGGCTGTCTTTTGTGGTGAGGGGGAGGACGAAGCATGCTAAATTGCATTGTTATTGAAGTTTGGCTTCAGCACAATAATAGAATTTTTCTGATTGGTATCTTGGTTTTGAGCATCATTAAAAGAAATGTGTCTTCACCTCAAGCTCTTGGGTGTCCTCTTCAGACCTTTTCCATGGGGTGCATTTGTCAAGTGTGTAGGGATTGGATGGCTGCTCTTGATTTAGTTTCTTTCTGTTTTTCTTATTTTTCTAATTTCCTTCTTTATTGGAGGATCTCTTGTCCTCACCATTTTTTTTCCTCTCTTCTGACAATATTCTTCAGTTCCTCCCCAAAAAAATTATGATATCAATTATTATGATTAAGAGGTTCCTTCCTAGGCTCCTTTAACTTGACAGTATGATACATAGAATTGCCTGAATCAATTTTGTATCGTACAACCCTTCTCTGTACTAGTGCTGCTTCTTCGAACTAGTGCTGCTTCTTCGAATACCTATGTCCAGCTGGATATGGTTCATCACAAAAAATAAATAAACCCTTTTACATACCACCCTGCAACTCTGCCAATGTCAACTTCTTGTGGGAAGTTAAATTAGCAGGCTTGTTTGAAGAGTGGTTCCCCCTTTTGTTTGTTGAATTTTCATTTGGTTTGTCATTTGCTGCTAAAAGTGGATGAAATTTTGTTTCCAATCAAGAATCTATTCTGTATCACAGTTTTTTTGGTAAATTAAATTATTCTGTATCATAGTTTGCGACTTCAAGTCCTCAAATTTTTACTGGTATTTCATAATTGTGTTTTCTTGAGCCAATTAGTCAAGCTCATCTGATGCCCTTAACCTCAAAATCCGGTCAAATTTTTATCAATTTCTTTTGGTGAAGGAGCAATATTTGAAATAGATCAAGAAAAATCTCCACTACACTCCATCTTTCATTTTTCCTGTTGTCATCAAGTAGGATTAACATTTAAAACCGGATATGGATTTAGAAAAATTATTTATAAATGCCTTTTGTGGAACCAGTATTCACTAGCCTAACTTATTTTGGTCTTTTATTCAGGAATGCTCTGCTGCTTTTGTGTTTTTCAAGACACGGTATTCTGCCCTTGTTGCTTCACAGGTTCTTCACTCATCAAATCCCATGTTATGGGTCACAGATTTGGCTCCAGAACCACATGATGTCTACTGGTCGAACCTCTGTATACCATACAGGCAAATTTGGTTTCGCAGAATAGCAACTCTAGTGGCTACTATTGGCATCATGTTTTTGTTTATTGTTCCCGTCACATTTGTGCAAGGTCTGACTGAACTGGATCACCTACAGCAAACATTTCCATTTATGAAAGGAATTTTGAGAAAGTAAGGCCTTTTTCTTGTAGAGAAAATAAGTATGCTACTTTGTTAACTTTTTTAATTCATCTAATTTAGATGTGAGTTGTGATATTGCATTCCGTAGATCGGGTATGTAATATTGTTTTACAGTTTAAACATTCCTTAGGCATATAGGTTCTCTAAAAGTGGAGAGCTACAGGCCATATGGGAGAGTTCTTGAAAGTTTGAAACCATAATGCTAGATATGTGCATATGCTTCATTTTGGGTACTGGCAATCAATTGTTAAATGGCAGGTTTACAGAGAAAATAACAAACTTCATCAATAATTTGTATTAGAAAGTATAAGAGAAATATAATCTATTTGAACTACTCTTGTTGACATTGTACAAGTTAATATTGTTACTGGTACTTGCTTATTACTTTTTGTTTTTCCTTTCCTTCCTATTGATTATGAATTTCTTGGGCTGTTGAGGCGGTTGGTTTTCCTTCTCCTTCTTTGTTGTTTTTTCTTTTCTTTTCTTTTTTTTTTTGGCGCCTTTTCCCACGTGGTTGAGTGGACAAGCGTGGAAGAAGAGACGCATTAGTGCCTTATTTACTCTGTTTTGTTAATGCAGGACCCTCATGAGTCAGCTGGTCACAGGGTATCTGCCAAGTGTAATTTTGATGCTGTTTATGTATACTGTTCCCCCAACAATGATGCTATTATCAGTATTGAGGGGATCCACCTCTCGCAGTGGAAGGAAAAAAACTGCATGCTGCAAAATTTTGTACTTCACCATCTGGGTTGTTTTCTTTGTTAATGTTCTCTCACATTCAGTTATCACCCAGCTGAATGTTATTTCAAGACCGAAAGACATACCTGCCCAACTCGCTAAAGCCGTGCCAACACAGGTGACCTTTTGCTCTGGTTCCTTGATGGATATTAGATTTAATATTTGCCCGATTATTTAATTGTGGATGCTTAGGTCTAAATAATCTTTTTATTTTTATTTATATGTTAGACTGTGCTCTTATGTGTCTATTATGCGTTAGAAATCTAAATGCACTTTTAAATATAATATATTGAATTTTCCACAGCCTATTTTGTTTTATTAATGTATCTATATAAACCTGTGGTTTGTTAGTCAATTTTTGAAACTCATCACAATACAGGTCTATACATTTTGTTTTTCCATCCTTTCTTCATCCAGGCTAGATTCATTATAAAAAATTGAGCTTTTTAGTGCATTTAAGCCAACTATAGAGCTTCAAAATGATTTTGGTTTGAACTTCTGCAGGCTGGCTTCTTCATGACGTACGTTCTAACATCAGGGTGGGCAAGTTTGGCTTGTGAAGTCGTGCAACTTTATCCTCTTATCTGCAACTTGTTCAAGAGATTTATACTCCGCAATAAGGATGATCCGTGTTGTGGCACCTTATCCTTTCCGTACCACACAGAAATTCCAAGAGTCCTTCTGTTTGGACTACTTGGATTTACCTTTTCCATACTTGCACCTCTAATCATACCCTTGTTGCTGGTTTACTTTTTCCTTGCTTATCTTGTCTACCGCAACCAGGTGAGTTTTGTGTGCTCTGTCAATATTTCCATTATTTGTTATTAACTTGGTCCATGTGTGCGAAGATAACGGATGCGGAAATGTTCATTTGGAGTTTGAAATGCTTCTCAGTGATCAGATGTTTGTATTTACAAAAGCAGTTTCTTATTGAACTCCAGTTTGTTCTTATTAGATGCTGAATATTTGATTCTTAGGTCCTTCTAGGTGACTGGGAAACTAATTAAGTAGTTTGTTAGAAAATAAGATTATTTTTTGCTGACTGTGGGACAATATGATGAAGCTTAGAGGTATCATCAACTAAAAGTTCATACTTGAACAGATAGAACTAACTGCGTTAATTTGGAAGGCCAAAAAGATGGGATAATTGTCTTTCTCATTAATTCAATGAATTTATCTTATTTTTTGGGTATCTCAGTTTCAATTTGCATGGGCTATGAGAAATACATTAGGATGCAACCATTCCTCTGCAAGTGCTTGGCCATCGTGCTCCTTTCATTTCCCATCGCAGTCATCATCTGTTTCTAAATTGATATGCCTGTATACTTTCTCTTACTGTGGGTGTAGTTAAAGAATACATGGTGATGTGAAGTTTCACATAAAACTTTGCAGATTCTTAATGTGTATGTCTCCAAATATGAGAGCGGGGGCCAGTTTTGGCCTATTGTGCACAACACGACAATTTTCTCCTTGGTGTTGGCACAGATAATAGCTCTTGGGGTGTTCGGCCTAAAACGATCACCAATTGCGTCTGGCTTCACTATTCCCTTGGTTATATGCACCCTCCTTTTCAACGAATACTGTAGGCAACGATTTTACCCAATTTTTGAAGATAATGCAGCACAGGTGATCGGAACTCTCTCTCTTTCTCTCTCTCTCTCTCTCACACAGAAACACACGCATGCCTCATTTTTGATGTTTGGGTGGTTGCAGGTTTTGATTGAGATGGACCGACAAGACGAGCAGTCTGGGAAGATGAAAGAGATTCATCAACAGCTGCATTCAGCGTACTGTCAGTTTACGTTAACTTCTCACGACTCTTGTGAATCTGACCTGCCGGACCATCATAGTAGCTGTGATCTGGAGGATGTTAAGCCAGGGTTGCATCCCCCCATTTTCCGTACGCTTCCTCTGGATCAAACAGACAGATAATTGCTGATTAGTTTTCAGGGATGGAATCCGCCAAATTTGGACCAAGGGCAATTCCTTCTATCTTGGGATGCGCGAACAATCTGCAAAGAAGTAGATTGAGCTTTTTTGTGTTTTGTACATAATTCATCTGTTTATGTGCAAACTTCAACTTGATGCGTTAGTGCCGCAATTGTGCTGACTGTGTTTGCCAGGGGAAATGCTAGGAAGAACGCTGTGTTTGAAAATATATGATATCTTACGCAACGTTGCCATGGACTTCTAATCACAGTGCTCAGTAGGGATCGGCCTGTTCAATTGTGACACAGGCATTGAATTCTTCTGTATCGCCCTTTTTTTTTTTTTTTTTTTTTTTAATTTTAAAATTTATGTCCAGTTATATAGTCTTCTTTCTCGTGCTTATTCCTAGTTTTATTTCTACCATAAGAAGTATGCTTCTTGTTATTTCAATCATACGAACCACTCTATCGGTTTTGTTTTTGTTGTGGATGTGTATAGCTATTATCTAATATTAATAAATGTAAAAAAGTTGGGTATGAAGTCGAAATGCTGCGTTGCGTGCATGCTTTCTTGTTTTCCTGCAAGTTTTTTGTTCCCTCTTCTCGTTTTTTCAGGAAATGAGTCTTTATTTTTTTTAATGGCTAGATTTTAAATGTATGGTGATACAGCATATTGGTTGCTAGGTCTATAATGTGGAAAGGATGGGCATGGCAATGGAATATTCTATCGTGCTGTAGTAACATTTATGTGATGGTTTTGAAAAATATTAATTTTGCCATGGGAAGCAATGAGTTTGCACATCCACCCATGAATTGGCAACGGATGACAATTCTGATCCATGGTTATAGATATTCTAATTTTGCTCCACTTTTGCATAATAACTATTATCTATCTATGAGCTTTATTTTGAGCCTAATTCAGGATATTTATTCAACCAATGATCAATGAGAATTAATGCTCTTTACCATAGGACTCGCTCATTGTAAAAAAAGTAACACTATTTTGTACATTTTTTTACAAAATATTCATGTCGAAAGTGACCACAAGGTAAAATATGTATGATTTTGTATTATTATTCGATCAAAATATCACTCCAAAAAGATCACATATATTCTAATACATCATCCTTTTAATATGAAAGTTACGTAAAAAATATACCAGTAGTATTACTCTTATAAAAGAGTATCACCTTGGTTCAACATGATTCGATGCTACAATGTCATTGTTCGTTAGTATACAAAAACAGCGTTTTGCAACTAACTTTATATTAGAAAACATTTGAAACATCTCGTTTTTTAATAATACCATTGTTCATTATTAGGCTCGTATATAATCATTTATCAAAATGACACCACTTGGGTACATCTTTGCCTAGAGTGACCCTGCATAAAGGATTTTCTGATCTCTAAACATAGGAAGCAGCTCCCTCATTAGCCATTCTTTTCTCTGGGTTTCCTGTTCCTTTTTTGGAGTACAAATACAGGAAGGAAAAAAACAAAAAACCAAAGGATCAAGATACAGAAGGAAGATTGAGAAAACAAAACCATTGAATGGCTACAATTAATCTTTCCCAGCATAACAACAAGATATGAACCACCTTACGCATCCATCGGCATAGAAGGATTATGGCCCGGGGGAGCAACACCGTCATCCCTTTCCCTCTCTGACAGTGACCTCTTCCACAGCCACAAAACTTGCATCAGCCCGCCATTGGCCACGTGCAAAAGAAACACTGGCCGTCCATTCACAAAATAGGTAGCGACAAACTTCATGAGAACAAAGAAACAACCAATGCCCAAAAGTTGCCACTTTATAGCTCTTTCCTAAATAATAAAAAAAGCATTAAGATATGAGGAAGGAAGGAGGAGGAAGAAGGAAGAAGGAAGATGTGTGTGTAATGGCAACATGTACCTCTAAATTGTGAAATAATTCTTGAGATACTTCTTTAAGGAAGTCGCTCATCATGCATCCAACAAAGAGACCAGACGGAATCATCAATTCTTTGTTTCTAGAAAACGAAACTAGTATGTCTAACAAAGAGCTAAAAGTGAATACAGTAAGAAAAGACCATTTCAAAACCCTCTGTCCAAGAAAGAGAAATTTCTGCAAAACCACTCCCTCTGCCTTTTTCCATGGAAAATCTCTTATTACCTCTGAGGTCTCCTCCCACAACCGCTCCCTTGTGTGGCTCATTTGAATCTTGACCGTACGACTTTTATTGAACTGCAATCTTTGCTGTTTCACAGGATACGCAAGATGCGGCCGGTGAGGATGGCAACATGGTGTCAATAATCGACATTGACAGGGTGAGCCTTGCAACAACTGAATCTGTATGAGCAAAGAAAGGTTAAACCAGACATTTCTAGATAATATGACCCTAACAAATATCAACCGTAAAAGGAATTTCAGATACATAATTCCTGTAATGGACCCGAAATGAAAGAAGAGACATTTCTCGTTTGGAGCCTAGAAATGAGAGTTTTTGGTGGAACTGGTGAACCACACAACACGCCAAAACAGTGCAAATGGAAAAATTAAGGCATTCAGAAATTTTCGCTAAATTGTAAAACAATAGTACAATTCTGCTATTTTTCTGAGACCTTTTGCCACAGCATTTCTTATTATCTTGTTGTGCCATTTATTAATGGATTTTTATGGTTTTATTATTTAGGAAAACAGTGTCCTCAAAATATTAAGTTTGCAAAGGTTTTTTTTTTCCCATAGGATACTGCGTAACTGAGTTTGAGCAAATAATATTGTATCATGAGTTTTCCATGGATGTTGCCTCCTCGTACTTCCTTTATTCTTTTGTACTGCCTCCATCCTCTCCCTATTTTTCCTTCTTCCCTACTCTTCCCTTCCTGTCCAACATCAACCTAACAGTCATAATAATCCTTGGCAAGGGTTCAATACTGATCATTTTAGATACAGTCGTAGGGAGGTGCAACTTCTATTGCATATAACCAAAATTTCAACAACACTTCTTTTTTTGTAAGTTAGTAGTAAAGTAATTATGAACAACAAAACCAGGGAGGTAGATCCAACTCAAATGGCTTCCGAACAGACTCCACGGAAAAGACTAGGCCAGGTGTCACATTGATGCCCTTCAACTGTTAACTAAATGAGATAATTACTTGGGGCAGCATGTATGGTCAGTAATAAAAGTATATAAATAGCGCCAAAGGTACAAATCCATAAGCATGAGTGACATCAAAATTTCAAAATATGCAAGGATGTAGCAGAGGCATTGTTTATATATAAGGTTTTAGATCTCATAACATGTATATAAAACAATGTATCATTCCCCCTCTTGTGATAATTGCTAGTTTCCATAGTATGCCACACCTCTCAAATAATATAATAATTTTTTTAGTAGCAAATTAGTCACTCTGATATTACACTCACCAACTTGATAAAAATCTAGTGCGACGAACTTAGAAAATCCCCAGCTCAAAAATTATTGGCCATTAAAAAGAGCTAGGACATTCAAATTAAAAAACACCAATCCTGCAGACTTAAGGGGTTTTCTGTTTCTTACCCATATTATCCAAAATAAAAATATTTTCCACTTCAAATTTTCCTCACTAAATTCTACCTTCTGAATCATGCTAAGTTATTTGAGTGCAATTCAAAGAGTCTAATCTGGAAAGGTCAAAGGTGTGCAGTGAATTCCTGTGTAAGTCAAGGAGCCATTACATGAGAAACAATTCAACAACGACAAGACAAAGCAATGCATGCTCATGAAAAGCAGTAATAATAGACAGTACAAAATTGTCCCCTTCACTCTGTTCTAAATAAATGGATTAATGGCAAGAGGAAGTAAAAAGAACCAGATTATCAGTCCCTCTCTTTCCTTGCTCTCAATGATCCTCCTCAACTGCCAACACAAGTAATGCTGACAGAATCAAGCAAAAGCCATTCAGAAAATTAAAATTGGAGGCCTTCTGGGTGTTAAATGTGGAGTGAATTTGGTGCGATTAGCGCTCTAAGTCTGCCAAAACGTCGCCAAAATTTTCCCTTAAGGCGTTGTTCAAGCAGCATAACCCTAATGCTATCTATATAAAATGTCAATTATACTACATTTGAGCAATCGGGATCCCATCTACTGCATTTCTGATTCTACAATACACAAAACAGAAAACCTCAAAAACCGAAGCAAGTGAAGCCACAAATTTTTGCAAAAGAAGCTGTGCGAGGAAGGCTTACCCGAAGACCAGGAGGAGGAGAAACTGAAGAAGCCGCCATGGTCTCGCCGACCGCGGTCTCCTCCGTTGAGGGCGTTAACGGGCCGAGCTCGTCTATGTGTAAAGTAGAGCTAGGGCTTCGGGAGGATAAGGTGCGCTCGGTAACGCAAAAACCAACCCGGAAATGGTTAACGGGTCGATCCAGTGATTGGATCTGATTCGGAGTTTTTGAAGGAAAAGTGGTTCATTATGGATCTAATTCATAAATTTAAACGTACAAACAAAAACACGTGTTAATTTATAAATAATTTCAAACGTATAAATTTTGGTTTAAATATTCAAAATAGTTATAACAGTTTAGATAGATCTCTTAATAGTTCACCAATATATGATAAAATTATATGAAATATGCATATGCCGTCAAGTTTTTCATGCTCATCCAATTTGCAAGGTTGAAAATTGAAAAACATTAAAAAATTATTTTGGATGCAATCGTAGTCAATCTACCTACTGTGGCAACACTAGGAAAATTTTTCATTTTTGCATCCCAAGCAATGGCATCGTAGGTCTGTCGAATTTCATACTCTGTGACATCCTTATTTAAATCTCTCGTTTGGAGCAGTGTGTTACATCATTTGGAGGGCGAGGAATGATATAATCTTTAGACACAAAGTGATCGACGTGAGGGCCATGCAAAGACAGCTTCTTCTTATGGTCCGAGACAAGGCCTGCACTTCGGGTTCCTTCCCGCGCACCTCTGCGAATATACGGATGAGACGATCTCGGGGCCTTCATTCCTCCCTCCCCTGTTTAGGTGTGGTTGGCTGGAGGCTCCTATTGTGTTTTTTGTTTGGCCCTGGTCCCTTCCCTTCTGCTGTTGTGAGTCCTTTTGTAGTGTGAGGGGTCTGGGTGGTTTTGTAATATTCTGGTTTCCTCTTGATTGGCTCGATTTGGGCTTGTAATTGTTGTTTCTTTTCTAGGGCTTCGGCCTTCGGCTTTGTAGAGCAGCAGAGCCCATAAGTGAAGAAGTATTAGATTGATATTTGGCCCAATCAAACAGGCTTCATCTATGGGCCTCGGGTTTTGGGCTTTATTCATACCACCCATAATATTGCACGTACATATGTTACAAATCATTTATAATAGAGGTTGTGTTAAAATTTGTATCGTCGTGTATTATTAATCAACCAAAATATCTCTTAAAGAAAACTACACGAATTTTTTCTCATCAATCTTTCGACGCGAAGGATACGTAAATAATGCTCGAGTAAAATTTTCTATATAAAATAAACGAAAATCTCATCTCGAGTTATTAGTTCATCACCGACCTTTATTTTTTCAGTTAAGTTTTACGGTTGAACTTTATACGTTAATTGGGTTTCTAGTGAAATAGTATAGATAAATTCTTTTTCTAAATAGATTTATTATAATTGTAGAACATTTAAAGCATTTTGAGAAATATATTTATTTTCTCACATGATATGGTACCCCGTTGACAAGAAAAAGCAAAGAGAAAAACAACAATAATTGCAAGCCCCCCAGCTGTGACATTTAAGGACCCTTCTCCTTCCGGTCCACGACGCGATCTTCTCAATTTAATTGTATTATTTACAAAAGGTATTTGTAAAATATTTATGAAATTGTCGAAGCGTTGAATAATGGGAGATGTTCTAGAAATTTATTAAAATTTTATAAACCTCTATAATTTTAATAACTATATAACCATTTTTTTAGTTATTTTTCTCAAAAAAAACCTTTTTTTAGTTAAATAGTACTATTTATCCTCGTTAAAACAAGGTCAACAAGGCGCTGGTGAGAATTGATAACGTCGCAAATTCTAGAAGTAAGGTGTGAAATTCCACTTCTGTACATCGTGCCGTTTGACCGCAGTTTATAAAGTATGATTAATTTATGCCGCTGAAGCCAAATTTGGAATGAGGAGACTGAAGGGGCAATGATGTCATTATACAACTGCTAATGACGGAGCACTGTTATCTGTTGGAGATTAACGCATTTCTTCTAGAAGAAAACAATCAGTTGAGTTTTTAAACATTTTTATTTATTTATTTATGACATCTACTTTTAAGGAGACAGAAAAAGGATCCGCACGAAAATATAAAAGCTAATAAAAATAAGTGGAAATTTATTTAAGTATTTTTGTAGGACGAGATTTACTGATTTTCATATTCTTTTTATCTCTGATATTAGATTTTAAGATAAAATATTAAAACACCATTAATCTATGATATCCTCTTTTCTTTTAATGTATTTATTTGAAAAAAGCATTTAGGCTCTTTTTGAGGAGGAGCCTATTTAGATTAGCATGATTTAAAGAATATTATGATGGAAATAAAATATAAATAAAATTATAAAAAAGTATAGGTCGTTAGAATATTCAAAATGACTGGGAAAAGGTTGGGTAATTTTATCCGATCAAATAAATTATTTGGAAAAATAGAACTGTTTCGTTTTAAGAAAAAAAGCGAAATTCCAATTATTACAGATCCATCGGTCTTAGCGAAAAAGAAATAAATAAAATCCATCCTGCTTCTCTCTATAATCTATATAATTCGCCCACCCCACCCCCCCAAAATTTTCCATTCGTGGCGGCGCTGCCGCCTCTGGATCGGATCTCCTCCGTCGCAGGGAACAGTATGGAAGAACCCGGCGCGCGAGGGCCGCCGTGAAGAGGTTTCAATGGAAGCTTCTATGGTCATTATTAGGCAACCGAAGCTTCTTCTGACTAATAACTAATGAATCCCCTACTCAATTTCATCTACATAAAACCGCCCACCCTTTCCCATTTCCTACTCCAAATCTCTCTCTTTGTCTCTCTCTCTCTCTCTCTCATCTGAGCTTTTCGTGTTCTCAATCTATGATCCATGGCGCCTACTGAGGAGGAGGAGTCGCAGAGGAGTTCAGGAGGGGCCGCAAATGGAGTTGAAGGTGTGAAATTACGGGAGGATCAGCGATGGAGCGAGATACGGAATAACAACAACAACAACAACAACAACAAGGAGATGAAGAAGAAGAAGAAGAAGAAGAGGATGAAGTCTTCTAGCTACCTCGTGCGGGGATTGAGTTGCTTCGGATCGGACGATAGGCATCCTTCCGTCGTGGAGGCGTCCGGCCGCGGGGATAAGGGCATCGACATGGTGGCCGGCTCCGCCGGACAGCGTCGCGTTCCCGATCACCTTGTTATCATGATTAACGGTCTCATTGGAAGGTTTCTTTGCAAATGTTTCCTACTCCTTTTTCTTGTGTTGAATCTATTGAAATGCGTTTGCTTAGTTATTTATTAATAAAATTGTGACGATTGAAGACTGTAGATGCAAAATTTTACCTTCTTTAATTCCATGTATCTGTCCTTAGATTTGTGGTTTAAAGCGTTTAGTGTTTGGAGGCGTCATTGTACCTGACCCCTAAAGAACTTGAAGGAATTAGTGTTTCAGACCAACGTTTCTTCAGAATTCAGGCTCTTGATACGAAAGACGATGCTAGAATCATAGACAGTTGCGCTTTTAAGGGCGACTTGGTGTTGGATATGGAAGTAACTAGTCATAGACTGCATTCACAGCTGGGATTTATTCTCATTACTTTGGGTTTCCCATTATAGCATTTTCCAGTTATCATAGTAATGCTTATTATTGTTCATGTTGTTATAAAAATTTTTATCATTGTTGTTTTAGTTATCACTGAACATTGTCATTAACGATTTTTCAGTGCTCAAAATTGGAGATATGCTGCAAAGCAGTTTCTGAAAAAGTATTCCCAGGATGTGATTGTTCACTGTGAGTTTTATTGTCTATCTATCTTCATTCATTCTGTCATTGTTTATTTTGTTTCATGAATTAAATGGGAATCGAGAGGAAAATCAATGAACTAAAGTAAATCATTCTTGATACATCTTAAGCATTCAGATAATCTGAAATTCATTGCCTCTACATTGTTTTACCTAGCCTCGACGAGATTAATGTAAAGAAATTGTAAATTGCTCAAATATATATTCAGTTCTTTGACTCTGTATTTTAATAGATGCAAGTGTCTGCTTAGCTCCATTATGAGTCTGAAATAGAGATGAATTATTTTGTGTTGCAGGCAGTAAATGTAATCCTTCAAGGCTGACATTTGATGGTGTTGATGTAATGGGAGATAGAGTAGCCAAAGAGGTGTGTAGTTATCTCACATTTCTGATGCTATGCATACTTCCTCGCAAACACAAATCTCCACTTAATCTAGAATTGGTCTAGGACATGCTTTCTTTCTTTCTTTTTTCCAGTTACGTATAAATCAACAAGAGTGAGCTTTGACTGTGGCTTGAAAGCATTTCTTTCAATGTGAAGTTACTTCACCAAGCTTGAAATTTATTAATGTTTTTTTCAGGTAGTTTCAGTCATAAAACGTTATCCAGATGTCCAGAAGATATCATTTATGGGTCATTCATTAGGTGGCCTCGTAGCTAGGTATGCTATTGCCAGGCTCTATACGCAAGATCTCACAACAGGACAATTACAAGGAAATGGAGATTGTAAAAGTGATAAAGCTGATGATTCATGTCATGAAGAGAGACTTGGAGGCAAGATTGCTGGGCTAGAGCCCATGAATTTTATAACTTGTGCAACTCCGCACCTTGGCTCAAGGGGGCATAAACAGGTGATATATCTACAGCCAGCAATAATATTTTATTTCTTCATGAAGAATACGCTCTATATATTGAGTGAAAGATGTGCCTGTTTTTTTTGTTATTAAACCATACTTGGTTTTTGAGTCGAAGAAAACTTAAATTTATTCTTACATGGTCGGGTTAAATGGTTCAAGATTTTTATAGCTGTGAAAGGCTGTATACCTATGAGCATTAGCTCACATGGTATCTCACTGACTCTTTCATAGTGGAGCAGAGACCGGAGGTACGAGTCTCCACCTGGTTGTACGGTGGACAATTTGTAATTTCCCTTGCCATTTACCAGGCTTCAGACTCCTTTGAATGAAAAAAATGAAAATTTGCATGCCATTCTACAACTTGCTAGATGTCTGCCTAACTGTAATTTTTTTACTTCTTAAATGCTGTGATAATGTGTAGTTATTTCAATAGTATTAATATAGTAATGTGAAATCTTAATTACTGCTCAGATTTTAACATGCTTTTAAATTTTGGTTCCACTTTTGTGGTTGCTCAGGTGCCAGCATTCTGTGGCTTCTATTCCCTTGAGAAAGCAGCATCTCATGCATCATGGTTTCTTGGAAGAACAGGAAAACATCTTTTCTTGACTGACAATGATGATGGAAAACCACCACTACTTCTTCAGATGGTCAAAGATTGTGAACATCTTAAATTCATGTGAGCCTTGTAATCAATTGAAATTTCCTTCTGAGCCTGACGCCAGTAATTCGGCCAATGCGTATTATCCTTAACATGCACCACATTTTCTCTTGTTTCTGCAGATCCACTTTGCAATCCTTTAAACGCCGTGTTGCCTATGCAAATATACGATTTGACTGTATCCTGTTATGTGCTTTTGTTTGTATTTCTTTTACCATTTTGTATTGACTCTTCTTTTTTGGTTCCGCGGGAAATACTAGGGGAACAGTTTAGGGACACTCGTGTGCTTTCTGGCATGTCTTAGATAAATAATGTGAAGGCATGGAGATGGGCTCGCTTCACCATCCATGGCCATTTTCTTGTTTGTTGTGCCTATTTCATATTTGAAGAACTTAACTATTTCCCATAGCCCTAGTGGGGTGGAGTACATCATCTCTACGTCGACGGAGTGAGCTCCCAAAGGTAACCTTAAGCCTTTCTAGAGCTTTTAAATCTTTTCCATTTGGGTTCTCATCATTTATTTCTTCCAGCGCCGAGAATTATCAAGACACCCAAAATATCCCCATATTTTCAATGTGGAGGGGGCAAAGTCTGTCAGTTTACTGCAACAACTTTCTGCAGAAGCCAATGTTAATGGACAGAAGACCATTGACATGGAAGGTTTGTTGCATTCTTAAGTTGCATTTTTAAATAATGAATCAAAGTCTGATTAAAGTTTGTAATTTGTTCTCTTGGCTTCTATGTAACATGTGCGAAAATCATAGGAAGCCAACGTTTTGATTATTTTGATTAAATTGGTTGATCGATCTGCTTTTTGGATCTGTGGACATCATTTTGATTTTTCCCCTTTGTTTATTAACAAATGTAGAGGAGATGATTAGTAGTTTAACAAAACTGAGCTGGGAACGAGTTGACGTTTACTTCAAAGGAAGTACACAAAGATTGTTCGCGCACACTACCATTCAGGCAAGTTTCCTCTCTTCCACACACGTTATAGAAGAAAATATGCTAATATGGGCAAGTGAACGAACTCTTCTTATAAGAGCCTCAGCCAGCTTACGTCGGGCTCATGTAAGAACCGCAAAAGGGGAATCTGACAGTTAAATTTCAAAAACATAACTTGCTAGTTACTAAAATTCTGGCTCATCCAATGAGGTTTCATTCAAATACCCGAAGTTTACTTTTATTATTAGCAAGGGAGCTAAATTTGAGTTGTTTAGACAAAATCTCATTCATAATTCGATGAATCTCAAATTTTACCAGCTATAGGGGGATATAAGTTTTAATCCGACCGCCCCAAAGAATACTTTATTGAATTCAGGTCCTTTTGCTATTATATTGCCAAATTGTCTTAAAGACTTTTTCCGGGCTTGTTCTTACCAGGTACAGAACTACTGGCTCCACTCGGACGGAGCTGATGTGATTTCACACATGATTGACAATTTTCTCTTATAATAACAATGGGTGCAACCTTTTTCATTAGAATTTCACCACAGTATTTAATTCGTGCAGTTCATAATTTGTAAGCTTTAGAATAGTTAAGAGATCCATAATCCTAGTTGGAGTCAGAAGATCCAGGTTCCAGAAACGTGGACCCCTTTGCAAATCATTTGCAGTATATTTTTTTTCTTTTTTCCCATCCTGAAATGCAAATTTATCCGAAGTTCTAATGCTGTAGAAGTGAATGTATATACTGGGTTGGCCCAACTGAGAGTACAGTGTGGTTATGTTAGTTGATTACAGTAGAGAGAGAGGAGGGGGGGGGGGGGGGGGAGGGAGTCGGTGGAAGTGGATGAGTCATCAATCAGACTCATCAGTGAGTGAGATTCATCACCACCACACCCTATATAATGTTACTGCCAACCTCTCTGTTCTGTGTCTCTGCTTGCATGAATCACCACCATCTTTTTCAGAAGGATTTAGGTGGGAACTTAATCAAAAACACAGAAAGATCAGGGACCAATCTAATGTGCCCAAGTTTGTCTTTGTGAATAATGCGATGGATATCACAATTATAAAAGAAAATTAAAAAAAAAAAGAAGCTATCTTGGGTGTGACAAATTTATAACCATTGGTTTTGCCAAATGATGATTGACCCGTGCAGCAACTTGCTAAACTAGCTTAGGTTTAACAAAGTAAAGTACCAAATAAGTTGAATTGACCAGAGCTCAACAACGGTAAGCAATAACACACAGAAATGGAGAAGACGGTATAAAAAAAAATAAAAATGAAGAAAAAAAGAGGCAAATAAAGAGAAACCCAACAGAATGTAGGTATAATTAAGGCACTTTGACATCGTTTGATGAAATTAAGCATAAGAAGTTTTGAAATTTAATATTACTTTAGTTTGATTACATGAAACAAATGAAAAGAAGTGTCTTTTTAATTTTATTCGATCATTATCTTTTAATTTTTTTTTCTTATCAATATAATTTTTTATTTTAATTTTCATAACACTTCAAATTTAAGATCCTAATTAATCCCAAAATCAAGATCGGCAAATCTACACCGCACTACCAGCTTCGTCTGCTATCTCTACTTTCACTCTGAGTAGCACTGTTTGGTGTACTAGGCACTACACAGCACTACCAGCTTCATCTGTTCTCTTTATAGATCACTGTCCCTTCACCTGCCACTACAAACACACTTCTTTTTCTTTCTTTAGTTCTTTCTTTTTCCCTTTTTCTCCTTTTTTTTTTTTTTTTGAGTTTCTGATCAGCACATCCTTCGAGACTACTGATTAAAAAACTCAAAAAATAAAATTAAAAAATAGAGACCAGTTTTTCTTCAATAAACTAGAAGGAAAATGAGTATTTGACACACTGCCAAGTTTCCATCCAATCAGTCACTCACTCTCTCTCCCTAATTATTTGACTCACTTCTTTCCGGCCTTCATTCACTTTCACTTCAACCCTCTCTTCTTTCTTTGTATAAATGATACACAAACACACCCTCCTCTACTACTCTATCACTTCATTTTGCCTTCTGAAAACAGAATAATGGGCTCTGGTCTCCTCTTTCTTCTCTTGGTTTCTTCATGCCTCTCCCACACAACCTTTCTTTCCAATTTGGCTCAAGGCAAGTATGTGTATGTCCCCCTTTTTCTCCCCACTCTCTAATATGTTCCCACAAATCAAAGCTCCTTCCAAATCTCTCTCTCTCTCTCTCTCTCTCTCTCTCTCTCTCTCTCTCTCTCTATATATATATATATATATATATATATATATATATATATATAATATAGAATTCTTACATTCATGAGATGATGTCAATGGCAGGAAGAGCAATTCCCCGTGACCACCTTGTGAAGGCTCCATCTCCACAGCCACAGGTGAGGCGCACATAGGCACATTACAAAAAACTCGTTTCCTCGTTTAGTGAATACAGTCTTTCATGATATTTTTTTCTATAATCTACGCGTAGTTGGGGAAGGGGGGAGTCGTGGTGGTGGAAGCGAGCAGCGTGGTTATCGGGTCGACGCCGCCGCGGTGCGACCGATGGTGGTGCAGCTCTTGCGGCCGCGCCGGTCGCTGCGAGGCGGTTCAGGTGCCAGTGGTCCCCAAAATGACCTCTTCTCATCATTCGTATGACACAAGTGCATATTCCACGAGAGGAGACGATTTCTCCAACTATAAGCCCATGAGTTGGAAGTGCAAATGCGGCAACTTCTTGTTCAATCCTTAGTATCATCATATATATATATATATATATATATATGGTTTTATTTGTTTATTGTAGCTTCAAAAGCATATATATATATATATTTTAATTTTTTGTTGGGTGATAATATTCTCTCTCTCTTTATCGAGTGTGTATGGCTTGAACTCAGACTCAAGCGGAGAAGAAGCTAGAGAGGTATAGATCATAAAAATCCACACCCTTTTGAGTTGATGGATCATTTTCTGAGATGGGGTTTGATTGAATGATTGGTCTTTCAATACTTTTAAAACTTGTTCCTCGCTCTCTTCTTCTGGTTTTGTTGGAAAATATATGAATAAAATGAGTGTATGTGAGAGGAGATGAGATGAGGGAGATTAATGAGATGGAGAGATGGGAGTGTGTCAGGGATTCTGTTGACGTATCTTGCAAGATTTGTAGTGCTCCACAATCAGAAGAAGCAATAGGCATTCTCGAAGCAATAACCCTTCAATCCTCCCCACGTGACCCCTTGTCCTTTCTCTCTTAAGGATGTTTGATGTCATAAGTGCATGGTGATTAGTCCATTTTGATCTCTGTTTCACTCTACAATGCATTGAAATGCAACTGCGTATGTGGGAATTGCAGTTCGATCGATGCTACTAAGTTCAGATTTGGAACATGACAAACGAAATAGGGTACCCGTTGTCGACTGGACCCCAAAAAGGTGGGCGTGGGGGTCCTTACTGGGAGAGGACCAACTCATTTAATAGCCATTTTGGCGTTTTGCAATTTGTTCATTCCTCCATTCCGTGCCCCTTATCCCTATACATTTCCATAGGATTAGGTTTAAAGCTTCCATAAGCTTTAAAACACAAGACTATAAAACCTAATGGTGGGTATGACCCTTGTTTAATGGTTAACATTTAAAATAAATACCTTTTTTTTTTTTTTTGGAAGAATGCAAATATATATTAACTTCCAAAGATATTACAACAAAATCAGGGAATACCCACCCAAACGAAAACGGACAACACTTTACATGCCAGAGTGAGCTAAATGAGCCTAGAACAACTTGGCTAAATGGATAGTATGCAAGATTTGAAACTTAATCTTATTTACAATCAGAGCATAAAAAATATGAGCATCTTCAAAGAGGGAGACATTACGAGCCTTCCAAATGAAATAGATAACCGCTGCAATGGCAATGCAACTAGCTTTGCCTCTGATTCCCGAGTGCCTACGACCTTGGGAGAGCCAATGAACAAAGCGCTTCAGTGACATAAAATTCTGAGAGAGATGCATCTAATTCCTAATTTCAGACCAGATCTTGCAAGTCAATGGGCAAGAGAAGAACAAATGGTTTCTAGTCTTAGTTTCGCACTTACAAAGGGAGCAGGCGGAACCCCTGTTGAGAAAATCCGCTTTATGAAGAGTATGAAGCTTATCACAAATAGCAAGCCACGAGATAAATGCCCATCTCGGGAAAATGTCAGATTTCCAGATGACCGAGCTCCAGTGACATTTCGGTTTGTTATTCAATAAAAATGAGTATGTCAGGCTTGGTTGAATAGACTGTCCATGCACCCAAGAGGCCATTAGAGAAATGGCATTGGTGACACCACCAGATTTTTGAAGGATTAGATCACGGATGGAGAGAAGCTTTTTGAAGAGAGCAGAATCAGTTCTAGAAGTGCTGACCTCCCAAATCGAAGTACCTCGCAGATAGATGTGGTTGATCCATTTTAGCCATAAGGAGATCTTCTCGGAATGGAGATTCCAAATGGCCTTACAAAGAAGAGCACTGTTCCATGTTTTGAGATCATGAATTCCGAGGCCGCCCTCTGATTTTGGAGAACAAATAGAATTCCAAGCAACAAGAGGCTTAATCTTTCCTTCGGACTTCTTTCCCTAAAGAAAATTCCTACAAAGGCCATCAATTCGGTCAATGACTGATTTGGGCAAGGGGAAGATTGACATCCAAAATCCAACCACACCACCAATGACAGCACGGATGAGTTCCAAACGGCCAGCATAAGACAAAGATTTCTGATTCCATCCTAGAATCAGATTGCGGATCTGATCAAAGAGGGGGGCGTAGTGACAGACATTAAGTCTAGAAGACAGCAGTGGGACTCCAAGATATCTGAAGGGGAATGAGCCAATCGGGAAACCCGTGACTTGAAGTAGGCAGTCCCGATCATAGTCATTTACCCCGGCTAAGTAGATGGCAGATTTATGAACACTGAAAGAAAGGCCCGAGATAGAGCGGAACTTATGGAGACAGTCCATAAGGATTCTAACAAATCTAACATCTCCTCTAGAGAAGAGCATAAGGTCGTCCGCAAAAGCTAGATGTGTGATATTTTTCTCCTTACAAGCTGGATGGAATTTGAACTCACTGGATGAATTTACAGCATTCAACAATCTAGAGAAGTGCTCAAGACAAAGAACAAAAAGGAGAGGTGAAAGCGGGTCACCTTGTCTGAGCCCTCTTCGACCTTTGAAGTAGATGAGACGCACTCCATTATCCATCCAGTGAAACGAGATGGAAAACCAATCGATGTAAGCATCCACTGAAGGAAACTCCACTCCACCGAATCAAAGGCTTTATGGAGATCGATCTTCAGCATACACCGGGGCGAAATTCGCTTACGCATGTATTTACGCAAGAGCTCTTGAACGAGGAAGACATTTTCATTCATGAGACGATTGCTAAGGAAGGCAGCTTGGTTCCCCCCAACAATGTCCTCCAGAATGGGAGAAATTCTGATAGCTAGAATTTTGGAAATGATTTTATATATGACATTGCAGCATGAAATAGGTCTGAAGTCGCCAACTTTAGAAGCAGTGTCAGATTTAGGCACCAGGGCAATGAGTGCGTGATTGAGCTGCTTCAGAAGCTTGCCCGACTCAAAGAACTCCTGAACAGCACCCACCACATCCGGCCCAATGATTGGCCAAGCTCTTTTGAAGAACATGGCATTGAAGCCATCTGGCCCCGGGGACTTGTCGTTGCTAAAGGATGAGACAATATCCCAGATTTCAGTGCTAGAAACCTCAGCCAAGAGAGCATCAAAACAATTAGGATCAACAAGATTTCCAGATTCGCATACTAGAGAAGAGGCTGGCTCAACTGGAGAAGAAGAGCCAAGAATCTTAGTAAAGTGATCCACGAAAAGCGATCCCATTTCATCAATAGAGCCCGTTAGAGAACCATCTTCTTTGATAAGGGAAGGAATAAATCGACGACGCTGATTTTTGCATATGACACTATGAAAGAAGCTGGAACATCTATCCGCCTCAAGAATGAACTTGCATTTAGCCAACTGAGAGAGGTGAAAGTGCTCCAATCTGCACAGAGAAATAGCCGTATTACAGAGAGTAAAAGCTGCCTCTTTAATCGTGGCATCATTAGGATGGAGCTGGAAGTCCAACAGGGCAGCTTTGTAGGCATCTTCAGTACAAGAAATGCGGTCAGCAATGTTGTTATAGTGAGAGTGGAATAAAGACCTGAGAGGAGATTTTAGGCCCTTCAACATCTTGCATAACCTGAAAGACTTGCGACCATTGATATGAAGGTTCCAATTTTTCTCAGCAATTCTAGTTAATTCAGGGAGATCAGCCGTGGCATTACAAAATCTAAAAGACTTAAAACTGCAGGAGCTGGCAGAATCCGTTGAAATAAGCAGATAGGAGTGGTCAGAGATGGAACTAATAGCCGAGGTGTAGACAGAGACTCTCTGGAAGGAGCAGAACCAGCACGGATTGGCAACCCTTTTATTGATTTAGTGTTAAAGTGGGAGTTCCTTGTTCCTTTCATTCGCTTTTATTCGTAAATCCAAATTATACTGAGTGCGGATGTATGTAAGATTCTTCATAGAATTTTTAATGAAACTCTACTTGATACGGACCTTGATGCATGTAACATCTTTTTCTTAGGTTTCTACATTAAATTCTACTGAATGAATTCTAGAAGAGATGCATCTAACATTAAAGAGGCTCCCTCATCTTTTTCTCGTCCAAACTTGATGGTTGCATTAGTTTGCGGAACAAATTGATTACTTTTAAATACGGTGGATTATATTGGCACTAACCCCAGTTGGGAACCAAGTCCTAAATAAAAATTAAAGTATTTTTTCCTTTTGATGGTTCAAGGCACTATTTAGAAAACAATTCTCATATTTTTATTTTTATTACAAACGATATTTATAGCCTGGGGTGAAAGGGAAATAATAAATTGTTCAACTGATTAATGAAACGAAAACTTGAATCCTTAACCCTCAAAATGATAAATTGTTCAACTGATTAATGAAATGAAAACTTGAATCCTTAATCCTCACAATGAAAAGACAGGTCGATACCAAAACTCTTGTTATATTTAAAGTGTTCTGAAATAACATTTCTTCTTCTTCTTGGATTACGATAATTTGTTGTTTGAAAAAGCAATATAATTATCATATGTTTATGGACCAAAGTACCAAACAATCCATTAAAAAAATGGGGTCACGCACTAACTTTACCCATACATACTCCGAATCCTCTTAAAATGGCGTTTATGAGTGGACACAAGGATTAATAATCACCGATTAATAGTTACCCAAAACAAAATTTAAGTGACATTTATACTTTTTTTAACTGTACGTGTTAATTTTTATGAGATTTAAAACTATAAAACCTATTCTTCTGAACGCAAAAAAAAAAAAATTATTACAAGTTTTAGAGAACTTAATTATTGGCTTTTTAAGTACTAAAATATGTGAGATGCACTATTATAAATCTTATGTAGATCAATAGCTTTTGTGTTTTCTATGGCTTAAGTTACCTAGAAGCACCTTATTTATTATTATTTTTAATTCTATTGAAGAGGATCCATCCTCTCCTCACCCCCTCTCAAATTTAAAACGGGTTGGAAAAAAAAATGATAGAATAAATCTTTGGAAGAAGCAATAGACCGGTGTTCATTGTTTAGGCATAATGTGAGGAGTCAAGTAATGATTTCTTCTTTGAAACGTGCAAATCACACTTGAAATAATTGAAAATTTTTTCTCCAAATCGTCAATTAAAAAGGAATGGACGAAGAAAAATAAAACAAATAAAAAGTAACAGGCATTATTATTATTATTATTGAGTTTTTGCACTTTTCACTATAATTTATATAATTAATTAGCTTTAATCGTTAGAAATGTATTTATTTATTGATTACATCAAAGAATTCGAGATCAACTTGGATCTTTAACGTGATCAAAGAGCTAACAGTGTCATTTAGATGAAATTTGTTGATTACAGATTTACGAATACGAGAAAAGTTGTGTTCATAACACTTATATATGCATTTATTTATGATAACCAAACAAAAAGTCAATGTGAATCAAATCTAGTGGTGATGTTTTAATAAATAATAATTTTTACTTTCTTGAATTTGTGTTGGATAAACTTTATGTGACTTTTTTTAAGAAACCATATGTAAATAGAATATTGTTTTCATGTAAATAGAATATTGTTTTCGAGCCAATAGGCTTGGCCGAGTTTGACTGATATTAAATTTAGTATAAGGCGAGTGTTCTATGCACACTTTTAAGTTTCACAAAGTTTTGAGGTTATTTTCATGGAAAAGGTTTCTCATTTTTCTGTTGACATTTTGAAATTAATAAATTTTATTTTGTCAAATTTTTATAGATTTCTTTTAGAATAATAAATAATGTGAAGAAAGAAAACATGGAATGCAATTGTTTATCTTGTTTATTTTTCATTCATGTAAGGTAGTCTGTCTTTTATTTTTAATATTTCAAATTTAATATTTAGTTTTTAATTCGTTTATTTTTCGTTCATGCGATTGGTAGTAATTAAGGGATATCAAGATTCAAACTCAAGGGACAACGACAATGTGAGATTTTGTTGAAAACCATTTCGTTTATGGAATTTGCTTGAAATGATCACATTCCTAAAAAAAAAAATGAGGGCTTAACATTTTTTAGTTCAGATGTGGGAATCTAAGATTTAAAATAGGTCGAAATATGCATATGAAATAAAAAGTCCAAACTACCTTTATAAATAAATAGATTGATAAAATCTCCATTTAAGTACAGAACTTATATGACTTTAAATAATATTAATAATAATGAGAATAATTAATAAATAAATAAATTATTCATAATAAAGATTCGATGATACTATTTTTAGAAATTCATAACTATATTATATGATTCTTCTTGAGTAAATGTATGAATTAAATTATTCTTTCTTTAAAACAAAAAGATAGGAAAAAGCTTTTATTTTACTGTTAACTTTAAATTAAATTTTTTTTTTATCATGTACTATAATTTCCCCAAATTTTTATATATGTTCAACACCAAGTCATTGACCCAAATCCGGATCATCTAAATTTGTAAAGTTGTGAGTAGAGAAAAACAAAATATAAAGGGAAGAAGTGATTAGAATTGTCAAATTTCATGAACTCTGTGTCTTTTTCAATTTGGGATGATCCATATCCCATCGACTCTTATTAGATATATCCCATCATGAGGTCAAACAAAGGCTTTAAATTGCACTTTAAGATGGGGGTATACATAGAACTGTAAATTATCATTTTATTGATAATTTGACAAATTGATAAATTGCTTGATATTATTTACCAAAAAGAAAGATAAATTACTTAATATTGATAACTTTTTGCCAATGCAAATCGGTGAAAGATCGACAATACACCTATTTTAATATCTTCTCAGTCCATAATGAACTAAATTATTTTTTATCAACAAGAAAGTTCGGCTACTAATTATGTTAACTAAAGAATATGAGAAAATATATCTATGAACAAAGATCTTGTCTCATTGTTTGTGTTATACTTTTTTGGAACAATTATTTCATTTTATTATGTGAATCAAACAGGTGTGGAGTTAAATAGCTCCTCCATTATAAACATATTTCTTGATTGGTTTCTAATTAATCAAATCAAAAAAGAAAATTTCATATGAGGGCGATCCTCTGTTTAATAAAAAGCTAAAAAGGATAGAATGGTAAAGTACTTTTTAAACGAGATTATTAAAATAATATTAGATAGCATAGAACTATTAAAAAAAAAAAAAATTGATAGTTGCCACATGAATGAGACACAATAAAAAATAAAAGAAATGGGAGAATTTGATAGGGGTGTGCTCCTCACGTGACGCGGGAGGTCGTATTAGGATTGTACGAACCGTCGCCGTTTCGATGGTCACGGTATTTTCAAAACGGCGACGTTTAAGCGCTGCCCAAGCCCCGACGCCATCGGAGAAGATAAAGACGCAAAGAAGTTGTTCTGAGTACAACGTCAAGGAACCTCCGACGTCTCTCTTTGCTCTTTTTGGGGCCAAAAACGCAGAGAGAGAGAGAGAGACCCATCAACTAGGACCTAATTGCTTCTATCCTCGGGCTCAATGCAACTATATCGCTTCGTGAAGGTGATGATAAGTTTCTCATCTGGGAATTCTGCTCAAGATTGTCTCTGATTTGCATTTTTATCGCGGATCTACGTCTGAGCTTTCCCACTGGTAAGGTTGGTATTGTTTGGAATTTCGATCATTTGTGCCTTGTTTAATGTGAAAATTAATGTTTGATTCTGGGTTGATGACCTCTTGGTTGTTTTCAAAATGGGTTTCTGTGGTTGAAGGCTGTAATTCTGTGGGGACGTCCTGGTTTTTATCTGGGTCTCTATGGAAAACTGTGTCAGTCTCGGTTTTATTCGTTTTCTTTTGGCTAACTGCTGTTGTTTTGTTCCATCTTTTAAGAAGAATTTATATAATTGCCTTGTGTCTATAGCTCTGACTTCCCTTTTCACTGAAACCCCAGTTTCTGCTTTTGCGCTGTGTACACGTTACACGTCAATCAGGGATGACTCTGTTTATAGAGTAATTTGTTTGTGTCTAAGCATGGATCAACCTACTAAGTAAGCTAGCTTAAGCATTTTTGGCCAATGGTTCGGTTAGTTCTCTGGCCTAGGACAGAGATCATGTTAAGGTCTTAGTGGACCTTCTGGGATCTCATGTTGTAATGCTAGTTTTGATACTTCATATCAATTTTAGATTATAATCCAGACGCTGAAGGTTGCAGCAATATGGTAGCTTTAATTGATAGTTTTTCTCTTAGCAGACTATTCAGTTGTTCCATGTCATCTTGTACAGATTGTGGGTTGCATCTGCAGTGCATACCTAGTTCAGAATTTCGGGAATCAGTCATGTTGAAACAATCTATTAGCCGGAACCAGAGATCAAAAGGTTTCAAGGTCAAGCATGCTGTGCAAATATGCTGCTTGTTTGCTATTGGCATCTGGTTGCTTTACAATTCCAAGCACTCGCATGGTCAGAATGCCAACGATGAGAGGACCTCTTCAAGATCATATGAAAGCACATCCAGATTCTTGAGATTCGGAAGGAAGCAGTTAAAACCTAAGATAGAGGAGAAAATAGTAAGTGTGGGCAAGGAAGGACATGTTGAGGAAGAAAAACCTGGGGAAAATGATGAGGATATCCGGCTCGGAGCAGGAGGAGGTGGGGATGATGAGATTGATGGGCGCGATCAATTCAGGGCTGAAGAGGAAGAAGTTGACGAGGAAGAGGATATCATTGAAGAAGAAGATGAGGTTGAAGAGGAAAACGAAGATGATGAGACTGAGGCTGAGGGTGTGGGTTCGTCCGAGGATCAGGAGGCCCGAGAGAAACATTACAATGGGGATGATGCCTCTAGTGCTGTGGTTGAAAATACACAGAAAGTGAGGGTTGCAACAACTGGTTGAAGAGGCTGAGGAAAAGCAATCCAACACAACCAGGGTAGTAAGATTGAATGACAGTCAGTCCACCATTAAGCCAATCTTGGATCCTAGTAAAACTTCTGAACATAAGAAATTAGACCCAAACCCTGTCCTTTCATCAACGTCTATTGGTTTAAACTCACAAAAGAGATATTTAGAAGATTCATCTGGAGACATAGGAAATTCTGATACCGTCAAAGGGAACGATAGTACATTTGAGAGCAGGGATTCCGATGAGGATGGCGAAGAGGAGGAAGTGGAGGAAGGGTCAGATGTTGATTTTTTGGAGTCCCTTGATTCTTTTGAATCCTCATTTCTCTGAGAATATCTATAGGAGGACCAGACCACCCTTTGGGGACCTTACCTGAGATTATAATTGTAGAGAGCTCAAGTTAAGATGCAGCAGAGTTTTTTTGTTTTTCTTTTTGTTTGATTTTTTGGGAGGGCTTAGAACTTTGTTCATTTTTGCTTTGATTTACCCTCAGTATATAATAATAACAATAATAATATATAATCTATCAAGGTAAATGAAGCATATGTGTACAGGCTTTCGGTGGTTTTTTTATATTTTTTAATAAGAAAGGCTTTCGGTGTTTTGATGTACAATTATTGCTTAAAATATTTAGAAGTAGCAACAAGTATCATCATTTGAGGGAAGACCCTCTAGCATATAATGCCCCCAAGTTTGGCTGCCATTAACACTATAAAACTAAAAACAGCACGTTAATTTGCAGGAAATGGAATAGGTGATTAAAGCTTTCATTGAACACTGCAATCGGGTAGTCAAGGACACTGTGGGATTAGGGTTCATAAGTATCACAGGGGAGCAGTGTGATTTACATTGCAGGTTAATCATCTGCAGACAGCATTTTCACACAATAATCAGTGTTTCATCTGCAGACAGCATTGTTCACATAATAGCCAGTGTTTCATCCATAGGCAGGCGAAGCGATCGATGGCAGATACTAGTGTAGGCGGATTTTCAACAATGGCATGTGCTCTCTTGCATTTTACAACTTGTTCAACAGAGCAGTATTATCACTGATTTTTGACGAATAATGCTATTTATTATTGTACAAGCTATCTACATAACAATAGTTTTGTTCATTTATTCCATTTATAAGGGTAGCTAAGATATTTTGCTACCTCCGCAGAGTGTTTTAACCCCATCATTTTCTAGAATGTGGCATTCCCCCAGAAGTGTCATGCACTGCATTGACATTCCTAAGTACATCACAAACATATTCTGCAAGTCGAATGCAACGCTAATTCCGATAACGATCAGTTATACGGGGTTGCCATAGTAATTTAAAATACATGTTTCTAAAGCCGTACAATTGTTTCCAATCACAATAGGTAACACAACACAGCTCCAATTTGAAGCAGGCAGACGGCTAGCTTATGTTCTCAATGCAAGAAAAATTCTGATTTCAGAGGTTAAGATTCAATCAACATGATCCATAAGCCAATCTTTAGGCAAGCCTTCAACAATTTCCATCACCTACAAAAATGACCTCGAGTCCATAAAGGATGACAAACCATTGATGGAAGACAAGGAAAGAGCTACAAAGGTCACATTAATGGACAAACAGAGCAGTGAGCAAAATCCCATTCCGCTTTCAGTGTTTTTTGAGATTGGTTGGTTGATGCGCATTCCATTGCAACAGCATCCATAATATCGACGTGCCTGGACGAAAGGCAGTGAGTTTTAATTAGTTCAAGATCAATATAATTTTTTGCAAAGAAGTGCAATGATATGCCAGGTGCGAAAGATAAAAGGTGCTTCTCAACAAAGTCAAACAGATGACAAAGAACTCTGACTAAAATCTGTATTACAAAACTCAAATTTCAGGCCCTAACCCCCTGTGCGCTCGTTACCCAAGTCAATGCATAGAAGAAAACATGAACTATTAAGCAAGAGAACTAAGGCCTGGTCACACAAAAAATGAGCTTGTTGCACTTAATGCCTACGAGCAAAAGGACCCAATAATATGGATTAGCATAAGTTGCCTCTTTGCATTAGATATCTATGCATCCATAGGCCCATAGATATCTTTAAGAACTCGAAAGGAAAAAAAAAAAAAGAAGAAGCATTGGCATAGGAATCTAAAAAATAAATGCTTCAAAATAATAACAATGACCATGAGCTGATATGATGATGCATGAAAATGCCGACAGGCAACATAGTGTTCAACCTGGTAATGCAGCTCCCACTGCAAATATGCCTACAATCTGGAAACATGTAATAGAGAAATGGTCCAACCATTTCCAAAAACAGTTTATGTAGGAGAAGCAAGTTACTGGAGGAACTGATAATACCATCCACAGGACCTAATTCGCCAGTGGTGCCTTCAATAAAATATATATGCAAACCCATCACTCTGTCGCTTCAAATTTTATGATATGAAAATCAGCCATTGGATTGTTTTGGGTGGTTAATAGATGTAAAGAACTAATTAAATTTACACAAGCCATAGCATATTCCTCTATCAAATTTCTTAAGGTTTTCTATCATTATTAAGCTTCTTCGTTTGCCCCCATCTAAGTATGACCGAGAAAATTCCAATTACCAATCAGATCACTATTTTAACACAATTTCAATCTTCATAATCATAAAGCTTGACTAAGAGAAAGAAACCAAGGTACATCAAACAAGGCTCATAGCAACCAAAGAGGAGTCATAATGTAAACTGAACCCAACTAGACAGTAGGAACAATCAATACCTGCAAAGATACCGACAGTTGTCAGATTCCCAATAGCCATTGTATGATATATTAGGTATTCAGTCAAGAAATGACCAAAGGCGTAAATGAAAGACAAAAAGGTAGCCAGATAGAGTGGTCTGTTTTCAAGGTTGAATGCACAGAGAAAGCAAAGGGTGCAAGTCAGAAGTGTCCAGACACCAAATGTCCTTCCATGAAGCTCAGTCACTACCGAAGATCAAAAAAGAACAAAACTCTGTGAGCTAAATAATGAAACGCAGAAAAAGAAAAGAAAAGATTATGTACAGGTAATCGAATACGCAAAAAGGAAAAAAAGAAGAAGAAATAAAAAGAAACATATTTCCATAGCATCAAGCAACAAAATATAGCAGCTGATCTCCAAAAGAAATGCAGTAATCTTGGACACTGCTCCATCATAGAGATTGACTAAGTGCATTTTATTTAGCAGCGCATTTCCAAGAGGCATTTTTAGAGAACCAACAAAATGTTTAGGAAAGAGTGAGAACCGCATCAGTGAAGAATGCAAATAGTAGTGCCTCAACTAAGTTCATATCCTCCATAGTCATTTGGCTAGTTCAAACAAATCTCTGTCCTCAGGAACATGCAAAACACATCTTTTATTTATTTATTTATTAGATGGTAATATATTTTTTAGTAGATATATTGACAAGTGTGCGTATACATATGGGCTTTGCGGATATAGTGTGCCACACTATGAATTTGCCTAGAGCAGCGCCCTAAAAGGACTTCATTTTTATCAATAATCATAGAGCTGAGGCAAACTGGAAATCAAACTTCAATTCTTAGAAAAAAGAATTGAACAAAGGATCGTCTAAGTACAAATCAAATCAGGAGAATGAGAAACTTGTTTGACAGCTGATATTAGAAGTAGAATTTGCAACTATCACATAGTGTGGAATTGGACCATCAGTGAAGAGGAGGTGCCTTTGCTCTAAAAAAAAAACTATGATCACTATGGCGAAATTTGCTTGAAGGGCAGCACAACACTTGCATTTATCAAAAAAGAAACCATATTAATAATAGAAACCTAAGGGATGGATATGCTCGATGTCAAACCGTTGTTGCCTAAAACCTAACTTCAAATCTGGAAGCACCCAAACACAAGAAAAAGCACACGTCAGATTCTTGGAATCAAACCCATAATATAACCCAGTGAGCAATTTCATTTGAACTGGAAATTCAGAGTCCCAAAGATGAAGATTCCTAATAAAACTTGCATAAAGGAAGATGCATAATACCAGATTCATTCAGCACAGATTTATCCATATGAATTAAGCAAAGAAGAACAAAACAAATCGTGCTAAAGAGTACAACATGAAACCGCTAGAAGAAAATCAACCAAGATAATCCTAGGATATTTACAAAAAAAAACAAACTGAATAAATGGGTAAGAAAAAATGAGGGTGTAAAGGGGAAGACGCTGACTTGTGGATTTAGAGAAGACGGCGAGGCGAAGGGCCCATATGTCGAAGAAACCGAACCAAACCGATGACAGTCGAAGCAAGCCCACTACAATCAACCACCATCCTAGTGCCCTCATTCTCGCTCGCTCTCTCTCTTTCTCTCGGAGCAACCTTAGAGGAACTACGAAAAGCCTTTATTTTCGGATGACACCATCGTCAGCATCACATTTCAAACAGAGTTTGGAGAATCTCACAGGCCGAACCCTAAAAATTACACCTCGTACGTTTTAGGTGGTGGTTTAATTTTTGTCAATACTGTGGATATGTGCGAAGAGTATGTCAAAATGTGCAGTACTCCTCCAATCGATATCACTCCTCTTTTTCTTGGCTCATTTAGTAAAAGGACTAGAGTTTATGAACTCAACCCTCGACTCACCTGACTTATTGTTCTATAATTCAACTTGATATGACCTATAAAATAATCTTGGCTCGTCATTGACCTACTCGTCTTGACGTGCCCATCTATTTTAATTATTATTTTTAGTTAGAATTTTAAATATTTTTAATATTTAAAATTATAATTTTGACAAAATATTAATTGATCTACGAACATACTAAAAGAAATAAAAGTTACCCCATCAACCTACCTGAGCTGCTTGTTATATAAGTCAACCCAACACGATCCGTAAAATAATATTGACCTACTATTGACCCATGGTTAGCATTTGCCTAGACTGAAACCTATGTGAACCTACCCAATTATCACCTCCAAAAAGAAGAAAAGCTTTTATATTTAGGCATAGAGTGGCAATTAGGTCGGTCCACACCAGTAGATCAATGGTTAGTCAAAGGATCTGCATGTTGGGTTGGGTTAGGTTATATAACAAGCAAGTTAGTGAATTAAGAGATCACTTTGTTGATACAACTTTTGTTTGCATTATTATTTTCATAAATCAATCAAATTTTTATAAAAATGATTCCAAAAATATATAAAAATCCTAATCACAGAAAGACGGTTGGACAGGTTGCAAGCCACTCCAAATAGGCAATGAGTGAAGACGGACAGGTCAAGATTATTTTATGAATAGATTAGATCGGATTATTTTATGAACAGATTAACGAATCATGAGTTAATCGGCTCTGGGAGTATTCTCATAAATTTTATATAATAAGAATTAAGTTTTTAAAATTTTTATGGAAATGAGGTTGCTTTGAGAATTTTTTTTCCTTTAGAATAAATACAAAACAAAGTTTGTTCCCTCCTCAAATTATTATGGGGAAGGTATACTCTTTTATGGATGTGCTCTGTGCGTGCGCCTATAATAAAGGCGAGCAGAAAAAGAATGCCTTTATATTTTGGCAGCGTAACTTAAAGGCCGTTAATATACGCACTAACGCCAAGCGAGCGGCTATAAGGTTTAAGTACTTGGGCCATCAACGTTATTCACAATGGATAATTTCGTCTCATATATATATATTAAGTGATATAAATTGACTACAAACTAATATTACTAGATAGGATAATTCAACACTCATGTGAATTGAGATTTTTACTTATCTTTTTATTCTCTTCATCAATATTAATTATTAATAAGTTTGTGGATCTCCCAATAAAACTATTTCATTTAAGATAATAATAAGTAAATACTTTCTGAAGTTAATTTATATCAAATTTAGCTATACTTACAATTAGTTTCATTTCATTTTATTCAATATTTTGAAAGTATATTAAAACAATATCTCATAAGAATAATAATAATAATATGATTATTATTATTATTATTATAAAATGAGAAATATTATCAAATATTATAGGATATCAATATCTCGAAGATATATTTTTTCTGATAGTTCATTACAATGATTATTATCTTTTCACATGATGTATATTATATACTTTTTTAAAAAATTAATTTTTACAATAATCTGAAATTAATTTAATTTAGTATCATTCAATATTTTCAAAATATGTTAGAATGATACCTCATAAGCTAAAAAAAAGATATAATATTTAGTATTATTATTTTAAGTGAAATAGTTTTATTGAGGTGTCCATAAGCTTCTATAAATATATATACACCTATACATTGGTATCTAACATTGATTCAGAGAAACTAAAGACAGTTCGGAATCTTAATTCACCTGAGTGATTGAATTATCTTGTTTAATAACATTAGTGATGAACTTATACTACTTAAGATGTTAATGGTTAGATTGCCCTCTATTAATAATGTTAGTAGCTTACCGGTTCTTAATCCTAGTAATTTTGAAAGGTGCACGATGTCAAGAAATGCATTTTTCTTTTTGTAGTTTATAAAGAAAAAGTTCAACTTTTTGTTGGCCTGAGGTAAAGCCAGCTAGGATTGAAAATCACGTATCACTTTTTCAATTTAGGTCATTGGACATATATAATTTTCGGGCCTGTTTGATTTGCAAAATCTCTTATTTTTATTCAACATCACATTTCGAGGAATGTGATGGGAATATGATGCCCAAAATGTAACATTATTATGTTTGGTGCATTGAGTTGAATTTCCCAAAACGTGACATTATTCTGTTACATATTACTCCATTAATATCCTTTTATGAAAAATATAATATTTATAATATAAAATATTAATGCTAACACTAAAATAAAAGTTTTAACTATTTTTTAATTTTAAAGAACAAAGAATTTAATTCAAACATTTGCTAGCTAAAAAATAAATTTTATATAATATAATAATAAATTTCTAAAAATAGTACTATCAACCCTTTATTATGAATATGTTGATGCCACTTTTCGTTGCCTCGAGAAGGACATCGGCTTTTTAACAAAATAAACTTACTTTTGAACTCTTGTTGATCAAGTCAATGAAAAATTGCCACATTTCCCGAGCTTTTGGCTCAATAACATTTCCTGAGCCCCAAATCGATAAAATTTTCAAGCCCATGGCTTAACCCCTAAGGGATATAACATTTCCTTGAGCTTATGACTCAATCCATTTTTTTTTGAAAGCTTTTTGGGTCAACGACCTAGAGATTAGGTTCTTACCCTTTTAGGATTTTCTCATTCCTTCCTTGTAGGAGGAGGGGATGTTATCCCCTAAACAAAACTTTAGGGTTTTGAAAACGGAAGACACTCTTAACAGTCGCAGGAGAGAGAAAGAGAGAAGAACAGAGACAACAACTCTATTCGCTCCTCCCTCAATTCACTATGGCAAGGTAAGCACTGCACAATGATCTTTATGGCTCCATGAGCCAAAATGGACTATAATGGCTTGATTCTCCTATGGAGACATGTAGGAAGTCCGAGGGGTCGAGCCTTCTCACCATTTTTCTTCCCTGTTCCTCCATCTTCTGGGTCTATAACCCATTTGTTCATTGTTTATCATCATTCCCATCATTTTGTTCTTCCAATTTTCGAGGTCTATGACCCATTTCTGCCACTGTTCATCATTTTCTTCATCAACAATCCCTATTCTTCTAAATCTGGGTTTATGATCTTCTATCAAGGAGTCACTCACTCCATTGATGTTCAAGTGATATTTGTCAGGCAACCTCCTTACCTAGTGTCAATTTATGGCCCTACAACGTATATCAAGCTTGGGACCTCCTTGCCTGTGAAAATAGACCATATGTGAAGAGCATCTCCAGTCAATCTATATTGATTAAAACATGTTAAGGGTAGAGACATAAACACTGATAATAAATCTGGACATCGGGAATTATCCTGAAATCATGCTATGGTATTGTGAAGCGTATGTATATCAAGCCTTTACAATATTCATTTTAAGTGATTTACTATCCAGTAGTTCCCTTATCTCTATGAGGTTTGCTGTTTTGTATTTGTTTAAAGCTTAAAAATGTTTCATATAGACCTGGCTGTCATGCTTTCCACATTTTTACATGCTGTGTAGGTATGTCAGCGGAAAAATGAATTCTCTTTGCAAGGAGTTATCATGGTGTTAATGATTTCTGTGAATGTATATATTGAATTCTTTTTGATGATGCCTTTTTAAATGTAACCATGCCCCTAGAGTTGGTGGACTTTCTGCTAATTTCTTTTAAGCTTTTCTTGTCATGCAGTTTCGTTGGTGGTATATGTTCTGGTTAACTTATTTCTATATCACCCAGTTTGCCCCATTAAATTAGTTTGTTCTAGTTGTATTTTGCTATATTGGTTTACAAGAGTATCGGCCTCGTAGAATTTGCACAAAGTACCCATCTTTTTTCTGATGTATTTTTGATGTTCTAAGTGTTTGCTTTTAGCAGAATGCTTGTAAGCTCGGATGGTTCTCAACAAATGATACTGCTGAACTTTTGGCTCTTGCAAACGAGGTCTGCTAATGGTTCTTGAGTTCTTAACCATATGCCTAAAATTAAGTTTCTATTTATGTGCGTTGTGATGCCTGAATCTTCCTAGCTGTTTTCCTTCTTCATGTGAAGATAGTGAGTGGCTTATGTAGCTTGGGAGATCATGATGGTCCACAAAGCTGTCTTCCCACCATTATTTCGGAAGTTATCTCCAGGTTCCACCTTTTCTTTTGTTGTTCTGCAATAATATTGTCCTAATGAATTTGTTCCTTTTTCATAAGTGGCCTGACTTACACTTGGAAAATTATACTTTGGAGCTTTCATTCTGTTCTCTTTGCATTTTGATTGTCACGTTGGGCATGATTTATATATTTACTTCTTTTTGGAGGATTTGTGGGGAGACGTCTTCCCTTCCATTTGTTTTATCCTTGTTTTCATCATGTTTCCTTTCCTCACAGACACTGGTGTTAGGGTTTATAACTTTTATTTTTTTCCTAGAGTCTCAACAATAGGGGAACAATTGGCTTTTCTTTAGCTTTGTTCAAGTGTTCCATCACCATTTGTTTTTTTACGTTATTCTTTCAGTTGGGGATTGAACAATTGGTTAGGTATATATGAGGAGCATTGAGGCTGTTCAGAAGCCGAGGGTTGTGTGCAGCGGGGATTTACTTTGTATTTCCAGATAAAGTTTAGGAAGAATAATAATAGGGACGGGATTGATGGGACTTTCAAATATAATACCCTTTTCTGCAAATACAAGTATGGAAAAATGTTATAAACCAAACAAAATATACTAAAAAAGTGGAACTAATTTGTAATTAGTGGGGTACCAAGTCAAAATTGAGCTTGCAAGATCTAGTAGTATTGAGGAAAGTTCTTAAAAAGCTGCAACAACAGGGTTGAAGCCCCACTAATTTGGCACCATAGAGGATTAATTCACAATGACTGTCAGGGTAGTTTGAGAGGGGCCTTTCCAAATAATTTCCTTTTTGTTACCCCTGTCCACAAATTTTTTTTTAAGTCATATGTATCACTGGAGGTTGGAACCAGTTAGGAAAGACTCATGGAATAGAACTCATGCTTTAGTATACGGTCTAGAACAATCTTGTCATGCATGCATGTGGTGAGTTTTATTTGTTGTTTGAGTTTAGCTTATGAACTGCGCTTCTTCTCATTTAGATTGATAGTTATTGAATTGCAATCACATAGTATTAATGCTAGAAATGTCTCTTCAGGTTCTATCCATGGATTATGATGGGCCTGATACTTTCTTCTCTTGAAGTCAAGGTACCTTCTAATATGTATTTCCGTGGATTGTCTTTATATTTGTATGCATATTTTACAGGTGTTTAGACTAATCGCTTACCATCGATCTGCATCGTAGCCTGGCTTTGGGACATTCGTGGTTGATTTCCATATCTCAGAGAATACAATATCTTCCCCCAGCGACAAAATTGTAAGCATCTCATAAAATATGCAGATTTGATTGATGTGTAGTGCGACATATTCCAGAACAATTCAAATAAAGTTGATTAAAAATTTATACTAGAAGCACCAAAAAGTTTAATAAGGTAGAAATTTTCAAATTGTTTGCATCTAAAATTTGAAGACCATGCTGCATCTTTTGTTAAAATACTTATTTGTTTACTTCTTGTTGGAAGTGTGTTTGGGGAGGCAGAACCCGGTCAACCATCTTCTGCTCTCTCTACATGACAAACGTATATTAATGTGGAGTGTCTTCTCAACGGTAGATGTGCAACCCCCCCCCCCCCCCCCCCCCCCCTCCAAAAAAATAATAATAATAATAATAAATAAAAACATTTAAATGTGTAGGTTGGAAAAATATATATAGAATTGTATGTCAGTGGGGGTCGATACACAGGTGCTAACATGCAGTTTGATTGGTCTGTTTGTGGGGGGGGGGGGGTTGTTACAGATGGGCCTGGTAAACTTGGATGCAAGCCAATCCAAAAGGACATGAGTTGTCCTAGACAGGAAGGAAGGTGGTGTAGAAATGTTGGGAATTAATATACTTCGGAAGAAATCCGATTAAGCTTTTCATTAAAATAAAGAAAACGAGGACTTTTTAAGAATTTTTCTGAAAAATCGTAATAGATAGCATATCCTACACATGAAACCATGACAATGAAGCTTCATTAAGAAAACCAACAGAGCAAAATATAAATAGACATACCCTCATTTAAGTCGACCGATTCTTAGAAAATATTTCAGGTATTATCGTACCGTTAACATGCCTCTGAGGAAACCACCGTCCGCTGTCAATGTCCAGTGGGGAATCTCTCCTCAATTCAACCTGGAGAAATAATGAGCAGATTATCTGAATCCGAACATCGCACTGTGGCACCTGCCAGGTTTGTTACAATTTAAATCTACGCTCCTTTGTCCTCAACGGTGTAAAATCCACTCTAGACGAAATTACCACCATAAAAACTATAGTTACAAACATACAACACATGCAAATAATTCAAGGTAGTGGAGTGGTAGAAAATTACTTGTAGTATCTTTCCATTGCATTCTTTACGAGATCAGCATCAGCATGGAGTACCTCAGACACCCTTTCCCCTTTATGGTAGAAGTAAAACCTTGGCTGCAGCAAATAAAACACCTTAGCAAGGAAAAATATTAAACCAAAACCAAAGAGGACTAGGATAATTGCAATAGCAAAGCAAAAGCTTCTTATAGTTTATGAGTTATATAAATGGTAAACAATCAACTTGCAAAGTATACTAGCTTAAAATTGAAAATCGATCTACAAAACAAGGCAAAAGCAGGCAGCCCTGAGTTGAGATTCTTCCTCATCTTTTATCTTTTGTTCCAGGCTGGCTTCACCATACTTTTTGAAGTTTTTGGATGAAACCTCATCCATCATCTGATGAGGCTCAAATTCTACCATTTAGTAGCATGCATAAAATTTCTAATCCAATGGTCAAAATCTCATCTTCTAAGGACCTGGCATATGATGAACCGAAAAAAAAAAGGGAAAAAGGAAAAAATTATTTAGAGAACGTACAAAACTAGAGGACGAGAAGCCCTCCAACAGGAACAGAAGCAAAAACACAGAATCCCGAGTGCATCATAATCATTACAAGGAAAAAGCTTCCTAGTCTCTCTAGATATCCTCAAGTCTAACCGATTGGGAAAGCAATAAGCAAAAAAACCGAAGGGAAGTAAGAAATGCTACAATGTCACAATCTAACTCAGCAAGCCATGTGTTCCAGAGAGGCAAACATGATGCCTTCTCTTAAAGCTTAGTTCTTCAAATGTCATCCAAAGTCACAAAAATTGATTGACAAGAACCCAACAACATCTTCAGCACAAACCCATGCCTCCCAAAATCTCTCCGAGGCAAACCTAAAGGACCCAAGAATACAGGCAATGCAAAAACAAGACTGAATCCATGTGACCCATCATTCAAGGAAATAAGAGCACTATTCTTACAATTAATCTGCTTGGACAACTTGCTAGCAACCGGACCCACAAGCTCACTGCCCTAGGATTACCTCGGAAGGATCGCCTAGAAATACAATGGACCAATCCTAAGACCTACAAACCGCGAGGGATGCCAGCTCACTAAGAGAGCACGATCAAGATGACCTGGCAAGACCCCTCTTCAATGCCGAAAATCTGTCAAATACCCTCAATTGGGTAAGAGCAAGCATCACACCCTAACTACCCGAACTACCAGCTGAAACACATTGCAACAAACCCCTATCCACCACCTTTGTGAAACTCCCACTCAACGGTCTCTTGAAATTGTTCACTACTGAAATAATTAAACTCCTGCAGGGTTCTAGTAAAAATCCTTGGGCCCCCATTACGTTCATGAACAACATGAATCAAATTGACATTTTCTTTAAGAAGAGTGGGGTCTAGGATCTCTAAAGGTAAGAAAAGTTTCAATCAATTCATCAGTTAGAATAAGTTGAGGTTCTTCTGCAGCTTCCCTTGTTGAATTCTAGGACCGTATAGTGGTCACCTGTATTGAATATTTTGTAAAACTTCCATTCAACAGTTTCTTAAAATTGTTCACTAGTGAGATAATTAAACTACCTCACACTTCTAGTAATCCTTGGGCCCCCACAATGCTCATGAACATGAATCACATTAACAGAAGAGTGGGGACTCTGGGATCTCTAAAGGTAAGAAGAATTTTAATCACTTCATCGATTAGAATAAATTGAGGTTCTTCTGCAGCTTCACCTCGTTGAACTCTAGGACTGTCTAGTGGTCACCTCACCTGTATTGACTGCTTTGTGTTTACTGAGGGTGGGAAGGATTATTTCTCAGACAAACTTAGATCAGGAGATTCTTTCTAGACCTGTCTAATCACCTTTATTTCGATAAAAAGCAAATTTCACAAAGGAAGAAAGGAGAGATGTGGGGGAGGGCAAGTAGTCCCCATCAAAATGGAGGAAAAAATCACAAATAAACACAGACGACCAAAAAAAACAAGAAAGCTCAAATCAGGGCAGCCAGCCAATCCTCGAAAAATTAGTTAAGGCAACCTCGCAAATAGACCATAAAGATGCATGGAAACTCTCAAAGCTGATCAACACTGACGTACGCTAATGGTCAGTGAAAACCCTATTATTTTGCATATTTTCTTACACTGCAAATGGGTGTCGTGATGGCTGCTACGTCCATTTTTATGGTTTTTTTATGTTTTTTTTCTTTTGTTCCCATCCATTTTTAAATTTTCTGAATTCCCAACACATCCTCCCGCTTTCCCACCAAGTGCAAGAACTTGCTCAAATTTCAAGTGTTCTTCATTTATGATAATATTGATTTTCAAATCTTTATAGTTGTGTAGACATGGAGATATAAATTCTAATTCTCCTATCAAACAATGCTTATTAGATAAGTACAATGGCTCAAAATAGTCTAAAACATCATATATAATGAGTTTATATACTTTAAATCGCAAAAAAAAAAAAAGGAGGAAGAAGAAGAAGAGTGGAACGTGCAGAAAACCTGCGACCGTGATTTAAAACCATACTTCAGATCCAAAATGAATATTTCTTTGATCTTGATTGGGTTCACCTGGTTTCATATTTTGGGTCGCAAATGACTCACAACCTGAGTAGCAGATTTGATATGAAGTTTTTTTTTTTTTTTTTTTTTTTGGGGGGGGGGGGGGGGTGGTGTTAATGTTTTGGAAACTGTGACCAACAATGGTTGTTTTCTAGCTGTAGTCCTACTTTTTATCTTAGCCACCAACACAAAATCCCTAAAACATAAGCTAGAACATAATGTTGGAGGCAATTCAAAGTATCTAGCTGGATTGGAGATCACAACTGGTGCATATCCTTGTTAGATATCGTCTTACACTTAAGCAATAGAAGCAAATTCTTCATTTCTCAGTGCACTTGGATTAACAATATGACAGATTTCTAACTGCTGTAATCCAAATAAGAAATTTTTAGGATATCAGAAATCACTGTACCTGGGAAGCCTACAAATCAACTTTACAAAAGGTATATTCATAGATAGGAGCAACAGTTCAAGATTATGTAAAGATACGCCTACTAGCTAAACTTATAATTTGAAAACAGATGGAGCATTACATAAAAAACTACACCACAAAAAGCTTAAATTGATTTACCACAGAGGTAATATTTAACTCGGTCAGCAATTTCTCAAGCCCTTCCTGCAATTAGAAGCAAAATATGAGTTCAAATTATTTTAGTGCAAGTTGAATACTAAATGCAAAAATGAATATCAACTCTTTAAAGATCCAATTAATCTAATCACATAGAAATGATTAAAAAATACGAAAACATCCAGTCAAACAGCTAATAAATGGCATATTACAAGCAGCCTTCTCAAGGTCTTGAAGAAGTTACTAATTGAATACAAGTTGCAACATAATTTTTCCCAAAGGATGGGTTATATAAGAGCTTCTTCATGACAAAAGGGAAAAACAGTTCAATACACAAAGTAGCAATAAGAGAGCTTGAATTTGGTTAGGTGCATCCATAACTCAACATTACCATTGAAAAAAATAAAGCAGTAACTACATCATTGTTACAAAAATTCAATAAATATTCTTAAAAGAGAATAAGACTTCTAGCTACTTGTGCTAGTTACCTGTTACTTTCCATTTCATCACTACATTAAATATCTTATAATTTATAAAAACCGTGAATTTTATAAGTACTCATGCACTCAAAGAATATCTTTTTTACAAGACATGACACTTTCTATTAAAACCTAATCCCAGAAGATACTACAGATTTTTCTAATCTTTTAAAGTCATTTTGGTCCAGGTCTCTGATAACTCTTACGCGCCGAACTGTAGATGTTGTGTTGTATCTGATAACTCTTTAAGTGATTGCAACCTTATGATTGGGGAGACTCCTGCGTGGGTAAAAGCTTGTGCAGTAAAGGTGTTCCACTCATAACCTTTCAACCAATATAACTTGTGAGACACTCAACTGCTTCATACTCTACAGTTTCAAAAAGGATTTTCAGTGTAGTTATTTGTTTTGGCTAAGTTAGAGCAACAAAATATTGTTAAAGCCATGTTCAAGATGTCACTTCAGAGCTAAATCAAAATCAATCATTTGTGCATACAATAAAATCCTCAGGTTCAAAAATTCTAAATACTTCAATTGTTTACAATTTTAATATCAGAATTTAAGGAAACAAAGTGAATCATTCTCTACATTTATTTTAATAAAAATAGCTTACCAAAGTAAAATAATAAGGAAAAACAAAACACACACAGCCAGATAAAACTTAATGCCATCTGAGCACCAACTAAGCAGTTCACCTCACCTGATCAATATCAACCTTATATACTGTCACGTGTGGATACTGCTTACTTAAGTCTGCAATTGTGGGAGCTATGAACCTGCCTATATAAATGTAAAAACCATACAATAGATTAGACTACACAATTCTTTTAAATCTGTATTAACTAATTGACATCAAGTTATAGATATGATCCTGCAATAAATTTCTTGAATAACTGAAGCAATGTAGGTTTCTTACAAGGCCCACACCAGGCTGCAGTGAAGTAAAAAATTGCCGGAAGACATTCATCTGATGCAAAAAATTTCAGAAAATATGTAAACAATGATTGATTTCAAAGACTAAACCAAATGATATTAAGACTATGCAAACAATATGGGGGAAGAAAGATATACCTTGAGCCTGGCTAAGTGATTTCCTCAGCTCTTCTTCAGAATTAACAGGAACAAAAGGACCTAGAATTAATAAACATAGAAACAACGCATCATTTTTTTAACTTGTACAGCATAGACAAGGACATAAACCACTAGAAACATAACCTTCAGTTACCAAAATAGAAAATATTAACTGAATCCAATAAACCAATCGATAGGAAACATTTATAACCAAAACAAAAATATTACCACAGCGCCTCTATTCAGATTTTTTATAAGAACTTCAACCACCACTTTTGGCAGTCCAAGAATTGCAGCAAATCTTGTCCTGTCCTTTCTTTAACTCTTACAAGTAAAACTGTACTTTTGGGTTTTTATAGGGGTAGGCAGAGTTGAGATTAGCCAGGAAATTTGTATTTCTCAGATTAGAAACCTGCAGGCGCAAATAATTATTGTGAAGGCATCTTGCCTCTAGTATAAAGTGGCTAGTGGCTTCTCGTGGAGGCTTTGCTAATTTTACAAGTTCATGCCAAGGAAGCAAGCCTAGGCATGTATGTGACAGTCAAAGCTGTCTTTGGCTTCATGACTAATATGTTCACAAGGCAAGACAAACGATCCTCTCTGTTTATCAAATAAAATCTTGTTTTCATATCATGGACAAAATATTGGGAGTGCAGGACTGGATGAGAGTGCAGCCTTACATCGGGACAAGCAGCTTCAGAAGATTCATGTTAATGACCCCACATTATTTCTTCCTTTTGGTTCCATATGGCCGACCTCAAAATAATGGGATAAAGGCTTAGCTTTTTGTTGTTGCAGTTGGACAAATTTAATGTCTCCAGTGGGAGGAAAACCCCCTAAAGGCGGAATGCTGGGATCAGCAATGCCACAAGTAGGCAAATAAATAATGAGAAGTTACTCAAACAGATACCCTATGTAAAATAAACCAGTACTTGAATTTTTCTTTAAACTTGGAATAAATTCCAAGGATTCACTTCTACTGGAAATTCAGCTGAAGCACTCACATTGTAGTTTCTTTTACTAGTTAACTTCATTAATTGTGCAATATTTCTTTCGGATAGAAGAAGAATTCTATTAGAAAAAGTAGAGAGAAATTACAGCACGGAGGACAAGGGATCCTCCAATAACGCCAAAAAATCAAAACATAGGAAGAAACCAAAACAGTGAAAAAAGATACGCACGCCAATCTCTATAAATAACCATAAAACCCTAATCCTAACAACTAAAACCCAACATTCTGAGAAACCTACTCCCTTAAGGTCTAAAACTCTAGTCTAACCCAGACCCTTAATAAAACCCTGATAGTAACAACTTAAAACCAAAACTCTTCCCTGCAATCAAACAGCCCAGAAAGTTCCTGCCTTAATTGGCCAAAGCTCCAAAATTTCCTATCAGTTTAACCCACTAAAGCCTTGCAGACAGATTTCAAACATAATAGCAACATTTTTAGACATACAAGAAGAAAAATCTGGGGAAAATAAACCCTAATCCTACCAACCGAAAACCAAAATTCTTTCCTGCCATCAAGCAAACCAGAAAAATCCTGCCCATTTCTGCCCAAAAGTTTCCAAATTTCCAACCAGTTAAACCTACTAAAGCCCTGGAGACAGATTCCAAACCTTTGTACTTCATCATCAGCGCAAAGACAAAAACTCCACAACTAGTAACCAAGAACAGAAACAACCAAGACAGGATGAAAGGGAAAGAAGAGAAGAGAGAAGAAGTACCTGGCGATGGTGATGTTGAGGAGGAAAGCATTCGATTCTGGAGAAAACGTCGCGATAACAGAGCTGGGGTAAAACCGGAGAAGAGGGCCCCGCGTAAGGTACTATTGGGCGGTGGTGGTGTTGAAAATGCTGAGATTTCAGCTTCAGAAGAAAATAGGGCTTCACTGAAAGAAGAAGAAGAAGAAGAAGGAACAGGAGGAGCAGTTGGAGGAGGATGGCTGTGGAATGGGTCGTTGTGACGGAGGAGTTGGCGAATATTAGTCGCGCCGCCGCGCAGAATTGAGATTCTCCCCATTTTCGTTCCTCTCGTCTCTCACCCTCCGTTGCGTCTCCCGTACAATCCCCGGGGTAACTCACATCGAGGGTGGCAGCTCGCAAATTTTTTGTCCAGTTCAGTATTATTATTATTTTATCAAAATATATTTTAAAAATATTATTATTTGAATGTAAAAAGTATATAAAAGATATAAAAATAGTATTTTCTAAAATCTGGAGTAGAAAGTAAATAAAGAATAATTTATCGCCAAATTACATATTTAATTTCTATCTTTGGCTGAATTTATGGATTTATTTCAAGTTTTACAATTAAATGATTGCTGCCGATCATTTTAAAGAGTTGTAATTGAAGCCCATATTATCAGTTATTATTCCCTAAATTCCTAGGATATATCTTCCCCAAAGTTTCCCTTTCTCTTTAAGTTTCCCCCAAACTCCTACAATATTAAGGAGGAGGGAAAAAAGAAAAGATATGATATGTTTTTCCTTTTCATTGATGGGGATTTTATGAGGAAAAATTAAATGGGATCTTTCCTTTTAGATTGTGAGTTGGAAAGAAAAAGAAATGAGAGAAAACCTAGTTATAAAAATAAGATTAATATGTAATTTAATTTTTATTCTTCAGGGAAATTGGGTATTTTTTAAGTTTTATTAAAGCCTCCCCCTCCCATTTTTTTTTATCGTTTCTTTTCTTTCCAAACCCCTTACTTTCTCACCTTCATAAAATTCACAATTAGGGGATTTTGCCTCCATCCTCCCCAAATCCCACCTCACCTTTCCAAATCCTTCCTTCCAATCAAATTGTTAGGGTTTCCTATCCCTATACTCCCTTTTGCTCATTTGTGAAAAAAAAAAAAAAAAAAAACAAAACAAGTGGGGAGAAATGACGAGGAGATTGAGAGCAATGTTGAGAGGGATCAAGAATTCTCCTTGTTTTTGAGATTTTTTTTTTGGTAAATTTCTCATTTCTTACATTCATACACCAAATTCAATTAAGTAAGATCATTCATTCACGTTTTGTTTTTTCACTTTTCCTAATTTGCAAACATTTTATGACAATTAAAATTCAAAAGAAGACCGATTTAAGAACAATGGTTTACCAACAAGAACTCAAAAGAGGCACTCAAAACCAGGGGAGAGACATCGTGAACCCTAGAAATTGAGAGAAATTTGGGGAAGAATAAGTGCATGTATTGTGAACCCTATAAATTGGGGGAAAGTTTGGCTAAGCAAATTTGCATGGCTGAGAGGAGCCCTAAAAATTGTGAAAGAAAGAGTATTTAATTAACTGGGCAAAATGGTCATTTGGCCCTAGGCTATAATTGTAATACTTTAAAAAGATTCAACTGCAACCATCTAATAGTAAAAGTTGTGATAGATTTATAAATTTGATCAAAGGCCGAGATTAAATATATAATTTAACCTGATTTTAAAAGACTTCTAGTTAGGATTTCTTTTAGGATAATCTTTATTTGGAACACAAATATTTTTATTTTTGATTTTTTATTTATATAGGAGGCTAATAGTCTTGTTGTGTTTGTGTGTTTTAAAATGGGGAGAAAAATGAAAGTAATAGTTTCCTTTAGGATCCCTATTTACTTTTTTATGGGAAGGTGGGAGGGATTGGAGGGAGGAAGTAATTTAAATGTAACTTTACTAGGAAGCATTAGGTTGACTGTCTCTTTATAGCGAAGGTCATGGGTTCAAGTCTTTACTAAGAAAACTGTGCATTGGCATCGAATTTTCTCGTCACTAAAAAGCACCTACCGGGTGTTGAAGCCTTTCAGTGATGAACTTCCACTGCTAAAGGTTTGTTTCTGACACCACCATGGCTGAAAGCTTTTAGCAACAGAATAAATATTAGGCCATTTTTAGCAACAGAATACCTATTGCTAAAAAGTTATAATCTATTGTAAAAAGTAGTAGCACAACATGATTTGAATTATATTGAAAGTACTATTATTGGCAATGGAATATCCGCTACAGAAAGCAGCCGTTGAAACTAGTAAAAGATGTATCAACAGTTTTATCAACGAATGAACAATTATTACTGATATCTTTCGTTTATCACCAATAAAGTGGGAAAGCTGTTGCTGAAAACCAAGTATCACTAATGGAATTAAATCTATCGCTGAAAATCCATTGTTGATAGCTATTTTCTTGTCGTGTATGTTAAATTGTAAAACAATTTTCTATTCCCCCTCCTATTAGCCTCTTCATAACCAAAAGAAAAAGAGAAAACTTTTATAAAGAGAAATATATTCTCATTTTTATTATTCTCGACCTACAAATATGATGAATGGGAGTAAATAATACTTTATCTTCATAGAAATTAGAGTCTCTCTCTCTCCAAACTCATAATATTAGGGAATAAAAAAATTATTGCACCATTCCGTATCTTGAAGTCTCAAATCTATCAGCATTATCTTGCCAATGGTACACGACTTTCCTTGAGGCAAGTCCTAATTACAAATTTGAGACATATGGCAGAGTGGTTATATTATGAATTGTTTTTTTTTTTTTTTCATCCAAGATATTTCAAATTTACACAACTTTTCTTTAGGTAAGTCCTAAGTCCACTTATGTTACTAAGGTTGTCACTTATGAATAATAAGACCACTAACATTTTAAATGACGTAATTTGGTCACGGAAATTAAAAAATGGGCCATTTCAACCCACTCAATTTTGTTAAGAATTTTATTGTTTTTATTCTCTTTACCAAAAATAAATATAAAAGCTGCAGATCCCTGGAGTAAAACTATTTCACTGAAAACAAAAATAATAATCAATATTATATCATTATTGATATTGTTATTATGTGACCTTCTTGACTTATATATTTTCAACGTTGATTGAATTTTAATATAGATTAAAATGATCTCATAATTGAGAACTCAGGCCCTACCACAACTTATGGGTTGCATTTGAATGGCCCAAAGGAAAGGGAATGAGAATGAAAATAGAATGACTCTTCATATTTTAATTGGTTAAAATATTAATGTAAAAAAATTTAAGTGGTTCTTTTATAAGGCTTTGACAGGAAAAATTGCAAATAAAACCTTAAGGTTTATACCCAATTGAGTTTTAAATCATATATTTTTTTTTCCTTTGGCACTACCAGCGCTGATATTTCAAGATATTGTAGTGTAAACCTTTCTTCCAATTTTGTTGTCCAAATTGGATGAAATTCGCTTTTCAAAGGGACAAATTTGCCACTTCCTCCTATCACCTTCTTCCCTTACCTTCGTTCTCCAAGTACGAAGACCTAATTTGCCCACCCTCTTTATCTTATGGGGGATAAATGAGGGAGGAAATAATTTGCCGATCGTAGAATCACATTGTTGCTCATTCGAGGAACTCATTCTTGAAATAGTCATCCATAATGGGGGGGGGGGGGGATGTTTACTTTCTCAGCATAAGTGTATCATATGAATTAGAATTGGGAAATCGGGTTTTCATACTAGGTAAATGAAAGGCACGGAGAAGGGGAAAGATGAGAGGAGAAAATGACAAATTTGTCCCTTAGAAAGCAAATTCAATCGATTTAAATGACAAAATTAGGAAAAAATTGTAACATCTTGAAATGCCGGGATTGGTTGTGCCAAGGAAAACAAATTAAGATTTTAAAAACGATCGAATGTAAATCTTAGAGCTTTATATATAATTTTCCCTATTCGATCAAAATACCCATCATAACAATTAAAGCTTACCTTACAGCATTTTGGCGTCAAGTGTGTTCTTTGAAGGTAAGAGTAAAATTACTCATCATTAGCAGGGGGAATAGATTGAGGGAGGAAAAGGGTCATCGCATAAAGCATGTCCCACCCTCATAGGACAAAATGAAAATATATATATATATATATATATATATATATATATATATATATATAGTCCCATTAAAAAGGGGAAAAAAAATGAAATAAGTTCAATTACATAAATAACCAGTATTACAAAAGGTAGAACAATATCTGAGACCATGTGGTCTCCACACCCATACATTCTCACACCGCCCCCACTATCACCAATCTAACTCATCCGAGATTGGACGAACCGGGCCCCACCCAAATATCTAAACAAGTAAAGAACCATTTCCCGAGAAATCAAAAATCTGAAACCCCCACACAGAAAAGTACAACTCCAATTAAGTTCGGTACTATTTTATCCAATAACGTAGCCTTAAAAAAAATATGCTACGAAAGCATAAAATTTTTAAAAACACACACACACACATGAAAGGTTTAAAAAAAAAAAAAACTTAATCCCCACTAATCACTCCAATAATACACTCAAACCACTAATCTAGCTACCAATCAATGAACTTGCTTAACATAAACTCCATTTGACATATCCTTCTCAGACCTTATCTTTTCTAGTTTTCTCATAACCACAATACATACATACATACGTAGGTTGTCAAAAGTGCTGATATATTTATACATAAAATGGTAGCTTTCTGTGTTCATCCTACACAAGTTTTAAATTGTCTGTGAACTGTCTTACGTTATTCTCTGCATTGCTATTTGAATTAAGGTTGGGCCCACCTCGGAGTGAGTGAGTCAATCCCAGAGAGAATCTCGTTGCATCTCCCAGTCATCCTCGTCCACCATCATCATCCCAACATCGTTCGAGTACAGCACCGGCTCTTCCACCATCAACGCCCCCGCCAGCTCCGCCCACATCTTGGGCGAGTCGAGCGGCGACTCGTTTATGGCCTGGATTTGGCTCGCCGACAGCCCGACCCTGATCGGCCCGAGCGAGCCGGACCCGCCGGGGGGTCCTGAGAAGTCGTCCTCCCCGGGGCCCTTCAAGCGGGCGGCGGCCTCGTGGGCCGCCAGCCGTATGTCCTCCGGGGAGGAGCTGGCGGGGCGGGGGAGGGAGTCGGCGATGTCCGGGAAGTTGAGGCGGGTGCCGCGGCCGCGGAAGTGGAGCGCGGCCACGTCGTAGGCCGTGGCAGCCATCTCGGGGGTCTCGAAGCTCCCGAGCCAAATCCGGGTCTTCTTCCCGGGCTCGCGGATCTCCGACACCCACTTCCCCCACTTCCGCTTCCGCACGCCGCGGTATATGCTCGACTCCGCATTCCCGCTGCTGCTGCTCCCGCCGCGGTCCGCCATGTGCAATAGGGTCTCTATACGACGGGGGTGAGTACGAGATGTTGTGAGGGAAAAAGGTGGTGGGAGAAAAGAGCGTAATGCAACCATGAATATATATAGTGAGGTGCTTGGGGGGAGGAGGAGGAAGTATACTGCAGAGATATTTGTGTTGACAAGGTAGCTTCCAAGCAGTTGCGAACTCTGAGTGAGGATTGTGTCACTATTTCGTTTTTTATTTTTTTAATGTTTCGGGAATTAATATGCATAGCGATGAGGAGTGAGCGAGCCAAATCGAGAGCACACGTGTAGTGTAGTGCGTATGCGATTTGAGCCAAATGGAAAGTTCATGAGAACGGGTGCGGGAGCGAGTGTGTTTGTGGGAAACAGATAAAGCGCAGAAATATAATATAAATTAAAAAATAGAAGACAAAATCAAAAATAAAAAAGCTGCAGAGACTCTGGGGGGAAGGGAGACACTGTAGAGTGACGCGGTTTAATCTGAATAAGGGTAGGTTTCATCGCATGGGGCCCCCCAAGACTTAATTTCTTCCGGAGCAACTTCTAATGTAAACAAGATCTTATTCTTTCATTTTATCAGTCAATTGACCCGATCGATAAGTCGGACTATTAGATAATTAGTTTAATCATCCAATTATTTTGTCTGGTTGATGTCATTAAAGTTATTAATTATGTACGTATTTTCCTAAAAAAAAGAACTACTATATATGATGAAAACATCAAATTTTTGTGAAGGGTTTTACTTTAAATTGCCACACAAGCATGGTCTGTTTTTTTTTTTTTTATAATTTATTTTGGGTGAGAGCCACAGGAGTATGTTGACTAAAGAAAAAGGGCATAGAATATTGGGAAAAAAGAGCCCGAAATTATTCTAGTCGCTAATAGAATCATACATACATAGAATTTACAAAAAACCCAAACTTCAAAACAAAATCAACACAAAAAAGGTGCAGCGGCGGCTAAAGTATTGGGCGCTACAACCACCGCCTACTAATTTTTCTTGCGTTTACTATTACTTCATTTTATTTGTTTTTCCTTAATTTTTTTTCCCCTTTCGTCCGAAATCTATATCAAATCCAATATAGCACCTATGGATGCGTAAAAAATATATTGAATCAATTCTCTTTAATGAATAGATTTATTCACAACTTCGAATTCCATATAAAAGGGATTTTGTAGGTCAATTCAGGAAAAAAAAAAAACACAGAGAAGAAAAGAGACCCTAGTTTTCTCGGAACCAATTTAAGGGCTTGGAAAACTCATCAACTCCCCTAGTTTTCGGCGGAGTCAATTTGGAGGCTTGAAAGACCCACTTTTCTATGGGTTGGATCAATTTTGGTTACCGGAGATGAATTACTATCGGGTCAAGAAACGAATCAACTAGTGGATCTTCGTCTTCTTTAGTTGGATCACAATGAGTCCAATTTTGTGTGGAGAGAATTTGTTTCCGAGGTAGCTGGATCTCTCTCCATCATTTTCCTCCCTCTTCATTGAGGTTGGTTGGTTGTTCTACAAAATGAAGGGGAACAAAAGAGGGAAAATGCTCTTAAGAAATCAATCAAGGCCTTTAAAATTATAATAAACCTGTAATGCCCTTTCAAATTCCCCAAAAATGACATGCCTAATTATTTTTTTGAGAAAATATCTAAACAATCAAGGTAATTTTGATAGTTATTGAATAGATTCCGAATGGTTTCAAAAGTTTTTATCGCACCCGTTGTATTATTAAGAAAATTTCTTAGCAAGTCCCTGCCATCTTGTCATGTCTAAACTGATAATGGATGATCATTTAATTTTTGTTGAAGTATATGATAAAATTGTTCTTATCACATCCACCTTTCCGTCTATTCTTTTCTTCCTTTTGACATTTTTTTATATGTTTTCATGATTTTCCAATACCAAGCAATTTTGCAAGTAACATATGGTGTGAGAAAACTTTTTAAACTGCGATGTTTATGTTCACCACAAACTCCATGGAGTGTTTTAAATATTTCTTTAAAAATTAAGGAAAAAACTAATATATAGCAGTTACACATTAATTAGGTGTACATGTGCCTTGTAATATATATATATATAAACCTAAATCAAACCGACGTTGTTTTGGTTTTGCTTTTTTTTTTCTTTTTTCCTGTGTGTACTAGTTGCACCAACACAAGCCCGAAAACTAAACGGTAATACTCATGTAACTTTGTGACAAAACTTGTGTGGTCTTATATTATTATTTGATTAAAGCCACCCCTCCACCCTGCAAAAAAAAAAAGAGGAGCATACAAATTTAGCCACATCGTGTTTTTAGTATGAAGAATGTACAAGTAAAATTTTCTAATACAAAATAGGCATATCACTTTTCATGAAATTTTTGAAAGCATTGAACATTCAGGACAACTTTAAAGGCCTTGATTGATTTTTTGAGTAGTACTATATATATATATATATATATATATATAAGTGGCATAAAACGAAATCTCAAAAAAAGAAAATTTTGACTTACCTATATGCTTTTTATATGTTTCTCATCAATATATATATATATATATATTTCCCTTTCGCTATGCTTTTAATATACAATTAGAACTGCTTAAATATGCCTGAATTATTTTTTTAAGAGAACATTAACAGTTGAAGGAGGCAAAAGTAGTTGAGATGAGCCAACCCCAGAATCTATGGCCCCATCACTTCAAAATTAACTTATTCAAATCTTTCAGAATCATTTTTTTAATGGCTAAATTTGAATAATTTAGAGCACCTATTTCAAGTATTTTTTTAATATACATGTAACTCAGTTGAGAAACCTATTTTCCATATTATACTTATAGAAACGATATATTAAATGTGGCGTGAAAATTACTCAATCCCTATGCAATTAAGTAACCCTAATTATTTGCTTACAGAAAAAGGAGCACTAATTAATTAGACATCATATGAAGGATTTGAACCCTTCCTAGTCTATGCATGCAGTGAATTTCAAAAAATATATTATTGAAAGAGTCTGAATCATGGCTATACTGACTGAAGGAGATCTGATTCTGGTGTTGGTGGTGAGCTTTACTTAAAACTATTATAATTACTATAAAACATGAGTACAAAAAGTCACTCTTATTACTTTAATAAAATTTTAAGTAATATAGCTAATAAATGGTTTATCATGAGATAAATTAAGCTTAATTAGCACGATATCAATAGAAATCAAATTTATTATTTTAAATTTAAATTTAATCATTTTGACCTCATATATGGGTGTGTGTGTGTGTTTACAAATTTGTATATGTATGAGGTAGGCAGATGAAAGTCCTACAAAGTTGAAATGTTTACAAGGTTGATAGCATATGATTAATTGGTGGTCTTAGAGTCGGAGCCTAGCCGTTAACGGTAGGCCGGTTGATTTGTTATGTAAGTCTTTTAAGTATTATTTTATGTAAAAATTGTTCCTTTGAATAATTAAGTTAGCAGCATTCAATACAAATGATTTTATTATTATTATTATTATTATTATTTTGGTGAGACAATACAAATGATTTTAAATTCAAGAGTGTACGTCTATGCTCCCCAAAAGGAAGCCTTGGTTTTACAAAATTACGTTTTGAATTTTCTCTGTCCCTGAAATTCACGTTTTTAAAAATAATTATATATCTCACCCACCTAAAGAAATTTGCTCCCCTTGCATTGAAATCTTAAAAGCCCGCAGATCAGTATAAATCAGCTTTTCTTTAGATAATCTCACAGATACTTTCGTCCCTAATTTATTTTTCGTACTAATATTTTCAATATTTAAAAGTCACATAAACTAAAAAATAAAGGGTTTTTTATATGTTTTCTTTTTCAATATATAGGTTTTTAATCAGAAAAAAACAATAATAGTAATGATCATAAAAAAAAATTACAAATCGAATAAAACTTTAATTCTCTTTCCCAGTAAAGAAACGGTTTGATTTAGAGCCTTAATTAATTAAGCATTCGAAACAGCAAACTGGAATGGAATTGAATTTTATTCTATTTGGAAAAACTCTAAAAAAATAAACCTGAAATCAAGTACATTCTAACCCAAAATCAGATTCAAATGCATTGGAAAATTAACATTTTTACGAAGATTTCATACAATGGGATCATGAGTTTGCGTCAATCGAATAATAACACGTAGATGTTTATAAAAGTCGAGCAAAAACATCATGCTAAAAGAATAGGAAAAATTAATTTTGATAGTAATAAAGGATATCAGATTTTAATACTGGAAAAATTAAAAAAAAAATGAACCCTAAGAAAGTTACAACATATTCAATTTTTTTGATGAATGAATTCAAATCCTCAAATTATATTAAAAAAAAATGATGGTCATGTATAGTTTTATGTTCTTTTTGTATTAATAAAGTTAAACCATTAAAAATAATGTAATTTGAAAAATCAACAAATGGCTTTCCGTTTTGTGGCACCAGGGCCCCGGAGATTGTTGTCTTGTGTGAAATTCTCATAATCCTTTTTGGGTTTCTCTTTTCTTTTTCTGGTCTTATTTCATTAAATTAAAATATTTAAAAGAAAAGAAAAAAAAAAAGGGCCAACGTTCAAGGACGGTTCCCCACTGCTGGGAATTAGGAAACGTTACCTATAATAATGGGGCTCCACTATATTTAGAATAGAACATATACTTCAAATCATATACTTACCATTTATTCAAGTCATATACTTAGTAAATTTCTATAAAACTTGAATAAATGATCAGGATATTTTTGTGTACACATGATAATCATCTATCGGCGAACTGTGAAGTACATTTATTGTCCTAAATGCAGAGGAAGTCCATTGCTCTTTTCTTTGATTTTCTCTTTTACTTTTTTTCTTTTCTTATAAAATTCAATGCAAAATTTTTTCTATTTCTAAATAGTTTGGAAAACATCATATTATCCCTTGAACTTTAACTCAGTAACCAATTTAGTCCCTAAACTTCAAAACCCAACAATTTTTCCCATGAACTTATTTCCATTTACCAATACTAAACATATTATTCTATCGTAATTATTAATGTAACATCTCATGTGACATCCGGTATTTATTAGGTTACATCAGCAGTTATAATGGAAAAGTGATGGTAGTTAGCATTGGTAAATGAAAAAAATTTCACCGGACAAATTACATGATTATGAGGCTCAAAAATTGGTAACTAAGCCAAAGTTCAATGGTAATTTAAATATATTGGTCTTTCCATCTTCTAATATGGGACTAAGTAGGTGGCTAGATTTTCCCCTCTAATAATAATTAATCTAACTTTGATATGCCTTGGGGATTTGATTTAGGACCATAGTTTTGGTCATAAAAGCCTTTAACAAAAACATCTAACTAAGCTAAGTAGTACTTACATAGTTTTATTTTATTTTTTTCCTCATTCCTAGAAGAACATTCATGTTCTTTATTTATTATTACAATTTTTTTTTTGGTTAGGCCGAAGAGCATTCATGTTGAATGATTGTTGGAGTATCTGAATACTCCTCTACTAGTTGAAATCTTACATGAAAAAGTATTCTTAAGCTCCATTTGAACGATGAAAATGAAAGAAAAATTAAAATAAAATGTTCATAGAAATAACTATTTTATTTACGTTTATGTCATTGAAGGATGGGATGAGAATCACAATCCTTGACCCACAATCCAAAATGAAGAGTCAATGATGTCAGACCTATGATCCCATGGAGGGGCTACTAAGGTGCGCCATGGCTATGTTATTGGGTTTGGGTTTCCATAGCCCAAACAGTGTGACTAAGGTCCATTTTCTTTGTTCTTCCAAATTACGCGAGAGGCTCTTTACATATTGTCCATTCCATGAGCACGTTGTGTGGGAAAAAAAAAAAAATCCGCCTGCTTTAATATGCATGGGTCCATAATTAGGACTAAAAAATAAAATTGGCATCTTTTTATAATCTTTTTAATTATTTACGAAATTATCTCGTGGTTACGAAACGCTTGAGAATATGCGGTCTTCAATTAAGCTCTCGCTAAATCCATTTCTTGCGTCGGGTCGGGATTATTGTTTATAGAAGATCATTTTAGATGAAAGTATCGAAGATTTACGATGAAAAAGATTAATCATGTAAACATCTTATGGGGTGGGTGTAGTACTAAAGGGTCCCCCAGTCACTTGGACGACCCATGATCCACCATACACTAACTTCGCGTGTGGAGCAATTAGTTTTGTGTTGTGTTGTGTTGTGCTGTGTGGCTAAATAAGAAAGAAACCAGCTGGATACACTAACTAATGAAAAATTAAAAATTAAAAATTAAATTAAAATTAAAAAAAAAAAAAGAAAAAAAAGAAAGAGAAAGATTCTTCGTCCCCATCATATGTTATTGTTTGATTGGGCTTCTTCTGTCTTGGGGTACGGTTTCCGCGTTTACGATTTTAGCGGCCCAGTTCCTGTGTGGAATATAAAACATTTTCAAAACTTAAACGAGGGTTTAAACAAATGGGGCTCGGTGAATTTACTATTAGGAAAAAAATTTCACTATAGCACCATTAAAATGACTTTATTTTGGCGTCATCCATAGATTTCAACCTTAGGATTAAATGAGAATTTAAAAAAAAATTGAGATGATGCTGTAGTTTCACTATGTATAAGCCCCTACTCGTAGGTCTAAATTTTCAACACAGTTATAACAATTCAGATTTCTTCGTAATTCACAATATAAATGAGAATCTAATATATTTTGAAATTGTATGAAAAATAGCATGCCTAATACGAATGTGTATGTAAAGATTTACAAAAGATACGGGAGGGGTGAACCACATCTCTCGACTTTGACGCCTGATAATATGATGCAAGAATATTACGTTGTTATGCTTGGTAAACTCGGCCTAGAAAGAAGCAACACAATATTTTAGGCACCACTATGAGAATTCCAACAATACGAATCGAAAAGTTTAAGAAATTTCTTCAACTCCTTATTCCTCCATTGTGAAAAATATTGTATTAATAACTTTAAAATATATAAATATACTGAATGAGGGAAAAATTTTATTTTGTTGGCAAATATTGAATATTTAAAAAAAAATTCTTAAATTTTTTTTGCGGACTTAAATGGCGAAAATTTTAAATGAAATGTATTACTAATTAAAAATTATGGTATAATAATGAACAAACAATAGATATAGTATTTTTAGCAGTTTATTAAGATTAGTTTATTATTATTATCGTTATAGATTATGTGAGTTATATACATATATAAATGCAATCCATTTGTACGAAGGGTAGTTTACACTGTTCTTTTGATCGTAAATTTTATCCTGCTTGGAATCCCACATTGACATATCTCCGGGCTAAATGTTAAGCTCTTCATTTTCATATCCTTTTTCTTTTACATTAACAAGGATAACAAATCAAAAGTGATCACTCCCACATATACTTGCACCGAAGGAGTGAGATATTTTAATAAAATATCGCACTCCTTCGGTATAGGTATATGTTGGAGGGACCATGAGCAGACATTTCGAAACTTTTGGCTCATTATATAATTTTGGCACCCAATAGGTAGAAAAAAAATAAAAAGAAGAAAGGAAATCCTAGAAAACCACCGACAAAATTTGCTGCAACGAAAATGAGAAAGGAAATTATTTAAAAATGTCGGCCTTAGAAAATGCAGAAGTAGAAGTTTGGGGCATGAGTCCAGGTTCATTGGAGATTTATACCCCAAAACAAAATAAATAAAAATGCGCCCGAAAATATATTTTAAAATCAAGAAAGGATCAAATGTGAGAAGTGATGGTTGTTATGATTAAAATATGAAAAGAGGTTGGATCAGTGAGTTTTGTAAACCAGCTGCAACCCACAAAAACCACACGCCAAACAAAACCATGGGTGCGTTTTTCCCCGTATTATTTTGGATCTACATCTTCTAGATTTAAAAATTCACAAATTTATAAATTTAAATAATTTTAATTATTTATTATCAAAAAATAATGAGAGAAATTATCAATAAAAAATAACTAAATTTATAAATTCATGATTTTTTTAAAAAATTTTAAGCGATCCACACCCTACTACTTCGTGCCAAATCAAACAATTACTATATATTATATCGAAAAATTACAATGGGAAATTTTAATCCTCACCTTTTGACTATGGTCCAACAGCCAATCAGCAGTTCACACGTGTCCACCCAGATTCTGAAGGATCCCCGTGGGGGCAATTCGGATCATTTGGGCGGTGCCGATGTTCATGTTTTTTGTCTTCTTTGGTTTGACTGACCCGAGAAAGGGTCATTATAATATGGTAAGTAAATGTAGGAACAATTTTAATTTTAATTTAATTATATTGTAATAGTTGAAGCCCAGGGGCTTCCAATTCAAAACGAGTCTATGAATCAAATTAATTGTGATTAGGCATTGAATTTCTGATATTCTAAGTACGACCCTTCCTTCTAGTGAATATATTATTTGGGTGAAAAGAAACGTGAAATATGAAATTGAGTGAGGTAAAGTCCTATAGAAACATCAAGTCAAACGAGCTCTGTTGGGCTGGACTTTTATTTTATTTTATTTTTGAGTGGACTGGACTTTTATTTTTTTTTCCTCTAGTCGCTTATCCAGCGGTTAGGTTATCCCTAAATAAAAAATGCTTATCCTCGTCCTCGTCTTATCCCAAAATAATTTTATGCACATTTAGAATATATATTTCAACTTAAAGATTTTAAGGAAGTGAAATAACAAAGAAATATACGAAATCTCATCCGATTTGATAATGTTTAGGGTATCATTGTAGAGTAAAATCATGGGAAAATAGCAATGGGTATAATTGTTTCAAAATTAGCAAAATATTTGGAAGACCCCTTTGATTTGAGCCATTTTATCCTATTAGACCATCTCAACTTTTAATTCAATAGACCCTTTCATTCTTAAAGAACATGGAGTCTGCTCTTAAAACATAGGGGATTTTAACTAGAAAACCATGAAGTGAAAAGGGGTTTTTCAAAAAAAATTAATAAAAACCTTTTAGTGAAAAAACTTTATTCCATTTCAATTTATCAAATGAGATCATCTCAACTTTTGATTTGGTTTCAAAGACCCTTCCATTCTTAACAAACATGAAGTCTACTCTTAAATCACAGGGGACTTTAACTAAAAAATCCTTAAGTGAAAAGGGGCTTCTCAAAAAAAATAAAAAACCTTTTAGTGAGAAAAACTTTTATTCCATTCAATTTATCCAATTACATCATCTCAACTTTTGATTCGATTTGAATAGACCCTTTCGTTCTTAATGAACATGGAGTCTACTCTTAAATCATAGAGGACTTTAGCTAAAATCTCGGCTTTAAAAAAAAAAACTAAGACTTTTATTCCACCACGTGTTTGTTGATGTGGCCAACCAGAGGTACAATATGTGTTGACATATCTATCTTTTCCGTATTATTTCCATGCCAAAACATAACATACATTCACCATATCCATTTACTTTAGTTACTTTTTTACTACAACATTTTTCATTATTATTTTCACTTGATTCCCTATTTTTTTTACCATGCACCATTTGCTTGGGCCCGTAAACTCAAATATATCCATTTTAAACTCAAATATATCCATTTTAGTCACGATTTTTATCAAAGACATTGGATAGTCGACAGTGATAAATATGTGGTGGGATGAAGTCATTTTTACCCTAAAAGATTTTTTATTAAAAGATCCCGTTTTAATTTAAGGGTTTTTAATTGGATCCCTTTAATTTTGAATATTTTTAGATGCACTATTTGCTCATTATACGAACAAAAGGTGTCTATTAAAATCAAACCAGAATTCAAGAAATCTAATTGAATAAGTTTAAATAAGAAAAAATCTTCCTCCACTGCCCCCAAATCATAGGGATATTTTAAATATTTCCCAACTAAAATGCTCTTATGATGATCCTAAATATTATCAAAAAGGTTGCCTTTCTGTCACATTCGTTTCTCTGTCGGCAAAAAGGAGCCCTTGACTCGATCGCAGGAAGAAGGAACCCACTTCCTGTGCAGCTGCCACGTGTTCACAGTTTAACAAACAACATGTTGCCACGTGTTGACCAGTGTCTTTTAAGTTTTCATTTTTTTTTTTAACCCTTTCTTTTACGTGTTGGCGCAATTAATGGCAGCTCCGAACAGTCGACTCAAAAAGAAAATAAAAAAAATTAATGAGGTTTATTAATTTTCACACAACTTAACGATGCGCAAAGTTCACATTTAATAAAAGAAAATTATAAAAATTATAAAAATTCCATTTTTCTATTTTGGTTTTCCACTCTCTCAAAGTTATGCATAAATGGGTAGGGCTAGCATTTTTCTTTAGGCTTGGTATTCCTATTTTCTACAAAAATTTCTTATTCTTGTACTTCAAAACAATGTTGTTTTAGTTTTATTTTACAAATTTCAACCATATAGATTGAATGTACATGAAAAAAAAAGAGGCCACGCCAATTTTCATTTAGTTTCAAGGTAAACGAACCTCTCATCCATAGCGTTGAAATATTAAGAAGTATTAAAACAGTTGAGATCTCTTCATAGTTCTTTTAAAAAATGAGAATTCAATATATAATAAAATTGTACCAAAATTAAATTATCCCATTATTTTTCCTTCTGCTCGTTCGATCTATAGAGTTGAAATTTTAAAATTCAAACGAGTCTATTAAGGGTAACGCATTGACAAATCTTCCAATTATGCTATATACAAACACTTTCTTTTTTATATTTATGTATTCTTTTCATTCGCACAGTTAAAATTTATAAAAATTGAGTGCATGGTTCATGCTAGCCAGATCAGCAGAGGGCTGGGAAAGGAGCCATGCCCCTCCCCCCAGCATTTGGGCTGGGCCACACGGAGAAAGGGCTTACCGTGGTGCACCACATCATTCATATGGCAAGCAAAGCAAATTTTCATAGGAATTGTTGAAATGTTTGTTCGTGATTTGTTTGCAACATGAATAATGTGGTGCGACTCCCTCCTAAGTTTTTATCAGTCTCCTTACTTTGCTAAGCCCATCATCATCCTAGTTTAGTTGGATTTTTTTTCCTTTTAAAGCAGTAAAGTTTATTCCTAAAGGCATAAACTACGTTTGGTACGTGATAATCGTTCATATTTTTTATTTCCTTTTTTTACTTTCTTATCTACCCGGTCCTCTCCGATTTACCTCCCCTACAATGATCATTTAAAATATGATTACCATTCAACTTATGTACGATTAGCACAACATTAAATCTAATGAAAATGAAATTATATATATTTATACTCTTTCGCCGGTGCAGTTAGAACCTTCAACCCTCCATATTCAACTTGTACAAATTTATAATCACTAGCCCATTAACACCCGCCCCATATTTGGCCCATGACCCATTTAAGCCCACTTCTATATGGCCCACATAATAACCAGCCCGAACAGCCCATTTAAGCCCGCCCATTTACCAGCTCGAGTCATGTGGATCTGAGAAACCCTACACTTAACAATTTGCACAACAAGACAAATTTATAATTAGAATCCAATCATTTGTTCGGTCAATGATTGCATACGGTAAAATTTTATAGAAACTTTCTTTCCAAAAATACACGTTTGACATCCTAAATCAGTACAGAGATTTTTTATTTTATTTTATTTTTAATAAAGGGACTAAAAGAAACCAATAATTTTGGGTCTTTCTGTTGCATGAACACTCCATGAAAAATAAACGATAAACACAAGAAATGTCAAGCCAAACTACAATACCACAAAAGTGACATAAATTTAACAATAATGCATGCGCTCGGAGTTTTGCTAGAAGTCTATCTATTCCTCTTTACTTCTCTCATAGTGAAAATTAATAAATTTCAATAATTTGAATTTTCGATGACAGATGATATATTTTGGTTTTGGGATTTAATTTTTTAAAATATTATTACTCGATCAATATTGTTCAGCTTGTCATTTAGGAAGGCACTTGTTTGATAAAAAAGATAGATTAAATTTTATAAATTATGTTTAACATGTATTATACTTTAATAATGCTAGTGCCAGTGCCAGTTTGACTGAACTTACTTTTAGTTTCTTTTTTTCTAAATTCTTTTATTAGAAATGCTCTTTTTTTCAAAAATTAAACTTTTGATCAACCTCGAAAATCTCAGAACTACTATGAAATATCCAATACCGGCTTTCAAGATGGTTATAGTTCGAGTTTATTTGAAAAATTACTCTTTTGCTCGTAAAAGTTGACCAAACTGACCTCGAATCTGTTAATGTTCTAGAATTGTTGCCGAGAAATCAAAGTGGGAAGCGCAGTTTTTCCTTTAAAAAGAAAACTTATTTCATTTTTATATGAAAAGTTGAAAAAAAAAAGAAGGAAAATTATACTTCAAACAATAAATGAACAAACATATTTATTTGTATGATACTACTAACAGACATTAGTTCATCTAATAGTATCCTACCTTCCTAGTGTAAAGGCTAGGGATTTGAATCTCCACTTAATTGGAACCGCAAAATAATTTCTCAAACCTTCTCTCCCTAGGTTCAGCCTTATTTTGTAACCAATATGTATATATACACACTTATTTATTTGTATGACAATTTAGATGCAGGGAGGCATTAAACTCTTCAACTATTTATCGAATTTTCCAATAACTTTAACTGAAACAAAAAAATATTCAGAAATATATAAACATATTAATGAGATTTAAAAATATTTAAAATATTTTTTATAACCATAAAAAATTAGTAAAATCAAATAACTATAAAAACTATACCAAATTTTTAATGTTTCAAAGGGGCTCCGTATTTTTTGAAGATGAGTTGAGCTCGAGTGGGAGAAATATTCAACAACGACAAAGAAAAGTTTAATAAAATTCAAAGGAGGGTGACAAAAATTAATGGGTCGTAATAAATGCGCATTGACATACCCCAACCCTCAGGCCGTCAATGTGCGGCAGCCCTTTCGCCTTATAAAGAGATTAGAGTCAACCAAATATTTTTTCCCCAGAAAAAAAGGTAATTGGAGTTGGAATTAATGTAATTTGTGTAGATTTAATTTTAAAATAACATAATTTTATTAAAAAAAAATGATTCTTATTTACTTTAGTAAAATTACGATATTTTAGGGTCGGACTTGCGCCAAATTAGGTGAGTTCATACTTCTATTCTTTTTTCTCCCTAAAATCTTTTTTATGTAAAGAAAAAAAAAAAAACAAAAAGAAGAAAAAAAGAAAATAGAGCGCCCTATTTACTGCTGCATAGTTTGTTTTCACTGATGAGAAACAGGTGGTTCTCGTCCGTCTCTTAGAAGATGTCTGTAATTTCTGAGTTCCCTCAGGGACCAACCACTCTGTTTTAAAAATCAAAACTGACGAGAAGAGTAGGACAGATGAAGAACAGAGAGAGAGAGAGAGAGCATTAAATAGCTGAATTCTATGGGTGGTCCAGTTGTTCACAGCTTGTTTTTCCCATTCTTTTTAATTAAAACCGTCGCACCGTTTTTTGTTTCTGTGCTTCTCCCTCTCTATCCATTGATATATGCCTACATATAATAAAGGAAGGAAAAGAGACGGGAAGAAGAACTGAGGAGAAAAGTATGTTTTCACACCCAGAATGAAAGTTTGAGACTTTCCGATTTTAGGGGCGATTCGAGAGAAGTGGGGAAAATGGGTAATCGTTTAATTTGCATGGCAAAGAAGAAAGATGTGAGAGAGAAGGGATCATCGAGGAGGAGCAAGAGGAGATTGGTGGGGGAAGAAGAGGAGTTGAGGGCTCTGTCCATGGCGCTTCACCAGCACCAATTGTCTCAGCGCTTCGAGGGATCCATGTCTCGACGAATCGGCTCCACCAGCTCTCGCCGCAACAACCTCTCCGAGCGCTTCTCTAACCTCAAACTGGTTCGTCCCCTCGGTTCCTCACTGCTTCGTTCTACTTCACTTCCCCTCCTTTTGCTTTTATGATTGTGCTGGGTTATGTACACGATTATTATTATTATGATCATCATTGTTGTTGTTTTTGGGTGCAGGGGAGGTGGGTTTTAATTATTAAGATCTGTGAGGTGTTTAGTAAAGTGAAACCCACTTTTATTTTATGCGGTGGTTGTGGGCTAAGAGATTAGTCTTTTTGTAGTGAAAAGCACTTTATTATTATGTGGCAGCGAGATAAGCCTATGTTAGGGTTGGGAGCGTGTTATATTTGGACTTCGCTGCATCTTTCGTGACTTTTTGATGCTTCAAAGGATCAAGGCCCTGTTTGATTACACAGAATTTGTCACCAAAGGGAGGGGGGAGAGGAGCTGGAATCCTTTTAACACGCATAAATTTGGGATAATAAGCAAGTTTTTGAATCCAATTCCTCCCAATTGCACTGTGCTAATGCACTTGTGATTAGTTGGTTGTATCTCATTATATGTGAAAAGTATCCACTTGGAATCCCTTGTGGACATAAAATTAGAATATTTAGAATGAACTGTTTTGAGACTGGTTAAAGTCAACTTGGGGTTCAGCAAAGGTTTATTGAGTACATAATCAATACTTTAAATGCTTGAAATCAGAAGTTCCCTTTCCTTCTTAAGCAGTATGTGATTCGTCCTCAGAACAGTTTTGACTTTCCGATTTAGAAATTGAATCCAAAGTGCTATGAACTATGAAAACATGATGATAACATTTCTAGTTCACATATCATATGACTAATGTGGTATGTTGCACGTTTTTCTTGGAACCCTTGGTGGCCGACTGAGAAATTCATATTTCTCAAGACTTCTGCATATACTTCTTGTTTTGATTCTATTGCTCTTCCCCATTTGCGTTTGCAATTTGAACAGACAGACAGTATCGCAGCATGAAAATGTTTCTATCAGTTCCAGAACGTTTTGTTTTCCAAACATTTATAGTCACGTCCTTGAATACTGTATCCTTTTTCCTAAATGCAAGATTGGGAGCACGAATAGTACTATAATACAGATGTTATACTCTTTACAGCCTCCAGATTTTGCGGAGAATATCAAATGGAAGAAATTTGTTCTAGTGCATGGAGAAGGGTTTGGTGCATGGTGTTGGTACAAAACAATTGCTTCACTGGAGGAAGCAGGATTGGTAGCCGTTGCCTTAGATCTCTTGGGATCTGGGATTGATCATACGGATATGAACAGCATATGCACACTGGAAGATTATTCAAAACCACTGATCAGTTATCTGGAGAACCTCCCTGAGGATGAAAAGGTTAGCACGAGCGTGGGTTTATCACATTCTTGCTTATCTACTCATGCAAATGTTGTTTTTTTAAGTTGTTACATTATCTGTGGTTATTGGACAGGTTATATTGGTTGGTCATAGCAGTGGAGGTGCGTGCGTTTCCTATGCTTTGGAACATTTTCCACACAAGATTTCCAAAGCAATTTTCCTCTGTGCTACAATGGTGTCCAATGGAAAGATGCCCTTTGATGTGTTTGCTGAGGAGGTACTCTATCAATACGTGTCTCTTCCTCCCCCCCCCCCCCCCCCCCGCCCTTCTCTCTCTCTCTCTCTCTCCGGTAAGAGACAAGTTGAGTTTGGGAAAGAAGAATGAGTTATTTCATATAAACAACAGAAGCTGGAATCAAACTCCAAAGCCAAAAAGGCTGTAAAGAGACCCCTTGACTAAATTAAAACAAGTTCAAATGCTGTTTTTCTGAAAATGTTTGAAAAATGTTGTCCTTACTCGTGCATATTTTAGATTCATGTCATCACAAAGAAAATCTGGTGGAAATATCTGTTTAGAGTTTTCCTTTAAAAGTTTTCACTCTGTTCATGGTCCTCTGGATTGCAAATTCTTATGGGGAATTATGTTTTGCAGCTTGGAAGTGCTGAACTTTTTATTCAGGAGTCGAAGTGTTTAATATATGGGAATGGTAAAGACAAGCCTCCTACAGGATTTATGTTTGAGAAACAGCAAATGAAGGTGCTATATTTCAACCAATCCCCATCCAAGGTAACTCAAGTGTGTTTAAACTGCAATCGTTGGGCTTTTATCATACTACATAACATTCCCCCTAGATTTCACAGTTGTTCTTTTAGGATGCCATATCTACATGGAGGATTTGATATGATCGCTTGAAATGCTTACCTAAATGTGTAGTACTAGTGAGAATAGTCAAGAGTATTGGGACAGGAAAAGTGGAAATTATTTGGAAGAAAATTAACAAAGTTTGCACCTTTAATAGTCCTCCATGTTTTCCAGTTTTATCGTTCAACGTTCCCTTGCCCATGTTACTGCTCCAGTCATGCAAACATGTTACTCCTTGTTGCAATTATTTATGATGTTTCCATTCTTGATGCATAGCTGTTTTCGCTTGTCTGCATCCGTCTGATTGATGCTGTGATCAGAGTTGTCGTGGATTTCCTACTCTGTGACCACATGCAACTTATGAATCAATCTTAGCCATATTACTTTAATTGTACCTTACGGCCATGTTCATTAATTTGAACTTTAGTTGAAAACATTGAATCTCCTACTCTAACCATTGTCCTTTATTCCCCCTGCCTGAATCCGGCAGAACTCAGTTTTAAAATGACTCCCTCTGCATTCTAAATGATATCTTGATATAGTACAATGTCTTGAACTTTATAAAGATGCATTTTATCATGTCGTTGTTACTGCTTCTGTAAACCGATTAAACTAATTTTAGAAAAGATGGTGCTCCGATTCAACTCCATGCCTATTTATTATATGTTATGCACCAGTAATCGAATAAACTGGTCAAGGGCTCGTATAGGTCTTTCTACCCATTGTCGAGTATGACGACCCCCAAAAACATAATTAAAAATTCGTAAGCGTCATTGAAGGCATCAGTTGATAATTAGTGTTCCTTCAAAACCGCTCTAGAAGATGTTCATAAATTTGTGATAATAACATGTAGTGGGATTTGGTCTTTCAGGATGTTGCTTTGGCCATGGTTTCATTGAGACCGAGCCCCGTTGCCCCCATCATGGAGAAGTTGTCGTTAACCCCTGAGAAGTACGGGACGGGGAGGCGGTTCTATATTCAGACGCTAGATGATCGAGCACTCTCTGCGGATGTCCAAGAGAAGCTTGTGAGGGAAAACCCCCCAGAAGGAGTATTCAAGATCAAAGGAAGTGACCATTGCCCATTTTTCTCAAAGCCACAGTCTTTGCACAAGATCTTGCTCGAAATTGCTCAAATTGCATAGTTGGTTGTTTAAGTACAACTTGCAAGCTGCTGCTGTATGATAGAATGTGGGAACACTATTCTTTTTTTTTTTTTTCCTTCCCTGTATTTATTCTGCGTTTATAATACATGCTCGATATCTTAGTTAACAAAGGCATAAAATTAATTCCTGTAATATTATTGTATTACTTCATCCATTGATATTATTTTTCGATGAATGCTGTTCTTCTCAAAAAATTCATTACTAATAAATTCCCACACCACCTTGACCTCCAATAAGTCACCACCTTGACCTCCAATAAGTTTTGCATGTGAAGACGGGTCATTTTGCAGACCATGAAAGACAGAAGGGAGTGTTTCCAATAAGTTTAAGTTTTCCATGTGAAGACGGGTCATTTTGCAGACCATGAAAGACAGAAGGGAGTGTTGTGCCAAAAGACGCCTATTGAGGAGGAGAGAAAACCATCCCCATCTAAAATGTGACGTTTTTGGTCAATTGGTGGGCCTCAATAGGTGTTGCGAGTGTGAATTTATTACGAATGGATTTCTTTTTCTCGGCGGAGACTTAAACCTTTAATTTTTACTTTTTGAAATTTATAATTAAGTACGGTGTGTCTATGTATGTATATGTACGTATAAATAAAGGAAAAGTGGGTCATTCAAACTCTTCGATTTTTGCACTTTAATGTAAACTCTTTCATTTGATACTTATTTTTTTCTAATAGAATATTGGCAAGTGTAATTCAAATTCCTCAATTTTTTTGTAAACTCTTATTTTATTGGGTATGCTTTATATACTGTTTTTGGCGAGCCCTCTCAACAACTAAGGTATCTTTTCAAAGGGCACGGGAACTAGTTGACGCAGAGAGCCTCCCAATTTAGGTACTCTCCTTTTTCTGAGGCTCATTTACTGTGCATTTTAGATTAGAACTCTCCATTTTCTCATCTCCCCTCATATCCAATTTTCTATAACCTTCAATTGTTTTGCAGAAAAAACAAAATCACATGCTTTTGACACATGGGGGTGATTGCTTCTTCTTGCTTTCTCATAATATTTTTTTCCCTCTTTTTTAATCAGCGAACTGTTAATTTCTTCTTTTTTATGTGAATGCGGTTTTTATTTTTTATTCCCTAATTGGCGATTCATTTTTTTTTTCTTTTATCGTTTCTTTTTAGTTTTCAATTATTTCTTTTTTCTTCCATTCCTCGGTTCTTCATGTTAATTAGCACTTGCAAATTTTCGGTTTTTTTTTGTTTCTTTTTTTTTTTCTATGGGTTGAATGCACCTCTTAGTTTTATCTTTATCTGATTAAAGCTAAAGTTAAAGTAATAAAATATTTGAGGAAAACAAGTTACAATCTAAAGTGTATAAATAAGCCTTATAAGAAGACAAGGATGATAGGGTGTAAATTGAAGGATTAAATGAGTCATAATCGAAAATGTATAGATAAGCCTTATATAAAGATAAGCATTAAATATAAGTTAAGCATGACAAGCTGCAAGATTAAATCTTACATATTGTCACCGTAATTTTGAAATTAAAATTAGAGACCAACCAAAAAGAATTGAGATTTTATTAGTAGTAATAGATATCGAGTTTATTAAAATAGATTAATCATATCCGTGCATCGCATGGGTTAAAAAGCTAGTTTATCTTTATATTTGATGGGTAGTGATATGCATTTTCATTAATCTCAATCAAATTTCAAAAAACTTACAGGTTCACATATGCACGAACGGTAATTAAGAGGTTTCGATCTAAATTGCTCTCATCAATCACAATCACGTAAGATACTAGACCCTTGCACTGTTGATAAAATTGGAGCATGCTTTTTTTTTTTTTTTTTTTTTTTTATTTTTATAAAGAAACCAGACAAGGAAAATGGCCAACTCGTCAATTGATGCCCTTTCCGAGATTAAGAACTTGATCTTTTCATGGCTAATGTAATTACTATTTCTTTTTAAATTTTATTTTCATGATTGAACTAACCTTAATGCCTAAAGTTTAAAACAATGTTATGAATACAAAAAATTTCACAATAAAATTACAAAAAGCCTATGTAGCACAAATTCATAAGAGCATATTTTACTATTTACTAAAATATTTTTCATTAAATTTGTGCCACATAGGCCTTTTGTTGTTTTATTATGAAATTTTTGTGTGTAAATATTATCTTTGCCCAAATAAACTCAGTTTGTAATTTATGAACGGAGTCTCAATGTATTCACAACTCTCTCTCTCTCTCTCTCTTTATAAATATATATATATATATATATATATATATATATATATTTATTTATATTTATATATTTGGTTAAGACTGTAAACGAGAGTAAAATGTCATTTTTATCTTTTCTGAGTCAATGAAGGAGAGGTAAATATATATGGAAAGGGAGGGTCACTACAATAAACAGTAGTTAATATATGGTTTCACCATATGGATAGAAAGAAGAAACTGCAGAAACCCGTCTTATAAATCCAAACCCGAGAAAGCAGCCACAGCAACGTTATACGTAACTGCTGGACAGTACCACATCACTTTTATTTTATATATATATGTATTAGGGTAGATATCAGTGGGCTCTCCGTTCATTTCTACCTGCATAAACACCAGTCCAGAAAAAGAGAAAAAAAAAAGAAAGACAGGGAAAATGTATCAGTGCATCATCATCACATACCAATTTTTATCAGAAAAAATTGATTTTTTCTTAAGAACTCATCATATATTGTACTATATACACAGTGCTTTCTTGAGCAAGTCCTGACAGACTTGTACGAGTGAACTCATGTAGGGCCAAGAAATACAATATGAAGGGATTCAAGTCGGATAAAGAATTCTACCCATGTCCTACTAGTCGGTAAAATTTCAACCTCATTGCAATATGGGTAAGGTTTCGTATAATACGTCAAAGCCATGCTCCTATTTTTTGGCATACACAAAAGTTAATAAATGCTTTTGATGCCTTAGATGAGTTCTCGTTAGATTTTACCGACTAGTAAAATATGGATGAAATCTATAATCTAATGGCCAGTATGCCTAGTTTGTTCGTGCGAGCAAAACTCGCTCACTTATTCGTGTGACCTATCTATCTATCTATGTGTGTGTGCGCGCATGTGAACAAGAATACAAGTAAAGAGGAAACGTGAGCGTGGATTACCCAAGATGGAGATCTTTGATGTCGGGGAAGGGGTAGGCAGGAGGAGGAGGTGAAGGCTGCAAGAGATGATTGCGAGAAGCGTAGGCTTGGAACGCACTGTACTCATGCCCTATTACCAGGTTCAACTGTTGAAACCTCTCCTCTTCTGCAATCTTTTATATGTTCCAACAAAGAAATTTTTTGAACACATGTGTGAAGCTATAAAACTCATCAGCCATAACCTTGTTGTTTTGTTAGCAGCAATGGCATTCCATTTCATTAATGCAGATAAGAAGAAGGATTCATGGTTCTTTATTTGTGTCCTTTTTTTTTTTCTTTTACCCCTTCCGAACAGTAAAAAGAATGAATGAAACAGAACAGGAGGAAGTAAATGCTGTAGAGTTCATGGTTTCTCTTGAAAAAGTTACCTTATTCCTAAGCAACGCATTTTCATTCTCTAGATCCACTCCCTGTTAAAAACAAGAAATATGACAAGGCAACGTTTGTGCTAATACGAGAAGTAGCAGAGCAAGAACTCTTGGGAACAAATGCAAAGAAAGGTCTCAAGAGATATTTACCCTTTTCTGCAATAAATCGAGATCAGCTTGCAGCATTTCACTCTTTCACCCCCACCCAACAAAAAAAAAGAAAAAAAAAGACACACACACACAGAGATAATCATTAGGACATCACATATGTTATTTTAGGCATTGAGAACTGAAATAAAATAGTTAAAACTGTTAATTTTAGTTTCATTCTCGTACTAATTAGTGCCTTTTATAGAGTTACCTTCTTTGCTCTGATCCTCGAGAGGCCTTTTTCAAGTCTACTCTCGAATGCCTTTAGCTCCTTTGTAGACAGGGAATTCAATGAATCACCTTGCAAGTGCCTGTCTCAAACAAAAAAATATTTTGTTTCGACTGCTCGTCATTTTTGGTCCAATGACATCTCCTTTTCTTGTAAAGGGTCGGAAAGGTTAGAGGTTTTAAACTTGTCGGGGGTGCATGTATACTTAATATTTAAAAACAAAATTTGTTTCCATCATTTCTAATTTCTCACAAGCATGGAGCATTCTAAGCGAAATAATATGAAAGATATAATGTGAGCAAATCCAAGCTAAGAAAATTTTCTAACCTGTACTTTTGATGCATTTATGAAAGAATTTGCAAGCATATCACAATGCATTCAAGTAACAAGCATTTAAGTTTAAAAATAAATGACTAAATACTAAGGGCTAGTTTCTCGAAAAGTAAATTTTCATTTTCGTAGGTATAGTTTCATGTTAAAAGATAATCATTTTTAGAATGGAACTTGGAAGACAAGGTACCAGACTAGTGTAATGAGAACACTTCAAATAAGTTCTCTACATTTTCCCTAAAATTTAGACTCTTTAAAAGATAATATTTTTCAATTAGTTTAAATAAATAAGCTGTTTTATCCCAACTTTTGAAAACGAAAAAAAATGATTTATACGAGTAAACTGGCCCTGAGCCACTTAGCAGCATTTTATGATAAGAATTTTGTTTTATATATTCTCTTTACCCATAAAAACCGAAGGAAATATACAGCAAGAGAATCGGAAAATTACCTAGTAGAGTCCTGCAGTGCTTGTATTTGTTTGCGCAGTTTCTTCGACTCTTCTTGATAGTGCTGCGTGGTTGTACCAAATAGAAGAACATCATATTTCGAGAATGTGATGGGGGAATACAGCAAATTAATTAAGAACTAACGAAACCTTGATGAAAAGAGATCTTTACCTAAGTAATGCGTAATTAAATTCTATCTACTAAGAAATGGGAGACATTCACCCACACATAATGAATAAAATTTGAGATTGGTTACCTGAATGTTAATCTCAGAGGCAGATAGATTTAAGGTATCTGAACTTGCCTTCCTGTATCTTTCTATGGTTGCATTAATGCTGTGCTCCAACACAGAGAAATAAATTTCAATTATAAAAAAAAGGAAAGGTAGCATGCGCACGCTAAAGGGATACTTGTAACATATTCTCTCACTAAATTTTATATCTAAGTAGGTTTGAGAATCTCAATTTGGGTTGAGATTTTTCAAAACTTTTTATTTTATTTTTAATAAAATGACATAGTTTTGTACGAGGTAATTATGCCAAACCGGACTTTAACTCTCTCTACACATGCCTAAATAAGTGATTACCAGGCAACCGTGATTAGAAAAAAAAAAAAAAGCAAAAGAAAAGAGAATTAATTAAGTGTAAGATTTTGATCAATTAAGCTGTCGTGTAAATATGTCTAATCTATTTCCTGCATGTCATTTCAATTAGTCAACTAGAAAAGATATTTTCTCCCCAAAGAAAAAAAAAAAGATATTTACACAGCAACGATGAGTTTCAACCTTTTATATATATATATATATATATGTTATCTCACTCGTTAGCTAAGAAACTGAAATGACATAGCAGCTGGGGACATACAGTAATAGTGTGGAAAAATGTTTCCCCTTCTCTAAACAAAAACAAAAGAGATTTCAAACCCTTTAACGGGACAAAATCAAACACATCAATATAATATATATATATATATATATATATGTAGATAGAGGGAGAGAGAGCTTGAAATGGAAACTCTTAGGACAAAAGGAACTTGAGTCCCATCGCCAATTCTAAGCTAAGGGTCAAGGGAAAGATCAAGAAGAATGACACCTCCTTAGGTCAAACTGTATCTGAAGTTTCTGATTTTTATAAGAAAAATTTTCTCTCTCTCTCTCTCTCTCTCTCTCTCTCTCTCTCTTTCTCTCATTTTTCATATATTATTTTTTTGTTTAGTAAGTTTTTTTTCTTACTTAAACGCATGCCCCAAGTGTACAAAGCATGGACAAGGGAAAAAAAATGGTCTTTTCTCCTTTTTTCAGCACCCTATTTAATGATTTCATGATGACTTCATTAGTTTTAACATAAAATTAGCAAATAGAAAGAACGAGAGAGAAAGGAGATCTGCAGAAGCAAACTCCTTCTGCCACAAGGAACAGATTCTCATGAATTTCCATTATATATATATATATATAAAATATTATAACACTAAAAGGGAAAAACATGGACTCAGAAGAACTGCTCCTTCACAATAGCATTAGGCCTTTAAACGGTGAAACTTCAACTCTCTCACGATCCAGCGGACTACACACTATCTAGGATTCGGAATAAACAAAATAAAAAGAAATATATGGATGATGCATGTTTGAAACTATCCAGTGTTTTAGAAATCAATCAACGGAGGAGTTTGAACAACTAGTTAGGCTCATGGATGCATGTATAAATCATAAGTAAGAAAGAAGATCAGTGCAGTGAAAATGATACTCATTGCTGGAGTACTGGTGGACGCGTCCGCGGTTGGAGAAGACGATGAGAGCGACTTCGGCGTCGCACAGAATGGAGAGCTCATAAGCTTTTTTCATCAATCCATTCCTCCTCTTGCAAAAAGTCACCTGTCTACTTGTTTTGTTCTCTATCCTTTTAATCTCTATTTTCCCTCTCCCCATCATTCATTAATTTCTTCTTACAAACCTGGAGAATCATGTAAATAGTCAGTGATATATATACATATTTGCGTAAATTTTGATTCTTTTTTTATTTCTTTCATATGCAGAATATATGATGTGTAGATCAACCGTAAAAAGAGAAGCCCTAGAAACAGGTTCTTTAGTTGGTAAAAATCAAACAGGCATAGAAACAAGTTCACATCTGGATTCTTCAGTTGGCGATCTGTTCTTTAGGTTGAATCCATTTGCAGATCTGAAGTGTGAAAAATCTAACACATTTCTTGTTTGAGATTAAAAAAAAAAAAAAATTCATGAGAGAGAGAAGGGTCAAGAAACTTTCTTGGTCTTTGGGAAGAAAATATTTTCCGGGGAGTTACCAGGAAAGGGAAAAAAAAATGAAAAGTATTTAATGGCAATGATTGTGGGTGATGATGAAGATAAGACATAAAACTAAAATATATTGAGAGAAAATCAAGGAAAAAGATGATTTTTCCTGAGAGAACCCAGTGAGCGAGAGAGAGGGTGGTTTCTTCAAACAAAGATAATTTTTTAAAAAAATTTTATAATGCGCCCTAGTGGGCTGTTTTCTTTATAATCAACAGAAGCCTGGATGAAACTGAAGAAGAAGAAGAGGAAGAAAGAAAAGTGATGTCGAAGCAAATTTAGTGATGAAGAAAAGCCCGTAGCTTTTACTTTTTATTTCCTAATTTTGAAGGAAAGAAGAAGAACAAGAAGATCTTAAGGTTCAGCTGCATATCCATGGAGAAGAGAAAAAGGTAACTGTATGCACTAATTACACTTCTGCAGAAAAAAAAAAGGAAAGAAACTTGAGAAAAGGTAGACTACACATGAAGAAGATATAGATGAGAGTTGATGAATACATTTGCCCCCTTTAAAAGGAAAGTAGGAGTAGAAGAAGAATGGGCTCAAGATCTATGAGATGATTAATGGAATGAAAGGGGCATAGGGTTCTAAAGGAGAGGGCATAGCTTGAAGAGGGCTTATTTATTTAGGGGGACAGAGAGGAACTGAAATGAAATGCTTCATTGGAAAAAAAAAAAAAAGGAAAGATCAAATTTACGAAACCTGATTTGAGAAATTCTTCTATTTCCGGCGATTCCCTCAGTTTCCGGAGATGTTCACAGGACAAACTCCATTTCTCGAATCCCAAAGAAATCACACAAACACAGAAAGATGAAAAAAGGAAAGAAAAAAAAAACAAACCTACCTCTCCTCACCACACTCGCTCATCTCCCACAAATACACATGATAAGGAGGGAGAGGGAGAGGGAGAGGGGGAGGGAGACTTTATTTATGAGCAATGCCCATACCCAGCTGGAAGAAGCAACGGTGAGGGAGTAGAGTTGAAAACGACATCCCCTGTAATGTTATTAGTGGAGATGATGAACATAGCCTCGCAACTATTTTGGCACGCGTTATATGATAATAAAATATGCCTGGAATGGTACCAGTAAAAGATAATTATTTTATTGAGTTGCGACCGAAATGAATGTTTTTGGATCAAATCGAAATAAGCCTGAGACAAAAATAAATGGGTTGATGCGGTTTTCTTTGCAAGCATCTTATTGTTTCTGATATCGGTAAATTTGTATCGTGAATGAATAGCTAAGCGAAGCAATGGCTAATGAACTTTGGCTGAAATCAAACGCGACTCTTAAGGTGCATCCTATGACCTGCATGCATTTTCTTTAACTAAACAAAGTTATATAGCTGATATATTGGGAACGAATGAAATAAATATGTTTATAAAATAAATATTATGTGCTTGAAAGTACACCCTAAAAAACGTGTTTTATTTTTTCCCCCTGGCCTGAGGTACCTTCCGTAAAGATCAACACGTAAATAGATAAAGAGTAGAATTGGTGGGAGAAAGCTTAACCATGCATGTGACTTGGAATCCCCCTCATGAGTCCATATATTTCTGTCCAATTGCAACAATAGATATGGGTTGATAGAATTATCATTTACGCTTCGTCATGATTTTTAATTAGACATAAATACGTGTTAAAATAAATATCTTTTTTCTAAAATTATTTATCAAAAATACAATCGTTTCGAGGTGCGTTTGCATTTAATTAAGAGTATTGTGGCTCTTATTTTATATGAGGAAAAGAGAAATATAAAGATGGAAGAAAAAGTAGCCCATGCAATGTAATTGGTCGGTCACGACACCCATGAATTTTACTTTATCCCAAGTTAGGGCTCGTGGATGCCACGCGAGGGGAAGCATTGACTCCCTGCATTTTGTGCCTTGTGCTCTCATAAATGGTAAGCACTCCATTAATCCCTAGCACGAATCAAAGGAAAATACTCGGAAGAGATATGAGCATCACACCGTTTTTATTTATTAATATATATATTTTTATATTCTCCCTTTATGATAATATAGACCGGTAATCGCATAGATTAAATCTTAATAGATCAAAGCCGAGGGTCTCGCGATTTGCTACCGGACTAATATTTGGGAATTTCCGGTATATATCATAGGTAAAATGGGGAAATGAAAGCTTATGAAGAACATGATAGCAGTTCTGTTGGGTTTGGCGATATTTTTTTTTTAATAAAAAAAAAGAGAATAAAATAATTCTGTGGGCCTTGCTGACGGAAGAATTCTTTGTTACATATGCGCATGCAGATATTTACTGCAAAGGATGCACTTTCTAAAAACAGCATTCTATTATTCACTTCATATTTCACTTTAAACTTATAAACGTGTCATCGAGGAACCCTTCTTTTATGCACTGTCGTAGTTTTTTTTTTTTTTTTTAATTAGGCACAAATTGCCTTCCAAAACGATCCGGTTTTCATATAAAAATATGCCGTCTTTTAAAAGTTATTTATCAAAACAATGTCAATTTTAGGTCGTATGGCTTTGCCTTATAAGGAACATATACCGACCTATGATATCAAGTGACTAGCAGAAATTGCTTTGCTCAATTATTGACCACGTTCTTCATTATTTTGAAGAAAAAAATAGAAAAAGCAGGAAAAAGAGAAAACTCGTGAATGTCAGATTCAGTTACCTATCACTCTTTAAATTTCTGGGGGGAAAAGAGGGGAGTGGGTGGGGGGGAGGAGACGTTCCACACATGCATGTCACGTGACCGGCTCGTAATTATTACATTGACGTGGAGAGGTTAGAATCGAATTATATTTTGGGGTTTCCTTTTCTGGAAATATTACCAAAAATGGGAAAACCTCAGCGTCAAAAGATAAATCGGTGAAGATAAAATTGTACCCGAAAGCGGTGCGGGGACTCGACCGCTGTGTCCCACGCGCATGTGATCCTCTGACGATCGGATCCGACTCCAGATCCGGTCCAGCTAGTTTGATTTTGACCCGAACCGGCCCACAAGCGTAATGTAATTAGCATTTGACTAGTAACCTAATTTAATGGCTTTGTAGAACAAGCACAAAGAATTTAAGAAGAAAACACATGCATAGAACAAGCACTCCCTCTGCTTTGGTTTTTGAAGCTCACAAACTCGACATTTGTCTAAGAGTAACTACTTCGTGTCTTTTTTGAAAAAAAAAAAAAGCAATGACCATATTTAAGGTTTAATAATATTAAGAGATGTGTGGGTTTTTTTTTTTTTTTGGATACAATGACATTTTCTATAACAAAGGGAAAAAAATAGATATAAAAATACAATGCCTTCCTTGAGGTTAACCATTGTTGGCAAAAGGTGGCATAATTTCACCCCCAGCAAAGAGTGTATGACCCCATTTGACCTCCTCTCTCTTTTGTTTCTCTTGAAGAACACATTACACAAAGCAAACTCTACCATCTCCAGATAACCTGAAATAGAATAATACCACAATCTTAGAATTAGCTCCTGCTGTATATTTTTAACAGACCCATATCTAAAGAATCTAGAATAAATTCTCTGTTGACTAATATGAAAATCAAAACACTGCCACTGTGTACACAAGAAGCGACGAAGATGGTCCCCAATCTACTACATCAAAAGAACAAGCGGAAAGAAAACATGCATATAAACACATACAATGGTCAAGGGGCCATAAAAAAGCTTCTGCAGTACCCTTTGAATGAAAAATCATTCAAGCAAATGGTTTCCTCCAAACTACTTGAGCATTTGATTATAAACAAAGAACAACCACCTGTTTAAATCCAACGTAAGTACTAAGACTCCACAACGATGTAAAGTCCCTCCCTTCTAATAACAAAACTAAAAAGTCTAGGCATTTTATGGCAGCCTAACTCTACTAAATCCGTGATTGGAGACTTTCAGCCTAATCATAGCTTTCTGGGAAGTTTATCTGAAAATAGATTATAAGCCCTGGTTGAATTTGGCCAAAAGAAGAGTGCTAAAAAGACTTTTGAACTGCATCAAAAAAAAATAATAATAAATAAAATAAAAAGGTATCCCAAGCTATGGATCATATTAACTAAATTTCAAATTTCACAGAGGACCTTTAATCCTTGTGCATTATGTAATTGTATAATTGTATTGTACCATACAAAATCCTAATGTATGACATGTAAAACTTGTATACATAAATCTCTTAATCTCTTTTAATTTCAACTAACCCACCTAAATCCTATGGTTACATTCCCTTCTATCTTGGAATTACATTGCATGACCGACCTAAAGTAATGAGAGTGATCACTCTATGGTATTGTTCGACCATCTATATCCACTGCACCAAGATCTACTTCCCTATGCTCACTAAACTTGCCCTCTAATATATTCCATCCTAGACCTACTCAACACAAAACCTCGACAACTTAGTGTGTACTTCCACAATTGTAATTTAACATAGTCAGTTGCTCCAGTCTCGTTAACCAAAACTATACCATCCATAACATGAGAACCAAGAGACTTCATCTTGAATATGTGTAATGAGCTCATTGTCATTATTGCAAACAAGAGAGGTTGCAGCATTATTCTTATCCAGCTTTCTCTTCTTTTTTAACATTGGCATCCACCTGTATTAATAAGGATTACCCAAAGAATCTTTGTTCACCTAAGACACTCTCCAAAATTCACCTTGATTGCACAATGAAATATAAGCAAATTGAACTTAAGGAAGACTTCTCATTCAAACAATTCCCAAATTAACTCAATGTATATGGGTTTTCTTTTTAACATTTCATCCACATTTGTCAATAAAGATTCCCTAAAGAATCTTCTGTTCACCTGAGACACTCACCGAAATTCACCTTGATTGCACGATGACATATAAGCATATAAAATTTAAGGGGAAGACCTCCCATTCGAACACTTCCCAAGTTAACTCAATGTCCTTATAAGACAGGGCAAATTAGCTTGTTTTGGGACGTATAATTCTGACTCATATTCCTACTCCAAGCAATATTTTATCAAGAATAAGGGAAAGAACAAAAAAAGCTTTTGCTTCACATTATTCTTTTCTTTTTTTTTTTTTCCCCAGGAAAACCAAGTCAATTGGTTTTGGGGAGTAAAACTAAAACTGTAGTAACGGGAACGTAGGGGGTGGCAACCTAATTACAAAGCTTATGGTCTAAACTGTCAATAGCCTCAATCAATGCAAATGTCATGAATTACAAAGCTACCTATAACTTGACTGACTAGTGCAACTTACATTGTGTAATCAAATATTTTCTAACTTGCCATGTCATTTTGAACTTTATTTTAGTAGCTATAGGTTTGCTAGATGCAACAGAAGATCCGTTCATTATCACGTGAAAACACGAATTAAATATAATCCACACTGAAAAATTTGAGAACTCCTTGATATTTTATAGCAAAGAAACATTGATTGAATTATCTTTGACATAAAGAAAATAATATAAAAACCACATATGAGGAGGATACAAAGAAACCTACGATGAATGCCAGAATTCAACTATCAGTAAGGCAATCAAATGCCAAGGAACTCATCCTGTACAAGTGCAATAACGTGAACTATAATCAAAATCACAAGAAACCAGTATCATATCTACAACTTAGCAAGCAGTTCACTTATCTGTTAAACAACTTCAACGAAAGGCCTTACAGAACTGAAGGAACTATTAAGCTCTACAATAGAAAAGGTTTACCTTAACTGAATTTTGCTGAATGCATAAATGAGAGAGGATATCAATCGCGAATGCCAAGTTCAACCTCGAGCTCATCATCATCTTCAAACAGCTTTAGAAGACGGGCATGTTGCGCCTCCCTCTTCTTCTTTTGCCATATCTTAAATAGGAAAACAGAAAACGCAACAACTGCCACCAGGCCAAGCAATACAATGAGTACCCTTAGTCCCACGACAGTACCCGAAGCATGATTATTCGCAGCATTCTTGGATTCTTTAGTACTTGATGGATCATCTGCCACGCCTTTAATACAAGAAACATAATAACTTCAAAAAGAAATCTAACTTCAGATACAAGTACAGGTCTGATAAGGCCAATTGGAAGCATAACCATAAAGCTTGTCAATTTGGTTTCAAGTCTGCGAGAAGTAGTATTTAAGAATCACAGAGTGCAATTCAATTACTCTGCATACTTAAAGTTGAAAAAGTCAACTCCTATGAAAACAAACATCATAAACAGAAGCACCAAAGTTTAGTTTCTTGTCTTTCATATTCATATGCATTTCTCCACTGTCGATTTGAAGTTTCAAATTTGTTTTTTATTTTCAGGGTTTAATCAGTTTAGCGTCTGATTTGAATTCATATTCTTGTATGAGGAACCAAAAACCATAAGAAAAGCATGAACAGGTTTCATCTTGAGCTCAAAGGCTTCCATGGACACCATCATAACCAGGTTGATCCATCAGATTGCAACTACTAAAAAAACATAACCCAATTTGCGAGGAACCCTAGATGAAGAGAGAGAGAGAGAAAGAGAGAGAGATGAACCTGATGTGAATAGGAGATGAATAGAGCAGAGGAGAATGGAAAAGGTGAGGGATCTGTGGCTTGAAATATGAGACATCTGATTCTGTCTCTTTGTTTTTCTCTTTGCATTACCAAAGCTCTCTCTCTCTCCAAACAAACTCGATTCGATTTCTTTCGTCTTCACCCTTCTTCTCGTTTTAGGGCATCATCGCCTTTGGCCCTCTCAATCATCTCCTCGCGTAATTAATGTTTGAGAAGATGAGGAATTAGCGTGCGCTGGTCTAAAACGACATAGTTTCATCGTTTTGGATTTAAGTTGTCCTAATGACAAAAGTTCAGGTTTTTTTTTTTTTTTTTTAAAAAAAAAGTTCAGAACTTAAAAACAAAAGAAGGTGAAAGTATAAGACTTTTTAAAAGCTTGCTGAGTTATTGTTTATCATTCCATGTCAGCATGCTTATGTGGATTTTTTTAATCCATGTAAAGTGTTATTTATCTTTCCCATTAGAAATCGGTTGTGCCGACTTCAGTTTGTTTTTATCCATCATTTGCGCCTACTTAGGCAATACCCAAAATGCCCACCCCTAATTTCACAACAAATCAACAACAATATGGATGAAATTATAAATTTAGCACGACGGCAATTACCTATCTTCTCTCAACCACACAAATCATTTAACGTTCCTACTTCATAATTTTTGGTTGATAAATTCTACATGCTTGTTTCTTTGCTCTCTTCTAAATCTTAGTCTCCTATTTTCTAAATCTCTTCATCTTCCTTTTCAAGAGGCCGAACGTATTTTCTTGATAACTGGAGTTCAAACTGTTAATTTCGCCGGCATGTAATGTTTTATGTTTTCGAAATTAAGGTCTGATTCTATTTTTACTCAATCTATTGTTCAATTTCCTTTTCTTCAACAAGTTTTCACCCGTGGTTTTTTGATGCAGAGATACGCATAAGTCTTGAACCTCTTCGACAAATAGGGATTCGGTTTTCTTGCCCTTTTAATTTAATTGTTCCATCCCTTCTCATTTGGATTTCTTTCCTTATTGATTATTCGTTGATCATTCACTTTTCTTTTGTTTTGGTAAAACTATGGTGCCACCATATTTTTTCTTTTTTTCTAGATTTCGATTTATTTTCATACTCCTTATTTAGATTTTGTTCCTTATTGATTCTTTTTTGTTCAAACTCCGTTTCATTGCCTTTTTAGCTCTTTAAACATTCCCCTTTGATTGCCATAGTTCTCCTTCTCTTCTTACCATTTCACTCTCGCGGCCATTATATTTCCCCCTTCTCATTGCAATTTCTTAGCCTTTTTCTTTTCCTTCTTTTTCTTTTTTTTTCTTTTCATTTCTTTCTACAATTAATTCATCTTTTTCTTCTTAATTTCTTCAAATCGTTCAATCTTGGGAATTTCTTCAATTTTTTTCCTATTTCATATACCGTGTCAAAGAAAATGGTTAGTAAATAGTAATATTTTCTCCAATTTCAGGTATTTCATCTTTCTTTTTTTTTTTGTTTTTTATTTTTTGTTTTTGTTTATGTCTGTCCAGTTTTTTTGCAATTCCAAAAATAATCTTTGGATTTGGGAAGTACCACTTTGAAAGCCGCCTTGTCCCTCTCCTTCGTTATTTATTCTCTTTTCCTTCTATTCTAAAGCTGGAAACCTCTTTCTTCGATTTCTCTAAGTAAAATATTTATATTACGATTTACCAAAAAGAAAAATATTTATATTATGAATTATTTCATGTCCATAGATAGAACTCATAAAGAGCTGATGATAAATTTATTTCCCTAATAGCTGTTTCTTGATCTCCTCCGAAAAAAGAAATATTGTTAATTTTTGACTCAACTAATTAAATTTATTTCTCTGTCATGGAGGATGTGATGTTTTTCAAGGTCGTGAATAGTCCAAAAATCTATTTACCCGTTTTTTATAAACGGGAAATGAGGTGTAGATAATAGTTTAAAATTTAATGAAGGACTTTCTTATTTTTATTCTTCAGCTAAGTAATCTATCCAACCAAAAAATAATGATTTTTTTTTTTGGTAAATTAAAAATAATGAATTTTTTGTTCAAAAGAACAAAAAAATAAAAAATAAAAATCTTCCTCAAGATGGCGTGGAAGGTGGATGGAGAATGTCTTACTTATAAAGGTATTAATGAAATACGTAACTTGGCCCAACAATCAAAATTTTCCATTAATCACGTTGATTGAAAAGCCTTTGTGCTTGAGATGTGGTTAGTGCTATTAGAAAGGGGCCGAGGTGGGAAGAGGTTATTTTCCATTCATTGTACCCCAGATCCTAAAATGTCCAAATTACTCATATTTTCTTTTAAGCATTTAAACATCTCCACAAAACTAATCGGATAAAATTATAAATAAAATATTTTGCAGTTATGAAAATTATTCTCTCAACTATCCACTCCCTACTTTTTTGTGTTAATAAAAAAGTTGTTGAGCACGATACAACTAGTACTAAGAAAAATGGATGGAAGCGGATAGAAGTTACGGTGGGGATTTAAATTGCTTCACTCACACAAGTTCATACAAGTTTACCTTAGAAATCAGAAAAGGGGAAAAGTTCAAAATTATTTTCACCATTAGTCCTTTATAATGAGTACCTATTTAAATTTATGATTTTAATTTATATTAAACTTATAATTATATCAATGATTAAATAATATGTACATTGTGCACGAGGTGTAAATCTAGTTATTTATGAAAATGAGTAAGGAGTCCGTAAAATTCCATTGACTTCTTATCTATAGAAGAACTAAGCACCGTCATTTAGACCTCATTGATAATTTAACATAATCGATTTTATCGTATTTCACTATTTTAATGAGAATCATGTACATGATAAAACTACGTGAAAATTGGTTGTGCTCATATATATATTTTTTAATATGAAGTGCCCAAGTGGTCCCTGTACTTTTCATTTGTCCTGAATTCGTCCTTCACTACTAGAACGTATGTCTTGGGCGACGGCCCCAAAAAACTATTGCCTAAAAACACTTGAGGCCTCAAGCCTTGGTTCTTGTAGTGCTCCTATTAAATCCCGTTCTAAAATGATGACCAAAAAAATCTAAATTGTTCCGATCATATACAAAACGAGTTGTTTTGTGCACTAAAAATGTTAGAGTAATACCTTCGCATATCCTTCATACTGAAAGTAGTGAATACCAAAATTTATGTGGTCTTATACTGTTATTTGACCAAAACACCCATCAAGAGAGGCTACATAATTTTTGTCACATCACACTTTTATTTTCGATGTGAATGGTGCAAGAATAATATACGAGTTAAATTTTTCAAAATTTTCAGAAACACCCTCGAACAACTTAATGGATGAATAGAGAATCCGTTGTGGGTTTTATTGGGCGGATTTAGGCTGTAGTGGTGTGAGTGCGGGCGTCCAAAAAGAGTCAGTTGTTAGCAAACATGAGATGACAACATCTGCACTGTGAGATCAATTGGAGATCTTGTCATTTTCTCATAACCCATCATTCTATCTGAAAATTAGGTATCTTTCATAAATCATCATGGATTGAAAGGAAGCATGCACTATGCAGGTTTGTGCAATTTTTTTTAAGTGTTCAAAACCAGTGGCACGAGAAAAAGAAGAGTGGAACACCATAAAATCACAGTAGGTGGAATAAATGCAAGTATCGGAGGGAGAGGAAACAAGTGGGAAGCATTGATATTTACTCAACCACCTCATTCATTACCACTGTTATAAAGCATTCCTTTGCTCAGTCACACTCATTCATCCCCCCAAACCTCTCTCTCTCTCCCTGTCAAAAGGTTTACACTAACCAGGAGATGATGGCCATTTATAAGCTTAGCTTGTGTTGTACAGAGTTCGTGTTTGTGTTCGTGGTGGTGTTGATGGTGGCGAGAAGCACAGTTTCGGCGGCGCCGCCACCGGCGATGTTCATATTCGGGGATTCACTGATAGACAGCGGGAATAACAACGATTTGGCGTCGTTTGCAAAGGCCAACTATTATCCTTACGGCATCGACTTCAGAGGCGGCCCCACCGGCCGATTCTCCAATGGCTTCACCATCGTTGATCAAATCGGTGCGTGCTCCACTTTTACATTTACAACCCTTTCTCCATAGTTTAAGATTTCATGGTCATCGTGCGATGCTTGGCTTTCACAATGTCCATCATGAACTATGGAAAAATTCTACGCTCCAAATGTTCACGAAATTGATGAGGTAATAAAAATATACGAGAGCACAAAGCAAGCACTTTATGATTATTTGTTGTGCTTCTTCATACTTCTCCACCCCTAATTATTCTTGTAAACATTTTTATTTACGTAGTATCATTCTCAAAAAGGACCACGTACTCTAGGCTAGTCGACATTAGTCCTGAAATTGTAATTTCATTTGATGCGGACAGTACCAATTACACTTACTATGTATTATGGATTTGTGCTCTAGGTTCCCTCAGTTATTGCATTTTTCACCCTTTAAGGGGCCAACTTCACTTTGAACCCTAGAGTTCATTTTATGGCACAAGAGACCTCAACTTTAGATTAATGGTTGCCTTTACTGGAAATTGGGCGGGCCCAATAAATGAAACACATAATAATTTTACAAGTTCTAGCCAACTTTTATGTCAATCCCTAGTTGGTGGGATCTGGATTTAGAGCATATATATATATATATATATATATATATGTATGTATTATTATGCATGAGCTTGAACATAAAGATATCGAGACAAGTATCGAGTTGGGTGCATGTATGTTTATCAATAAAATCATATTTAAAATGGTGCAGCGGAAATGCTGGGACTACCTCTGATCCCGGCCTATTCTGGAGCCTCCGGAGAACAGCTGCTACACGGCGTCAACTACGCCTCCGCCGCTGCGGGAATCCTCGACGTGACCGGAAGAAACTTCGTACGCACCTTCCCATTACATGACTCTTAATTTTGGGTTTCTGTTCTATCATAAACTCGAGGCTTATGCATGACCCAACTGAACCATCAGAAAGCATCAATCTTTGGAGTGAAACTTCTTTAATGCAAGTCAGTCTGGTAGAATTAAATAGAGTTGCAGTAGGAGGGACCGCGCCCTCTTTAATTTATTCACAGGGAAAAAAAAAAAAAAAAAAAGCAGCAGCTACCGAGATAAGCTATATGCCCCGAACCATAAAATGTCCCAGCAGTGCACAGTCTTTAAAGAAAACTTTTACCCACGCAGGTCTATGGTAAAATCTGAGAATACGTCAGAGAAGTAATTGAGCATTAAATATACATCAAGTATTTGCTTGTACGAAAGTTGTTAGTTCCGCAATAACTCGGTACATGTAAGGATATTTCAACTGTTTAAATCAAAAAATCGTAAAATTTATAAACCATTATAAACTTCTTACCATCCTTTTTACCATCAATCTTGAGACGAGGGTGTTGGACATCTTGAATTTGTATGCAAAAATTAATAAGTGCATAGGTTATTTAGACTCTTTCAATCTGAACGATTGAAATACTTAGAATTCTTAACGTACACGAAGTTATTGCTGGACAGGCAGAGAGTAAGCACCATTCTTAAATTTTTAATATGCATAAGTTATTGCTATTGCTGGACAGGCAGAGAGTAAGCACCATTCTTAAATTTTTAATATGCATAAAGTTATTGTTAAACAAGTAGAGAGTAAGCACCATTCTTAGATTCTTAATGTGCATAAAGTTATTGCTGGACAGGCAGAGAGTAAGCACTATTCTAGCAAGCAGAAGAGCCTATTCAATAATATATCATTTATTTTTCAGAAAATTATGTTTGTTATGAGGAAAATATTTAAAAGACTGCCTGTGATTGGACAGATGGACCCCGTCTCCGATATCTTTTGAACCAAAGATGCATGGAATGGTCAATTGAAATTGAATCCGAAGTTAAGGAGGTCAAACCGAACAATTTAAAATGAAAGACAATCTCTATGTAAAAATGACCCAAACTATGAAGGTCTTTTAAAGATTCGCCATTCATTTGACATCATTCCAAACTTTCCGTACCAAAAATATTGATATGTCAAAATTTCAGTATAGAATTCTTTTTTTTAGTTGTTGCTCCATTAAAACACTTATCCAAATCCCTCTTGAATAATTATTATATTTTTGGTTAAATAATTCTCTTGGGGATGGGTTTCAATCAGGTGGGGCGGATCCCATTCAACCAGCAGATACAGAACTTCCGTCAGACGTTGGATCAGATAACGGAGGAATTAGGAGCGGACGATGTAGCCGAAGCGTTGACCAGGAGCATCTTCTTCGTGGGAATGGGAAGCAACGACTATCTCAACAATTACTTGATGCCCAACTACGCCACTCGCAATCAATACAATCCCCAACAGTTCTCCGATCTCCTCGTCCAGCAATACTCCCTGCAACTCACTGTAAGCTCCTCCTTATGATCTCACTTCCTTCCTTGAAGAAAAAAAAAAAATGTTGAAATGATCGAGATTAATTATGAATCGAATTATGCATTGATTATCTAAATATATCGGTAAATCACTCGAGCCTCATTTGTTATAATGCCACATTATATGAAGCCAATTTGGGAATTTTAAAATGCAGAGCCTATACAACCTAGGAGGGCGTAAGTTCGCGTTAGCGGGGCTGGGCCTGCTGGGGTGCATTCCCAGTATATTGGCGCAGAATGTGAACGGCCGATGCTCGGAGGAGGTGAACCAGTTGGTGCAACCGTTCAACACGAAGGTGAAGACGATGATAGATGACCTCAACGCCCGACTCCCCGGTGCCAACTTCGTCTACATCGACATCTTTCGCATGTTCCGAGATCTCCTCTCCAATTCTCCCGCTCACGGTAAACCATCTCCATTGCCAACTCCCGAATGGTAGTCATTATTTGCTCGCCGTGCATGACAACAAAGCCCTGACTGATGCTGGCTAAGACGACTAATAAGTTTGGTTCGTGTCTGGTTGCGCAGGTCTGACCGTGGTGAATCGAGGGTGCTGTGGGGTGGGGAGGAACCAAGGACAGATTACATGCCTTCCATTCCAGATGCCGTGCGCGAACCGAAACCAATACGTGTTCTGGGACGCCTTCCATCCGACCGAAGTCGTGAACGTCATACTCGGTCGGAACGCCTTCAACGGGAACCAAAACTACGTCCGCCCCATGAACATTCAGCAGCTGGCCAATCTCTAGTTCATTCACTCTACTTCCATCCCCCCTATTGAGCACTAGTGTACTATTGTCCTGTACTTTGATTTTCGTGTGGTCTGTCTGAGGAGACCTTGCAGCTTTGGCTCGCTTAGGCTTGTTGGGTAATAATTTTGACTCGCCGTGTGACTCTATCATGTCATGTGGGGTTAAGCTGAGGCTCATCTTCAATTTTGATGGTTGCCTCACAAACTTTCATTTTCATTAATTACTACTTTTTTTCCTCCTCCCACAAAATATTTGTTGAGTAATACTAGTTCCAAGGAACGTAAAACTCTTAAAGTGTAAGCTTAATCAACGAAAAACGTAATAGATTTCAAAAACTACTCTCGATTAAAATTATTTTTTGATCAAATATGATGATTTTATTAGTAGAGTAATAAATCTGGAAATTTCTTCAATGCTATAACGATCTAATGTTTTTACGGACACCACCATTTATATGAGTCCATGCGAATGACGCTTAACAAAATTATTTCGTTTCAGTGGCGGACTCGTCACCGTAAGGAATGAAACGTAAATGTTATCATTTCATTCCCAAGGGACTCCATTATTTATTCTCATCGCTGGAGTCCCGAAAGGGCAAAAAAGGAAGGGAAGGAAAAAAAAAGAAAAAAGGATGAACGTATGTCGTAGAGTAACGAGAGAGCCTCTATTCTCTCTCTTCTTCTCCAAGCTTTTCTGTACGGACATCGGCAATGGGATTCAGAGCTCAAAGGTCAAGATCTTCGATCGCAACCTCAAGCGTAAACAGGTAGGGTCTCTCCAAGACTATCGTCTTTTCTGTTCTTGATTGCACATTCTTCTTCCACGCTGTTTGATTCATTTTGGAAGCATCTACACTCATGTTCGCATTTAGTTTAGCAGTTTCGCTGGGATTTTGATCTTTAGGTTTCGAGTCTGAGATGGTAGGATGAAAATTTGGAAAATCTGAGTTAATTGTTATGATCTGTCACGGGGTTCCATCCCAAAGCTAATTGGCACTGGGTGGAGTAGCTTGCTTAGGTTCATATTCTTTAATTTTTATTTCTTCAGTTCTGCTGTGGGATGAAGAATTCGGATTAATATTAGACATCTCGACAGATTTCTTGTACGCTCCCACCCAACAACACTCAACAAAAGAGAGGAATTTTTTTTGCCCTTTTTGTTGTGGGGAGCTAGTTTTTCTTTGGCTAACATTTATCGTGTTTATTAATCCCTTTTGGCGACAAGGTTCCCAACTTGCTTAGTGCCCCTTTGAGTTATGGAAAATGTTCCATCTTCTATTTCCAGATGTTTTTCCTGATCAGTGAAAATATTACTTGCAAACCCAAATACAAATCAAGCGCTTCACTTTTTCCTTATATATAGATTATCTCTCTTTCTCTCTGTTTCTTGTTTTCCTTTCTCTTCTTTTTGTTGTTGGAAAAAGGACCTTTGGACAGAGGGAAGATATTTTCTGTTGGATTGACTTAGTATGCTGCCTAGTAATGTATGGGAAACAATATCAGAATCCTTGAGTTAATTTGAAAGTAGTATCACTAGAATTGGATTTTCTGGGGAATTACAAAAAAAAGAAAAAGTTCAAGGATTATGTTGAATTATATCTGCTTTGTTTATTGAGAGTGCACTGCCCAGAAAGAATCCGTAAAGACTTTAAAAACCTCGTGAAAAAGGCCTATGTGAGTGAGATAAGAAATTCATAGTTCTTTTAAAATCAGCTGCATAATAAACAATATGCTTAGACCCATTAGGAAGTGATAGAGATATCAATCCCTGTTGTGGATGACACGGGGCTCAAACTAGTTAGTCTTCAGAGGCAGGAATTTTAAGTGGGATCTCACCTGTTAGGAAGAAGAAGACTTTCATTTTGTTTTTATTGATTTAGAGTACTCTCTTGATAAGGTTCATACAGAAATACTTTGGTGGGATTTTAAGGTGACAATATTTTCTTTCCTCTTCTATATGTTTCTCTTTAACCAAAGGATGTTGGTTGACTCTTTTAAAATAATAATATGAAAATCACTTAATCTTTTTATGGCCATCAATTTGATTGCCTCCTTTTATGTTAGAACAGTAATGATGAAGTCATCAAAGGCACCTGTTCTGGTGCACATAATCTAGTGATTAGGCGTGTGATATGGTTGCTCTAGATCCTTTCCCTAAGTCATGTTTAATATCGACGGCTGAGACATTTTTAATGGGACTGTTACATGCTTAGTTTCTCTATCTCTTTCAGCGTGACAGAGCTGCATGGTTGATGCGTCCAAGAGATTGCTTTGTTGATTCTGTGGCGGAAAATCTATTGGATCGCTTGGAGGTAATTAGGCTCACCGTGGTTAACATTCTTTAATGTCCGGATATCATAATGAATATAAAAAGATTTGGCATCATAATGGACTTTTCTTCTCCTTTTTCGTTGCTGCTATATTATATGGTAATAACAAAAAAGCAAAAAATTTAGTCTTTAGGAGTAATGTTGCGTTTGAAATTGTTTAAGAAATTCCAAAGTACATTCCATTTCAGTCAATGAAGATAAATGCTTTATTGGTAACAATTTATTTAATCCTCCAGATTACGCAATATATGTTTTTGTTTATAATCTTTTTGTAGAACATACAACTGTCCCCGTGAAATGAGTTTTTAACATTCCTTGTTTATCCCTCTCTTCTTTTTCGTTTTAGTTCAGACATAAATGTGTGTAGAACTTTTAGCACATAATCTTATGCAAAAGCATGGAATTGAACCAAGTAATGGCCTTCAAAAGAAGTACGTGTGCAAAAATCTTTTTCAGTAGGTCTTACAGCATTTCTTGGGTTATGCCTTGTTCTCTGATGCTCGCTGGATAAATATTCAAGGAGGAAATGTGGAAATGTACTTTATGAAACTGTTTGGCTTTGGATTGAGTGGAGGAAAACGAACTCGAAAGATTTTGAGCTGCCGTTTTTTATTGTAAATTTTTTTGATTCAGTAGATACTACTCAAGTGAGGCCAGACAATTTGGAAGTTTTTTCCACCTCCATGACTTGGATTTTGTTGCTTATGTTTAGCTTTTTCTTATGTTGTTTTCTTCAATTGCTTTTTTATTCCACCTTTTTCTTTTAACTTGCTAAATCCTAGGATCAGAAAAATAATCTTTAGCATGGTAACATAACAGTCAAAGTTCAGGAGATAACTTGATAATAACCTGATTTTTCCAAAGAGGTCCTGTTCTCTGATCTTTTCGCCCTTTCTTTTGCTTGCCATGCATGTAGAGATTTTGTTCTATTATCTAAAATTTAAAGTCATCATTGCTCAAATTCTTCTATAAACGTTTTGGAATTTGTTCAAAATTTTATGCACCTTTGTTCCATATCGTTGTAGGATTGCAAAAAAACTTTTCCTACGGCATTATGTCTTGGGGGCTCTTTGGAAGCCATTCAGCGTTTATTACGTGGGCGTGGTAAGAGTTGGTTTGTTATTTGTCTCAGTTGTGTAATTTGCATCTGGGCTTGTGTTTGTTGTTATATGCTTTCTTGTTACTGTATATAAATATACAAAATGCAACTTTAGGGAGAGTTTGTGCTGGCAGATGAGTAACAAAATAAGATTTGGATTTTAAAAGCTAAGATTGATGATTTTGGTTATCCCTAATGGATATGGATGTTGAAAAAAAAAATAGCTTACAAGAGTACCTTTGCATTGTCCACCACATCATTTTTTAAATAAATGAAGAAAATTTTAATAGAAAGAGTGGAGAAAGGTACAATGTGGAGGATAGTGTATTCTCCAAAGATATGTGAAAATAGAAAAAAGAATTCATAAAAACAAAAGGCATCCAGTTAGAACTGCTGTCCAGCCCTGCTGTAGATTTATAAAGCATACTCTTCTGAACATACTGGTGGCACAAACTAACATACAAATATTGCTCTTCTTAAATTATGTGGTTATGATCTGTATTATTGAAATATGTGTAACTCTGGTTAATTGTATTGAGATGGATATTTGCTTGAATGCCAGGGTCCATTGAAAATCTCATTATGATGGACACATCACATGACATGGTAAAACTTTGTAAGCATGCTGAGCAGAATGTGTCTAATGAAGATATTCAAACATCCTATGCGGTTGGTGATGAGGAGTTTCTGCCTATAAAGGAGAGGTATTTGTTGAGTTTTTATATTTGATTCAGGTGAAACTTATATATATATATATAAAGCTAACTGTTTATTTATGTTATAAAACCTTGCATATGCAATGCAAAGTTCCTTGGACTTGATAATCAGTTGCTTGGGACTCCATTGGACAAATGATCTTCCTGGAGCCATGATACAGGTTTATATCACTTTCAATTTGTCATTGTTTTAATCAAATTCCACCTTCTGGTTTTATTATTTGCTGGAGTCTAGGAGAGAAATTTTTGCATATGTAAATATTTATTAAAATGCAAAAAAGGATGGAAAAGATTTCTGACCTAAATCAGTCATGATAAAACATACATTCTCTTTCTCATTCTTAGTTATAACAATTATTTTTGCTACTGTCTTGAGATTTTGCTTATCATTTTGTTTAGGTTTCAAGAATTCACTTAATTGCAATAGTGGCCATTATCGATTTTATTATTAAGTGAAAATGTTTTTATTGCATAATATCTGAGAGGCATGTTCTTGGTTGTGTTTATGACAGTGTAGAATGGGATTGAAGCCTGATGGGCTGTTTTTAGCATCTATTCTTGGTGGAGAAACACTAAGGTAGTTTTTCTTCTCATTTTTCTTCCCTATATATTCTTTTTCTTTTGAAGCTAGCTTGCGGTAACCTATTGATCTTGTCTTGAACTTGTGACCAGGGAGCTTAGAATAGCATGCACTGTTGCACAAATGGAGCGTGAAGGAGGTATTAGTCCACGACTTTCACCTATGGCACAGGTTTATGAGTTTCCGTGCCTTGACATTTCTGTTGAGTGTTTTGTTGAAATAATTAGGCATCATATTGCCTTTTAGCTACAGCTTCCTTGCAGCTTCTTGTAGTTTGTTTCTATCATACGCTAAGAAATGCTTGGGCGCTGCTAGTTGTGGAGAATTTGTTTTGAAATTATTCGCCTGATGTTATGTTAAGGTCTTATTCTTAAATAATTTAATTTGGAAAGCAAGGTTTTCTTCTAGCTTATTTGTCTATTTTGTAGAAGGGTATTTCTAACTGATGCCCGTAGAAACACTAAATAACAATTCCTTGTTTTAGAAGTTCTCATGTTTCTATGTATTGGTGCAATAACTTTTGTGCGCTTCAAATCATTGAAAGCATATAACTTTCTTAAAATACTCTTATCTGCTGCCCTGGAGCATGTTTTCTGTAAAGCGGAGGATGGGCTCATTTTCTTTCACATGGAAGGGGGTTATCGAGGAAGATGTGTAAGTTAGTTGCTGTGTTTGCTACCTTTTGGTGCCTGAAAAATTCGAAAATATTTTGAAAGAAGAACTTAAGCGCATTGTTGTCTTGTCTTCTTTATAGATTGTGGCTCGAGGCATGCCCCTTGGATTTCTTTTGAGGCGTGTTTCAGCATTGGGGAGGATCTTTTGATGTAATTGTTGGTTTTATTTCTTTTAGGAGGCTTGCTGTTCCTCCTTTTTGTTTTTACATTCCATTTGTCATGTCTAATAGAAACTTCTATTTTGCTGATGGGAAAAAAGTTTCCTATAACTAAAAGTGGTTATGGATTTTATTTTTAGTTGCTGATGACAAGAAATTGATTTCTGTTTGCTAACTTTACCCCAAAGGTTAGGCCCTTTCAAGGCTAGTTATTATGCTCGCATGAATGGTCTTTTTTGTATATTTCATCACTAGCAACCCCCTTCTTATTGATTATCACTCAATGATAATGATATGGTATCTCATTTTTATCACTGGGAAGAACTCATAACCCTTGAATTTTCATTGTTTCAATCCTTAGTGAGAGATTAAGGAGCTATTAAGATCCTTCAGCCTTACCTTTTGTAAAACATTGGGGATAGAGGTTTCAGAAACTAGATTGCCTTGGGTCTTCCAATTGCCATTCTTTTTTCAGCATTTTGTCTCATCTCCTCAACTGGATTCTTTCCTTCCACAAGAAAATTCAAAGAGAGTAAACTGAAATAACTTGTTAAAGTCAATGATTCCATAAACATGTCTTCCTCCAGATGCATGGAATGCATCTTGGGGATTCTTAGACTTGGGACAATCTCTTTCTTCCACTCCCTGAGTTGGGATCTTTGGAACAAGGTTTTTGGCTTACTTGGGGAGCTTTGGTTGTGTACTGATTCAACTTCTAGCAATGTGCAGATCAGTTTTGAGATTCTAACAGGGACAAAACAGCTTCATGTTTACTTCACTATAAGTTAGAGTATTTGGCTAAAAAAGATGAATGGCAGGAATTTTGTTAACGAGATCTTTTTCTGCAGAGGATTTTTCATCCACTTTTGACATATTACATCCTACCATTTTCAGTTACGTTTGTAGTTTGTCCATTTCTTGTGTGATGTTATGTTAATTGAAGCAAATATTTGAATTTTGTTTTTCAGGTACGGGATGCTGGCAACCTTTTGACCAGGGCAGGATTCAGTCTTCCAGGTGTTGATGTTGATGAGTACACTGTTAGGTATAAAAACGGTGAGCATCTTCCTTGAAAATTTTATTTGTAATCCCCTTAAGTAGCACATTTTTTTTATTATTATTCTAATAGACGAATTTTAGTAAGAAGGAAGAGAAAATAATACATAGGGGATGATAAGGAATCCTTATGGATACAAATACCGACTAAGAATTAAAAAACAGAGGAGAGTAATGACTCAATGCAATGGATAAGATCATTGCTATGAAAATCCTAAGAAAACCTGTAAATGAGGGCCCTGCAAACCGTCCAGACACCTAAGAGCATAATGGCACGAGAAATATGACCCACTCAAGTAGCTGAGCCAATGGAAGAAGCCTACCTGTTAGAACTCGGACATTTTTCTCTATCCAAATATCCCAAAGCACTGTGGTACAACTGCTTTGCTTTCTGTCTTTCTAGGCCAACAAATGATATGGAAATAAAACCAATCACTGCATGCAGACAATCCGAGCACTCTTCAAAAAGAATAAAAGGCCACCATAAAGTGCAAGCAGGCGTGAACATTGGAAGAACGTATTAATTGTTGGTTTAACCACTAGAATAGCACCTCAGACATAATTGAAGAAATACACGTACTGGGTCTCAGAACATGCAACAGGTTAGTGTTGACTCGATTTTGGACTAGAAGTGTTTACTAGCTTCAGTGGTGGAATGTAAACGAGTTTTAATTCAGAAGTTTACTCAATATTCTAAAAAACACGGTCCGCTTTACAATGCTTGTAGTGGGTCGGTCTTCTCTATTTAAGCTTTAGTGATTTCAAACCTCCACTCTGGTATAGCTCTGGAGCTGATAGAGCATCTGCGTGCAATGGGTGAAACAAATGCTCTTCTCCAAAGGAACAAGGTTAGCTATACTCTGGTTATATATCTTTACTGTTAAGTAGGTTACTTGTGATTTTAAATTAAAGAGGGATGCCAGTTCTTCTAACTTGCACGGAGCTTTTGTATGTCTGGCAATGGAGTCAGATCTTGAACAGAGAAACTGCTTTGGCAACCGCAGCTGTCTATGATGCAATGTTTGCAGCTGAAGATGGGACCATTCCCGCAACATTCCAGGTCTTGAATTAAATAGACTTCACTGCTTATAGACCACTGATATATGCCATGTTACCCATTTGCCCGTATTGTGACTCATTAGCTACATTTTAGCATAATTTGATCTATGGGTATCTGAGGATAAGGTTCTAACTTTTGTTATCGGCACACTTGTCTCTATCTCGTGTCCCGAGTAAGTCTGCCTGCCCAGAAGACTCCTTTCACAATGTTGCTACGTTAAAATTTTGAAGATGTCTCCTTATTAAAGTTAGCTTATCTAAGATTTCACGTGTCAACTTTTTCTTCTATAGCAATAGGGCATTGTGATTGCAAACTGTTCAAATTGTCATTTTGGGTCCCCTTTCCTGAAGCATTCTCTTCCGTTTACCATTTTTCTTTGGCAGGGGTGGGGAGTTAAAAAATTTCTTAGCACGCTCTAGCGTGACAGATGTATGGTAGTTATAGCTTTATGTATCTTAATTAAATTTCACCGATTATGGTAGGTTATTTACATGACGGGATGGAGAGATCACCCTTCTCAACAGAAGGCGAAAAAAAGAGGATCCGCCACGATATCCTTTGAGGAAATCCATAAGGAATTTGGCCCTGGTGCTTGAGTCCCTCCTCTACACACACGTGTGTGTGTGTGTATACACGTATATGCATCTCCTGTTATGTATAGGAGGAGAAGTGCTCGAATTTTCGTGGCGTGCTGGTGAAATTGGAGGGTGGTACGAGAAAGCAATTTTTAGTCGGTATGTTGGGCAGGGAACTTGCATAATTTTTCTGCACTGTGTTCAATATTCCCAGAGGGCAATGACTTACAGAAGGCAGAGATTTGGCTACCAATTTTCTGTACGTTCCCATCTTGTCTCACGATCAAATGTGGGATCAGATGTAGCCCTCACATGATAATGGAGATTCCGGATCCAACTTCTATCATTTGTTTTCTTTTTTCTTTTTTCTCGTTTGCTAACTTTTTATTTCCAAAGCTGTTTGAATATGATTAGAAAATTATTTAAATTAATTTCCCTGTTTTTATATGGTAATATGTTTAAAGGTTTATTAGTTATTACTTATCAAATTATTATGTACATATGGATGGAAAATGATTCATAGTAGTAATTTTCCTGTTTGACTATTCCCGATGGTAATTGGTAATAGTCATTCCTTATCTATTTATCCTGTGTATAATTCACAGCAGTAGTTATTTCACCTGTATTTCACGAAAATATTACTCATAAATTATATTTATATGGGAATACCTATTTTAATTTCATTTCACCGACAAAGCGAGTGGTTACATCATGGGAAAAGGGCAGCAAATTGTTCTTGTTCTATTATTCAATGCAGTGAAGACTTAAGGATCTTGATTCGGTCTGATTCACAAAAAAAACCCAGTCTCAGCACACTACAATAAGACAACTCGTTCTGTTTGTCTGTCTGTCTGCTCCACACACTAAAATCTAACTAATTCTTTAAAATTCATTTTTTTTTTTTTTTTTTTTGCATGTCCACCTCTTTCATGCGCCTGAGTGTTTTTGAAATTCTAAAATGTTTTCTTAGTTAGAAAAATAGGTTTTTATTTTTATTTTTATAATTTTGGTAATTAAGCTGTGTGCTCCCATTTGAGCTATTCTCTTTACTTTGTGTTGATTGTAGTAGCAGGTTGGCACACTCACTCAACTAACAATAAACTTGCTGGGTGAACGAGGGGCGGGAATTGTTCACCCTACACACCAAAGCAAAAGCCACCGCTGTGTAAATTTTTTTTGGACAAAATACACATTACGTCAAAAAATAAAAATAAAAATTGGGCTACCTAAATAAAGTTAGGTATATGGAAGAAGGAAGTATAATAATATAACTCGTTCAATTTTGTGACTATGGTTTAAATATCTTTGCATGAACCGAGTAAAAGTCATCATATAAATGAGTTTTTAAAGAATTTTTTAGCTATTTAATTATTTTAAAGGATTATTCTTAAGAAAACTGTGGTATGAAATTTCAAACGGAAAATATTTAAAAGACTTGGCATGATTTGGTTATTTTTAGGTTCGTCTCCTCTTTTCAAATTATCCAATTAAACCCCTTCAACTACTGGTGGCAGAGCTGGGAACCGGCCTCGGGTGGGGCGGAAAAAATTTCAGTCAAATTTAAACTCCAATTAAAGATAAAAATACGAGTTTTCACAACCCCAATTTTAAAGATTAGGGGCTACATAATTAAAAATCAGCTCTTAATAAATAAATGCTCCTGTCAAATTTTACATTCCACTAAAACGAAAAAAAAAAAAGGAAAAAAAGAAGAAATCGGCCTTGGAAAAATCACTTTATTTTTAAATAAAAAGTTATATCTTGAAGGGATTATACATAATTTAAAGTTGGCTAATACAAGCATATAAAAGACTATAAAATATAGCTATGTTTGGGTAGTTTTAACTGTACGAATTGAAACAGACTACAAAAATACATCTACTTTTCCGATTTTAATGAGGTTTCGAAATATTGAATATATTCATCCTAATCATTGAAAACTAAGAAAATCGAAGGCTTTATAATACTGTACTCTTAGAATGAATAAGGTGCAATAACTACTACTTATTCTGTCAATACGCATTGAGAAGAGGTATTCTTCACGTACTAAATTCATCATTCATGTTATATTTATATGAAATACTCATTCCATTTTGACCCTATTAACTATTCCACGCCGCCAACCAAACAACTAATTAGTTTAAGAACCAAAATTACATCATTTTAATTAAAAAAACAATAAAATTCATCTTTTAAAAGAAAATTTTGATAGTTTTGAACTAAGCTAATTTTCTCAATGCATATTCTCGGATCCTTTTTTCTATTATCCTTTTTTTTTTTTTCATCTTTCAAAACTTGAGGCGAACTCATGAATAAGTACAGCTAAAAAAAATTGAAAAAATCCGGTTGGGGCGTCCCTGGAACTTAATTCTGTTTCGGTTGAACTCTTTCATCTATTTTTTCTGTAAATCGATATCAGATAGGGGGTCTATCAAAAAATATTCAAAACCACGAGAGATTTACATACAAAATTTACTTAAACAACAAAATATCATTTTCAAATTTTCCAGGAAAAGAAAGTGGGGAAAAAACCAAAGAGGAGTCTTTAAAATATTCAGGAGGATCCCATGACTTTTACATAAGAATAATTCTAATTGTACATTTCTCTGTAAAATTTTAATGTATTATAATTTAAATGATTATTTTTTAAAAATATTTTGATCCAGCAATAATAATAAACTGTTCAAGATGTGGCCATCAATCCTTTTGGGGTAAAGAATTTGCAAGCACTGAACACGCTAGATGACTACAGCATAAAATTGAAGAACTCTTCAAAGAAAAAAAAAAAATGGTCGCATAGAAATCGACGGCGCACGGTTGTGGAACTTCGCTATCATGTGCAATCTCGCATGCACAAATGCAGTAAATTGCCACTAAATTCGGTTAAAATAAGCATATTCTCTCTCTCTCTCTCTCTCTCTCTCTCTCTCTCTCTCTCTCTCGCTCGCTCGCTATCGATTTCATTACATTTTAGCACATCACGTTGAAGCTTTTCTTCTTCTTCTCCGCCGAGCTCTCTCACTCTCCATAGATTTCCTGGCGGCTCTTTTGTTCAGAGAGAAGCTGCCATGGTTCTGTGGTCCGTGCATCCCAAGAACACAGCGCATCACGCCCCTCTTCTGATGCGATCCTCGGTCCCCGAGAAACTCGTTTCCCGGAATTTGAGGAACTTGGGGTTTTCCAGAGACGATGACGCGAGGGTTTTTGAGATCCGGTCTCCCCCTCCTCCTCCGTCCAAGTACCACTCCTTGATCGTCGTAGCTAAGGCAAAGAAGAATCATCGCCAAAATTCTTCTCCTTCCGGTAATTTTGTTGTTTTTGTTTTTGTTTTTTCCTTCTTTTTTCAAGTTTTTATGCCCTGAATTGTGGTGGGTTTCGGTTTATGAGGATTTTGAATTGCGAATTTGATATCTTGTTTTGTGCTTTTGCTAATTTTTTAATGACATTTCTTAAAATATCTATGGATCGTTACTTGCAGCGTTCGTTAGGGTTCTGAGAAAATTCAGTGTGAAATAGGATCTGTAGGTCTCAAGCAGGCAAAAGATTGCGTATGCTGGAATCAGTAGAAGAAAGGAATTTCCCCTTTCCGTTGGTTTTTCTATTGATTCGGAAAGATGCGCAACAGCTCACCTGTCAGGTCATTGACAGATACAGAGAAGGACGTTTCACTCTGTTGATGTTGAGCTATTTTGTAGCTATGTAACGTGGGTTATAATCCATGAAAGGGGGAAAACACTAGTGTGGATTATATTTGACGCTATAAATTAAGTGGAGCATTGTAGTTAACCTTGCTGCCAAGCTCCAATTTTGTGTTCGTGGCACCATTACTAGTTCCTAAGATCTAGCTCCCAGTTCTCCTTCATGATGCCATCACATTTGGCACTTCTCTTCCGAATGTCATTAATGTGATAATGCACCATGTTCCCATGCCAGTGGCTCTACCACTAACATCACCCGTACACAGTTAGCACCTTCACATTTTGAGGGTCTACCTTACTTCTGCCAACACATTTGCTTGCATTGGGAGACTGTTACAGTTGTTATACTTTTTACCAGTGTCAAGTCCATAACCAATTCCATCATGGCAAAAAAGCCGCCATCCCATATCGCTATATGTTAATTATTTCATATTTAAGTTACTTGGGCAATTTTATATTCCTTGTTCCTTAAGTTTGTGTTTTCCACAAATGGTGATGCATTACCCTCTGATTGAAAGACTGGATTGATGGATAAAGTTGCTACTGAGTAGACCTGCAGAAATCCAATTTTCCCTTAGACTTCACCTTTTGAGTGGTCTGTGGCCCTTTGAATTTGCCCTGTTGAGTGTTGTGAGGCCACAGTCAATCTCCGTTCTTCTTTGTTTTCTTATTCCATCAACCAATCCTTCCCCTTTTGCATCAGATTGGTGTCAGAACCAGGGAATCTCAAGCCTTCTGTTAATTGTTAAAACGAAAATACCTGAATCTATATGTTTTGTTCTCAAAGCTTTGGTCACTTCGCTTGCACCTTCACTGATTTTGTTTAGTCCCTTTGCTGAAGTAGTGAATCCATCCTTTACGGCACTAGAAAGATCATCTTGTCAATTTCAACATTTGTTTCTCCTTGTCAAGTTTCCATCCCATGACTAATTGGTAAGGAGAGTATCTCAACAGGGTATTTCAAGCACCATACAACCAAGCTCTCTTACAGGTTAAATAGGAGAAGGAATAATACACTCTGCTGAAGGATATATATATAGGCTTGCAGAGATTGCTCCCCATGCTAGAAATACCAAAATATCCTTACTGATCCTCATGTTGCTATTGCCATCTAACACTACCCCTCAAGCTGAAAGACTTATGTCAAATGCTTCTTTGCTTTACTAGGAATAATTAATCACAACACAAGTTTGTTTGTACTTATAAATCTTTTGAGTTGCTTTACTAAGAATAACCAATATCACTAATTCACATGGAGTTGCAATCTGAAAAAAATGTACTCTGACACAGCTTATGTTCTGATCTGTTGTTATACAGCACAGGCATATTTATATTGATAAATGTTTTGAGGTTATGAAGTTTTGTGCATGCTTAATGGCTCACAATATTGTGTCATATTTTTGGTCCCTTCATACTGGTATTAAGAAAATGAAATGCCTGCGTCTGTGTCTGTGTGTGTGGGTATGTGTACTACAAGTAAGACACTGATTCTTGAAATAGGATGCATGTTCAAGAATTATGAATATAATTGCAGAGGATGGCGATCAGTTTGTACCTGGAGGGGATGGTCCTAAAGGAAACAGTTCTGATGGAAACAAATTTGATGACACTGCTTCCCAGAAATCTAAACATGTAATCTTGGACTGGAGGGAGGTTAGAGCAAGTCTCTTTAGGCAGGAGCAGGTAATGTATTTGTTTCTTGCTTAAAGTTTAGAAATGGTGTTTCCCCAGAATATTAGTCTGATTATGAATTTTGACAAACTAGCAGTTTCAGGTGCAGGAATGGTTAGTCCATTGGTATTTTGAAATTGAATTATTTAAAGAATGTTTTTTTACATGCTTTATTAGAGAGAAGAAAATAAAATTACAATGCAGAGGACAAGAAATTCCCCAGGAACGAAAACTGAGAAGAATGTTCCAGTAATTTTTAAATCGCACACTAATTTGTAGCCTTTTTGAGCTAGGTCAAGGGTTCAATTCCTTGTAATTATTTAGGTTGGGTGTCTGGGCTTTTATGTGGTGAATAGGGGTTTTCCAGAGTGTAGCTACTCTGCAAAGTTTTGATTCAAAAATCAATTGGCAATGGTGGAGTAGCCCAAGATCTTGCTGATCGAATTGATAGGTTTTAGATTTCCAATGCGATACAATATTCTCAACACACCCTCTTACGAGTGGTATTATCTGAGTCAAACACATGTTTAATTTATATTGGGTGACATGAAGCAGGTGTGGGCACCTTTAAGCCAAACACACATGGTAGATCACTTGCTTTGATAGCATGTGAAAAAGAGGGAGCAAACTGAATCATTTTTCCCAAGAGTAAAACAGCAGCCTTTTCTCCCATCAAACAGAGTGTGCCCTGGGCTTTTCTGATACTGTTTTTGAGTGTCAGCCCCAGGCAACCAAACAAAATTCCCTTTTCCCCCCTCTTTGTGCAACTTTGTGTCATGGATATATTTCTTATATTCATTTATCTTCATGCATGATAAATCTATGCAAGCATTTGACTTGGTCTAGACCATTTGATAATCATGCACGGGTCGAAATCAAGTTATAAACGCTGCTCTTGTTTGGCTATAATCCGGATTTCTTTATGCATGAATGACAACCAAACTGAACCACAATTACAAATGAATCAAGAGTCGTGATTCATACATCAAATCAGCACTCACCGAACAAGATCAAACCAGTCTCAGTCAAACTTGAGGGAAAATCAGAATAAGAAAGGGAGAAATTACATCATGTCTGCCAGAGGCAGTGTGCCTCCGGCGGCAGAAACAATAATGTTTTGTTGAAAACCATAGGCTATGACTTAAATTCTGATACCATGTCATGTTGCGAACTAATTGGCGACGGGGGTGGCTCCAATATCTTATTATTTGAATTAAGAAGCTTTAGTTTTCCAATGCGAATATTTTCAACATCCTCAGATCATTGTTTAGTCAGTGCTAGCCTTATAATTTTGTGTAAATATTAAAAATAATCTGAGATCTGGTGGTGGTGTTCTGTTTGTTTCCCGAGGAAATTGCCCTAGAACCTCTAGTCAACTAATCTTTCCAGAGTTTGGCGTAGACGAGGAGTTATTTTATGGTCTGGCAATGATAAGTTCAGATCACATTCTAGTTATCAAACCATGCTATCCACTAACTGTACATTTATACGAAACTTGTTGTTAGGCAGAAAAGGCTGACTCTGATTCAGAAGCTCACAACAAAGCCAGGACACATTACGAGTCTAAACCTCTCAGCCCAAAGTGGGCGCACCCTATAACTGTACCTGAGGCTGGCTGTGTCCTAGTTGCCACAGAAAAGCTTGATGGGGTTCGTACGTTTGAAAGAACAGTTGTTCTCCTCCTCAGGTCTGGAACCAGGCACCCGCACGAGGGGCCGTTTGGAATTGTTATCAACCGCCCGCTCCCGAAAAAGATGAAACAAATGAAGCCTACAAACCTTGACCTAGCAACAATTTTTGCAGATTGCACTTTGCATTTCGGTGGGCCCCTCGAGGCGAGCATGTTTTTGTTGAATACTGGGAAGAAAGCACAAAAACTTCCTGGCTTTGAAGAGGTGATCCCTGGTCTTAGTTTCGGTTCACGGAACAGTTTGGATGAAGCTGCGGGACTGGTAAAGAAAGGAGTGCTTAACCCTCGGGACTTCAGATTCTTTGTTGGATATGCAGGGTGGCAGCTAGATCAGCTAAAGGAGGAGATTGAGTCAGATTACTGGTATGTGGCTGCTTGTAGTTCGGATTTGATTTCAGGTTCATCAGAGGGCTTGTGGTCTGAGATTTTGCAATTAATGGGCGGTCGCTACTCCGAGCTGAGCCAGAAGCCCAAGGAAGATAACTAGTCCTCACTCAGGGAGATGAGTTCTCGAAATAAAGGAACCAAATCGGAACTCATTGCCGTGGGTGAAATGTACATAGCGTTTGGTGAGATCTTCTGTCCACTTCCCACTCTTCCCCCTCTCCCCTTTAATAATTTTATAATTCTTAAGACTTTCTATCTATAAACCTTGAGTTAGTGACATCGTATAGTAAGTTTAGTTGTTTCAAGAATTCAAAAAGATGGCTCATTTAGTATGGTGACATGAAATAAAATGGAAGCATTTGACGTCATAGCTCAAAAAGAACTGAAGCGTGAGAATGAACGTTCATTCAGGAATGTTCACTCCCATGTTTTTGCTCTTTCTGACCGATGATAAAACCAGCACTTGCTCGAGGCATTCCAATAAACGCACCACTTATTACGGAAAAGGCAAAATTAAAAATAGAAGTAAACAAATGAAAACACAATTATTGAAGCAGCGGTATCAAACTAGTCTAGTTATGAAGATCATTTTTCACTTTTCATATTAACAAAATTTGGGGAAAAAAATGATGATGGAGTTAGTTCAAGCTATTTGCAAGTTGATATCATTTGATATTTAGGAAAATTTAGAGTACCATCTTTAGGTGTTTTTTGTCAGATCACTTGGTGTAAAACTCAGTATTTTAGGAGATTTACAAGATGATACTTTAAGATGGGACTGTGTGCGTAAAAGGAAAATAAATGTCTCGTGAGTGAAAAGGATCTAAATTTTCCCTTCCCTTCTGACTTCGGTGTCTCAGTTTTAGCAGTATTTGTGCAGAAAAGGCTTTAAAAGGCAAGCGATGAAGAAGAAATAATGATGCGTCCCGAGCGATAAAAGAACTCATCTTTCATTTTTGATTACATTCGTCTTCTTTCGTTTCTGATTACATTCCTTTCCTCGAGTAAGTAGAAAGTGAGCAGAAAGGGGCTGGATTACTCATACACAAGGCGAATTCGGTCTTGCAAATTCGATCTTTTTCCCCCTATGACGAAAGGGTAATGCCCTTAATTGAGCAGTTACCTTTTAGTCCAAGCAATAGTCCTTCGATTGAACACACTCATTGAAGGAAAACTCAGAGTCCATTGAAACTGAGCAAACAATGAAATATGCACAGGACGCTTTCTCTTGAGCAACATGATATCGAATAGCTTCACCACCGCAATGGGGGAACGGATATCTCTAAACCCAATCCACCCAATCCTTCCTGCCTACATCGATCGATCCTTGCATGCATGAAAATTCTCATTCACATAACATTGTGGCTGAAGATGAGCAATGTCGATAAATATACGATGACGTCACTGAACAAACTGCCAGCCAACCAACCAACCACTGGTGTTCTCATGGGATTTTACAAGAGATTTTCCATGTGATGGGGGTGAAGTAGCAGACCGGACTCCCCAAATTCGTCCTCATAACCACTTTTCTTGGTTCTAACACGCGCTTTTCGCACAGCCTGCTGGATCTGTCTTTCATGCTCTTTCAGCATGTCATCAACGTTCCCCCCCAGAGGCATCAGCGGGCCTGAGTATTGTATTCTGCTTTTCTTCGGTACGTAAACCTAATATCAGAGAAATAAAAAAGAAAAGAAAAAAGAGACTAAGAGTTCAATGAAGTGGAAGAGTTGATGTACATCAATATTGCATGCGATGGCTCTACCTAACAAAAATTAAAAAAAAAAAAAAAGATTATACAAGATCAAAGTATCAAAAATGATTAAAGTTTCTTTAAGATGATCAATATTACCGTTGCAGTGGAGTCTCTGCCAGGCGCAATATCACCAGTTCCTTGAGAAGAGTTGGACATTTTTGAAACCACGTGAGACTTCTGCGCCATCAACTCTGCATTTTTTATCGATAAAGCACGCCCGAAAGCTGTGGCATCTTCTCCCTTTACCTTGTTACTCCATGAAGATGGAACAGCGACCATGGGATGAACCATTGAAGCAGAATGGGAGATCCCATTGTGCTCCATTCCTTTAGGCGGCTTGTTAATGCTGCTTTTAGGGATTGGTTGTCCCTGCATTGGATGCCACTCAAAAAGTTAAGTTAGCGAAAGCCACAAAAGTGAATATTTGAATTATAAAATTGCCAGACTAGTAGATGCAAATCCCTCCATGTACAATTGCGTAGTATGCACCTGTCCCTGATGATTGAACTCCGGAGTTGCTACTTCCTTGGGGTCCCTTGAGCCCCTTCTAAGAGATTCAGGTCCACGTCCTCTTACAGCCTCCGCTCGTTCCCTGGAATTAGAAGAAAATGATGAACTTCAAATGAGTTGACAAGAACATAGATCCACTGAAGCTTTGGCTTCACTGATACACATTCAAGCCAAAGGTCACACAGCCTTGGATGCTAGAAAGGTTCCTTTAGTCAGCTCCTCGAAACAGGTAAGGTATTATAAAACAGCCAAAGGTCACACAGCCTTGGATGCTAGAAAGCTTCCTTTAGTCAGCTCCTCAAAACAGATAAGGTATTATAAAACAATGCACCGTATAAAATTTCTACTGTGATTTTATTTGGGTCCTTAATATTTAAGAATCCAAACACATAAGACATATTTGTATTTACCTAAGTGAAGCGATAAAATAAATTCCTGTGACTGCTATTTGCATCCCTTGGGACATGTTCCACTGGCAGCAACAGACGTGGGAGTGGGTGGGAATGAGAATGCTTATTCTCATTCCAATGTTCTAAAAAGTGCTAGGCAGACCAAGGCGTCAGACTTACTGCCAGGTGTCTAGGCAACCTAGGTGGTTAGGCGGCGTAGGCAAGTCCTTGTATCTTTTTTAAAAAATTAGTAATTCTATACAACCATTTTAGATAAATTCATAAAATACTATTGAAATAATATAATAAAATACAACAAAATTACATAATTAAGATTCTTTCATAGTTTACATAAATAATATTATTTCAAGTATGTCTTGTTGCAACAATAGATTTACAATTGTAATTTTTATTTTTATTTTTAATTTTTTATATAAATAATGGACAGGTGTTATGCTGTTAAAACAATAAAATAAAAAATAAAGTATGCCTAGGCACCATATCGACCTAAGCAGCTGCGTCTTTGACTGATTAACAGCATTGACTACTTGGGAGAGCCGTTTCCTCCTAGGTGAGGTATTTTGTGGCCACCTAGGTGCTAGGTGGGCACCTAGGCGTTTCATGCAACTGGGCAGCCACTTGGACCGCTTTTTAAAACACTGACGTTTGATGACATAAAAGGGAATGAAATTGTCATTTTCTTTTCCATCCATTCTCATTCTCATTCCATTCTCACTATTCGAATAACATAAGGCTAATTCACATCTCACTGTTTTATAACATAGAAAGGGACTGGGATGTAAAGGAAGTGTTAGTTCTAAGGCATCCCTCAACTAAAACAGGTCATCATGAAAATGTTTGGTAAACTTCTAGAATTGAGAATTATAGAGGTGAATGAGGTGTGGTAGTTATATTATGCATGGGCTTCCACTATATAGTGTGCCATTCTAGCTAATTGAGTGTCATCCCAAAATTACATTGTTTTTATAAAAAACAAATTGTCTTCTTAAATTCATTTATCAGAACAATGTAGTTTTGGAGTGGCACTATATGCAATTAGCTAGGGGTGCTACAGCATATGCGTTTTCCCATTATACACAGCTCCATCAACTTAAAACTTCTGACAGAGCATTGCTGAAGTATTCTTGACACATACAGATGATATGGCAATTTAGACTTGAACAGGCAATATAATAATAGAATAGAGATATGATGAATAAAGAAACATACCTCCTTGCTTCATTGCGAAGCTTGGCATCAAATTCTTTGCTCGGAGGATATTTTGGTATGCTTGATGGATCACAAGGGAGAGGATTTGTGCTGAAGAACTGGAAGGGAAGAGTAAAAATATCAAGGCAATTTCGAATATATTCATAATGACAGATCACAAATTCTTCCAAAATAATTCAAACTGCGAGATTAATGAATTTTGAGAATTATATGTGCTCAAAGAGAAGGAGAGCAGATGAGAGAAGAAACATTATTATTCATTGCTGTTGAATATGATCTGATGGCAGTAAATATTATGGTAAACAAGAGGTGGAAGGCATTTTGGGGTGGGGAGATGTGTCCGATTTAGCTCATAAAATAAATGTAAAAAACCACAACAGTAATTAAAAAACAAATATTGATTACGCCACAAACCAAAGAACTATTTTTACTAAAAATAGTTTTCCAAGCTAAATGGGGGCAGAAGGTAAATAATCTCCTCTAGCATGCTCTAATTGTTAGAAATGGGTCCAAGTGAAATCAAATTCAGAACCATCATGTAAAGTAATGCCAGATTAGAGCGTGCTATACGGGATCCATTTCTAACAATTAGAGCATGCTAGACGCTTATTCTACACTGAGAATCATCTCGTACCATTCCAAAGCACATAAGATCAAATTACAATGCAACAGATTTATAATACTTTCCAAAGCAGAACATGCTCAAATCCTTTCCAGTTTTGCAGAAGTTATGGCAGTATTACACGTTACAACTTATTCCAGCTGGTTGTGACTGATAAGTAAAAATAAATAAATAAATAAATAAAGTACTGATGGAAAAGCATCTTGGGAAGCAGAGGTTTAAATTGAACAAGTAATCTTCAAAATTACCTCACTTTTAAGGGCAGAAGCAGCTGATCCCCGATCCTCTGGTTCTATTGCGAGAAGCCCATCTAAAAGAGACAAGGTTGATGGGGGGAAATCTTTAAATGTTTCCATCAAACAACGCTTGTAAGGCTGTTGTGGTTTAAAACTGGTTGCACGCGGCAATTTCGATTTACTCCAGTACCCCTCAGATGGTGAACCGCATAGCTTAAAAATTTTATGGATTTGCTCCACCTGGGAATGGTCACAAATAGAGAAATTAGTATAAGGATGATAAGAAATGTCGAAATATTCCATTCTTTTTATGTTTTGATAACAAAAAAAATTAAAACCATGACAAATACCTCCGTTCTCCCAGGCATGATAGGCTTTCCAGCAAACAGTTCTGCAAGGATGCAACCAGTGCTCCACATGTCTACAGAAACACCATAATCCGTTGCACCAAGAAGGAGCTCAGGAGCTCTGTACCACAGAGTTACCACACGACTAGTTAATGGCTGACTTTGACCAGGCTGAAAAAGTGAAGCTAGACCAAAATCTGCAATTTTCAGAATTCCATTATTGTTGATAAGAAGATTAGAACCCTTCATGTCTCTGTGAAGGACACCACGACTGTGGCAGTGCTCAAGTCCACAGAACAGCTGCTGCACATAACATTTAATCTGCAAGACCACGTCAATATCTGTTAAAGAAAGAGAAAGAATGATAATATTGCAGTAAATTGAAACAATAATAGTGGTTGCCTATATATAGGCTCACAATGAGAGCTCCCTAAGTTAGGATTTCTAACAAGGCAGAAATATGAAAATACCCTTAATCCCAATATCATATCACCTAACAATATCCAGAATAAAACTACACTTCCACTGCAGGATGCAGGCAAGGAAATTCTGTAATGGAATTACAGACCATAAACTAATTGAACAAGGTTAGTTGCAGGGAAAGTGTAATTATTAATATTGATTCATCCACATCAATCATCTTTTCTAGATGGGTTACCAACCTGATATGATATGACTTACTGGATGTTGCTTATAGTATATAGGACTGGAGGATAGGATAAGACTTGATCCTATCTGGTGTCTGGTCATATCATACTCCTATTGATTTTGTTCCATTTTATGCTCTTTAAAGAGAGAGACAGAGGGAGAGAGAGAGAGCTCTTTAAATAGAGAGAGGGAACGGGTACCTGTGATTCAGTAAACTTGATACCGCGTGTTGCAGCAAGTCCAGCAAGATCATGCTCCATGTATTCAAAAACAAGGTACAAGCTGCTCGACCCCCTCGAAGTGACCAAACCCTCAAGTTTCATTACATTAGGATGGTCGAGCTTCCGCAAAATATATATTTCACGAGCCATAAAACGAACACTTTCTGGATCCATATTAACAAAACGTACTTTCTTCATTGCAACAATTTTACCAGTTTCAAGGTCCCGGGCTTTATATACACTGCTGTAAGTTCCTTGCCCAATCTACAAATCAAAACTATTAATTACGTGTAAGAGAATAAAGGAATCATGGAGACGAGCAAGAGAGCACTCAATTATCAAACATACACCCATAAACCAAGTCCTAGAAGAACAAATATCCAACCTAACAAACACGATGTACATTACCATATTTTCAACCAGTTTGACAATGTTAAAAGTTCAAAATCAGTCATTTCAAAGGTGCTAGGCACTCTTGGGGTGCCAAGGCCACCTACTGCCAGAAGAGATGGACCCAATGAAGGTGCTTGCCCAAGCCACATAAAGCTCCAGTTATTAAAAAATATAAGTACTTCACGCTTTTAATACTAAAACATAAAAAAAGATCACCAAACAAAAATGCTAAGGAAAAGTATGAACTATCAAAGTTTGATGATATAAAATCTACAAATACTCTAAGGGGATCTAATATTCCTCAACATCCTCCAAGTCCTCAACGTCATCACTGTCTACTATCACATCATTTTCTGTAATTTAAGCTTAACTGAGTAAACAAGCGATAGAGCACTTGGTGTCTCTCCTCGTGCCAGCTGAGGGGCCAACAGCTCCTATTGCAAGGCACTCGAGTGCCTTTGAAGTCACTGGTCAAAACAGTGACATTTAAGGAACCTATTCCAGTACAAAGAGCAAAAGCTATTTGATGTGGGACAGTGAAGGGAAGAAAGACTTGAAAAAAAAGAAAGGGTAAGGAGAAGAAGAAATCAGGGAGGACGAGGAAGAAGTAGAAGAAGAAGAAAAGAGGAAATGTAGGGATGGAGAGAAAGAAAGAGATTGGGAAACAGTATTCACACTCAAAAACTGTCATATCCAATCACAAACAACCTGTATGTAGATCCTAGGAAATTAAAAATTACAGAATTGCCCAAAAGTCTTAAGGCTTTAACAACTAACCCACAAAACTAAAGACACCATACATGATGCTAAATAGACAACTGAGTTTAAAACTCATCCCCCATTTATCGACAATATTCAAGAAACATAAATAGCCTAGAAACTCCTGATTCCTGTCCCCCATCATTATTCTACCCAATAAGGTGGATAGTTCTTTTCTTTTATCAAGTTCTTCCTTGTCAAGAGTCCATTTATAGTTGATCTTTCTAATGGGAAAGAGGGATTTGGGCAAAGAGCAGCTCAAGATGGTCATCACAATACTCAACCATTGTGTCAAATTATCACTCTTCCAAGAACTTCAACATTTCTTGCACAAAAGGAATGTTAAAAAACCTTTGAATTCAGGAAAACATAAAGGGGGATGGGCGATAGGATACTTGTAATCCCACTAAACTCAAAATGTTAAGAATCAAAATCACATGGCATACTATATATCAGGTAGTCCATAAGTGACATCATAGATTATGTGATCAGAATTACATGATTGCTTCACTACTTCAAATAGGTAAAACAATATAGGACACATGAATGGCACTTCTTGTCATGAGTATTTCCTGGTTGATAAAATTATAATTGAACATGGTCATTGATAATGCCATATTGGAGCCCCAAAGATCGTCTGTGTGTTGTTGTCGGATACTTGAGGCCATTCTCGAGGCGAATGAGATGGTTGAGGATGCTCAGGAGCATAATAGGAAGGGGGTGGCCTTTGAGTTGAACTTTGGGAAAGCTTATGATTGAGTGAATTTGGAGCTTCCTTGACAAAGTGATGAAAAGTTGGGGCCTTAGATAGATGGCAGAAGGGGATCAGGGGGTGCCTCTCTTCATTCAATTTCTCTGTAATAGTCAATAGAGAGCCAAGGAGCAGTTTTGCCGGATCTAGGGGGCTCAGGCAAGGTGAATCATTCTCTCCTTACCCTTTACCCTTGTGGTTAATGTGCTTACGGGTCACAGTCCTTCAGTTTGCCGAAGCCACACTCCTCTTCCTTTCGGATGACAGACATTCTATTCTTAATATCTTATCTTTAATCAAGATTTTTTAAGGATTTTGGGGCCTGAAGTGAACACCTCTATGGGTGGTCTCGCTGCCCTTAACAACCTCCCGTGCAGCAGGAGGATATTGCTGATGTTGCCTGTATTTCAAAGTGTGAGGTGTTTCAATGGCCGATTAAGTATTTGGGGGTTCCTACTCTGCATAATCATAGGACTCATTTGTTTTGGATCCCAATGGTTTGAAAATCAGTAGGAGATTGGATACCTGAAAGGGGATTTATTTCTGACTAGGTGGTAGGGTTACCCTCATTAACCGTGTCTCTCGTCGCTCCCTCTATATTACTCTAGAAAAATCTTTTTACTTCTTTCAGATAGAAGTACAGCTTTTTTTCTTTTTACTTTAATCTCACAGTTGAACTAACGCTGGTTTGGAAAACAAATTGAAAAGTTATATGATGACTCAAGCTTTTACAAGATATTATTGACACCAAACAGAAATAATAAAAATAATAAAATGCATCAGGCATTTAAACAAACAAAGAAGGTGAGAAAGAACTCACTTTGTTTAACTTCTCAAAAGAGTCTGCCCGTCGAGGCACCCATCCCTTGATTGCTTCTCCGGCAACCATTGACAGCCAAGATGGCCAACCAGCAACAACCTGTTCCCCCTCGGCACCACGTGGTAGGCTAACTATCCTAGACATGGGTGACTGCCCTACTTTTGCTCCAACTTTCACCATCTCTCCCTTCTGATGATGGGCTGCTGTGGCACTTTCTACTCTTGCAGTCTTCTTCTCTCCCTCCTCATCTAATAGAACTCTACCGGAACCCAAATCCGTCTGTGGCTTAAGTTCACCACCATGTATATCCGCTACAATCTCATCTTTCTTAGATAGAGAAACCGATTTTGGAGAAGGCTTTTTTGACTTTTTTACTTTGTCACTCTCACGAGGGCCACAGATTCCTTTTGCGCAAATGCAGCCCATATCTCACTTTGCTACGCTCCCAGTTGCCAGATAGGTATGTTGTTTGATAATGTGTGCAATCACCCTTGAAAACTCTGAGCTTTAAGCGCAAGGGTGCCGCTGCATTCCTTTTGAAACCACATTTTTCCTAATTCCTCCAATTCTCAAGCGCTTACACTGAAACTCAAAATCCAAGTACTTTTAGTTTTTACCAACCATAAGCCATACCCAAGAGATGGATGTGTCTGCCAATATATGCCAATCCAAAATTCAAAACCCCGTATGCATTAGCATTGGGTCCTTGAGAAAGCTGAAAATGCCTGAAATAAATCCTTGGATCCTCTCAACCAAGTAATTCACTTAGATCATATGTGTCCAAAATCCACGTGGTAATTGAAAGAAACCCAGCAATTCCATCAATCCATGCGAATCTCCACGATTTATTTTGAAGACCCAAATCCAGGCCAATGAATCAGAGTATGGTGAAATGTCAATGCTTAAAAGGTTTATGAAAGGAAAATTCCAGAAAGACGCAGAACCATCATAAATCTTATTTTGCAATTACAAAGAGCAAATGAAGGTCTATAAGATCTGGTATAATTCAAATGTAACCAGACGAAGAAATGTGAATTAGATAAAGTCTTTTACATAGACAAGAGACAGAAACCGAAACAAGAACAGCAGAATAAACGAGAAAATAAGATAAAACAGGACCAGAATCCAAAAAAAAAAAAAAAGAGGAAAAAAAAAGCGCCGAATTACAAGAACACCTTGAAATGCAGGAGTTCTGGCCGGCGCTTTCTGGTACCGGGTCCGCCTGTACTTCTTCAATGGCTCAAAATCATTCATGGGAAACCGAAAAATATATCCATATATACCCAAAAAAATAAAAAAACTAAGTCTTTTATGTGAGTACAAGAACCCAAAGGAATATGGTATAGCAGGTGGACATTAGAGATAATAAAAGGAAATTAAATTTTTTTTTAAAAAAAAACAAAGCTACAGATATATAGTAATTTTAATAAAAACATTATAAGAAAAATCGTAACTTTATGATTAGGGAGTGTGCTTCTTGAGGGAGATGGAAGGTGCGTTAAACGCCAGAGGAAAGATAGATGGGATGGGCGAGAGAGAGAGATTTTCACGGGACGTGGAAAAACCCTAAAAATGCGAGAAGCCGAGGATATTTGGGGATAGGACAGGGTAGGGTGGATTTAAGCTGAAATTGCCAACCCACATCAATCTCTCTCTCTCTCTCTCTATAGAGAAGAAGGCATGAATGAAATCGAGAGAGTGCGAGAGAGAGAGAGAGAGAGGGAGGACAAAGAAAAAAAAAAAAAAAAAGATATCCATTGCGAGCGACTAGATGTGTAGAGTGGACTGCTCGGAAGCATGGACGTGCATCGCACGTCGCGCTTCCGAGTACTTCTGTTCCTCGCATTTCCGCCATTGTTATACAGCTGTGTAAGTGTGCAAGGACTTGCAGGTGGGCGGGTCGGCTCCGTTTTTGACCCTCTCTACCCGACTCGTGTAGGCGAAAGGCATCCACCTAGAGTTGCCGAGACCAAGTTCCGTGCAAAAATACGAGATTTGGCCGTAGAGCGATCGAATCGTACCGGAGAAACAGACGAACACAAACACAAAAAAGTAACAAGGGAGGCGTACGAATCAATCAATCCTAGGAACCGGATCCTCATCAGGGGAAAGCGTGCAGTTTTTATGTAATTTGTAACTTTTTTATTTTTGATAAATTTTTAAATATGGAAATAAAACACACAAATAAATAGTAATGCTAATTTTTATGAGATTTAAAAATACATAACATATTCATGTATTAAAAAAATAATATTTATAAAAATTAACATGCCTATATATTTTTATATTTTATTTTTATGAGTAAGGTTCAAATTATTTAAAATTTTATTAAAAATAAAAAAATATAAAAGTGCACAAGAACTACACACTTTGGACCGGAGAGGGTCCAAATTCTCGATCTAATCGATTGTATTCTTAAATTTAGAATAAAAAGTGGAGTAATGCTTTCTAGCACATGACACATAATAGGACCATTTAAATCGAATAACATTCATAAAAATGTTCTAGCAAAAAGTAGAGTCAAATATTGAAGATATTAGTCGACAACAATCAAAAAAGGACACGCCAAATCCATTCGCGTGCAGGAAAGGCACTGTAAGCAATGTGGCTTCGGGGAAAAAATAGAAACGATAAAAAGAAAGTCATATTGTCAAATAAATCATTAAATTTTACGAGATTTAGATTAACCGCATTTAGTATATGCTAAAGATGCAAAGGTGCTCTGACCACTTACGATCAATCCACAAAATATATCAAATGTTTAGCTGTTTAATAGGGCCAAAAATGTGAGTGTTGGTATTTGGATAAGTTTAAATAGAAAAAAATTTTAGTTTAATATTGGAAAAATCTAAGGTTTTATAAATGTCTGATTTAATTTTTGGAGTCAAAATTAAGTTTGTGCTAACCAAACACACCATGGGAGCAATTTAGAATAAAACTAAGTTTTACCTCTCAAAACTTTCTTTTAGGTGGTAGCCAAACACACACTAAAAGTGCAAGGCGAGTGAGTGGAGTTGATTGATTTAGTTTTTCATCATTTCATTTTAGTATGAAGAAATTTTAACAATTTTATTCTTCGATGTTTATTTTTCAAATTTCAACCTTAGAAATTGAATGGGTATGAAAAATAAGATAATATGTTGGCATATGGCTTAGAAATGTAACTACTTATTATTATTTTGTGTGTTTAGACCTTATGAATAAGAGATTAATAAATAAAGAAATTGTATATTTTTTAATTTATTTTCATACTCATTTAATTTATATAATATTGAAATTCGAAGAACTGGATTCGACGATATGATTTTGGGGTAAGAAAGTAGTTTCTCGATCCATATTCAGAGCTTTGGTGTTCTTGTCATGGCCTTAACTTGCTGTCTTTCATTGAAAAAAGAAAAGGATGAGGGAAAGGAAGCAAAAGAAACAGGGCCATTTGTCAGCAGCGGGGGCTGGCAAATGGGATACGTGTAAGCATCAGCTGTGCATGCAGTCATGGTGTTAATCTCTCCCTGCGCACCAAATGACAAAATTGAAAGCACCACACAACTCTGTGGATCCCTATCTCAGTAGGCTCAATCTCCTCTCTCAGCTCCCATTCATTCATCCCTTTCTTTGTTTTGTTTTTTTGTTTTTGTTTTTTTTGTTTTTTGCATTTCTAGTGGAGTAGCTCATCCCCACATCTCTTTCTTCTACTCCCTCTCTCGTTGTTTCTATCCAACATCAGTTCTGAACTTTTCTCTGTCCTTCTTCTTCTTGCTTCTTCTTGTTGGTGGTGGTGGGTGTTGGATAAATATAAATCTATCCATGGATTTGGTGAATTCGGTGCTAAATCTGATAGTGCCACCGGCGAGCCTGGTGGTGGTGGCATTCGCATGGCCGGCCTTGACTTTCATCAGGACTTGTGAGAGGCTTTACAATGCCTTCTACACCGAAGATGTGGAGGATAAAGTCGTTATTATCACTGGTGCTGCTTCTGCCATAGGCGAGGTGATCCCTCTATTCATTCCAAGAATTCTACTTACTTGTATTTCATCATCCTTTGATTTTTGTCTCTAAGAAGCACTAACGTGTCGTTAAAGTCGGGGTTTCCATCCTAAACCCAATTGATTTACAAGGCTTTAGTATCCTGACGGGACGACCCTTTTAAGTCAATCACATATCAATGAACGATATTAAGTTGTTTGAAGTTTTATGAGGCAATGCCGAATCCGGATCGAAGCACAAAATTTAACTCTATACATCAGTGAATGGATGGAATCACAATATTAGGTAAACTGGAAGATGCCTTGCTATGTCCTTGATTGATCATTAGTGGATACTTGAACCATGCAAGCCCATTAGTTCTCTACTAGTTCCGAAATGATGGGCTAATTTTTCTTACCTTTACGCTAATCATTCTCCTGCAACCTTGCCAATCATAAACGAACATGTATCAGCAAATTGCGTACGAGTATGCAAGGAGGGGGGCGAACCTGGTGCTGATAGCACGAAGAGAGAACAGGCTACGAGGGATCAGTGAGAATGCGAGGTTACTCGGTGCGAAGAATGTTCTGTTTATTGCAGCCGACGTTGTCAAGGAAGATGACTGCCGGAGATTCATCGCTCAAACTATTAATATCTTTGGCCGTCGTAAGTCTGCCCTCATAATGCAGACCAGATTTTTATTATTCATAGAAATACATCTCTGTTTGATTTGATATCCGCATATTCTACTTGCAGTGGATCATCTAGTCAACACCGTAAGTCTGGGGCATACATTCTACTTCGAGGAGGCTGCTGACACATCTGTGTTTCCCCATTTGATGGTATTAATTACAAGTGTATATGGCATGAAATTCACCAAAGTTTATACATTGATAATGCCAAGTTTCGAAGCTCGTTGGCTAATCTTGATCTGGGATCGCTCTCTCAGGATATTAACTTTTGGGGAAATGTGTATCCAACCTATTTTGCTCTTCCTTATCTTCGAGAAAGCAACGGCCGAATTATCGTAAATGCATCCGTGGAGAATTGGTTACCTCTGCCCCGAATGAGCTTATATGCTGTGAGTATTACAAAAAAATGCATTACTAGTGACGTTTGATTTGTTCCACGTTGCATGTATATGTTACTTGTTTTGAATAAGAGGATCACTTATGTTGGATATTTTTGTAGGCTGCAAAGGCAGCTCTAGTAAACTTTTATGAGACATTGAGGTTCGAGCTAGGAGGCGAGGTTGGGATAACAATAGCAACGCATGGTTGGATTGGGGGCGAAATGGCCAGAGGCAAGTTCATGCTACGCCAAGGTGCGGAGATGCAATGGAAAGAAGAAAATGAAGTAAGCTCTAATCATTATATAAATCATATTGCTAACCGAAGTGTTGGCCTTTAATTTCGAATATGTGCTCAAACACTCAGAAACAAACACAGTAGGGCTCAATAAAACCATGTCCTAACCTCAGGGGTCTATGGTCCAGTCTCCCACTTTGTTGTCCTATGGTTCCCCTTGTCATGATTATTAGAGATATCATTAGATATTGATAATATTTCAGGCATAAGGGATTATATCTTAATCCTTATTGATTCTTAGAGATATGGGAGTCATCTCTATCGTGGTAGTTCTTTGTATCCCTCCGGCTGAAATTAGTCGAGAGGAACACGTCAATCCTTCACGTCCTATGATTTCTATATTTTTTTTTATCTCTCTCTCTCATTACACGAAAATTCTAAAATTCTACAATGCTATGATATTGTTTTAGGTTAATGTGACTGGAGGGCCAGTGGAGGATTTCGCAAGGACCATTGTGGCACGGGCTTGCCGGGGGGATGAGTACGTTAAGTGCCCAAGCTGGTATGACACATTCCTCCTTTACAGGGTCTTCACACCTAAGATCCTCAATTGGTCGCTGCGGTTGCTCTTGGCGCCTAATGGGAGCACCCGAGGAGGGCCACTCTTCTTGATGCCTAACGGGAGCCCCCGAGAAGTGTCCCCAGGAGGACCCGCTTCGCCCATTGGCACCTTGGGCTTCACTTCTCCTAGGAAGCTTCTTACAGCTCCCCAACTCGAGGAAAAACAAAGCTTGCAGAAAAGGGGTTAGGCATCAAGGAGATGCTATACTTCTTGATCTTATATTTTCTTCGTGTGTTTGTTGTGGATTTCGGCACATACAGAAAATAAGTGGGATCTTGTCTGAATCCTATATATGCTTAGTCCTTATGTTTGAATGTGTTTGTAATTAGATCATCCTAATTACCAGAAGTCTGACTGACAACTGGGATCCCTAATAATATTATACCTTAAGGGCTAAAGCCCTAATCTAATAATCTATTGAGAAGAATGATAGAGGTCACAACAATACTTTAGTTATAGGTTGTGTTATGCTTTGAATTTTTCCTGAATATATGTGTACATGGAAATCTTGATTGATGGGAATTTACCAACAACCAAAAAAAAATCTTGATTGATGGGTGGTTGAATTTTTCCCAAATTTTAATTACGTATTCACATTAAGAGGCCCAAGCCTTTAATTAAATGGGTCCCAGCACAATGTTCCAGAGAGGCAATCATAGGATCGGAATTAAGGAACAATTAGAGTGGAAAGTCAAAAAAGGGTATCCTTCCAGCTGGTCAAGCGAATCAAATGAGTGAGGAGCTTATAGCACATGGTCATACTAGAAAATTCAAATCCTTTTATTCAAACATGAAAGGTGGATAGAAAATTTACTTCTTTAATCATTGTTTATGCGCAACTCAAAAACAATGTGACCTATGGGGTGATGCACCATCGAGAGTATAGCTGTCATCGCAACGAATTTCTCGGGATGAGATTTCACGTTCAAATCCCGACAGTAGTCGAATTTTGTATTGTAGTTTGATTTTCATTCTTCTCCCCTCGTTATTAACGTTAACTACTAATTGATATGCTTCTTATAATTGGGTCTTTCATCTTAAATTTATCTAATCCAAGGGATCCAATAAAAATTGCTTTCAACAGATCTTTTTGGAGATCGGTGAGATGACGCAAGTACCCTTTGAGGGATTGGTCAGATGATGCGAGTACCCTTGAGAGATTGGTCAGACGACGCAAGTCCACCTGAGCGAGAGAGAGAGAGGGAGAGAGAGAGAGCCGTCCGTGGCCACATTCCCATGGCAACTGTACTAATTAAACGTCTAACATCTTAATCATAACTCCGAAGTTTATTTAAAGTTTATATTTTAACAGTCTCGAAACTAGAAAAGCTTATAGAAAAGCTTCTTGTTCATAGCTAGGGTGGAAAGAGGGGGACCTACTAGAAGTAGTAGTGTTATATATATTTAGAGATAATCTTCAACAGAGATGTTCAAAGCCTCGCCCCCGCAGTTATAATGCCCACCAGCACTCCACATTTCGCCCTCCACGGAACCACCGTGAAGCTCATATTGATCATCATCATCATCATCATATAGCACTGGCCCACTGGCGTTGTTGTTCTCCGGCTGAGGAGGCGGGGGCGGCATCGGCGGCTGCGCAACGTGGAGCTGTGCGTCGATGGCCATGCCGGCGTCCGACGCGGTCTTCTGCACCGACCTCGGGGACATGTCGGTGCGGAGACCGGCCGGCAGGTACTGCGGGAAGTTGAGGTTCCCGGGGGACGTAGAGGTCCCCCGGAGACAGAAGAAAGCGATGTCGTGTGCGACGGCGGCGGCCTCGGGTGTGGCGTAGGAGCCGAGCCAGAGCCGGCCTTGGGTCCCCGGGACTCGGATTTCGGACACCCACTTCCCCCATTTCCTTCGCCGGACTCCTTTGTACTTCTTCTGCAGGGTTGACGAACTTGCTTCCTCCGAACTGCTCATGACTGTGCGTGGATTGTTGATCGTGGGAGACCTTGCGGTAGAATGAAGCATGTGTGTTGTAATATATAGGTTGAGGAAGCGGAGGGAGTCAAAGGGGAAGGGATTTGTGGAGGAGGGGGAGGAGGGGAAAAAGATGAATGTGCCAATGGTTGACCAAAACCTCAGGAAAGATCTCAAACAGGACTTGTGAGGGAGGAAAGTCAAATCTTTCAAAGGTCAAAGGGAAGAAAAAAAATATAAAAAAAAAAAAGAAGAAGAAAGAAGTGGTGATGGCCACTGCTTCGAGGGGTGGGGGCCCCAATCTGAATCACCCAGTTGAAAGGTATTACTAATACTTGTTCCACTATCTAAAAGAGATTTTGAAGACGAATTCCGTACCTACGTGTTCACGTGTTTCAAAACCGGAACCCTTCGTAAAGGCAAAACTGTGGCCCGCGCGTGAAGCCACGCATAAATTCATCCCTCAGAGTTAACAACATGTATTAGCAGCCAAACATTTGGAATTTTTTCTTTTCTTTCCTTTTATGGGTGTGGGGTTCCTGGGTTTAGTCCTAAGAAAATCAGGTTGTTTTAGGAAAAATAACATCGATTTACTTAACATTTTTTAAAAAAAAAAAATGACGTAATTTTAAAGTTCAGACTCAGGTAAGTTCATGAGTCCGGACTTAAGAACTCTTTACACTTTCCTAATTTTGTTAAAGAGGTGCAATATTTTTTTCTTTTTGTGAGGTCGCAAAAGAGTCTAATAGCGTGGAGAAAGTGAAACTGTTTGACGCAGTGAAAATTTATTAAATCAACCCGCAATGACTCGCCTCCTTTAATAAAAAGTTCATTAAAGATTTGAATCTTTACCATGCTAGGCAATGGAACAAATTTCTACTTTTCCATTTCATACGCTATTAGCCTCCTTCTTACAACCAAATAAAAACACTAACTCAATAAAAAATAGCATGACTGGCAACATTTAGGACTCAAAAAATTAAATTTTCACCATATTAAACAGTAAAGTAATTTCACATCCGACATACAACTTCGGCTAACGGGGTTGACGATAACGTTAAAACATTGTAACAAGTCACGCATCCTAATATTCCCACGTGTCTGTATGATTGTCCCCTCTCCCGAATTTGGAAACTGCAGAAAAGGTTTTAGAAGGTAACAAAGCCCACGTCGGCACCTAACCGACTGTTGCCCAACGCGCACGTCGGGTTGAACAAAGAATGGAATCAGACAGCTGTAGCCTAGCGGGCGCCACAAAATGAATATTTTGTCGCATTTTTGGTTCTGCTCCCTCCTTCAAATCAATCATTAATTATTGTTATTATTAACCTCATCCACACGTGCAATCCACCGTCTAATAGAATCTATAGCAGCGTTGCATCCTTCCCCAGGAATTCTTCTCCTTTTAATTTTCCTCCAGTTTTTTTTTAAAATTTTTTTAAACAATATAAATATATTTGGAATGTGAGGGAGGGCGAAGGGCATACTTTTCCTAGTCATCCGGTTTGTTTAAAAATGAGTTAAGTTTGGATCGAATTTTAGGGATTAGATTAGTTATCTTCCAATTGAATCCTGATCATTTCGAAGTCGTGTAATTTAAAAGGTACAAGAGTAGCTCAAATAAACAAAACGAGCATAGAAAATCAAACGATCTATTTTATTTGGTTTGAATTTAATCATGTAAGCATCTCGGCACGTAAAAAATCCGGATCGTGTTTACTAATTCTTTAATTTCAAGAACTGAGGAGATGAAGAAATGCGCACTTTGTCTTCGTTATCAACTAAGGAAGAAAGAGGGGGTGCATGATCTCGCCTAATCCGCTCGCCTAAAAGGTCAGCTCTGTACTTAGTTTGATTTTCTAAAGCTAGGGGGAAAAATGTGCGAGTCAGGTGTAGATTGAGAGCTCCTTAGTTATCATCTGGAAGCCAAAGGATAAAAACATATATATATATATATATATATATATATATATATATATATATAGAAAGAATTGTTAAAGAATTCTGACCTACTAAGCCTTCTTCTATAAATTATGGTTTTATCAATGGGGAAGCATGAATTATGGTTGCAAGAGCTAAGTTCCACTGACATGAGATGTAATTCTAATGACATCTAATGATGTTCTAAAAACAAGACCCTGAATTAATGTTTTTCTCGGTAGATTTGCTAATATATTAACACTTGCACGAGAAGGTCGAGCAACATCATAACAGCAAAATAAGGCTATTATAAACTACTCAGTTTCGTCCACCCATCTGAAATTGTGATAAGTTATTAGGTTCAACTCGTCGAATTGTCATCTTTGTTATAAATCAAAGGGTCGGTGTATTGAGCGGCTTTCATGAAATTCGGGCGCTTAAGTTTGGTGGTTATAAATTCTGCAAAGTCTGATTATTTGAAAAATGGTTAGAAGAATTCCTATATAAATAAACCAAAGCCCCCTTGTATCATACAAATCATAATATGGTGCAATCCAGAGGGTTGACATGGAATGTGGGGGCCCAGCCCTACCCTACCCTACCCTATCCTACATTTAGTACCCGATGGATAATTTGTCATAAGACTTGGATTTTGCAATCCCTTTGCTTACTTTTAGATCAATAATTATCAATCAACCCCCTAAACCTCTCACATGTGAATTGAAGGACTCGTACTTGTGAATCTCATGCAAGATCCACACGTGTATGAGTAGTTGAAAATCATACCCTGGCCATAGGGGGGAGCCCCCTCCCCCTGGTATTATATTGTTTTAAAGGCCAAATAATCTTCAACTTATTATCTTGATTGCATTATTTTAAAGGCCAAGTAATCTTAGTCCACAGACACGCACATACATATAATTTACAACAATAGTCAGCAATGGCAGTGATGAGGAAGTTGAGTTAGAATCTTGCTTTGTGTAGAACCTCTCACTTTGTCAAATTTGAGCACACAAAGAGGGAAAAGTAGATGGGTACCCTTACCTTAAAAACAGGGGGATATTGGACTTAGATGAGAAAAAAAATAAAAACATGCATTATATGAAGAGAACATATATTAATAGAAAAATGTGGGGCTTGTTCATTTAAAAGCATGACCACAGTTAAGAGCAGTTTAACAGTTTATGAGTATGCGGAAATGTGGGGCCATGACCCACTCTTATACGTCAATTTAGAGCCGAAATTATTAATGTTAGTACTAATCCCACCTCAATTAGCGGCCATCTTTCGTGTGTGCCCCGCATTTCTTAATGGGAAACCGGAAGGACCCACAGAAGATTTAATTTAAGAGGAGCTCAACCCACACCACATCAGGCAGCTAGACGCGATCGTTCTTTGATTTTCGTCGATGCGAAATCGCATGCATCGATCTAATTCTAACGATGCGAGTGAAAGAACTCGAAATCTAATCACAGAAACTGAACTCGGAATACTGCTGTTTAAGTTCTGTTTATGTGGAACGCTGTCGCCAACATACCTGATCAGCAGACGCGATCAGAGTTCAATGCCCAATAATCCACACCATGCCATTCACAATAGTTCAACTATAAATACATATTGTTTAATTGTTTAGTAATCACGAGGATTAACAAACATACGAACAGTTTATATTAAACATTTTCACTTTGATACAACATTTCTCTTGCCGTCGTAACCTTTCTAAACCTTCACTAATAATTCTCTTACTTTTAAACATTGTTTACCGTCTTGCAATTCCACCTCTATACAATTCTTCCGATCTTGTTTTACAAAAATAAAAAAACCCATAAAATAAAATTAAAAATAAAAGAAAAGAAAACGAAACGAAAACAATAGAAGAAACTGATATAAGGGAAAAAGGTGCTTGGCCCAAAGGGTTTGGTCAAAGAGGAGATATATTGACACCGTCAGGCATTCTGAAGGTATCAGCTGCACCTAACTTCCTACGCTCTGTCCGGTCTTCTTTGACAGATTTGTCTACATTTACATTTTCTTCCTCTTCGTCATGGACATTGGCCTCCTTTACGCTATGGGCTTGACATCGCGGTGTAGCAAGAATGCCCACTTGCCCAAAGTGTGAGATTTCTAAAACGACGGCCTCGTCATCATCATCTACTGGCAGAGGCTGCTTCCATGGCTCCCCATCAATCCTCATGAATGCATGACTAGCCGCACCTTTCCGAAACTCAAAACGGATTCTATTCGCCTGGTTGTAGATTATGAACGTATGCATATATTTATGAGTGAGAAACAAATAATGATAGAGAGCGCATTCTTACATAATAGACACTTTAACCGGATCAGCCATCGCGAGGATTTCAATTGAAAATTGCATGAAAATAAAAACTAAAGATGGATGTGCATCTAGTGGAGGAAATCATGAGTGTCGCGGAGAAAATCATGGGAATGATGAGCAATCTACCGTGGAATGGGATGGAATCAGTGTTCCATAGAAATATAATATGGAGAACGAGAGGAGCATGTCAAGGAATAACTCTTTTCAAGGCCCATAAGTGGAATAAGTAGGTAATACCTATTATGTCCTTGGCCCTTGATAATAGCTAATCCTTGTCTATATTCCTTGTTTATTCCTCGTCTATTGCCTTCATAGCATATGAGAGTAGTCGTTTCACTTGTACTTTACGAAGATATTACTCCTTATAAGTTATATTTATGTTGAATGCCAATTTCATCCAATTTCGTGAGCCAAACAAGTGGTTACCATAGACGTGCAAATCAGGCAGTTTTTTTCCCTAAATTTTTCCTAAATTAATCTTAAGTTTTGCGGCACTCTTACATCTACAAAGAAATAGGTAAGTGTGTTCTACTCCATTTATAGTAGTGTATAGATATAGATGGATAAGCGCGCACAGACATGACTAGCAACAAAAAAGAAGCGCTTGTGTGCGCACACGTGATCATATATGGCCAAGTATTTCTGTGTTTCGTACCTGTGCGAGACGAGTTCCATGTCCATTTGGTGCAAACAAAATGAGCCCATGCCAAGCATCTCTAAAACCAACAATCTCTAGAAGACCATCATCTACATATGGAGGAGTCAAGTCCCTCTGCAGTCGTTATTATCCAGAACTAGTTAAAAGCTGTGGTGGGAAAGAAATTGACTGAAAACAGTATGTTAACGCCATTTTAGGGCGGAACCGTTAGGAAAGCGCATCAAAACTAACATCGCATAATTTCCTCCTGTTTGGAGTTCCCCAAGGGTCGAGTCCGCCAGCAAAACTGGGCAGATTCAAGCAGACAATAGACCTGATGCTGTAAAAAATCAAGAGAAAAAAGGTTAGTATGCGTACATGATGAACCTAAACCAAAGCAGAAAGGAAAGAAAATAATTTCGTAAACGGTTTGAATTTATCTAATTTACGTACACACAAACACTAATAGATTGTAAAATGTAGCATTCTACAATTTTGAATTTGAACTTCATAAAGATATTATATAGTAACAAAAGTAAATAAGTATTAGCCTCGCAAAAAATAATAAGGGTCTCTTCGAAGTATTAAATGTCATGCTAGCAGTCAGTAAAAGAAATAATACGTGGGAAATAAAGTTCAGACAGTTTTGTCCACAGCATTGCTTCATTTGCAAAATAATGCAAAGTTTGTGTGTGTGTGTGAGAGAGAGAGAGAGAGGGTACAGATTATTAACGACTACAGGGTCCGAGGAGCTCCTTAAACAAGAACCGAACAAAACAATTACAAAGATGGCTGATTATTATATGGCTTCATAAGATAAACCTAATAACACAACACACCGACCAAGCGGTGACAACCGAAGTTATAAATGTAATAGACAGATTGAATGTATTCCTCTTTTTGCCTGTAATCTCCAATCCCCAGTGACCCAGCCCTAATCAACTGTCAACTTCGAAAAAAAAAAAAACAAATACGCCCTTATCATGCTTTCATTTCACTCATCCATCGACGACTCAAAACTTATCATCCTCCGTCGCACTGAACTTGTGATTCAGAAAGACAATCTTAATCATAATAATATGCAATAACTAAGCAATGCCCCAGGCACCTACTAATGGAAATGATAACTAGCATCAGGAAGAGAGAGAGAGAGAGAGAGAGAGAGAGAAGCACATGAAATCACCTTCGAGGAATACGTAGGTCTTCCCATTGCCCGTCTCTTTTCATGATCTTGACCTTCGTCAATCGTGCTATATTCCTGGTAAAAAAAAAAAAAAGTTACTCACACTCCAAGAAAATACAAAATAGAAATGCATCAATGTAAAACTACATACATTATAAGATCCTAGATGTCCATAAGCAACTCTGTACAATTACAGGTAAGATCCACTCCAGTATACGTCACGTTAATTCAGACCTTAAAATATATTTTTAGTTGATGAGAGAAGAATATTTTCATCAAACAGCAGATGGGAAAAAAAAATCTTCACTATATAGGGTGCATGTGTATGCTTGTATGAGTAAATCCTCAGGGTATCCGAGTCCAAAATAATTTAAAGAACGAGTCATACTGCAACCTTCCAGGCCAAAATAATTTTGCAGGCAAAAGATGTGATCTGATGAAACATATCCAGACATAGGTCTTACTGTAAAACTGGTCTGTCTATGAATAAAAGAGAGATTAAGATCGGCCATGTGAATTATTCAGATGAAAGAATTCTTTAATTAATAATTAGATGAGATAGTTTAAATGCCATTACCTTGCAAATGGTGTTAAGGCATATAAAACCAAACAATTGACTGAACTAAAGATGGGAAGACGAATAAATTTTGAAGGAACGAACTGAAAATATTCCTACAATAATTTCTTATATACGCATGACTTTTACATAAACAACAGTTTTCATGCTGTTTGGAGATTTAACTATGCAGCTAGATGAATGTATCTGCGGGTATCTATGGACGTAAGTACATGTGTGTGTGTGTGTGTGTGTGTGTATTTACATCTTATGTCCGTATATAATAATATTGGTTTGTCAAAAGTGCATGCTTGTTATTTAAGCACCCAGGATAAATGACAAATATGAAGGCTGTCAATTCTTTCATGTTCGAAGGCATGTTCCACAAAAGCTCATCGTGGTGCGCCATCTGAACAAATGCTCACCTTGAAGAAGGATGACGTATAGAAGTCCAAAACCATCCCTGCGTACATCCATATTTTGCGTAGGAAACCTAACCAAATTCCAAAACCGAAAAGGAAAAATAATAGCAAGCAAAGAAATTTGGTTAGGAAGACAAATCACATGGGCCAAATATAAAACAAGTTAAATTCACAAGTCACAACAAAAAATGTACCAGAGTAACCAACACATTTCGTATGATTAACAAAAACTTCAAATTACACCGAACATTAACAAAAAAATGTAAATAATAAAATAAACTGCAAACTTAGCATTGAAAGAAGTGTAAATTCTGAGGTTTCACAATGCAGACTTCTGAAAAGCCATATGCAGGGAAAGATGTAACAGAGAATTTCGGGAAGAAACACAATGATATTGAAGTAGGAACAAGAATAGATGAGTTTCTAGGGTTTGAAACCCAAAAAGAGAACTCCAATGTGTTGTATTTCAGAAATATTTTGGAAAACTTGAATACAATAGCCTCCTAGGGAGATTTATATAGTATGTTAAAGCAAATTCTAAAATCTTATCCCTTAATCTCTAGTAAAAGTTTTAAATCTCAGCTCTCAATTATTTTTAGGAAAAGAGCTAGTCATGTGACTACTTGAAACATAATTTAATGAACTATCGAGCCTTGATTCTTAGATGGCCCAAGCCCGAGTCAAGACTAGGTCTTGTTGCTGATTTTCCCCGCATCACCTAGGGAGACTGTTTGGAGCTAACCAGACCCTCCCCACCAATCAAGACAGTTTTAAAACATTGTAGTCTATTCAAATGATCCTCTAGAAGTTACTCATTCAAACACTTGAACCCTGCAATTAGGGAAATTAGTTTGCTTTTTTTTTTTTTTTCCTACCAATAGTTTTGTTCAATTCTATTATTTGCAAATAGTAGTGACAGAACTAATTAAATGATTTCATCTTGACAAAACAGATATCCTAAGCTTAAAGGTTAAAAGATTTAAGGTCAACCAAATAGTTCCTCTGTAGCACTTCTACACTAAACAATTATTGAAACTCTAGAGATAAAGAATAAGCACATTAAATATCACGAATTTGGGGACTCACCAGCATAAAATAAAATTGGGTGAACAATAACGTTATGCACGATGCGCTATTATAAAACTCACTCTCATGTTGTGGCCACATCTACAGCTTATCAAATATTCTAGCCCATTCCCAAAACTCCCAAGGCTTACTGTACATGCCCCTGTTTTTATTTTTAACTTTCAATCAGTCATTCTGGCATAAATTACTGGGATGATACTTGCTGAGCTTAAGTACACTAGAATTCTTCTATTTCATTAATAACTTCTTGCTACCTGCATTTATTTTATCCTCCTAACAGGTGTTAATCAATGGTTAATATTTCTCTCCACGCATTAGATGGGCACCACCCTGTAAAAGTTGTGTAAGGTTTGATATACATTGTGTCCACAACCTCGCAGCTGTTAGTTTGAGCAGTGGCTTAACATGGGGTCAAGAAACAAGTATGATTATGATACCATGAAGCATTATGAAAGATAAAAACAATACCTGATTAACTAATTGATGTTTAAACTTCTTTGGATGCAACTTCCGTTCGGAATGAAATGCATATGATACTTGAGCATCCATTCCTGCAAAGCATAACAAACATTGCTTTGGAATTTCAAAATCTATGCTAATCGTGAACTGATTAAAAATAGCAGAAGGTTACATTAATATTATATTATATTTTCATCATCTCTGTTACAATTCTTTCTCACTGGTAGACACATACGCACCCAACATGTTTTGAATCTACAACCTCTTCCCGACCCTTGCATTTACAAAGGGAGGAGATGCCATACCAAAGCCCATTGGCTTTTGTGACAAAACATATCAGAGAGATTGGGAGAAATTGGCTGCCCTCAAAGTGAGGATTGACCATCTATTTACAGCTTGTAATAATATCAATAAAACCCTGATTAACAGCAATTTCAGAATAGTAAATATGTATTTACAATCTAGAAATGATACAAATCTGAACAGGTATAGATCCCTGGACAAAATCATGATTGGGAAAAATTGGGCAGAAAGGGCAATGTATAACGAATGGGAAGAAGGGGCATTTAGGCTATCCAGATATAAAAAATTCTTGAATACTAAAAGAGTGGCATATCAGGGGAAAAAAATCATGTAGTTTCAGCAAAGGAAGTAGCAGCATGAAATGCGTCCAGATGAAATCTCCTCACCCATGCTAAAGTAGTTCCAAAATCCGCCACGATATGTGTGCAGCCCCTCCTGAATGTATTGTCCAGAAAATTGATTATAAACATTCAAAGAGGTGTTTTGGTCATATAAATCATATCAAAGACCAGCATACGCACAGAGAAAGAAGTATAATTGAGGGTTTCCATACTCACTCCATCTTTGGGGGAGCCACCGTGAACTGAGCGCAGAGAGTGGGGTAGTTCAAGAGATGGAAGAGGATTACAGTGGCCTTCTTTAGAAGCCCTCATCCTCATGATAATATGCCAGCTGTAAAACAACCAAAAGAAATGAAATCAGAAAGAAATATTTTACCCAAATAAGAAATGGAATTCCTGATTCATTAAGCTGGATGAACAGAAATTTATACAAACTCAAGAAAAGGAAAAAAGAAAAACCATATGATAGGATACACACTGAGTTATATAACTCACCCCTATAAAATAACATAATCAAGTTGTGGAATAGAGAAGGATTCAAAGAAAAGCTGAAAGCAGAAGTTTACGGGAATGCTTAGGTTATCATCGTAGCTGAAATATTAAGGCAGAGCTCCTCTCCAATGTAAAGTGAGGTTCTATGCAATAGTATTCCAAACAAATGGTCCCCTCGCAACAGGAGGGATGCTCCAAATGTTGAGATTCTTACTGTTTATTAATTTATTTATTTGGAGAGGATAATAAAAGTTTGAGCTTCTAACCATTAACAGGATTCCAAATAAGGACAGCAATTAATTTTTGTATTAAAAAAGGATCACCTGTTATTCATATCAAGAAACTTCTTAATGAACCAAACTTCTGGATGGAAATTCACAGATTACATTCATTCCCCTGTTCATTTCAATCCTGGTGCAAACGAAGGCCAGATGACTTGGCAGAAAGATTCATGTAGCAAATCTAAGCTAGATACGCAATACATGGATGGGTGTAATACTCAGATTTATTGAAAATTTGACCCAACTAATATTAAACCTTTAAAATCTGACAACTTTTCAAATATATGAAATGCAAGCTATACTCAAAGTCATTTAGAAATCAATACACAATAAAAATTCTCAAAAATCTAATTCTTAAAAAGAAACTAACAAAACATATTTACCAGCTGACCACTCCAAACAAGATATGTATATTTGTGATCTCCAAGCGAAGAAATCAAGTTTCTTGACATCCTGGAGGTTTGAGGGAAGTGGTACAACTCCTTCCTATCTACCACCTAAAACTGCCTCATAATGAAGTTTTCCCTCATTTCAATCTAATTTTAATAAGTATACTCCATTTTGGAATCTCCAAAACAGATACAAACTAAAGTTGGGAAAAAAGGTTGTCTGGGCATAATCTTTATCTGTTAAGGCAACAACTATTTATCCTTGTGTATGTGTGGGCATACAAGAATATGTTCAAATTTAAAAGATCACAGTAGATCTTCACCTGTCAATTTTCATTTCCTTGGCAGCCCTTACTTTGTCCAAGAACATCATCACAGACTTCCGGTCTGTGCCAGGATTTTTCTTCCCCTATAAAACATAAAAGATAAAAACCAAAAAAAAATTAACTGGAATATTGGCAACTCTTATTTCCCAGTGCTTTAATTGTAATGACTAAGGACTTAGATCAATAACCATAATACACTAGTGTTCCTTTTTCGAATTCTACTAAAAATTATCAAAGCATACATGAAAATGGGATTATGTCTTCAAGTTCCCAACAAAAAACAGGGTGTCTATGAAAATAAAGTATTTGACACGAATATCTAGGTAATACACACACCACTCGATAATGCATTTGCTTTCTTTACATGTAAGATATTAATCCCAAATACAATCAATATTGATGATGGAGCAAAAGGAAGATGTTCCATGCACTATCAGTACCAGCAATCATCATGGAACAAGAAAGAAATCAAGGCCAATTAAAAGAGAGGAATGATGTAAGAAAACAACTAAATGCCGTTACCCATCCAAACGAAAATGGAAGATTGTTTCCTGTTCCCAGTGGTACTGTGGCAATTGGTGGTGGATGAGGCAATTTAAGATCACAAACTACTCCCAGGATCCAGCTGGCTGTACCATCCCCACCTGCAATCTGATTATTTGAACACACATCATAGATCATAGACATAACAAGGAAACTGAAGAAGGGAAAAGGTTTGTGGAGAGAAAAAAACAAAGCAAGCAGCTTCATTTAATATATATTTGACTCACAACTATTCGCAGTCTCTTCTGAATCTCAAAGGCCAAATGATCACCCTTTTGCTTGAGCATTTCTACATTAATATAAAACTGGTGCAGCACCTTATCAGGAGCTTTTTTGCGCACATCAAAAACCTGAGTAAAAAAAAATTAGGCTTTGTGTCAACTCGTTCAAGATCAGTTACGCCACAAGCAGCTACACAGTTCTTCCTGTAAAAATTGTTTATCATTGGAATAGGAAACGAAACAAAAAGAATATCTACCTGATTTGCATTGAGTACATCAGAATACGTTTTAAGAAGTTCATTTCCCAGTTGGCCGCCACTTTGGGAGTTTATGAACACTAGCACAGGACACATGGGCATATGGGCAGCATCTTTGAACTCAGATCCAGGTAGAAGTATGTAATCAGGAATGTAAAAGTCTTTCAAAGTTTTCCCTAATTTAGATACGCCCATTACAACTACCCAGCTGCACAGCAAAATCAGATTAGCATCAGATTAGGGAACTAATGGTTGTCAACCAATATTATTATTATTATTATTATTATTTTGATTGGAAAATACACACACACCCAGCTTAGTAACTACAAACATTGTGCAACATCAAGGTTTTATTATGCATGCTTTTACCATTACACCAAACAACTCGTGGTGTTGCAAACCAAAAATGAGAAGGCAGAGTTCCATGCTCAGTGAAAGTGGGGAGAGAAGGCGAACGTCGAAAAGAAAATGAGAAACATTAACCAGATTACCGCATTGAGCTCTGCAAGAAACTGCACTCGCTAATAAAAGAATCAACGAGGACCTTTTCGAGTCACACAGTAGCCCTAAAGATTCCAAATCGTCATAAGAAATTAGGGAGCAACCTCTTAAGGTCTGCAACCATATGAACCGGGACAACAGTCCGCGCAAGTAGTAAGCAGAAAGAAACAAGACACAAATTCTTTATCTACAAATCTTTTGTACCAAGAAAAAATGAAACTAGATTGCAACTGTGAACAACCAAACACATGAAATTGCCAGTACACGTTAAAAGGGTCCAACAAAAGCAAAATTGGCATACAAAGAGGATGATGATGCTTACCCAGGTGGAGATTGGGACAGATTTTGATGTGTAAAGAGATTCAGTTGTCAAGCGATTCGATTCCTCCTTGAGGGATTCATAAACATCCTTTATGGGTATTAGAAGAAAGGAACAAAAGCACGAGACTTTTGAAATTTCCAAACGCGTCTTGTGAACTGATTGGTTTGGCAGTTGGAAGAAACTGGGGGGAAGAGGAAAGAGAAAGGGAGTTGGCGGCTGAGTTTACTTTTAAGCATTGCAAATTTATAGGGTTTGAAACAAAGACGCCCATTTGAATTGAATTAAGGAACATGGGATTGTGTTTATGACATTTATGGGTTTCATTCAAGATCCTTGCATTCAATTCATTAGATGAATTGAGAGCCCTTTATTAAAGATTCGTCCTTTTCCGAATCTCTCCTCTTCTTCTTCTTCTTTTTTTCCCCCCTTTTTTAGAAGTAATTCCTTTGATTAATTACGAGGTAGCAAAAAAGAAAAGTAAAAATTGCGACGTGGGGCCCTAGAATTAAGGATATGCTTCAAACTTGAATCATTAAAACAAACAAAATGGTCTGGGGCCCGACAGATACCCCCGCCCTTTTTTTTTCTTTTTTTTTTCTTTTTTTTTTTTTTCTGTTTTGTAATTCCCCAAATCATATTTTTAATCTTAATTTCAAATTGAATATTTAAAATGGCGACACTAGTGAGATAATTAAGTCATTACATTAGAAATAATTATATCATTATTTTAGTGTGTATATATAAATTTATATGCATTTCTTGATGCCCCATATTTTTTTCATGATTTAAAATTAAATTTCAAAATAATTTTAGTTTGAAGCATTTAGCAAGAAGAAGCGACATTTAAATTTACTTAAGATGACTTCATTGATTTGCAACTATTACTATTAAAACTGGTAAATTAAAACACACCGGATAAGCTTATTCTCATTTACGCATCTCATTAAACCCTAATTTGTGAGCTGAGAATAAAATTATGCTATTTGTTTAAGCTAAATTGAAGGATTTGAAAAAAAAAATTGCCCATTCAACTAAAAAAGTATGATAAAGATAAATAAACTGTTTCACTTATTTACCTAAGAATATTAAGTATATGAATATTCAAAAATAAATATATTGACTTATTCTATACAATTTTTATTTAGGGTAAATGAGTAGCTTTTCCTTTTCCCCCTCCCCTTTTTTTTTTTCTTGGTTTCCAAGGCAAAGGAAATGGCTTTATTACACACATGTTTCACTTGCTTGAATGGGGGATTCAATAAGCTTTTATTACGAGTATTACTAAAGAAGGTACATCCTTTATATATTCTTCATGTCAAAAGTGATAACATGTTAAAGATTTGTATGATTTTTTTTAAAAAATGTTTTGGTCAAATGATAATAAAAAATCACATGAATTTATTCATTTCATCGTTTTTGTTATGAAAGATACCTAAAAGATATACTTATAATATAATATAATACTCTTTTATTATACATATGGTTCTAATTTGCGTACTTTATGTATGATGATGTTGGTTCAACGATATTAAAGTTCATACTAAACGTGCACCCGCTCCACCGAAAACCCTCATTTGTTGAAACGAAGCATAATGTGTTTTAGGTGTCGAAAGAGGAGTACCTCATCTATGGTTTCTTTCATGTCAGAGTATTAAAACATAGCACTCACTTTCGTGCAAGGACTTTGACTTTCCAACTCTTCTAGATAAAAGAAAAGTGACCCACATTTCCATCAGCACTCGACACACACATTATGAAACTCAAGGGGAAAAAAGAATTAACAAAATTAAATTGTTTTAATTAAAAATGACAATCAACGTACAAAAATTTATTTTCCTGATTATCCTTCAACCTCCTCTCTCTTTCTTCTTGTCGTGGAGTACAAGAATGCCGTCAAAAAGGTCGATATCATCACTTTTAATAATTTTAAGTTCACGTAATATGATTATTTTATGATTTTCATAAGTGGATGACATACGATAAACAGAAAATTTGAAATTAAAATCAAATAGGATGTTTTATATATATATTATTAGAGGAGAAGATGTTGACGGCACATGTTTTCTCAATGGTATTTTTCTACAACGGTCGCCACACTTGCAACCCAAATTCCCTCATGATAGATAGTCATCCACCCACCATCATCCCCAAATTCAAGCCAAGAAAAACAGAAAATAAAAAAATAAAATTAACTGAAAAATAAACTTTTATAGAAGTACATTTTGTAATGGAAATAATTGGGGAACTGGGGCCGATGCTTTTTTTTTTTTTTTTTTTGGGTATCGATACTCACATGTAAATGAATCCACCCAAAATGTATTATGATGGGCCTCCACCCAAACTCCAATGTCGATTCCAAAAAGGGAGATCAAACACTGCTGTTTTCATAATTAAGTCGACTAGATCAAGTTTTGTAATTTTTTTTTCTACAACACCTCGACGTGAAATGTGCGTGAAAGGAGTTCGCGAATCGATTTTATTTCCCACCAATCTACCATTGTATTTTTGTTAGACCAATCATGGGAATCACTCGTAGACTTCTAAGATGGATGTGGAGAGAGATTAGTATTATGAGGTAAAGGGTTAGATGTAGATGTGGAGATGAAGTAAGAAGGTTTTTTTTTTTATTTTTTTTTTATAAATAAAATAGCATAATTTTGAAGTTAGCCATTAGATTTCATTTCCCATATATATATATATATATATATGTATGTATAGGCCGAAGAACTTGCACCTGAGTTGAGACAACTTATCTCAACTCATGTGCCAAAAATAAGTGTTTTTGGCTTAACACATGCTTGCATTGAAGATGTACTAGCTTATATAAGTTATTTTATCATTTTTGTGAATATTTATTGACACATTTTTAGTCTTAATTGGGTGAATTGAATGAATATATATATTTTTTAATCCAAACAAGTTTTAGGTAAAGAAGCGAAGCATTCTTGAAATGAACAAAAGAATGCCACAGGCTACTTTCATTTTGAAGTCCCCTGTTCTCTCTCTTTTTAAAAAATAATAATAATAATTAGAGATCCAATTAATAGCTGAAAAAATAACTTTAATGGTTAAAAAAATTCATTTTTGACACATAGACTGAAGTACGTTGCCTCAGCCCAGATGCAGATTTCTCTTTTCTCATATTTATGCTAAAAGATGGTACATAATTTTAGATGTAGCTAATAAATAATTATTAGCCATTTGTTGTAGCTACACAGAGTGAACATACATTCAATTACCCCCAAAAACCAAAAAAAAAAAGAAAAAACATATATATACATTCCATAAATAAAAAGTCAAGCAACTGCTTTTATTGAGGAAAAACTAAACATTGAATTCTCTCATAAGGGTTATTTGGATCGCAGCAATTTATGATGATGAAGTCAGAATAATCCCCAAGTGAAATAGTTATGACCATGCATGCAGTAAAAATGTCAACTGTGAAACAAAATAGAATAGAATATGAGAATTGGTATAGTCATTCCATAGGAATACAAAGGGTAAGAAATAATTGTTCCACGAGTTATAACATGAACCAATTAAAAATATCCCGCAAGTGCGAATAAATCCAAAAACTTTGAAGATGAGGAACTCAAAACTCGGCTAGCACAAGGACTTGTTTGGATAGCAAGAACGGAAATGAGAACGTGAATACTTATTCCTATTCCATTGTTTGGTAATATAAAGGATGATGATGGATGGTCATTCTCGAGCAATGGGCATATGGAATGACTAATATAATTCTATTTTGCAACAGCCAAAACTCAGCCAAGCCAAGTAATTTCTTAAAGTTTGATCTTTCAGGAAAATAGTGGCTGCAATTATGCCTTATTATTATTATTATTATTTGTTTGGCTCTTGTGCGCAAGGAAGAACTATATTCATCTTATGCTATCATTCAAGCAAGGAAACGTAAAGATAAAAGTTCCTATTTGTATGGTCTGTATGCCTCTAATGTTTACAACATAATATGGGATTGCCAAATCCTTACCCAAGAAGCCATGCTCATTCGATATCTTTTACGGCATCCTGCATCAATTTGCAGCAACCAAGAACAGTAAGTCACCCAGAGTGTGATTTATCAATGAAAACAAACAAACATACGCATGATTTAGCGAGCAAAGGAAACCACATTTGAGCCAAAACCACTTGATTGACTTCCACTCCACATATTCAACATCTATATATTTCTGTTCTACCGCTGGTGAACAGTTCGTGATCGCTGGTGTCTGCTGTTCTCATCGTTTCACAAGGCCTTGGGTTGCCCATCCCAGAAGAGTCCGCCTAGTTGGGCTTAATGCGTTCCCGGTTTAGAAGGAAAGACCATACTCTCAACTCAACTATTATGACCGAAAGATAACTTGCTATAATCGGTATGTGGGCTTCCTTTTTTTTTTTTCACCCTTCAAAATATCCTCATGTTTTCTTTTGCTTAGTTGAAGTCGTGAGGTTCTCAAAGAATATATGATGTGTGCAATAACACTAGTTCGAAGAAAGTGTGATGCGGAATCGTCATTTGATTTATGAGACTGTTTTGCTAAGTGAATGAAACTACAATAATTTTGTAATTGTTTTGTTTGTGTGGCATGATGATCCATTGCAAGTCTAACTCTTACTCATCCTTCCTCTCTCTTCTCCATTCATACCTACTGAAACCCTTCTAATCATCTCCAGACATTAGTCTGTCCTTTGCAAAACCCTAAATCGCCCCATCTTTTACCACTGTAAACCCTAACCGAGAAACCTAAATCCTTCTACTTGTTCCTCAGAATCGACAGAGACTTGCTCCCAATAACTCCACTTTTTCAGATCTTATTCCAATTAGCATCAAGCCTATTATTCAACCCTAATCATACTTTCTGCCGTAACCTAAAACCCAAAGCTCTTCCTTCTAATGTCTTGAGCCCACTAAAGCCACAGAAACTGAAACTAATAGCTTCTCTTTTTCCTGCTTTCTGCTTCCTGGAGGCAAGGGTACTCATGGCAAAGGAGAAGAGGGCTAAAATGGAGAAAACGGAGAAGAGTAAGGAGAAAGAAATAGTGTAAATGGAAATATGTTGCATCTGCACCTTCTATCCTCGAAGAATTAGCATATAGGAATGCACCAAAAATTATATGCTACTAAAGGCGGCATCACCTTAGCAAGTCGCGTCACGTAAGCTGCAGCAAGGGCTGTGGCCAGCAACCCGAGCCCAAGTGTCCACAGCTGACCATCACCTCCAGGTAAACCGACATCAGACTCTTCTTGCTGCGACGTGAAAATAATAATCACTAACGATAGTAAATAACAATAATAACGTACCAGAATAAAATTTGAAAGGAAAAAAAGGCAGATCTGTCAGTGCAATTATACATTGAACTTGAAACCTCAGCACAAGATAGGACAAGTGCATGGAGAAAGGGGTCACTATAAATTAGGTCACTGTTTCCATTGCGAAAGGTGAACTGAGAGGCCTCACACTGATTGACCTATCACAATGTCTCAAAACTGAAAATGCTCGAAGTAAAAGGAGATAAATGTTGCTAAATTTTTTTGGTTTGTCAGGGAATAAAGGACTCCATGACACAATCAGCGAATGTGTTTGACTGCAAAACTCATTTCTATTAAAAATACCCCCCAAGTCCTTCCTAAAATTACCCAGCTGCTCATCACATCAAAGACCTAAATTTCATAGTGGTCCGATCTGGCCTAGACATGGACTCGACAAAGGAGGTAATGAGCCATTGATCCACTGTCAGGCAGCAAGGGGTCAATTAATTTAAATTAAAAAAGCCTAAAATTGCCATTATATCACTGCATACTATTAGTAAATTCATTTTTTATAGGTAAATAAATGCATACACACCCAACCTAGTAATTACAAGGATTCAAACCCTTAAGCTCATCCAATAGCAAGGATTTAACATAAAAATATTACAAATGTTAATAAATTGTATCGCAAACGCACATTTATGAAAAGCTCTCACAATTGGAGTTTCTCACCCCACCACACTTTTTTCATTTTTTTTTTTTTTCCTTCTAGACCAACAAGAGCCACCACACTTTTTCTGCTTCAACGATTGACTGGGAATCACATGCTCTGCTTATCAAATACAATAACTTTGTGACTTGACTGTTGTCCATTTACAAGTGCTTTGTGACTGCCCAAATTATAAGCAAATTCCTTCCAGGATTTAAAAATGTTATACATGTTACTAAATATTGCAGCAGACACCAGAACTGTTTCACGAGAACCCCATTTTATGCATATCCAATTGCCTTAAAATCAAATATTGATATTTTTCTAATTAAGTCCTCAAATTCATGCAAGATCTTTCACCAGTCACAAAACGGTGTTACGACCATTCTTCCTGAAAGATCGTAGTAGTCCAGATATCTGTACTATTTACCTAGTCATGAGTATAACCAGCACTCATATTTATGCCCAAGGAAATATTTGGAAGTCAAAACAGGTCTTCCATATGTTTATGTTAGTCAGCCTCATTTAGTTATTGTCGAGGAACCACTCAACCTAAAAGCTTAAGTTATTGGGTCGTGGGGTCAAATATATCAAGGCTCCATTCAGGTATTGTTAGCCCCACTCTGGTAGTACACCCTGGTTACTCCATGACACAACCTAGAGGCTTATAAAGGTTAATATATATCAAGCATCAGCAAGTCTTATTCTATGAGACATACAATCAAGAAATCACAGCTTGTCAGTTTCCTATTGACTATTGGCTATTTTTAAATGATGATTTTTTTTAAAAAAAAATGCATTGCAAAATTACAGATCCTTGTTGATGTGAAATCTCATTCCCTGGTGCATTATCCATTCTCAACCAGAAAATTTTCATATAAATTATTTTCTATTTTGGCTTTGCTACATGTCTTCACTTTTCCAAGCTTTTTAAACAAATTCATTAATATTTATCCTCAATGAATATCTTTATGAACTCTGATTTACTTTAGGTTGACAAGAAACACCAAAGTCAACAAATGCACAAAAAGTGGTACTAGTAAAAACAGGTAAACTTACAATAATTGCTCGTCCGAAAGCACCAGCACTGACATAAGCCCACGTTCCTGGAAGCATCCCCAACCAACTGCATAAAATTTACTTTTCATCTTCAAGAATTACTAAAAAATTATGAAAGCCAATTTTGGTTTTCGTTATAGAACGCAATGTAACTGTAAATTTTGGAGATGAGCTTGATGGAATAAACAGTGACTATGATTAACTCGTCAATCCAGTGACTTTGATGGCCAATTGATGTCAAATTATTGGGAATTTCAGAATAGTTCCAAAGGAAACATGCAAGAAAAAATCATTTAACCTTTGGCAAGCTCAAGAGCCAATTTATTCTTAAAGAGTGCCAATTCCACTTAACAAAAGTAGCACAGCAAACCTCTTTGATTTTATCAAATATACAACAAGAGCATACTGTAAACATGTTTTTAGCTAAAAATACTCTTGGATTGAGGCTGAGTTGTAACAAAAATAAAGGCAAACCAAGGAAGAAGTGCAATGTAAAAACAAAGTAACAAACCTTCCCAGCACATACGGAACGAACTTAACTGATGTCAATCCGTACAAATAATTTCCAAGTGAAAATGGAAGCAAAGGACTCAGACGCAGCAGAGTAACAACTCCAAAACCATTTTCGCCAATAGCTTTGTCAATTGCAAGAAACTTCTTGTTTCCTTCAACCAATTTAAGAATACGATCACGAGCAAAATATCTTGCTATTAGAAAGGCAACAGTGGCTGCTACCTGAAATAGATTGGACAATATACAGCTTCCATCTCATAATCGAATAGCTTAAGTTTTACATCATTCTTCTGTGCTTGGAAGAAAACTACTCACTGTTCCACTAATGGAGACTAGTATAGTGCCAGTAACAGAACCAAAAAGAAGACCACCAGACATGGTCAGCGGAATGGCTGGAATTGCAAGGATCTACAAAAACATGTAATATGAATGAAAGTTCATCGTGATTACTGAAAATCTGCAAGTATTATCATCTGACACAATGTGGCCAAGAAAATATGGTTTTTGAACCAGTTTGATCATGAAAAGCTGAATTAATTTTATCCAACCATTAATTCTATAAGGCCCACTTGATTGTACGAAGCCGAGTGTTCAGAAATTCATAAACAGAATGAGCAAAGAATGAGTGTAGCCAATATGCATATGCCAAAATAGATGTTTAATAAGACTAAAAAAAGTGATAAGATCATAAATGAGGAAATTCATGCAAGGCTAGTAGCAGTTTTAATTGAAGATAAGATGAGAAAGAATCATCTAAGATGGTTTGGACACATGGGTGGAGACCTATGAGCACACAAGGTAGGAGGAGCAAGTGGTTGGTTTGGGAGAGGTAAGGAAGACTAGAGATAGACCTTCAAAAACATGGATGCAATCATGCAACTTGTATGGAAAGGCATGAGTGTTGGGAATGTAGATGGGGATGTTTCCCTCGATAGGAAGAGTGCATAAGAAAGTCAAGATGAGAGACTGGCCCTAATCACTTGTTCTAATTGGACTCAGGCTTTCATTTGTATTTCTTTTTGGTGCTTGCTACAGATCTTGTCTAGAGGAGTCATTACCATGTCCATTAACCAAAGTGTACACTGACTTTTCAGGGTGTAAAGAATGTGAAGGGAACATGTTAAATTTGACAGCAAATTCCCTTGATGAAGCGTCTAGGATAATATATCATGCTCAAGAAAGAGAGACATACTTCCAGCCCAGCGTAGACTACCACAAATAAAGCATATCCTGCTGGTCCAGAACCTGCTTCCAAAAAAAGCTATGAGAATAAAAACTAGGAAAGGTATATACCAAAGAAACGAAAAGGACGAAGCCAGTCAATACCCTGGTCCATTTAATTTAGAAATGATGGCACTTCCACACATGGGCCATGACATAGACCAAATCATTTCATTGCATCATATTCTAAAATAAGCATCAGAAAGATACCTCAAAAAATGAGATAATAAAGCCTATCACATTTTCAAATAGTTAGTTTTAGGTATAGTTCATTGTCCAATGCCTAAGTTGAACTTCCCATTGGACATGATGTAGCTTAAGTAACCAGGTTCATTACAATTGTCAGCAGTTAGAGAATAAAGTGAACAGCTAAGCCCTTTAATGCCTCAATCAGCAAAATCCTCTTCACTCTTTCCTTTCTTCTTACATTCAAGAATTTAGATTTTTGAATGAAGTAATGAATTAATGTAAATTGGTTTTACCTAAGTCACAAAAAGGAAAAAAAAAAAATATCAAGAGGGAACTAATCAAGAACATAAGATGAGACCTAGATAATTCCCCATGCAACCGGTGAGCAATAATTGATGCTGTCAGATTCTCCTTCCAAGGAAACCTAGTCAAACAATCAACAGCTGCCCTAATAATGGCCATGAAATGTGTAAACCTTGCAGTATAAAAAAGCAATAAAGTGGTATCCTTAATCAAAAGCAAGAAAGTATACAAAAAAGCAGCCATTATGTGATTTATCTCCAACTAGATGTTCTCAAGTAGTACCACAAAGATGGCTAAATACAGTCAACGAAAATTGTACCACCCAAATTAAATATTTAAATAAATGGGATTTATATGAGAAACTTCATTTAAGTCATTGGGAAAGACAAACTGGTAGTGATGGAACTACGTTGTCAATTTTGATTACAGTAGTAAGACAACCCATCAGCTCCAAATGGAAACAAAACTTAAACTCAACCAATCTACAGAATCCAAGTCAAGGCTGCAAACTCCCAAGGGCCGTGAGTTCTTGTGAATTTACTTAAAATGAAAGCCAAATCTTGATGTCATTACTTAAATGCACAAAGAACTTCTCAGAATAATTTAAATGGGATTTAAATTGTCAAGGAAATGTATGTCTAAACCCAAATTTCACAAACAGACAACATACTTCCAGACCAAACTCCCATTGACAACTGTTATTTTACTTAAGATCAGACAATCAGCAAGTGCAACCAATGCTGTATCCTAACCTGAAATCAATGGGTTCCCCAATTTAACAGAATTTACTTTCACTCAACTGAATTCAAGTTCCACTACAGTCAACTAAAATCCACAGCTTTCACAAGGCTCCAGTTGTGCACAGTGTTTTACTTGTACCATGAACTTATTCTCGCACCCATTAATGAAAAGCCTTATATTACTCGCCCAAAATTAAAGGAAAGAAGAAATGCATTCAAGTGGAAATTCAACTTTTGCACAAATTCCGAAAGAACCCAAATCCTACTACATGCTCAATTTACCTCTGATAACCGCTCAAATGGGCATAGAATCCCAAAAAACCAAAAAAAAAAAAAAAAATGAAGAACCCAAATCAAATTATATTACCATCGATAAACTCGGAGAACTGCGTCAAGAAAGAGTTGATCTGGTCTCTGTAGATGTACCCAACAGTGCCAAACCCACCAACAACTCCCAGAAGCAACAATCCAGCCAAAAGGGTACCCTTAATTGCGGAGCCGCTATCCATCCCACCTCCACTATCATATTCTTCACCTCCGGCCTTCTGGTCGCCCCTGCCGCGGCCATTAACGTTCCTGGTGCTCGAGAACCACCGGAGGCTCGGGGGAGCTGCGGGCTTCTGGAGGGTCCGCTGCTGTTTCTTGGATTGCTTGAGGGAAGAAGAACATGGCTTCAGCGAGTGGAAGCGGCGACTGTGGGAGCGGAGAAAAACAGGGGTGAGAGGGGAGGAGGAGGAGAGATGAAAGATGGTGCTCGGTGTGAGGAGGGAGAGGGAATGGGGAGAGGAGGAGAGACATGGCCTCGGGACACTGCGCATGTTAAGCAGTGGAGAGGAGCGTAGGATGAGAACCGCTCCGCCTCCGGGGCTTGTTTTTGCCATGTAGTGTTTTGCTGTACTGTAATTGTGACCATCGGATTTAGTTTAGTGAAGCAGTTTTAGTCCTTTTCCAAATTTCCATCTATTTTTCCAATTGGTTACTTGCTTAGATCAAAAAAGACTATCATGGTTTTCACGAATATCGAATCAAGTTCTACCCATTTAAATTTACTTAAATTGTCTTTACTCGAGTCTTAGATTATTTAAATTACTTTAATGCGTTGGCAAACATGTCATCTCTCTATAATAATTTATAAAAATACTAGTTGCCCTATGAAAATGAGTCTTTGACTCGTCCTACTCACTCATTAGATGACACAATCTAACTTAATCCTCAAAATAATTGAGGTAAATTTCATTAAAAGTTACTGAACTTCAAGGATTGTCTCAAAATGGTCAATGAACTTTAACTTGTCTCATTTTTCGTACTAAACTTTCATAATGTTATAGTTATATCACTGCTATTAAGTCTCATAACAAGGAGGGAACCAATTGCTCTCTATTCCACCTTTCAACTCTTTTAGTCATTTTGAAGCCATTTCAAAGTAATTTTAACTATAGAAATTGAGATAGCATTCAAAAGTATATTGAGTTATAGATTTCATGAGATTTAGAAATGTTGAACATATACGAAAGAAGCATTGAAAATTAGTGTAGTTTACTTTTGATTTTCTTAATTTTTAGTGGTCAGTGATTAATATATTTAATATTTTTATTTCTCATAAAAATTGATAAATTTTTATATATTTTTTATGTGTTATCTCAATTCATACGGTTAAAATTATTTTGAAATGGCTTCAAAATGGTTAGGAGAGTGGAAGGAGGCAAAAGATTAATAGATAAAATGAAGATGAATCAGCTCCCAAGAAGACTTAACAATAATGATAAAATTGTTATATTATAAAATTTTAGTATTAAAATTAAAATAAATCAAAGGTTGATAACCATTTTAAGATTACTCTGGCTATCAAAATTTACCCAAATGAATCTAACCCACCGTTAACCCGCCCGACCCATGAACCGTTATCCAATCAAATCCAACGTTTCCCTTTGTCGTTTCAAACGGGGCCTATTGTGAAACTACGATTCTCTCTCTCTCTCTCTCTCTCTCTCTCTGGGGAGCTCCAGAAATGGCGAATTTCAGACCATGGTACGGAGATTCTACGCTTCGAAATTCGCCTCATTCGTTCAATTCCGGTATAATTCTCACTTGTTCAACGATTTTCCGATTCTTATCTCTCTTTTCCGTTCGCTTCGTTCGATGCTTTTAGTTCGTCATATCTGCTCTCGTTTAGATGTAGTCATTCAGCTCGCGGTTCAATCTTTTACGAACAATGTATATTCTAGTCCGAACTGACAATCAAGAAGAGTTCATTGATGTTGTTGTTGTTGTTCTTACTATTGATTTCACTTTTCTATGCACCATTTGGTTTTTAAATCCAGCTGCATTGATTTCGTTGGTGTTATTGATTCACTAGTTTGAAGCCATATTAGAAATTCACTGGTAAAAGGAAAAGAGTGTTTACTAATTTATCCAAACACTAATGCTTTTACAATCTCCACTTTTAACTGTTGGGGACATATTGTTTTCATCACTCCCGTCCTCACCCTGTCTGGATTTTCAACTTTAGGCATAGGGAAAGAAGATTTACCAGGGAAAATGGAAGCTCATTTTCTCGTATCAGTTAGCTAAAACATTTATAATTCTTATGATGTTTAACTCATTATTGCGTTGTAATAATAAGTGCAACACATTTGAACTGGTGTCCTCACTTGGCAATAGTCCTTCCTTTTCGTGGATTTTGTCCCTAGTTTTCAAGATAAAAATTAGTGATAGTTCCTAAATAAACAAGGAGTGTAGCTTAAGTTTTCATTTTAGAATTTAGGAACATGAACTGAGATTATTTATTTGGTAATATCAGTTTATTGCGAAGTAGGGACACTGTTCCTTTGGCAAACACTGTTGATGTATGCCAACCATATGGAATGCAGGGATTTGTGTTCTTCTTGTTGTACAAGTCTTTGCTTTATTTCATTGAATTAGGTATTCTTTAGTTCCTATTTAATATTGTGTGCAGGGAATAATATGTTTTTTGGTTTGATAAGTCTTGACCTTGCTTGTGACTTACATTTGATAGCGAATACTTTAATGTAGCCAATACTAAAGGTTGGTCCCTGCACATATGTATAAATTTTGTTGTAGTTTCTGTGTCTAGAACATGTTTCTGAATTTTATCCGTCTGCTCTTCATAATTTGGGAAATATGGAGTCATATTTCCTTCAACTATGTCACACATCAGAGCCAGCATTTTATTTATGCCTTCTATTACTCTTTGTTATTGTGAAGAGGGGAATTTTTCCCATGCAGGTGGTGGGGTCTGTATGATGAGCAACACATGGAAAAATGAGCAGCATCCATCCTTTATATACTTCATATCCTCTTTCCTCAGTGCAAACTCTTTCCGACTCAACTTTGTTCCAATTACTCCTGTAATGATTTCATTAATTTTTTTTCTGTTTTCAGCTCATTTCCAGCTTTGAGATCTTTAATTTTTCATATATTTTCATTTTTATTTTGTAGGACTTCATTTTCAATTGTGGGGGTCTCTCGGTAGCATTTGTTTTTGTGACAAATTGGGACAACAGTAATATATCTGCTATATATAGCAGGTATCCTGATTGTTGTATATGCGAAATATATGCCTTTGTGCATTAGTTGATGCCTGTTTTCACTGCAGAGTTCAAAAGCTGAAAGGGCAGTTTGCTCACCTTTATGTTGTTGCCATCATCCCAACCAAGGAGCAATATGATCTTTTTGTTCATTCTTATTTCAAGTGAGCAACTGAGAATTGGTGCCTAGATGACGTCTTAATTAGTCTGTGATCTGAGAAATTTGGATACTTCTGCTTGCTGTAAAAGGTATGGGATCGAATTTGGTAGGCCAACATTTGTGCCTGTTCAAGATTTAGAGATGGGATTTGAGAAGATGGTGAAGATAGCTCATGCCCGTGGAGGTAGGAACTCGTTTCCTGAAACTGAATGCTTTTTCCTAACAATGTTTTGCTCACCTTTAGTTATTGCAGAATATAAGAGGCAGGATACCATCTCCAAATTGAAAGCTGAGGTCCAGTTTATTGAACTTATTATCTTTGCTATTTTTCTGGTGTCCTTCATATTTGTCGCTCACGTTTGTTCTTCTTTTCTTTTTAGAGGGAGCTTTCTGTGCAAGTGATGGATCTTTTCCTCAGGGTGGTGACATCCATACCTGATATTGATAGCCATGATGCAAATATGGTAATCTATTTCATACACGATCTTGTTTAATGTTTTCTTCTTTTCAATTGAACCTATTCCAATATTTAAGTTCTAATTAATTGCCAAAAGTGAGATTTTGCAAAAGGTCTCACATTGTTGTTTTATTTATTAATACGTGTAGCCAACTCTGGTCATGCATGAGCCAGTAATCTGCTCAAGTATGTTATAGAATATTCTCACTTCCCATAAATGACTCAGACTAGTCTTATCTGTTCTGGGGATTGTGCTGTATTTGTTTCTTTTTTTTTTGTTTGTCAAGATTTCTCTGCCTCACTTTCAATGGCCTTTTCTATAATATTTTTCTTAATATTTTTTCTTAAAAAGATATATTTATATGGAGAAAGGGAGCCTGGCTCAGTTAATCATGCCGTCAACCTTCCATTGACTTCAGGATGGTTCTCAATAGAGTACTTGGAATTCATAGTTTACAGCCTGGTCCACTAGCATAATCGAGCAGCATCATCTATTAGAACTCCAGAGGAGTCAACCAGCATCATCTACTAGAGTCCCACAAGACTGTTGGTCCACCAAGTTGGTTGACCAATGCGCTGCCCTGCCAAACCCTCTTTTCTATAAATAAAGGACTCCTCATCTTTGAGGGTCAAGAATTCTCCATCTCTTTTTCTTTCAATACAATCTGTCTTCTCCCTTCATCCACAGCTCTCACTGAAACTTGAAGGTCTACAAAAACTAACAGTATTTTCTATATGTTCATAATGCACCTACCTCATTTGCAATTTAGAGTTACCTGTCATTTCTTGGTGGTTCATTTTGTGTAAAATTATATCAGACTGATGATACCCTAATTATTACATCTGTTTTGTTTGTGGGTTTTTTTTTTCAAAGAACAAAAAAACAATGTCACATTTAGTTCACTGGAATGGAATAGCTATTCAATAAGAATATAATATTTAAGGAATAATATGCCCATGGACACCGAGTTAAATGATTGAGGAATAGCTATTTTCATAAACCATGAGCCGAATAGGTAAGGAACAACCATTCCCAATAACCATAAGTGGAATAAATAAGGTCCTTGAAAATAACTATTATTTACATATTCCCATCGTGGTCCACAGGAGTAGCAAATTCTTATACATTATATTTTCTTGAATACCTATTCCATTCTCACTCTATCCCATAGTAGCATAATTGGATTGAATTGAATTGATTCCTTTCCACAAATGGTGGATCTGATGTTATGCTAACTTGTGCCATCCAGAAACTAGTTGTACCAAGTTTGGCTTTAGAGTAATTGCTGTAGAATTGGATTATTGATCTTTCTCTATTAACAGCTTAATCAAGCTTTAGGTTCGATTGAAGCTATAGCCAAGGCATCAACTGAATATATACTGGAAAGCACTGACCTTTCAGCTGAGAAGGCGGAGATGATCACAAGGTTTTTCAGAGATCCGAAGTTTTACCTTAGTCCCAAGATCAATTGATCAAAGAAGAGTCATTTACCCAATGACTTCAGAAGAGGTGATTTTTTTCAAGATTATATTGCTTGTCCTTAGGATCCTCCCTCTGGGAGCTGCTGTCTTTCTTAATGATCCTAAATTTTAGTGAATTTCAGTTTCCCTGGTTTTGTAAGAAGCCAGGTTTGCTAAAATTACTGTCAGGAAAGAAGCTATTAACTAATTACAAAGACTTGCTAATTCACATCCCCTTTTTTTCTTTCATGATCCTTTGTTCTTTTTCATGTTTCTTGGTTTCAACTAAACAAGTTTATATCGTGTAATCCACTGCAGGAAATGTGCTCTACATTATGTATTCTTCTTGTCCCCTTTCACCATTAGGGTAATTCTACTTGTATATCTTAAAAACACTCTTCACACCAAAGTTTTGATGTGGCGAATGTTAAGTGGTTGCTCTGAGAGGGTATTTTGCTCAAGCAGCAATAAAAGGGCCACTTAAAATTCATTAAATAGCATTTTTGGTTTGAAAAGGTGTTCTTAGATCATACAAGTAGGATTACGCTTACCATTACAGTTTGAACTTATGATCTTCCTTTTACTATTCCTTTACGGCCAGACCTAGGTTTGAGGATCTAGTGGTGGGTGCTTTGAAAGTCTAGGCTTTTATTCATCGATTATTCTAATCAGCAATTTTTAGGACACTTGATAAGATATGAGTTAGTTTGTTGGAATGAAATGATTATTAACACCTGTAAAATAAAGTGAAATAGAATAAGTATTTTATCATATTTAAATCATGTTCCTTCAAATCAGGCATCATGCATCACCGATTAATTTTTTGTTTTGAAACCGAAGTCTCTTATCTCTTTTGTTTTCGGTTGTCCACAAATCCTCCCCATGGTGACGGTGGTAGAAGTGCATTATGTTAGGCATGGCGTTCAACAAACATAATCAAATTTAATGCAATAGAGAAAAAAGAAGATTAAAAATGTAATCGTCTTGTGAGCTCACCAGTCATGTCAATTCAGTCGTTTGACTCCACGCCCAACATATTCATAACGCATGGACGCATTCGTTCATTTCTCCGTCTTTACTCTTCAACCCGCCAAGGGACAGCTGCATATCCCGGAGGCTGTCCATTTTCATGAATGATTTATATAAACGGGCATGGATCTTGAACCTTCTCTAAATTAAATGTCCTTCCATAGGTTCGATATAGTTTAGTAATACATACGCTCTCATATAAAATAATAAAATATTAAAAAATTTAAACCATGTAAAATATTTTTAAATTTTCATTATTTAAATTACCAGCAGGCACGAGAAAAAATTTCTCTCACATTCCATCAGTCCATACTGTCTGAATTTCCGGAACAGACCTAATTAACAATTGCTCGTCTCTTTCAAAGATAAAGAATCTATAAAATTTCACAAACTAGGGAAAATTTTCAATTGATATGTACCAACACTAGGTTAAATGACGCCGCTGCATTTTTCGGAAGAAAATCCCAAACCAACGCCGGTTTAGACCCTAGCAATGCTATACTTTGTGTTGATATACATCATATTCGATTTTCTTGTACTATTACGTAATATAGACACAAGTGCACCTACCCAAAAGAATAAACAAAATATAAGACAGGGTACATTTTCATGCATGGGCGTTTGCAAAAGAACTTGTTGAAGACGCATAAATATGCGTGCATGCATACATTCTATACGTGTTATACAGAACAAACTACAATAACGTCCCAAATTGTCTAAACAACTGATTTGAGTTTGAACATACATAAGGAAAAGGGTATCCCACCAACATATGATACAAAGCGAAAGGGTGTATGTGAAATGCACAACAATCCTTTATAAATTCTATGGCCACACAATGCTTCCTTCCTCCCTCAGACCCATTTCAGAAAGATTTCATCTCAAACTCAACACAGGCCATGGGGTAAGGCCTGCTGCAGGCAGTGAAGGTGGTCGGACGACGGGGACACGCTTCACTACTGAAAATACTTCATTGAGACGCGCAGCGCGGCTCATGAACTGAGAAACCTTCTGCAATACATTTACATTTAAAGAAACAGAGATTGACTTGTCACAAAATTGCACATGCTATAAGCACAAACAAAAAAGTCGAAATATCTTGTCAAGGGTGGATGAATCGAAACCGCCTCTTCAAATAATTAATACAACACAAAACCAGATTATGGAACTTAGTCATTTCTATTTACTTCTTACAAGCCTCAAAGTTCACAATATCAAAACATCTAAATGCATTTTGTAATATGCATTTCCTAACCCAATTGAAGAGTGTGAGCCAATGAAACTTTGAAGGGACATTCACTCTTGTGTTCAATACTATCTCCAACAAATACTTTAAATAACTATGCATGGTTTTTTTTTTCTTGGTTTTTTTTTTTTCATAAGCATTCAAAAATCTTGAATGCATAATCCACCTTAACAATTAGGCACCTCTGCACACAAGATTTTCCTGCTTTGTCAGTTTGGGGGAGGGTCGTACTTTGTACACGGCCTCCCCCTTGTATTTTCACAAACAGACTGCTTCCGCAACTTGAATCTGTGCGCCAAGGCTCACACTCATATATTTCCTTTCCTGATTAAACTAAAAGAATATGATATCGCAGGATTATAATTTGTTTGTTATCCAGTACTTTCTATTTTCCCATGACAGAATGCTCTCTTCAACCCAAACTGATCTTTTAAGTTTTTAGTGCTCGAATTTAGTGAAAATATTTAAAAACCCAGGGAAATTGACATTATATGTTATAAACTGTGGAATCAAGAAAACCACGCACTATCGCAGTAGCAAAAATAATTGTCCACAAAGACATAAAAGCAAATTTTTAGAAGTGGAGTTAAATCAAGGTTAGGAGGGGAGATGATAGGACATTTGGCACTCTTGGACAAATCTAAGATAAAGATGAAATATCAGGGGATTTAGTCTCCAAAAAAGACTTACAATCATAGACAAGAATAAGTGATTATGGGTGAAGGGATAAATGCCAGGGAGTTTCCATTCTAAGTTTTGTAACTAGATGTGATCTTATACGGCCATACATATAATTTAAATAGGAATCATAAGATTCCATATCAGATCACAGAGTAATCAAATAAAATTTATTCCATCATAAAATTCTAACTACACATCATTTATGAGAAAGAACGGTAAAATGTCAAAAGAAACTTTTTCCCCCTGATTTGAACCTAACATTTTTGAAGATCACATGCAATTTTTCACAATGAACTAATATAAAGGCTAAGTGCATCAAATGGGCAGAAATCCTTGAAGAATCTCTGGACAGCATGCTGTCAAAGTAAACTCGATGATGACAATGAGAGGATGCTTAGATAGCAGTTAAAGAAGACAAGCATTTTAGAAAAGTCGATACTAAATATAGGCACAAAGAAAGTTATAAAAGGTATAAACTTGCTCACAAGGAACCTAAAAAGAGAGGTAGGTGGACCTAAACTTTCAGAGAAATTTGTAACTTGCATCATATGCTAGGAACACGAGGTGGGTAGGAAAATGTACGTGCTTCAGTTGTAAAACTGGACCTAAAGGTGAGCATTCGGTGGATTCCAGTGAAGGGTGGAAAGATGAAAGGAAATTTGAGAATTTTTTGGATAAAACATTTACTACAATTGCTGAAAGAAACCATAGGCATATCAAACTGGTAACCAAATGATCTGAGTCGATTACACTTCTGCATAAAAAGCATGTATGTTATATCCTTTGAGTTCAGCAAGATCAAGGGCACGAATCTTAGTAACTACTGTGTTGAGTGTGTGCGAATTTACCTGTAAAAGGAACACTGCGTACTTTCTCAAACTAAATCAAAACATCAATGAACTTAAACGAAGCATAGATGTCAATATTGCAAGGAATCACGCAACTCAAGCGCTCAGTTTCCTCTAATGTCCATAATACCCACACACAGAAAAAAAAAAAAAAAAAAAAAAAGTGAAGAAAAAACTGACCTTATCATCAACAGCAACCTTAAGCTGCAAGGTCTGACTCTTGGGTTTCATCTTGTACAGTCTCCGCCTAAGAATAATAAAGCCCATCACAGCAGCTGCCACAGACAAAGACCATATTGGGCTAACCCTGAAAACACAAAATCTAACGAACTCAAATGGAACCTTCCACCACACTAGTCTCCCCCTCTCTCCCTCTCCACCCGATTTCAATTCCGCCGATACCGCAACTGTTTCATTACCCCCCAATCCCTCACTTCTCTCGCCCTCACCACTTCCATTTGTATGGTCCTTTCCTCCCTCAACTTCCAAATTCAGCCCATCCCCAGAATGCTTATCCTGTGTCTGAATCTCATCCAGTCCTCCTAAGCCCACCTGATTTTTCACATTTTCCACTGAACCCAATCCACTATTTTCATCAAAAGTACGCAGTCTACTATCTTCAGACCGATCACCGCTCGAATCTGAGGAGAAATCACCAAAACCCCTCTTTTCGGCTTGAATTTCATCCATCCCTTCAAATCCCACTTGGCTGTTGGCCTCAAATTGGCCTAATTTGCGACTTTCAGACCGATCGCTGCCCGAATCTGACCAAAAATCCCTCCCAGAGTTACTCCTGTCGAACCGAGCCTGCTCCGGGCCAGGATCGACCCAGCTCGGATTGTCGGACTCCATGGAACCATCCTCGCTCTCCTCGGAATTCACATACCTGTTGTCCGAGACGAGGAGAGAGAAGTAATCGGACCGGATGACACCCCCGGAATCGCCTTCAATACCCTCGAGGGCCCTCGAAGGCTCGTCGGAGTTGAAAACAGGGGAATCGGAGTTAGGAAGCACCTCCCAATCATGGAAATCGCCCGCTGCGGCTTCTCCTTCCATGGCAAGTGGCAACTGAGATTGAGAAGAGGATGAGAAGAATAGGAAGCTCTCAACCTAAAACCTAACCTTAGAAAGACGAGAGAGAGAGAGAGAGACGAGAGAAAGAGAGAGAGAGAGAGAGAGTTGATTTTTGTTGACGGCCCACAGACACAGATGTCGGCCGTTGAATCTCCTTAATGACACCCCGTCCCAATGCCTCAGATCCGATCCCTATTAATGGATCATGCATGGATAATTTCATGTTCATATCCGAGGATTTAGATTCTCTCCCGTCCATGCATGCCTGAGGTTTACTATGCAATTTTTTAACTTCGTAAATTTTTAGTAAATTAGTAAATAAATTTGGATTGTGCGATAAAAGTAACATTTAGCAAAAGTACATATTTACCATAAATGACATGTAAAATTATATTAAAATTTTCAGGATTAATAGCTTTTATATTTTTAAATCTTATAAAAATTAATATACTTATATGGTCTTGTGTGTTATTTTCATGCATGCGATTCAAATTATTTAAAAATTTATAAAAAATAAAAAATTACAAAACTATACCGCGAAGTGCACCCAAAAATTAGAGAGAATCCATATCGAAACCCAAATCGAATTAAAATTTAAATCGCAAAATATGCATATCGCATAATTAAATCAAAAGGGAAGGAAAAAATAATAATAACCTATGTTTAACTTACTTATATCACCACCAGGAGAGTGGAGAGTTGGATTTATGACACTAATAAAAAGAACATAAGTTTTAGGCTATTTACGTTTATGCCAATTCCCAGTTCGTCTTTCAGGCATCCCCCGTCAAGTTTACGTTAACGACTCTTATATTCGAATTATATCTTGACTCGTTTCCCAGTTAATAACTTATCCTTCCAGATTGCGATGACAAGTTATCTTAGGGCTACTTGCATGAACGAAGCATCAGATAGTTTTCTTTACTCATAAATTCTTATTTCATTTTAGTTTAATTTAAATGTGAATTGGATAGTGGGGTGTTCATTTGGGAAATTTAAAAATTTTCCGATCAAATTTTCATTTTACGACCTTTTCTCGAATTTTACATTTTATTCCGATTCTCAACTGAATGAAACATTTACTCGAAATTTTCCAATCAAAAAATCGAGAAATTTAATTTCCCGATCGAATTTTTCTCCTAAGTTACATTTTTATTATATTTAGAAAAAAAAATAAAAGAAGAGAATGTAAAATCCAAAAAAAAAATTAAAATTCTTATGCAATTTTATAAAATTTAAAAAATTCAGATATTTCGAATTTTTAAAAAAAATCCCAACTGATTTCCGGACCTCTAAATTTTCTAAATTTCCCGACCGAATTTCTTGACCATCTGAAAATTTTTCGAAAAATTTAAAACTTTCCAAATTCTGCACAACCCTAATTGAATATCCAATTAAAACAATGCTATGAACACAAAATTTCACATCAAAATCACAAAAAGCTTGTATGTTCACAGAGATACAAGACCGTAAGCAATCATTTATTAAAATACCTTCCACTAAATTTATGCCACGTAACCCGATATCCAGCAATCTTTTAGCATGGATATCATTATTATTACTATTATTTTCCACAGAGAAGCCTAGTGTAGTAACAACTCCTAAACCTAAGAAATTGTGTCGGCGGAGAAGGAATAGAGCTGGCTTTTTTTCTTTTTGAAAGGCGTTGGGAGTGAGCCGCTTGTCTCCTAATAAAGGGAAACGAAAGTGAAAAGTCAAAGTCCATTACCTTTGTATTGAGGAAAATGATTTCCCGTGAAATTTCTTTTACAGACCCATAAAATGGCTAAAAATATTCAGCGCGCCCAAAGGGAGCCAAGCCAAAAAGGTGAAATCAATAAAATCCTATTTGAGTATCTTGCAAAATCCTCATGTGCATTATAAGAGGAGGGCTTCCTTCAAACTAAACTGGGAAGAGTATGTCACCTCACCTCACGAATCCTCCTCATTCTTGCGCCGGCCGTCATAAGATCGACAGCCGCCTCTGGAGCTCTTCAACCACTCTGCTTCTGGCGACAGACTCCTCGGCCGTCATAAGATCGACAGCCGCCTCTGGAGCTCTTCAACCACTCTGCTTCTGGCGACAGACTCCTCTTTGGCTGCCTCAACATCTTTCAACTTTACGATCCCTTCGCTTATTTCACGCTCTCCCAGAATCACCATCCAAGGGATCTTGGAGTCTTTGGCACGATCGATGTGTTTCATCACTCTTTTATTGACCATGTATTCCGCTTTCAGTTTGGCGCTCCACAGCTCGCTCACTAGCTCTGCGGCTTGAGTTAGGTCATCTCCTAATATAGACACGAGGACTTGGGTTTCCGTGGCTCGGACTGCCTGAGAACACCAGAAAACAACATTCGATACAGCAACATCAGTATATACAGGTCCACAAGTAAGATCATACGATCCCTTCCATAGTCTGGGGGAGATAATAATCTGACTGTAGAAGATGCATAGGAAGTACTAATTTGAAGAAAAAACAGGACTATCAGAAACATATTGAGCCCTATATTGCGGCTACACATTATCCATTAAAAAGACGCTCAGAATCGAAGATCACAAAGATTTGCTTTCATTGAAAGGTAAATTGTTCCACTGAGATTATGCCTCCTCGGACAGATGGATTAAAGCGGCTAAAGATGAAAGACATTCAACATCGACTGATAATCACTGGGAAGCATCAAGTCATTTGCCCACCGTCTTTTCACCAAGTTCGAAGCATTCCAGAGTTACATAAGAAAGTTTTGTGATGATGTTCAATACAGAAAAGAACGAAAGGGAAAAGCCACAGTAGCCACAAATGGAAAAGTGCAGCGAGCTCCATAGATTGTTCCTTTGTATGATTCATTCATATAATTCAAGATTGTAAGGTTTGGCATGAATTTACTCGACCACCTGAACTTTAAGAATACAAATAATATACCTATAAAGGCTTTGAAAAGAGAGAGAGCTTGAGATATGCTTTAGCAGCCGAATAACACATTTCTAAAGTTATTAAAAAAAGTTTAGCAAATTCCCATAGCACATAAACTGCACGTGCAGATGCATTTCATCATAAATATAACAGATGGATAGAAAACTAAGATGATATAACAGAATTGAAATGAAGAGAGCATTTATTTCCAGTTATAATCTAATCACCTGGTTGCGGTCTTTCTGAAGCTGTTCCATGATAGTAAATACTCTCTCAATTCCGAGGCTCACGCCAACTGCAGGAACTTGTTTTGTACCAAACATTCCGATGAGGTTGTCATAACGTCCACCAGCAGCAATTGAACCAACCTGAGGGCGCCTAAGTTAACGGGAGGATACAAATGTTCCCATTCATACTTCATTAAAATAAACATGGTGATAAGAGATTTGAATGGTCACTTCATTCTGATATTAGAATAAAAACAAGGCGAGAGTCCCATGTTCCACTCTACTTCCCTACATATCAACCCAGACAGGGTTGGAAAACAAGGGAATCACAACCATTCCAGCCAAAAAAAAAACCATCCGTCACTCCAGGTTGTGAGTCAGTACAAAATTGGGTCAAGAAAATTGTATGAAATAAATAAATAAAATGTGGAATCATGTTTATATGTCTTGTCTGTATTGACTTTGAAGAATTGCGATGTAACCTGAATGGGGAACCAGGCGATAAGCCATAGGCCACAAGCCAATGTTCACAAATTCACATCACCTTTAGAAGATTTACAATGAAGAACCAAATAATACAAATAGTCTACTCGGCTTATAAAACGGATAGGTGCAATAGCAAGAAAATTGATTTGCAAAGAAGTAGCTTATTATCTTTACCTGCGTAGCCCCTTTGAAAACAGCTTCATATATGACTCCAGTATAATAATCAAGACCTCGGGCCAGGCTCAGGTCAAAAACCACTTTGCCTAAAGACTTTGACTTTTCCAGAGCTTGGAACAATATCTCCAAGTCATTCAAAGCAAGAACTGACCCATTATGCTCCAAAAACTTGCTACCTTCCTGCCTAAGCTTAGATAGCAATTCTAAAGGTGCTCCTTTCTCCTTCACAAAACTACCAATTTTCTCCGCTGTCTCAACAGTTAAACCCTTCTCTTCCACCTAACGCAATAAAACACTTTAACTCATCAAAATAAATAAGCCCACTCTTATTTAAGGCTATAAATAAATAATGAATGACTATAACACATGAAAATATAAAATAAAAAATAACAAAAAATTCTGGAAAAAGGGAAAAATTGTAAATCCTGGCCTACCAACAAAAGAAAAGCAACTATCTATTAATAACCTTATAGCTTGTGATATGAAACAACCAAGCATATGGAAACACAACAAGTATATTGATTTTCCTATTTCACATATAAATACAACAAAAACACTAAGACTCAACCCAAGAGTTTGTGATACACTGCATGGAACCAGAACAAGAGAATATAATAGGCGGTTGATGTATGTGTTTCATTATAATTCTATATCCTAGCTGACCATATGCGAGCATAATCATGCACAGAGACGTTTTACAAACAAGGCTGCAGAATGCCCCCATCATCAAATGAAGATACAAGTGCACATGGAACTCCATGGAGATAATGCCCAGCAACAGTTAACATGAGGAATTTTGACTACAAATCCCATCATCAAAAATGAACTTATATAAGCAAGCAAGGCACAATCACTTCAAGTTCATGTACTCAATAAACAAGGCAATTGCAAAACACCATATGAACCCTAAATATAATTAAAAGTTCTGAGCCCTCTGTACTCAACTCCTAATGCTACTACCTTGTTTGAGTGCTCAAAGATCTTGCATTATTCAAAGTAATCTTTTATATTTTTTGGTAAATACACATGCATTGAACCTGGCAGCGACAAGGATTTGAACCCTTGAACCTGCCTGGAATCATATTATTATTATATGTGCTGGTACTACTAGACTAAAAAAGCATATCCATGCATCCTGGACTACTCACAATGACAAAAGCACTACCTTCAACAAATGAATGGAAGCACAACCTATCCCGCATTCTCAGTCTAAAAGCTGTCATGTATCGACTGTTCTGCAGTGAATAAAACTGGTCAAACTGTTCACCTTCAAGGAACCACAACCACACCCTCAGCTCCCACCGTGGATTCAACCCTCAAAATCAAAAGAAACCCATGGGAGAGAGGGAATAGGCTAATTTCAATATGAAAAATGAAGAGGCCAGCTGGGTAATAAATCACATAACTGACTTTAAAAAATAGAGAGCACAAAAGGAGACAGGGCAACCCCACAAAAAGTCTATTAAGCATGTATAGTTTAAGTGTCTTGACAAGTTGACAGTTACAGGGATAGATATCCTTATGCTACCAGTAGGACAAGCATGGATCTATTAGTACAATTCTACAATTAAACATACACAGTCTATTATTTCTATTTAAACAAAGGAAGCAATTTTTACCATTTCTTTTCTTATCTTCTCATATGGTAGCTTATCCAGCTTGTCGATACTTGAACAAATAGTCCTGAACTTTTCAGGTGGTACTCCACATATATCCAACATCCCATCCAGCAACTGTCGATGATTCAACTTCACCTATGAAAAGAATCAAAGTCTTAATAAAGTACAATAAAACAAAAGAACTCAATATTCAGGAAAACACTCAAAGAGCCAACTTATACAAGGAGTACAGCACATGAATACTGCTTTGCTAAGTGTCAAGAAAAAAAGAAAAGAAAAGAAAAGAAAAACAAAAGACCATCTACTAATACATTACCATCTTCCTCATAAATACCATCACAATGGCACCAATATGGCACATAATTATTATAAAATTTGTGCAGTTAACTAATTCTTCAGTACTAATTGCTTAGACACAGAAAATAAATCCATTGCATGCACCAGAAAAATGGACATGAAATTCATCACGAACATTCAAGAAAATGAAAACAAGCAAAACATCACACAAGTGATAGTCATGAAGCCTGAGAATTTGCTTCTAATATCATATAGTTGCTAAAGGAAAAAGAAGACACAATTACAGAGAGACAAGGAAAACAAATACCTCATAATCTCCAATGTCTAGTTCATCAAGTAGTTCTGTCAAGATTTTTATGACCTCAAAATCTGGCCCCATTCTTTCGTAATGGCCAGCAATATCGAAGTCACATTGATAAAATTCTCGGTATCTTCCTTTAGAAGGGTTATCTCTCCTGTAAACCTTTGCTATTTGGTACCTTTTAAATGACGTGATACCATTCATTGCCACATATCTAGCAAATGGAACGGTTAAATCATAACGCAAGGAACACAACTCTCCACCCTGTAAACAAGGCATGCAAGAATGAGGAAGGAAGCCAATTAAAATTAAAGTATTATTGTGTAAATACCATTGATAAGGCAGCAAGGGGGTGCCAACCCAAGTACAAAGATAGGACAATATTACATTAAAAAGATGGTCCATAGCTGCCAAAATTGTACAATTCACAATTTAATTCATACAATTCAACAAGGTTCTCCAAAAAAAGATTTGAATGGATTATATGAACCGTTGTAGGTGAGAATCATATGATTAATAGTCCAATTCATACGATTCAATTTGATTGTCAGAGTTCAAGATTCAGTAAAACCTTTTGTGGGCCAACTTCTGGAGTCTAAAAAGTGTAAGAAAATGGTGATTTTTAAGATTATTGCTAGATGACCTAATAATAATAAAATTTGTCGCCAAATAGAGAGCCCAAAATAGAATCAGAAGGGCTGGAAGGTTTTTTCCTTAAATCATAGCATGTTATCAGAGGATTATGATGACGAAGTGGGAGGTTTTTTTCCCAGAGGAACATAAAAAGCCCATAAATGAAGTCAAATTCCTTTCTTTTTTGGCTAAGTGAATTCCTTAGTTATAAAGGATAAGGGAGTATATAGTATTTCTCTAATAAAAATCCAATCTTGAATATGTTATTGAATCTCACAAACTGTGAGTCAATTTGATCTACAATTCAGATAGTTGGCCTCCAGTGCCTCTCAAGGGCAACCATCACGAATGACATTACTCCAAAAACAATGGGAAGTAATCCACAAAGCAGAATTTTGCAGGCAGGGAAAGAACATGAGCCAGTACTTGGAACATAAACCTCCCTAGCAAAGAACCAGCAATATAATGTTTTACATGTAAAATAAAATCATGAGTTAGGGTTACGCAACAAATAGAAGAAATGAAAAATTATGAATAAAAGCAATTCCTCCTAAAGCAACTAGGCTCACGTATAACTGGAAAAGGCATACACAGTAAAAAAAAAAAAAAAAAAAAAAACATTAAGGAAAACCTCCTTGCTTTATGCCCATACAAGAACAATTTAATGTTTGGCAAAACAAGCCTATCTGACAGCAATGCCACAGTATTGAAGTGGCTAAGGCCAATTGAGCTCTATAAGCTAACTAAATTAAATGCTGGTTTCTTATTAAAATAAACATATAAGAGGAACACAACATTATTCTTTTGACTACTAACTATGAAGACCTACTGCATCAATACCTGGTCAGCAAGATCGTATACTAATTTCGAGTCTTCGCCATACTTTCCCATGAGTGTCTCTCTTAACTCAAATGCAGGAGTATCCAAAGCAGTGGCACCATGCCTTTTGAATACTTCTACTATAATGGAAAAAGCCTTCTCCCTGATGGCCATCTGTTCTTTCGCAAAATCACGGGTACCCTGATATGTATCAGAAATACAGTTAGGGTAAAAAGCATGTTGCATCAGCACAGTTCAGTAAAGGTAAAAAAAAAAAAAGAATAAAAAAAAATTAACGATTTATATGGCTAGCAGCATAAAAACAGCATAAGATTCAACAATAATGAACAAGTTACGGGATGGTGAGTTGACCAATATAACAATTATATCCATGAATGTTTTGAATTATTTAATTAAAACCAATGCTCCATGTATTGGGGAAAAGAATAACGTTTGAGTACTGATTCAGGAATAAATATTTTTCTATGTTGCTTAGAATTCAAGTCTTGAGATGTTCCTTGTTTGTTGCTCAATTGAACAGAATAAAAACAGCTGCAAATCATATCTTCTGGAATGGAATGAAAGTACAAACTCAGTAATCAATTAATTCTGTTTTCTAGGTTGATCTCCTTGGATTGTCTCCTTCTTCTTCACTTCTCTGTGAGTAATTTTCATAAACTCAGATGGATTGCCTGGGATTCTATCTTTCTCTTATATTTCTCCTTTCTTCTTTACTCTTGAGCACTGCTCACATGCACTATTCAGAGCTTCATTTTTCTTCTTTTGCTTTACCTCCAGACCTAAATTTTTACCGCTTTCACTCTACTCCCAATATTCGTAGCATCCTTGCCTATACCTTAAACGTTTATAATCCTAGCAACCTAAAACTCAAATCTCTTACTTCCTGCAACCAATCCAGGAAGTTTAGCCTTCCATACATCCAAATCCCATCTTTGCATTTAATTTAGTCACCTAAAGCTCTGCAGGCAGATCTTCTAAGCATGTCCTGCATCATATTAACCTTTTTCTTTAACCTTACATATACCCAGCTAAAAAAGAACAAAGCTACACCTGATCCATCCCTTGGCAACAGCATTTAAATTCCTAGGCAGCTCAAACTAAAAAATTTGTCAAGACCTTCAGGTGCCTCTGCCACAAGCAGTAATGAGAACACATTGTGAAATCACTGATTACTCAATAAGGGCTAGCAGATGTCAGACAAAGAACATTGTGCATCACATTTCAAATAGTTTAGTCAGATGGTTGTGCTACTTTTGTATTCAGAATGTGGATCCCGCTTTCCTATTGATGGTTCATTCATATCTTAGGTTTATGAAACTAAGGTTTTTTTACCAAATAAACATACGCAAGAAGGATCAGGGACAAGGTGGGCAGTGTAGCAACATATTGCTAAAAATATTTCTAGTCTTCCACACCTTTGACATGCATAAAAGAAACATTGTGACTTTTCATTTCATACATCATGTTAGAATGATTGTCTTGTATACATTAAAATGGACAATGCCATCATTAGTCGACAAGAAGAACCACAGGGGCCTGCTCGATTTTTATCTTCTTTTTTTTTAAGCATTTCTAAGTTTAAAATTTTAAATACTCATACAGATAATAAGTTTTGCAAGCTGGGTTAATTAATTGCATGTCACTTGATTTAAAACGTGATTACATTATTATATTTATGAGGTTTTGTCACCTTTGGAAGCTTTGGCAATCTTCTGCTCTCATTGCTTTCCACAATGTCTTTCAGTTTCTTCAACAACCCATCAAATTCCGGTTCCTTTGGGTCCAACAGTGAAGTAATATTGGTAACCCATTCCTCCAGAGGACCTGAACCATCAGTAGCCTCTCTTGCATTCTGCAACCTGTCCTTGATCAGCTGCACTATAACAGCAGTTCCTTTACCCAAAACTTTCCTCCTCTTCTCACTCTTCTTATCCGCATTTGCAGTACCTCCATTATCAATTCTTGAAGCCCCACTACCCTGGCCTGCCTTGATTAACTCATTGCCCTCAAGTGATACAAAAGCGGTTGTTGTCTCCCAATTAACAATTTCCCTGACCATTCCTAGCAACACATTGACCTCATGCAAGAATTTAACATAATCCTCTTCCAAAAGTGCCTCATGAACCATCCTAGCTTCAACCCTCAAATTATCAAAACTCGGGCACCTTCTTTCGAATGCTTCCACCAAGCCTGATTGCAGAACATCATTGCCAATAGAATTAACATTCAATTTTGCACACCGCAAACTATTCTCCCCCAGGTGTCTTAACCCCATCGCCATTGACGACACAACTGCGGCCCAAACTTTCCCAGCTCCAACACATCCTATACCACCTTTCCCACATCTCACACCTGAATTCAACTCAACCCGTGTCCTCGAATGCACGGATCTCACCACGTCTCTCAAAACCCCGTGAATTTTCGGTATCTCCGACACTGCATCACACTCAACCTTACCAACTAATTTCGAGCCATTAAGCAGCACTCTCATGTCACTAGCTACCCCTATCTCGTCCTTGGAAACATGCCCATCTCCCGAATCCATCGAATTAAATGCCACCACGTCGGCTTTCTGGGCTTCGCACGACAGTGCTGCAGCAGCAACGGCTATCGCAGACAATGCGGAGCACTCGTGATCCAAAATGGCAGCAATGCCATCCAATATAGCCGAAGAATTTTTCAACAACATACTCTCCTCTTCGGTAACCTCAAGCTGCCCGAAATCCAGGGTCTGCGAGCCCGAGTTCAGGGTTTCTGATACGAGAACCGGAACAGCCGGACGAATCGAAGAACCGGAGAGCAAGAGCTTGTTCAAAAGGACTAACAGGCCAGCTCTCGCCTCGTCTCGCGTCAGGATTTCGGGGATACAGATGTCGGGATGAATCGAAGGAGAGCGGCGATTGGACGAAGAGGCGAGCTTGTCGAGGGCCGATGAATCGATTCGCACCTGCGAGAGGCCATTCGCCACCGCGACAACGGAGGAAGGAGAAAGAGAGGAGCCTTTGCTGCCCAAGGTCGTAATGGGGATTTCTCGCTTCTCCGCCATGGGTGGATGGATGAAGCTCCGGGAAGGGGTTAGGGTTTGCTAGGGTTTTTCTCCAGTTTACGGAAGTGAGTGTAGTTGCGGGCACGGAAAAAATAAAACCCTCTAATTCGTTTCATCTACTTGCCCCGTTTAGAGTGTCGGGTCGAATAGGATAAAAGGATCGGATTAGATGTCATTTGATTAAGTAAGATGCGTCAGGATAAAGTTATCCGACTCCAGTCCTATAATGGGTCAGGATATGATACAGTAATCCCTATTTAGTGTTTGAAATGAGGAGATAGGGCTTAATTATCTAAATATCTTGCCATATCTTCTCAATTTAGTGGACAAAATATGTCTAAACTTATTTGAGAAAACACTAGATGACTTTTATACTACTTATTGTGTGGGATAGAATTATCCTTAACTCGCTTGATAGAGAGACATCTCCATCGCCAAACATGAAGGGTATAACTATGCATTATGCACTATTCAATTTCAGCCTCGAGATTGATTAGGCGAGACTTTTGTTAGTTATAGGTTCTTAAATCGATACATTAGGGAATTGAGATTTGTTACTTAAAATTTTTAGAATCGGAAACCTCGACTCATGACTTGCTAACTCGCTTATAAGATAGCTCTTGACACAACCCACCCACGCAATAAGTTTGACCCATCGCTCATCTTTGACTCTCATTCCGGTCTTGAACTCCCTCCCCCCTCCCGGGGGATCCCAATCTGTTTAATTACTATTTCTAGTTAGGATTTATATATTTTTTGGAGGTTTAAAAAATTAAAGTTTTTGCTAAATATTGATTGTTAATGAAAATACCTAAAAAAATAAAAGTTGGTGCCAGCAAGTGAACCTCTGACCCACCTACGCATCCGGCTCATAAAATATTTTTGACCTGCAGTTCATTCATGCCCGTATTTAATCCTCTCGACCCACTTAACTGCCACCTCATTAAATTGAGTCCTAGAATGTTTCCAATAGGTTTTTAAGTGTTTAGCAAATCTTAAGCCCCAATCTCACCTTCTGTTGTATCCTTTAATTAGTTGTGCTCCTGCAGATGCAATCACAGTGGGGGTGATCCGTTTGTGCTTTTCGGTTTTCAGACATTGGGGAGTTTTCCGGTTGCAGTTTCCTAAGTGCTTCATAAACCTTAGAGACCAATCTCACCATTGTATTCTTTAATTCATGCTCAGTTGTGTTGCCACCCATGCAACCACAATGTGGTGATCATGTTACGTGTAGTAAGGTCATGTTTGTTACGCCAGATTAAAGAATAGGATAGAAGAAGATATAAAAAAAATTTGATAGAATTTTTAATTCAGTGAAATATGAGAAATCTTATATTATTATTTGATACAATACCGAATTAGGATCGAATTATCTTTGAAAAATCATATCCTATGTTTGGATTATTTTACAGTGGGATACAATATATGATAAGTTATTTTTTATTACTTATATTTCCTTATCATATTATTAAGATAATTTGTAATATAACAATTATAGAAGGGAAAAGGACGGTAAATGTGTATTTTTGGTATTTAATCTTGTTACCATATATTTTTAGCATTAAAAAAGGGGCAACAAGGATGTTTAACCATCATGTACCTTTCATGAGATTAATCTCATAAAGGATAGGAGATTAATTAATCCGACAGCAACAGAATTAGAAGTCGCATGGATGATTTTTAGCCCATTCCACCAAATATAGAATGGCATAAGTTTTATTACTCTGCATCCTCTAATTCAGCACAATGTGCATAGCCTAAGAGAATTGTCATTCCTAGTGAAGGGAGAGTAAACCCTATATGGTCTGATTAGATTTAACTCGAAAGTCCTTGGCCAATGCGAATTTGAAATTAGAATAAGTTTTTAATTCGTATTCTTTATGGATGGGGGCACATAGACGATAAGGAGAGTGAGTTGGCTATAATGCCCTGTTTGATCGTCTGGACAAAATAAGTAAGGATTAGAAATCAAACCTAATATAGACAATATAACTATCAACCTAATATAATTAGTACCCTACCTAGTGTTTGGATCACAACAGGATAAGTAATAGGATTATATACTATAAATCCTATTTAGTGTTTGGTGTCCACCAAGATAAGATTGAATAATATTTTTTTTTACAATTTTTGGCAGTAATTTTTAAAAAAGTTAATAAATTTGAAAATACTGCATAAGTATCTCCAAAAGTTTGAAAAAATTAACAATTTTAAAAAAATCCAATGATCTAAAAAAATTAACAATTTTTTTTTCCTTAAAAAATATTTATAGGCAACAATTACAAGGAAACAAATCTGGTTAACATCTGCAATATTCAGCACAAATCAAAGATTTAGATTTGTACTAAAATAAAAAATAGGAAAATTTGAAAATTTTATTAATTTTGGTGAGTAAATCTATTCATTTTCAGTCAAATCTATTAATTTTCTTATGTTGTGGTCGAGTATATCTAATTATGAAAATAGAAAAATGAGTAAGCAAATTGGACAAACAAATCTTCAATAATTTTTCTTGGAAGAAAAGACCAATCAAAAGAGACAAAACCTTAAAAGAAAGGGAGAAGATGAAGAAGAAATTGCAAAAGGTCAAACCTTTGCATGTGAGAATGAATAAAAAAAGAAAAGAAATGAGTTTTGGTAATGACAAGAGGGAGGATAAAATGAGGATGAATTCTAATTTTGAGGGCGATGCGATTTTTTCCCCCTCTTACCTTCCCTCCCCCCCCCCCCCCCCCCTTCGGGGAAAAAGGGTTTGATGTATCTCCCTATTGGATTCGTTTATGAGGACTCATACATAAGATAAAAATAATCAAGTTGCGGAGAAATAATGAAGCCCAATTGGATAGCTCAATCTATTATTGATGCTTGCATTAAACACCTGATAAGACTAGGAATGAACTAAATAATCCAATTATGTCCTCCTATCTGTGCAATCAAACACGACATAAGCTTCCATACCCTCATTTTTAATTGGGGCATGAAAGAGGATTGCATAGCACACGGGTTACAATTCGAAAGGTTCAAAGTATTACTTGTTGAAAATATTTTATATCCTAATATAATTTATATAGATATGGATAAGACTGAGCGGGCTCTTTACGGGTTAGAACCTATCAATCTATAAACCTTAAATATATTCTATATATATTGGCTTGAGGTAGTAATTTAGACATTTCAAACTTGATACTTAGGGTATGATACTTTAAGCAACATTGCTTAACCTAACATTACTAAGTTTATCATATTATTATTCAAGTTGTGTAGGCTATTTTTACTTATTTTATAATTTTGTTTAAACAAGGGTGTCTAGATCCATCAACTGAGCCCACTAATCCCTTGCGAGAACTACACCCACTCTCAAGAGTAGTTTTTTGGTAAATTAAGCCACATATACGTAAAATAAATTATCATTTAGGACTCAAATATATCTGCCTAGGACCTCATGCGTTACCTGAAACTTTCAAAATGAAAATAGCTCTAATATTATTTGGACGTGTACATCTCAGCCAAAGAACATTTCATATCCCCCTCAAGACCTACATTGTGACTACATATAACCATTTATATTCACCTAACACATTGCGGGTACAATTGCAATTAATGGGAATAAACCCCACCTCATCGCACCCACTACGCACAAAATTTGCTCCTTGGGTCAAGGGAGTAGGAGGTCTTATCATTGGGTCGGTCCGTTTCTCCAATGAGGAACCCAAGGTTCGTAGGCGCCAAAAAGGAGAGTCAAGGGGGGTGGGGGTGACCCATTTGGTCGTCATGAGGTCCACGTGCCCTCAAATGCTTAGTCCATGAGAGGATTAACTCCACGTCACATACCTATCCCCGAAAATGAATGAGTCAACTTTCATCTTAAGTTCACCCTTCTCATCGATTATCGTGGAAAAAGAAGTTTTTCAAAGGCTTAGCCCCAAAGCGTGGGAAGGAAACAAATTCGTAGGGGATACGGCGGGAGATCTCAAGGAAAAAAAATAAATTTAAAACAAAAGAGCTGCACGCTACCCCCTCGAAAAGCAGTTAATCCTCTTATTCGAACAAAAGATTTTGTTAGAATAAATGGAACGGCAAGATGAATGATTCGAATTGCACTTTTTTTCTTTTTTTTTTTCTTTGTTTAACTCGAATTGCATGTAAAGGTCAAGTAGCAGGCTTAGGTCTCTTTAGTGACCCGATTAAGTGCATTTAATAATATCAAGTCACCACTACTTAAAATAAAAATAGAAAATACAAAAGGGACCCAACTAAACCTTGGACGCTAAAAGTAATTTCAAAAATGAGAAAGCATCGATTCACTGGACAACGACCCACTTTTCTATGGTCTAGATCAAAGATTCGAGTGTTCATTACCTTGGACAATGAAGCAATTTTTCATTTACCCTTCACGAGCTATTAACCTCATTTGTAACAAAAACAATGATATAATTACCTTAACTCAAAAATAATACATCTTAAGATTTTAGTGGTTGAAAACACCAATATTCCAATTTCGTCTAACAAAACCTTCGATTGAAACAAACTATCCCTTCCCGAATACAAACGGAGGAAACACAAGATCCCCATTTTTCACCCCAAAAGGGGCAATCAAACTCTTCTGTATATTTAGAGTAGAAAATGCACTTTAAAGTCCACCGATGGATGGTTACCGAGTGTACTTACTAAAATCCTTACCATTTAGTCATTTTTAAACTTACTATTTTACAAATTGTAATATTTTTTTAAATTTTATTTTGAACAGTGAGTTAAAAAAAATGAATAAAAAGGAAGAATCAAAATCCTTAGTACGATGCACCTTTTTTTTTTTTTATTTTTTTTTATTTGTTTGAATCCGATTCACTTTTGTGCCCATGTCTTGGCGTCCTTCAAGGGCGGATAAGCTATGCCTAGTGCGCGCGCAATCCGCGCCCCTGATTTCCCTTTGAAAAGAAAAGGAAGAAAGGGGAATATTACCGAATTCCAAGAACGGCGCCGTTTCATGATTATCCGGTTTTTAATTCGGGGGAGACAAACTCAGTCACGTTGACCAAACAGGGCCCATAATTGAGCCCTCTCCCAAGCCTCCATTCAAGCATCAATGGTCGGGCAACAAACATACACAGTAAAACTATTTACCAACCTCAACTCAAGCATTATGATTGTGTTAATTGCTTTGGCATAGGGCCTTAATTATGTTACCACACTATGCATGCTTGCATTGTAACGAGCACAACTATAATACAAGTATATCCTCAACAATAAGACCACGGCCAATCATTCGGAGAAATTTTACATTTTACTCGTAAGTATTAGCTTAACCGGTAGCGACCTGTCCCTTTGTATTAAAGTTTGAATCTTCACTTAACAAGCATTAGCTCAGCTGGTAGGAGCGTGTCTCCTTATTTGAGAGATTAGAGGTTCGAGTCTTCACTAAATTGAATTGCAAAGCAATTTGACACTCCCTCTCGCTTAACTCACACGGATTATCAGAAAATAACTTATAATGTTTATTTTGTTATACTAACATTGTTTAAGTGATAAAAGCTATAAATAGTTTTTTTGGGTAAAAATAAAGCCTATAAATTGTTTGTCTTCTAAAGAGCCAAAATTTTAACTTTTTAAATTGTACAAGACGTAAAATTGATACTCCAAAATTCACGATATAAATGAATAAAAAGTCAATGTGACCACATGCTTGAATTTTTTTTTCACTTTAGATTTAAACCCTTTTTCTTGAAAGTGAATAATTGTGTTACCTATATGTTTGCCTTTTTTTTTTTTTTTATTTCTTTATTTTTTCCTTCAACCCTAAATGATTAGCTTTTTGAATGACAACTCCAATTATTGTGTTGGCCTATAGTGCTAAATTCTAACCAAATAAAAAAAGACTATATATTAAAAGTCCAATATTCTCAAGGCTTTTTCCTGAGTCAAATGTGGTGCTTGATACATTGAACCCATTTAAACGGCAAGAGAAGGAAACTGTAAGAAATCACCTAAAATGTTTGAGCCAATAATGCGTCAAGTCAACAAAGTTCTTATTTATTTATTTACTTATATTAGTATACAAGTAAAGCCTTCTATTTTTTTTTTTTGTCACAATGTCAAACAGTTCTAGCTAAAAAAAGCAAGTATTTATTACTTCTTTAGACAATATCATAAGATTTTTTTTTCCATTCAAAAGTATTTATGGCAGCAATTCTAGATAAAAAGAATCTATAAAAATAAATAAACATGTCGATTTTGACAAAACTTTATATGACCATCTATTTCTACTTCATTTCTTTCCACATCACTAAAATTATCTAAAAGTGCCCTAATTTTTTTTAAGCGGGTTTTCAATACTTTGGAATTAGAATCGTCTTGAAATTAAAGTTTATAAATGACTGAACTAACAAGTGTTCGCAAGGGTGTAAGAATATGAGTACCGAAAACTTAATTTTATGAAAGTTAGTTGACTTATTAAGGAAGCGTTTCGGTTATATATATATATATATATATAATTTCATATGGGAATACGGTAAAAAGGGGAAAGAAAAGCCATTTTACTCCCATTAATTACAGAACCCATGACATTGATGAGAGTTAATAATGTTACTTAGAAAGGGAAACAAATGTATGTTTTCACATTAATTATAGAACCCACGGCATTAGTGAGTGTAAAAAATATTACTTAAAAAAGAGACTCATGGAGAACTGAAAAACTAGGAAAAAGCCTGATTTCCTGGCGGAGTGACTGGAAACCCTCCCCATTGTATCCCCATCCCTTCATCCATCCTATATAAACTACGACCCGTACATCGCAGCTGAATCGACAATCAGAGTAGCAGAATTAGCAGAGCTCTGACTATAGGGCAACAATGGCTTCTTTCTTTGATCTATTTTCATTCTTTTCCTTCTTCCTCTTTTATTGTTTGGGTTTAGTTGGCAACAACAGTGTGTGTGAGGCGGCTAACCTTAACTATGGACGTGCCCTCAACATGTCGCTGCTCTTCTTCCAGGGCCAGCGCTCCGGCAAGCTTCCTCACGGTGGCCAACAAGTGTCGTGGCGCGGCAACTCCGCGCTTCATGACGGAGCACTCGCTCATGTATGTTCATATCTTTTGTTTCTTCATCCTTTCCTTCTATTATGTTCAGAGAGTTCCACCAAATTTCTCCACATTTCTTTATCTTTTAAGTTTGTAAATTTGGAATATTATCCCTTTAATTTTATATTGGTCTAGTTTTTCACCTATCTAGTTTTCATGAACCTTTGAATAATTTAAATCGAAAGTCTAATAAAACATACGCAACCACACAAGTATACCACTTTTTATGAGATTTTTTTTCCCGATTCAATTGAAAAATTTAATAGGAGTTTAATTTGGCCGATATGAAATTGATAGAATCATGTACCAAAATTTAACTCATAGATTTTATGAAGTAGGGGTGGACTATTAAGAACTAAATTTATCCCCTTATTAAATCCATTATTTTGGGGGAGAAAATGAGAAAATGAGATCCGAATTTATGCACCTTCCATTCAATCTTTATTCTAAAGCTTTTTACGGTTGCCATTATTACATATTCTATTTAAAAACAAAGCCTGCTTGGGCTCCAAAGAGTTAATAATATAATAATTTAATGGAATAGAATATTTACCTGGCAGAAGCTTTAGGAGCCAAATACTGCATGCCCTTTTTTACTTTCCTCCTTTTATTTTCAAAGTAAACGTCAACTCATTGAAATTGCAAAAAAGAAAAGAAAAGAGAAAAAAAACTTTAACTACTACCGTTCCTACATTTTGTACTTTGTAGGTAGATTTGACCGGCGGCTACTATGACGCCGGCGACAACGTGAAGTTCAATTTTCCGATGGCCTTCACGACGACGATGCTCTCGTGGAGCGTCATCGAGTACGGGAAGCGCCTCGGCGGGTCGCTGCCGGAGGCGAAGGCGGCGATCCGGTGGGCGACGGACTACCTCCTGAAGTGCGCCACCACCACGAAGGGGAAGCTCTACGTGGGCGTGGGCGACCCCAACGTGGACCACCAGTGCTGGCAGCGCCCCGAGGACATGACCACTGTGAGGAGCGTCTACTCCGTCTCCTCCAGCAACCCCGGCTCCGACGTGGCCGGCGAGACCGCCGCCGCTCTCGCCGCGGCCTCGCTCGTGTTCCGCCGGTCCGACCCCAGGTACTCGAAGACTTTGTTGAGCACGGCAAGGTCGGTGTTTCAGTTCGCGGTCCAGTATCCGGGATCCTACAGTGACTCCCTTCGTCCTTCTGTCTGCCCTTTCTATTGCTCCTACTCCGGCTTTCACGTATGTGGTTTTTTCATTTGGATCCTCCCAATTTTCGACCCCCTTCTGTTTTCTTTAGTCGTGTTCAAATTCATTCTTCAAATTTCAAATGTACGGATTCAATCTGGTAGGTCTACATAAAAATGAGAACCCAATGAATAATTAAAGTGTGAAATTTGAGCCAAAAAAATGAATTTTGAATCCTTACTTTCAGATTTGTATCAAAAACAATTTTAAGAATGAGGGGCATAATGATGCTTATTGGGGGTTGTTTGTTTTGGGCAGGATGAGTTGATGTGGGGAGCTGCGTGGATGTTAAGGGCGACAAATGACGTGACCTACTTTAATTACTTAAAGTCATTGGGAGGTGGTGACTCTCCCGACATGTTTAGTTGGGACATGTTTAGTTGGGACAATAAGTATGCAGGCGCCAATGTTCTCTTATCAAGGGTAAACAACAGTGCAGCCCAATTTTTTGTAGACAGTATCTTACAAACTTAATAATTAATGGGCCTACTGCCAAGTTAGCATGATCGTACTCACACAAAATTCTTAAATTCTCAATCTCATGATTATATGTCACTCTTCATCTGATTTTTATTACTTTGAGTTTCTAACAAGTATCTTTTGTGTCTGTAGAAAGCTGTGCTTGCGAATAATGCAGGTTTTATGCAATATAAGCAGCAAGCTGAGAGTTTCATGTGCAAGATCTTACCCAATAATCCCTCCACAACTACAAAATACACCCCAGGTGAAAAAAAGAACACACCACCATTTGCTTGCATACAAATTGTTCATATTTATATAGGAGTTAAAAGTGTGTAGCGTTGAAAAATACACAGGTGGATTGATGTACAAGCTGCCAGAAAGCAATCTTCAGTATGTAACCTCAATTAGTTTCCTACTCACAACCTATTCCAAGTACATGAGTGTGAGGAAGGTCTCCTTCAACTGTGGCAACGTTGTCATCACCCCAGCTCACCTAAAACAACTTGCCAAACAGCAGGTAAACTTTAGAGGGAACTACTTCGAGAATACATCGAACTGATTCCTTCGGTCTTAGAACTCTTTACTCCGTTGCGGTGGAGAGTTTTGAGATGTGAATATACGGGGCTTGTAGCCCAAAAGATGAGCTCCTCATAACTGTCTGAGAATTTTTCAGGTGGATTACATTTTGGGGAAGAACCGTCTGAGCATGTCCTACATGGTAGGGTACGGACCGCACTTCCCCGAGAGAATTCATCATAGAGGGTCCTCCATACCCTCCGAGATGGCCTCATCCACCGGGCATTGGGTGCAATGAGGGTTTCCAGTACTTCAACACGGAGAATCCGAACCCGAACCTCTTGATCGGAGCCATCGTCGGAGGTCCGGATCAAAGCGACGACTTCCCCGACCAACGCGGGGACTACAGCCACTCGGAGCCCGCCACGTACATCAATGCCGCCATTGTTGGACCTCTCGCTTACTTCGCTAGAACTAAGTAACGGACGCTCACCAACTCAAGGCGTACATATTTGTCCCAAGAAATATAGCAGCTAGCGTGCAACATCCCAAATCCAAATGGATGAATATCAAGTCTTTGACTTTTTTCTTTTTAATTATTATCTTTTAAAATATCATACGGCTGTCAACTCTTTTTTAATCTAATTGCACGTCTTCCCGCCTTATAAGTACGAGGGTGCGAGAAATGTCCTGTCTTCAAGATTTATCGGGTGTATACTTACCCATAAATAAAAAAAAATCATATTTATTGTGTTATGTTCATGACTGCATCAACTTATATTATAAAAAGTGTTTTCCTTATAAGAGATCATGAGAAATTGTGATTTTTGATGGCTCCCACTAATACCAAAATATGACAGGGTTTACCTAAAATAAGTGGGACTAATCTAGTATGAACATTGTGCTCGTATCAACGGATTCAAGCTCAATTAGCACCAATTGTATGTCATGATTCCCCCATCCTAAATTAATTGGGGGTTAACTCACGTTAATTGATGTGGCTCCCTCGCATTAACAGATCTTCTTAAGCTAATCATTCTTGTTGAGAGCTGCACCGTCATTTATTTCTCTAACACTAATCTTTCAATTTACAACTTGCATCCCATCTGACTTGGGATTTATGAAATTTCAAGTTAGCATCAGCGTCCTTTCATCTTCAAAGGTGTAAAAACTTAGAGGCATTGGTGACCAACTTAAATAAACAATTACAGAGACCAATTGCCTTATAAGATTTTTAACAATTGATGTCATCTCCCAGTTGGATGGAGCTTATGTTTGACTGCGGTGACACACGAATTCGAAATTTGTAAAAATGTTAATAGCAAAGATAATAAATGGGCAAACTAATTTAATGTCTCCATCCGTTTTTGTACGTCTTATAAATTAGATTAGCGCACTTGATTTTTTTCTAATTAAATAATTAATATTGTGATTAATTATTTTATAGAAAAAGATATAATTTAAGTTATTTCTTAACAATGTCACCGTTATTCCTAATGATGCAATAAATTTTAAAGAAAGCAGCATATTCATTCCCAATCTTATGTCCCTTATGCGGACAATATAAAAGGGGCCAATAAAAGGGGCCAATATAGAAATAAATATCAAATCAGGGAGGACTAACATAAATAAAGATAAGTTGAATGTAATACTGTCATGTGGATGGCAAATGCCATCTGTGCTAAATATAATTTTCCAGTCATTGATCAATGGCTTGAGGACCACAGGCCCATCCCTTGTGAGAGGCCGTGCCGTGTCATGGTGTCAATGTTTTACCCAGGTTTTTTTCTTCCCGATGGTAACGAAGCTTTGGTTATAAATTTCACAGCCTCCTGGATTTGGTCAAAGCTAAATCATCGCATACGAAAATGCCATTATGGTGGTTCTCTTTCTCCCCTCTTTTATGGGCACCACAGGTGTTTATTGTATCTGTTTGCAAGGTTAAACCCTGAGCATGCCCTGAAAATAAAATTACTGGTAAAATTAGCTAGTGTTGCCTCTTGCAACACTAGTACAAAATGATCCCTTGTTACCATAGCCATGCTGACTTAACTTCAGTTAATATCGGTTTGGTTTAGTTTTGGGGGAGACTTGTTCCATTTGTTCAGCTGTAATTAAAATATTCTGATGCTTTTGTTACACGTGGGTCACACCATAATTTTTTTCTCCACTATTATATCAAGTAGTTCGACTCTTTTGTTATTTTCCCTTTTAACCTAATACTTCATTCGTCCACTGCAAAGAACTTACTGAACCACAACCTCCGGGAGGAGGTTCAGTTGGCTCACTTGTTGAGTTCAACAAACTGACTTGCGCCCTGACAGAGAGGATGTGACGAGCTATTCAAACCACCAAGACTTTGATGCCTCCTTTAGGTTTAGTGTTGATCCTTTTTTTTTTTCTTCCTCTCCGTAAATTGTGCCACAATTCTAAATTTTCTAATGATGTCATTTACTGAGACCGTCGAATCTGTGCTTGTAATCAAAGGTCCTCAGGGAAGAATAAATAGAGCGGTCTGGGGTCCCTTTACTAAATTGTTTGTCTTGTAAAGAGCCAAAATTTCAACTTTTTAAATTGTACAACATGTAAAATTGATACTCAAAAATTCATGAAAAAAATGAATAAAAAGTCACTGTGACCGCATGCTTGAATTTCTTTTTCATTTTAGATTTAAACCCTCTTTTTCTTGGAAGTGAGTAATTGTGTTACCTAGGTGTTTCCCTTCTTCTTCTTTTTTTTTTTCCTTCAACCCTAAATGATTAGCTTTTTAAATGACAACGCCAATTATTGTGTTGGTCTATAGTGTTAAATTCTAACCAAGTAAATATATATATATAATAAAAGTCCAATATTCTCAAGGCTTCCAAAGTCAAACGTGGTGCTTGATATTTTAGACCCATTTAATCAGTAGGAGAAAAGAAACCATAAGAATTCTTTATTTATTTACTCATATTATTGTGCAAGTAAAGCCTTTTATTTGTCACCGTTGATGTGTTTTTCATAAGTATTCCTAATATTTTAAAATACAGAGTTTCCATTAACTCATAGATTTTATGAAGGAGGGAGGGGGGGGGGGGGGGGTGGGGGGGAAGGGCTATTAAGAACTAAGTTTATCCCCTTATTAAAGTTACCTTAAGGAAAAGAAATCCATTATTTTGGGGAGTAAATGAGACCTGAATTTATGCACATTCCATTCAATCTTTATTCTAAAGCTTTTTACGGTTGCTAGTGTTACATATTCAAACCACCAAGACTTTTGTCAGAACACTGTTGCATCCGACGAGCGAAATTTAAAAATAACAGAGTCACCACCCTACTTTTTTTAGGTAAAAAATAAGGAAAAAAACATAAATTTTATAAATATAATGGTCTTTTAGCCATGAAATAGGTTCGGGAATACAATTACATGTGGGAAGGTGATCAGCACCCGACAACACCCATTTTCTCAAAATGGTACCAATTGACCTTGGATTATGACATTGCCTTAATAAAGATGATCCCATGATACTCTTTATAAAATTTATTATTTACTAATATTTATTTATTGGGTTACAGCTTGCTACCATCCCAACCCTTTTAGTCAAGTAGCGAACGGTCCAATACCTCGGGAAGGATCGCAAGAAACACCCTTGTGGTACTCGCGAAATCCGTCGTTGGATTAATTGATATACTTTTTTAATTTACACTTTTTACACTAGCTACTAATGCACAAGGAAATAAATAAATTATGAACTATTGTGTATTTGATTAAAATCAAAGGATTATTTTAACTAAAATTTCCTTTAAACTATGATAAATAGAGAGTATGAAATAACATATACATATTAAAAAAAGTGAGTATTTTATTTTCTTGCTCTAAATATTAATGGGGTTTCCTTTACCAAGAAAATGGGGGAATTTGAGTGGTTAGCATGGTGAATTGTTGATTTCTAATGCCCATTTTTTGGTAAAAATGAAGAAATTTGAACTATGGTAATATTGAAATTAGGATTTGGTATGCGAATACTCATTACATCATTAGTAAAAATTATTTATATGTATATTGCATTCTTTTATAGTTTTCATACTCGGATTAAACTTAAATATATGAACATACCTCAATTTCGACGACAACATGAGATGACTGATGACAAGATAACCAGAGATTGGATGACGACTTCTCTTGCCTTCTTTAATTGGGAGACTTTTCCGAACAATAGGTAACCGTTGGAATCTACGGATGAAGGTAGTAAAGGAAGGATTTGAGACATAGATTTATGCTCTTTTTGATATGTAATTCACGGGACATAATCTCATTCTCTAGAAGAAATGAAAAAAAAGCTCTCCCTTTTCTCCCCTTTTTCTCTTCCTATTTCTTCTCTTTTCATGCTCCCTTTTATAGATGTTTTGAGTGGTGGGAGATGAATGGTAGTTGGAATCCTAATGAGTGTAAGAAAAGTGGAATGGTGGGAGATAAGTAAGGTGAGTGATAGCTACCATTTTAATGGGTGTAGGAAAGGTGGAATGGTGGGAGGTGAGTAGGAAAATTGGAATGGTGAGAGGTGAGTGTTAGCTACCATTTTAATGGGTGTAGGAAAATTGGAATGGTGGGAGGTGAGTGGTAAGGAAAATTGGAGGGGTCGGAGGGGAGTGGTAGTCAAAATTGGGTATATGCAAGTTATATTTTTCTATATTAGTTTCACTTATTTTCATTTTACCTTCATTTTATTTTCATTTTATTTTTCCTTTTGAGACCTATTGTGACAAATGAAATAATGGTTTATAACATTTCCGACTCTAAAATTGCCCAGACGAAAACGGGAGTCTACAACTTTGATGCCTCCTTTAGGTTTAGTGTTGATCCTTTTTTTTTCTCCTCTCCGTAAATTGTGCCACAATTCTAAATTTTCTAATGATGTCATTTACTGAGACCGTCGAATCTGTGCTTGTAATCAAAGGGTCCTCAGGGAAGAATAAATAGAGCAGGTCTGGGGTCCCTTTACTAAATTGTTTGTCTTGTAAAGAGCCAAAATTTCAACTTTTTAAATTGTATAACATGTGAAATTGATACTCCAAAATTCATGAAATAAATGAATAAAAAGTCAATGTGACCGCATGCTTGAATTTCTTTTTCATTTTAGATTTAAACCCTCTTTTCCTTGAAAGTGAGTAATTGTGTTACCTAGGTGTTTCCCTTTTCCTTTCTTTTTTTTTTCCTAGAACCCTAAATGATTAGCTTTTTAAATGACAACACCAATTATTGTGTTGGTCTATAGTATTAAATTCTAACCAAGTAAAAATATATATATAAAATAAAAGTCCAATATTCTCAAGGCTTCCAAAGTCAAACGTGGTGCTTGATATTTTGGACCCATTTAATCAGTAGGAGAAAAGAAACCATAAGAATTCTTTATTTATTTACTCATATTATTGTGCAAGTAAAGTCTTTTATTTGTCACCGTTGATGTGTTTTTCATAAGTACCCCTAATATTTTAAAATATAGAGTTTTCATTAAAAGAGATACTCTTGCAATAAATTTTTATGTACTTTGAATTTCCTTAAAAGGAATTTTACCATGTATTTAATTCTCTTCAAAGGAATTTCACAATTTATTTAATTTCCTTAAAAAGAATTTATCCATTTGTTTAAAGGAATTTATTTTTTTGATTTTAGTTCCCTTATCTTTCAATTCCCTTTAAAAGAATTTAATTTAATTATTGGTTATTTCCCTTAAAAGGAGTTTAATTTCAACAAATTAATTTCCTTAAAGAGAATTTTAATCCTGTTCCCCAAATAAATATCATTTAAATGTATTTAAAGCATTAAAATATCTTTATTCTTTTTTTAATGGGTGTGAATCCAGCACTCCACCAGTCTTTTGACTAAGTCTTACACCTTTTCAAAAGAGAAAAAAAATGGTCAAATAATATGTTTTAAAAATGGTTTTCCCAACTTGGGTGCATGGATGAGAGAATTTCAAGTATAAGTTTTTTTGAGTCAGGCCCCTACACCTCCCCCCCTCCCCCCCCTCTCTCTCTCTCTCATGCTCAAAGACAAAGTCATTTTTTTAATAACATGATAAAAATGATTTTGTCAGATAAATTCATTTTTCTAATAAAATAACTTTGTTTTAAAGTGCATTTGCGTGAATAGAAAAGTTCATTTGAATAAAAATTCAATTTCTGAAACATTACATTTTCAATATTTTTATACTCAGATTCGAGTATGGGCTTTTCCTTTATACAAAATCACAAATGCTGTTTGCACGTGCTTGAAAATTTTGCAATTGAAACATGGCATTTTCAATAGTTTTATGTTTTTTTAGCATATTCATGGATTTAAAATGGGCTTTCCCTTTATTTTTTTTCAAAATAAACTTTTCTATTCATGCAAATGCACTTTAAAATAAAGTCATTTTATTAAAAAATGACTTTGTCCTTCAATGAGAGAGAGAGAGGGAGAAAGAGTATTAAAAAATGAATTTGTCAGACAAAATCATTTTATTAAAAAAATGACTTTGTCTTTCAACGAGAGAGAAGGGGGTGAGGGGGGGGGGGCACGGATTCTAGTCACGGAATTGGTAATTACTTGACAAGAAAAAACTTATACTCGAAATTCTTTCATTCGTACACCTAAGTTGGGAGAAACCATTTTTAAAACATATTATTTGGGCATTTTTTCCCTTGTTATACTTTAATATGATGAGGGGACACCCTAAGATTGATGGCCTTTGTTAATAAATATCATCTAAATATATTTATCGTTTTTTAATGGGTGTGGGCCCTGTACTTCACCAATCTTTGACTAAGTCTGGTACCTTTTCAAATTAATAAGGGGAGATGGGATTGGTCACTTTTGTTAATAAATATCTTTTAAATGTGTTTAATTCATTTTAATATATTTAAACTTTTTTTAATGGCTGTGGACTCCGTACTCCATCAATCTTTGACCAAGTCTTGCACATTTTCAAATTAATAAGGTGTGGTAGCAAGTTTTAATTGGCCGCCTTTTCTTCATTATTCATGGTTATGTAAATTGGAGTTGTCCTTAAAGGCAAAGGGGTAATTCCATTCTTCCCCATCTTCTCTAGGTCTCCCTTCACGACCTCTAGCATGTTTGACCACATCCTCCATGGTTTCCTAGCCACTCTCGAAAATACTCCCCATTTTCGCTCCATTTCGGATGCTACGAACTAGAAAACCATCCCACTTATGAATGGAGGTTGGAGGAAAGCTTATGAAGGCTTTAAATAGAGCCAATCAGACCAGATTAAGGGGGGAACTTTTTCCGCAAACTGGAGAGAAAAGGGAGGCTTTTGAGAGTTCGATTGGAGAAATTAAGGTCGGGAATTCGAGATTAGAGAGTCATTGGAAACATCCTCCAATGATTTCCAGTGACATCATTGCACTCACACCAACAATTTAGCACTCATACTGGGCAGTGGTGTGCCCCAGTTGTAGCACTTGCTGACCCATTCATGCCATTGTTCCATTGCAACCGCCGATTCCAGTGAGATCAACAAATCAGTAGCCTTAACCCACTGATTTAATACAATAATAGGATGCGCCGTTCATGGGGCCCCTGGACGGCTCCTGACCCCTTGGGAAACGAGCCTTCATACCATAGTTTTGTTTTTCGTCAGGGAAGACATGGATTAAAAATAAATAATTAAAACAAGATTCTTTCTCTCAACCCTTCGAGGACATGAGCTATGTACTGCAATTTTCCCCCACTGGAATTGAGGAAAGAAAATAATTAAAACAAAATCCTTTCTTCTAACCCTTCGAGGACATGAGATGCGTATCGCGATTTTCCCCTGTTGGAATTGAGAAAAGTGAATAAACAAACAAAATCCTTTCACTCAAACCTTCAAAGACATGAGCTACGTACTGTCGGTCCCGCCCCCCCCGGTTGAAATCGAGAAAAGGAAATAAACAACAAAATAGTTATTGAAGGGAATATATGACTCATCGCATCCTTTGTTAAAGATTTGTGTTCACAATTTTTGATAGAATATATCATTCCTACTCTTGGCTCAAACCTTTTCCCGAAGGGTTCACAAAATTGAGGTTGAGAAAAGGTGAAATGTAAATCTTTCTAACAAGAAATGTAAGGCGGAGGCTGTTGCTATTAATTATAGGCTCGAAACCTCGAAAACAACTATTTTGAAGCCATTTAAACTCAAAGGCACCATGCCCTAGTCTTCTAATCAACAAGGGAAGCCTAGTGGAAATGGTTAACATCAGCAAATAAAAACCTTATAAGAAATGAAAAATGTCGAATATTCATTTAATTAGGGTCAAGTACTTTTGTTCTTTTTGGATTGGATTGAGTGGTAAGCAATTGAGTTGCCAACAAATAAACGACCTGAAGAAGCTGATAAGGTGGATGATCCAAGATACTGGCTGTATCATCAATTCAGTAGTCATCTAATTAAGGATTGCTTTGTCTTGAAGAACTCGCTTCAAAAGGAGAATAATAAGGGACATCTAGAGTTTCCTGACACGAAAGAACAAGTCAGCTTTATATCCATTGTTCCAAAGGCCCCCTCAAGTAGTCACATATTTGAACCACAAGGTGATGACCAATGGGAAACGGCTGATAATAAGGCAGATCATAAGTGGAAAAAGTGAATGGCTTGCAAAGCATTGAACCCTACTTATTCTATCATAAATAGGCGAGCTCGACAAAATGTTAATGCTGCCTCAGCACAAGTCACTCCTTTGCCCAAGGTAGGCGTTCGAAGGCAAAAGAAACATCACTTGATTGAAGGTGCACCGAGTCAAACTCTAAGGCTTGAAATTAGTTTGCAATATTTCATGCCCAACAATATAAGCTTAGACAAACCAACTGAATCATCCAAAACTATGGAGTTATGGGAGAAATCACCAATGACCACCTCTGTCCAGGTCATCTGCTTATCTATGAGGCAAAACAAGGGTGATTTATGGAAAGCCCTCCAATTCTATCAACGGCATAAAGAATATAAGGAACTAAACTCTTTGCTTCATTCACATGCTGTTGAAACCCATCCTAGAAGTGGTGTCTTGATTGACATTCCTGTACAAATCTTTGAGGATCCGCCTCTCTCGAAAAGTAAGGGTGGTGATTGTAATAGTCATAACTAAGATTCTGAGGTTCAAGAGCCTACCAAGACAAAGAGGCTGTGACTTATCCGAATCAAAGATTCATACAAAAGAAAGGGGCATGTGGCATTTCAACTAGTTAAGTTCAATGTGTTGGATCAGTTGAAGAAAATTCCCGCACGTCTTGGTATTTACAACCCCCTTAAGCTCTTGAAGGAAGCTCGAGAATCACTCATGGATGCATTCACCAACCCTGAGATATTTGCACCTGAAATGCAAACCCAAGAATGTCAATTCAAAGTGAACAAAAGGTGCTTGAAACCAACCACAACCACTTGTTGTACATCTCTAGTGACCTTGCCAATGATAATATTAATAGGGTATTAGTGGACAATGGCTATGGAGTATGCATCATTCTAAAGAAAACCCTAAAAAAATTGGGGTACCTCTAGGCGCACCTATGGCTATCCAACAGTCAGGCACACCTAAGGCCTTGTGAAGCATTAATATTCATAGAAAGTTCGGTGATCTTGAAGCTGTAACGGAGTTCATGGTGATCTGTTGAGATACATATTTTATTGGATTATTGGGAAGAACTTCGCTACACTGCTATGCTGCCATCCCTTCATCGATTCACCAATGCATCAAGTACTCATTGAACTAGAAGGTGGGTGCCCTTTATGGTGATGAAGCTCTGTTTGAAAAATGGGTAACCAAGCATGCCAATGCTAGCTTCTATGTGGAAGACTTAACCTCTAGCGCAACCATGGGAAAGTATTATGGGGCGAGCAGTTTAATCATTTTGGAACTAAGTCCTCGGCTAGACTTTCATAAAAGATTTCTGTTACCGATTAACAAATTGGAGGGTTTACCCTATGAAGTTAGCAATGAGTTTATGGTCTTACTCGTCAAAGCGATGATCAGGTTCATTTCTTATAGGGATCTTACTCTCAAAGTTAATGTGATTTAGATATCCAGACAACCTAAGCTTATAACGAAGGCTGAACTTGGTTTGGATCTAAAGATGAAAAACATGATTGCAAAATCTGGCCTTAGCAATATCGACACAACGTCAAAAAAATTATTCAATCAAATTGAGAAGTATGTAAGCCAAAAGATGGTTGGCCTTAGTTATGGGGCTGTTACACTGAACATGGCTCAACTACCCCAAATAGAAAGATTGAAGAATTATATCAGGTCGCCAAAGAATGAGTTGTCAACTAGCCGAAGAGTCTAAAATCTCTGACATAAAGGCTAAACAACCCAAAATGAAATGGTAGGCTAATGAAGAGTTTGGTGACTCAAAAATTAGCTTTGTGCTGCCCCAGTTATAGTCATTAGCTATTAAGGAATCAAGTAATTTGAAGGATGAGGCCGTGTCACCAAAGGTGAAGAGAGCTCCGAAATCCCTTGGAGGAGCATTGGTCATATCAAAGCATTGTATATCTCCCTCAAATGTGAGAACTATCTGGTGGGCAAGGTACTAAGTGGATACGGGTTCCTCAATAAACATCTTACCACATTCCACCCTAAAGCTATTACCACTCAATTCATTTCATGCCAAGCAATCCAATATGGTCGTAAAGGCTTTTGATGGGTTACGAAGGGTTGTTATTGAAGATATTGAGCTAAGCTTAGAAATCGGCGGATTCACTTTCTTAGTGCCATTTCAAGTAATGGACATCACCCCTGGCTATACCTTGCTTCTGGGGTACTCGTGAATACATACAGCAGGAGCGGTCTTATCCTCTCTCCATCAACGAGTCAAATTCCCAATTTATGGAAAAATCATTACGATTAAAGGGGAGGAGTCATTTTTGGTTTCCTCGGTGGACACAACTCGATTTATTGAAGCTGCGGAAGAAGCTCCAGAAAGTTCATTACAGGTTTTTGAAGTAGTGAACGCCATGTTTGTGGCAGAAGGAAGTCCTATCCCACGATCGGTGGTGTCCACGACTGATGGTGTCCACAACCTCGAAATGATGACCAAAGTCATGTTGAAAAGATTATTATCAAATCAGCAATGGTTTAAGCACTACGGGTGAAGGGATTAAAGCCCTAGGTGACCTTACCAAAGGCTAAAGAGAAGTTTGGTTTAGGGTTTAAACCTTCAAGGTTTGATCGTGAAAAAGCCAATCGAGATGAAGAGACCGAAGGTTTGCTCGCCTTGTAGGATGTCTTCCGAGAGAGGAAAACCTTTTCATCCTACACATCAGGGTCACCTTTCCAAAAGCTGCTTACATCTCCAGCCCTGGGTCAGGGTCACCTTTGCAAAAGTTGCTTACATCTCCAACCCTAGGTCTGTATAATACCCCTAACCTAAAAATTAAAGTTGGCTTTTACTGGCCTTAATGTTAGTATTTCTCTTAGATATTTTAAGAGCTTAACCAATTTATAATTGTGAGAAATTCTCACAGAAAAAATATTTTTACACGCAAGCGTAAAAATAATTCTCTTAGATGATTTCCGAACCCTAGCAGGCGAGAATTATCAGGTTTCATAGAAGTTAGGAATAAAACCGAGTTGTGAAAATAAATGAAACTAATACAGAAAAATATAACTTACATGCACCCAATTTTGGCTACTACTCATCCCCCACCATTTCACTTTATCTACATCCATCAAAATTCAAGCTATCACTTAGCTTCCACCATTCCACTCTTCCTAAACCAATTAAATTCAAGCTTCCCACCATTCCACTTTTTCCAAACCTATTAAATTCAGGTTATCACTCAGTTCCCACTATTCCACTCTTACTAGACATATTAAATTCAGGTTATCACTCACCTCCCAACATTCCACTTTTCCTAAACTTATTGAATTCAAGCTACCACTCACCTCCCACCATTCTATTTTTCCTAAACTTATTAAATTCAACATACCACTCATCTCCCACCATTTTACCTTCTCTACACACATTAAAATTCAACCTACCACGAATCTTCCACCATTCCAGCTTCTCTACACACATTAAATTCACCTTCTCAACACACATTAAAATTCAACCTACCACGAATCTTCCACCATTCCAGCTTCTCTACACACATTAAATTCACCTTCTCAACACACATTAAAATTCAACCTACCACTCATCTTCCACCATTCCACCTTCTCTACATATATTAAATATCAACCTACATTCCACCTTCTCTACACACATTAGAATTCAACCTACCACTTATCTCCCATTATTCCACCTTCTCTACACACACTCATCTCACATCATTCCACTTTCTCTACACACATTAAAATTCAACCTCGCTCATATCCCACCGTTCCACCCTCTCTACACACATTAAAATTCAACCTACCACTCATCTCCCACCATTACCCACATGCAATTGTACTCCGAACCCATTTCATGGCTAAAAGACCATTACATTTATAAAATTTATGTTTTTCCCTTATTTTTCCCTAAAAAAAGTAGGGTGGCAACTTCGTTATTTTTAAAACTTCGCCCGTCGGACGAGAGAGTGTTATGACAGCGTTCACAAGGGTATACAAATATGACCACTAAGAACTTGATCTTATGAAAGTTAGTTAACTCATTAAGGAAGCATTTCAGTTATATATATATATATATATATATATATATATAAAATTTCATATGTTAATACGGTAAAAAGGGGAAAAGAAAAGGCATTTTACTCCCATTAATTACAGAACCCATGACATTGATGAGAGTTATAATATTACTTAGAAAGGTATGTTTTCACATTAATTATAGAACCCATGGCATTAGTAAGCGTAAAATATATTACCTAAAAGAGACTCATGAAGAACTGAAAAAGTAGGTAAAAGCCTGATTTCCTGGCGGAGTGATCGGAAACCCTCCCCATTGTATCCCCATCCCTTCATCCATCCCATATAAACTACAACCCGTACACCACAGCTGAATCAACAATCAAAGTAGCAGAATTAGCAGAGCTCTAACTATAGGGCAACAATGGCTTCCTTCTTTAATCTATTTTCATTCTTCTCCTTCTTCTTCCTCTTTTATTGTTTGGGTTTAGTTGGCAACAACAGTGTGTGTGAGGCGGCTAACCTTCACTATGGACAAGCCCTCAACATGTCGCTGCTCTTCTTCCAGGGCCAGCGCTCCGGCAAGCTTCCTCACGGCGGCCAACAAGTGTCGTGGCGCGGCAACTCCGCGCTTCATGACGGAGCACTCGCTCATGTATGTTCATATCTTTTGTTTCTTCATTCTTTTCTTCTATTATGTTCAGAGAGTTTCACCAAATTTGTCCATATTTCCTTTACTCCATTTCTTTATCTTTTAAGTTTGTAAATTTGTAATATTATCCTTTCAATTCATATTCACCTGTTCGTCACTTATCTAGTTTTAAGGAACTTTTGAATAATTTTAAATCGCAGGTCTAATAAAACATATACAAACACACAAGCACACCGCTTTTTGTGAGATTTTTTTTTTTCAATTCGATTGAAAAACTTAACAGGAGTTTAATTTGACGGATATGAAATTGATAGGATCATATACCAAAATTTAACTCACAAATTTTATGAAGTAGGGGGTGGGCCTATTAACAACTAAATTTATCTCCCTATTAAAGTTACCTTATTAAGGAAAAGAAATCCATTATTTTGGGAGTAAATGAGATCCAAATTTATGCAGTCTTCCATTCAATCTTTATTCTAAAGCTTTTTAAGTTTGCCATTATTACATATTCTATTTTAAAACCAAGCCTGCTTGAGTTCCAAAGAGTTAATAATATAATAATTTAGTGGAATAGAATATTTACCCGGCAGAAGCTTTAGGAGCCAAATACTGCATGCCCTTTTTTACTTTCCTCCTTTTATTTTCAAAGTAAACGTCAATTCATTCAAATTGCAAAAAATAAAAAAAATTCAAAAGAAAAGAAAAAAGAAAAACAATTTTGACATTACCGTTCATACATTTTGTACTTTGTAGGTAGATTTGACCGGCGGCTACTATGACGCCGGCGACAACGTGAAGTTCAACTTTCCGATGGCCTTCACGACGACGATGCTCTCGTGGAGCGTCATCGAGTACGGTGACCACCTCGACAGGTCACTGCCAGAGGCGAAGGCCGCGATCCGGTGGGCGACGGACTACCTCCTGAAGTGCGCCACCACCACGAAGGGGAAGCTCTACGTGGGCGTGGGCAACCCCAACAACGACCACCAGTGCTGGCAGCGCCCCGAGGACATGACCACCGTGAGGAGCGTCTACTCCGTCTCCTCCAGCAACCCCGGCTCCGACGTGGCCGGCGAGACCGCAGCTGCTCTCGCCGCGGCCTCGCTCGTGTTCCGTCAGTCCGACCCCAGGTACTCGAAGACTTTGTTGAGCACGGCAAGGTCGGTGTTTCAGTTCGCGGTCCAGTATCCGGGATCCTACAGTGACTCCCTTCGTCCTTCTGTCTGCCCTTTCTATTGCTCCTACTCCGGCTTTCACGTATGTGGTTTTTTCATTTGGATCCTCCCAATTTTCGACCCCCTTTTGTTTTCTTTAGTCGCGTTCGAATTCATTCTTCAAATTTCAAATGTACGGATTCAATCTGGTAGGCCTACATAAAAATGAGAACCCAATGAATAATTAAAGTGTGAAATTTGAGCAAAAAAACGAATTTTGAATCCTTAACTTTCAGATTTGTATCAAAAACAATTTTAAAAATGAGGGGCATAATGATGCTTATTGGGGGGTGTTTGTTTTGGGCAGGATGAGTTGATGTGGGGAGCTGCGTGGATGTTAAGAGCGACAAATGACGTGACCTACTTTAATTACTTAAAGTCATTAGGGAGGTGGCAGCTCCCCCGACATGTTTAGCTGGGACGACAAGTATGCAGGCGCCTATGTTCTCTTATCAAGGGTAAACAGAACAGATTTGGATCCTCTCCAATATAGCAGTCCAATTTTATGTGGACAGGATCTTACCAACTCAATAATTAATGGGTCTAATGCTGAGTTGGCATGATCCTGCCCACACAAAATTCTCGATCTCATGATTATATGTTACTCTTCGTCTGATTTTTATTACTTTGAGTTTCTAACAAGTATCTTTTGTGTCTGTAGAAAGCTGTGCTTGCGAATAATGCAGGTTTTATGCAATATAAGCAGCAAGCTGAGAGTTTCATGTGCAAGATCTTACCCAATAATCCCTCCACAACTACAAAATACACCCCAGGTGAAAAAAAGAACACACCACCACTTGCTTGCATACAAATTGTTCATATTTATATAGGAGTTAAAAGTGTGTAGCGTTGAAAAATACATAGGTGGGTTGATGTACAAGCTGTCAGAAAGCAATCTTCAGTATGTAACCTCAATTAGTTTCCTACTCACAACCTATTCCAAGTACATGAGTGTGAGGAAGGTCTCCTTCAACTGTGGCAACGTTGTCATCACCCTAGCTCACCTCACAAAACTTGCCAAACAGTAGGTAAACTTTTGAGGGAACTACTTTGAGAATACATCGAACTAATCCCTTCGGTCTTAGAACTCTTTACTCTGTTGCAGCGGAGAGTTTATAATCAATTTTGAAAGAACTTGTTATCAACCTCTTTGAGATGTGAATATATGGGGCTTGTAGCCTACAAGATGAGCTCCCCATAACTCTGTAGGATAATTTTTCAGGTGGACTACATTTTGGGGAAGAACCGTTTGAGAATGTCCTACATGGTAGGGTACGGGCCGCGCTTCCCCAAGAGAATTCATCATAGAGGGTCCTCCATACCTTCCATGATGGCCCATCCACATGGCATTGGGTGCAATGACGGTTTCCAGTACTTCAACACGGAGCATCCGAACCCGAACCTCTTGATCGGAGCCATCGTTGGAGGTCCGGATCAGAGCGACAACTTCCCCGACCAACGCGAGGACTACAGCCACTCAGAGCCCACCACGTACATCAACGCCGCCATTGTTGGACCTCTCGCATACTTCGCTAGTGCTAAGTAACGGGCGCTCACCAACTCAAGGCGGACATATTTGTCCTAAGAACTATAACAGCTAGGGTGCAACATCCCAAGTCCAAATGGATGAATATCAAGTCTTTGACTTTTCTTTTTCTTTTTAATTATTATCTCTTAAAATATCACAAGTATGTCAATTTCTTTTTAATCTAATTGCACGTCTTCCTCCCTTATAAGTGTGAGGGTACAAGAAATGTCCTGTCTTCAAGATTTATCGGGTCTATACTTACAGATAAATTTATGTCATATTTATTTTGTTATGTTCATGATTGCATCAACTTATATTATAAAAAGTGTTTTCCTTATAAGAGATCATGAGAAATTGTGATTTCTGATTGCTCCCACTAATACCAAAATATGACAGGGGTTGCCTAAGTATGAACATTGTGCTTGTATCAACGAATTCCAGCTCAATTAGCACCGATTGTATGTCATGATTCCTCCATCCTAAATTAATTAGGGGTTAAATCACCTTATAAGATTAGAGGCATTGGTGACCAACTTAAATAAATAATTACAGAGGCCAATGGCCTCATAAGATTTTTAACTATTTCTGTCATCTCCTGGTTGGAGCTTATGCTTGACCGACGTGACACACGAATTCAAAATTTGAAACAATTTTAATAGTAAAGGTTATAAATGGGCAAACCAATTTAATGTATCTATTCGTTTTTGTACGTCTTATAAATTTGATTAGTGCACTTCATGTGTTTTTTTCTAATTAAATAATTAAAATTATTATTAATTATTTTATTGAAAAAGATATAGTTTAAGTTATTTCTTAACAGTATCACCGTTATTCCTAATGACGCAATAAATTTTAAAGAAAGCAGCATAATCATTCCCAATCTTATGTCGAATAATATAATCAAAAGGGGCCAATATATAAATAAATATCAACTCAGGGACGACTAACATAAATAAAGTTAAGTTTAACTGGCGCTAAATAAAATAAATAAATAAAAACTTCACACGGTTTCAATCATACATTAAACAGCCACAGAATTATTTTACTTCTTGAACTTTAGTTTAATTATTAATTTAATTCTTACACTTTACTAATATTAAATATCATTACTCTTCGATCATAATTATTGATATGAGATCCCATATGACATCTTTCGTAGGAGATAAATATTTCCTATTAAATTTTATATGCAGTTATCTTATCCTCCATCAAAATTTTTCCTCATTTTCTTATACAATGATGAGAATTGTGAGATATTACGCTAATCATTTTGATGAAGGACTAATGATGTTAAGAATTGGTATGTGAGAAAAAATTCATAAAGTAAATTTTATGATTTTGAAGTTTAAGAATCAAATCGATAATAATTAAGTAAACGTTTAAGGAGGTAATTTTATGTTTTAGCCTACATTGAACCCTAATCCGGGTCTCCTCTAGCATCACCGTGATCGCAGATCGGCTCGAAGATCTAGGGTTTCTGGAGCGTGGCTTGAATCCCTCGCGACCTAGTTCAAAGGAAGGGGAAACATGAGGCCGATACTGATGAAGGGCCACGAGCGGCCATTGACGTTCCTCAAGTACAACAGAGACGGCGACCTCCTCTTCTCCTGTGCCAAGGACCACACTCCTACGGTCTGGTTTGCCGACAATGGCGAGCGCCTCGGCACCTATCGCGGCCACAATGGCGCTGTTTGGTGCTGTGATGTCTCAAGTTAGTTCCACCCTTTTCATCTCTTTGCACCTCTTTATCTGTCAAAGCTGTTTAATTGGTTGGATTTGTACAAGTAAAATTGGGTTTCTTTGTTTATGGGTTTCTTTGTTTTATGGGTTTCTTTGAGATCTCCTACTAGTATGCATAAGTTACCTAATCTTCGCGTGTTGCTTGTTCTTTGCTTTGCAAATTACTTGTGCATTTGTTTTTGGGTTGATGTCGATGAGTTTCGTTCAGGGGATTCGATGCGGCTCATCACGGGAAGTGCGGATCAGACGGCGAAGCTGTGGGATGTGCAAACTGGAACTCAGCTTTTCACCTTCAATTTTGATTCTCCGGCTAGGTCGGTCGATTTTTCGGTTGGGGATAAGCTTGCTGTGATTACCACCGACCCATTCATGGAGTTGACTTCTGCAATTCAAGTCAAGCGAATCTCCAGAGATCCCAGTGACCGTAAGTTGGCGTTTATGTATTTATTTTGTATTTTCCTTCTAATTAGGCCTTTATGATGTTTCCCTCAAACGATGGGAAGTGTTCGAACCTTGAATTTTTTAGAATGCTAAGCAGTGGCAATTGAATGCTGGTGTCTGTGCCAAGATTTAGAGGACCACCTGCAACTTTTTGCAGTCTAGTGTAAGAAGTCATTTAACAAAATTAAGTTCATAGCATATGATCTCTTACAAGTTGAATGTAAACTTGGTTATATTTTAGTCATGTAAAAAGTTGACATATTCTAGAGTAATTCTTATTAAAGCTCGCGTGCTGTCACGTGGATGACAAATACAATCTATGCAAAATATATTTTTCCAATCATTGACCAATGGCTAAAAGGCCACAGGCCTAAACCCTTATGAGAGGTCGTGGGGTGTTATGGTGTCAATATTTTACCTGCATTTTTTTCTCCCGATGGTAACAAAGCTTTTGGTATAAATTTCCTAGCTCCTAAATCATCAGATACGAAAATGCCATTATGGTGGTTTTCTTTCTCCGTTCTTTTATGGGCACCATAGGTGTTTATTGTATTGTTTTGCGAGGTCAAACTCTGAACATTCCCCGAAAATGAAATTATTGGTAAAATTAGCTGATGTTGCCACTCACAACGCTAGTACAAAATGTAGGCAGGCTGTACTCTGTTTTGAATGTGAAACCTTAGTGAAAACCTTATTGGTCCCAAAAAAAAATAAAATATAAAATTTAAAGAGAACCAGCTGCTGTTCATTTTATATAGTTCTGACTGTTGGCATCAGATAGAAATCTGATACTGGTTGGATTAGTATGGAGTTCACCTGGATTTCTGAAATTTGCAAATCAATAACCAATACATTGATTGGTAAACCATACCATGCCAACTAACTTTAGTTAATATTGGTTTGTTTCAGTTTTGAGGGAGATCTATTCCATTTGTTCAGCTGTAATTTAAAATATTTTGACGCTTTTGTTACAAGTGGGTTTTACGATAATTTTTTGCTCTGCTATTATATCTAGTAGTTCGACTCTTTTGTTATTTTTTCCTTTTAACCTAATGCATTATTCATGCACCACAAAGAACTTACTGAACCACAACATCTTGGACGAGGTTCAATTGGCTCACTTATTGAGTTCAACAAACCGACTTGCACCCTGACTGAGAGGATGTGGTGATCTATTCAAGCCACTTAGACTTTGATGCCTCCTTTAGGTTTACTGTTATTCCCCCCCAGTAAATTGTGCCACAATTCTAAATTTTCTAATGATATCATTTACAGAGACCGGCGAATCTGCGCTTGTAATCAAGGGTCCTCAGGGAAGAATAAATAGAGCAGTCTGGGGTCCCCTTAATAAGACCATTATAAGTGCTGGTGAAGATTCTATTATCCGCATATGGGATTCTGAGGTATTAAATGTATTTCCTTTCTTATGGTTGGCGTTCTGTCCTGGGAGAAATGGTGTGAACAGATGGAACTGGCATTGCAAAATTCGTTGCTTTGTTATTTGGCCTTCTTGTTGAGATGCTGCAATTATTCATTATATTGCTTGAGCCTAACTGTTTGAACTTATAGACAGGGAAGTTGCTTAAAGAGACTGAAAAAGAAACTGGTCATAAGAAGGCAATTACATCTCTTTCAAAATCTGCAGATTGTTCAAATTTCCTCACTGGTTCCTTGGATAAATCTGCCAAGGTCTGCAACTCTTAGCTTTTTAGAATTTTTTCCCCTTCACTTTTTGGGGCATGGCATTTGAATTCACTTCACATGTTCTCACCTGTACTGACTGTACCTTTTTGAATTATTTTATTTTGTTACAACTTTGCTAGCTCTGGGACAGCAGGTCCTTGACACTTATCAAGACTTATGTGACGGAGCGCCCGGTTAATGCAGTTGCAATGTCCCCACTTCTTGATCATGTATGTACTGAGCTATCATTTCTACATTAGCTATTAAAATTATTTCTTAAAAGAATTCTGTTTATTTGATATTTAGTACTTCTAGCCAACCACTTCAATTGACTACTTATGCACTTTTAAACGGCAACTTGCCTCTTTGGTTTGATTTGTCAGGTAAAAATTATTTAGTGATTATTGAAGAGAACATAATTGCTTATATAAATCTCACGCTTAATCTACAAAAGGGACAACTATGAGAATTCCAGTTTAACGAAAAATCAGGGGCATGAACAAAATTTAGAGTCTCGTCTTGTATTGCCAATATTAAGGTTTACTTATTTCCAGTGAGCTTAGAGGCCATCTTACCTCATTAGTGGTCATCCCAATGCCTTGCCCATTTATCAGTTTTAATGCAAGATTCAGTTCAAGTACTTAGATTAGGATGTATTCATGAGAAAAATTCCTTGCCTAAAGCATCTCCAAGGTTTGGTGTGTCAACAAGCTGAGTTCACGTCATTCATCGTTTTCTTACATTTGGCCGCTTAACATGAACTCTTATTAAGTATTGAGATTCACTTTAAATTTTTTACAATTCTAGCTTTATGTCTGATGGAATATATCTATCTATACTTATAATGTCAACATTTTGGATGACTAATTTAGGACTTCACTAGTTTGCTTTAATTGCAATATATCTTTGTGTTTCCAGGTTGTGCTGGGAGGTGGTCAGGATGCATCACACGTCACAACAACAGATCATCGTGCCGGAAAGTTTGAGGCCAAATTTTTTGACAAGGTAAAGCATTCAGTATATTCAGGTAATATTGGATGAGAATTTGTCAATTATTCATACTTTTTATGTTTGATCAGATTCTTCAACAAGAAATAGGAGGTGTGAAGGGGCACTTTGGACCAATAAATGCTTTGGCATTTAATCCTGATGGGAAAAGGTATAGTTTCTTGGCTTACCAATGTCCTCCTTGTTGAGTAAGCTTCTCAAACTGATGTTGGGTGAGGCTTAGGAGTTTTACTACCCTTTCAATTTGCTTGTTCCCGTTTTTTTTTTTTTTTTTTTTTTTTGTTTCCCTTCTGAATTTCTCTCAATTGTCCCCAACTAATTGGTGTGCCCATGGGAGCTGTAAAAGAGCCAAAGCTGACCTTGAGCTTTACCATGCACAGTCTTGTGATCTTTTCATGCTTCAGCGTAGCTTGGACATTGTTATTCAAGCTTGGCTAGTTGGGAATCTTCTGCCTGAGCTCGGCTCTTGGAAAGCTTGTTTAACTATGTAAACAGGCCGACTTCAAGCCAATCATAATTTATACATATACATAAACATTTCAATATTTTAATATTCCAACTTTAACTTCAAATAAATTTGAAGGGTTAAATTAATATTTTAGGACCCAAAACACCTTTAAAACTAATTCCCAGATAGATGGGATCGAAGAGAAATGAGCCAGCCCCTTTCATAATAGGGAAGCACACGCCAGATGACAAAAAGTGGAGTGAGCTCCACTTGTTATAGAAGGGTGGTTCATCCCAGTATTTGAATTTGAGAGAATGTTAAAGAAGTTATATTACATCAAATTCATTAATAATTCAGGCTGGCTTGGACGCTTTTAGTAAGCTGGACCACAACATCCTAATACCCCTTAAAATTTCATGATGGTAACAGATTGCATTGGTCAATTGGGCTTGTAATTGTATGAGGTTGAGCTTTTCTTATGGTTCTTTGTTGCTCGTGTGTGAGCAGTTTGGTTTGGGAAGGGTCCCCTAACTTCTTTTGCTTGCACAGTTTTTCAAGTGGAGGTGAAGATGGGTATGTGAGACTGCATCACTTCGATCCGGATTACTTCAACATCAAGATGTAGATCCAGTTCATCCCTGTTACAAAAATTTTGATGCAAATTGAAATGCGTCATCGAGTTTTGCTTTGGGGAAGATCCTTTAACATTGTCACGGTGCGGAATGGTACGCATTTTTGCAGACCTGAGATTTGGTGGAAGAAAGATTTGTTGTCTTGTTTTATTTTTGATAAATTTTATGCAGAGTCGAGTTTGTGGTGTGTAGGCTTTTTTTTTTTTTTTTTGTTTTTTTTTGCATGGAGCAACACTGTTTGTGTGAGGACCGTCTTTGTAAACGTTAGCTTCTGGAGGGATTAGATTTTGTTGCTTTTCTTTTCAGAATTAGAATTTCAGAAATGAATTCATGCGTGGGGAGACTTTATATAAAATATAAAGTTAATTAAAATAGTGTCCACGAGGATATAATAATGAATTAATGACAAAAACTATCATCGGTTATTTGATCGGTTCATTGTTGTACTTGCTGTCTGCATGAACACTAATTTTGTCTCACTTTACTGCTTTATTTTAGAAAGTGACTTCTTTGAGCAGATTTTGTGAATCAATCGTAACTTTCATGATGAAAATCAAGAATTTACCTTGTATTGCTAAAACAATAGTTTTCATCAAAATTAACCTTCTTGATTTCTTTTGTGACTCGTGCATGGAGGGACGTCCTTCATCTAGAGGAATAATAACCAGTGAGGTCCATTACTGGTTGTAGGGTCAAAGCACATCATCTCCTCGATTGTCCACTAAATAACTTAATATATAATTAAAATTATTAAATTTGAATCGTATTGATTTTTTTTTTTTTTGGTAATTTGAATCTTATTGATTTAATCAGCAATAAATATAATTTTCATACAATTTCATAACTTTTAGGGTACACATCTTGAGGATGAAAATAATACCGGGTTTAAAATACAAAATTTTATCACCTTTTTAAGTTCCTTAGGATTTCAACAGATAGCAACGTCCACTCAGGCTGAGTTTCATTTTTCATTTTGTACAAGAATTAATTAATTTTCAGAACTAAAATACCCCTATAAAAAATCCCACTTTAGATCTAACGGCCTTTTTAATAATAAATATCTAATTTCAGTTTGCAAGAAATCCTCCAATGAAAACTCAAAAGCAAAACACCATTAGATTTTCATAATAGAGCGAAGTTGGACGATGAGTAATAGATGGAACGGACCGAGGTGGAGTGCGTATAAAAGATTCATTCATCCTTCAGGTGCTCCCCAAGGGATCAGAGGCCTCCAACTTGGGGAGAAACAGGGTGTTTGAGGGCGCAACTGCCAAAATGGCTTTGGTTTACACAATAATATTTTGCGCACAAACAAAAAATGCTAGAGTGAGCAAGTGAATAAACTCAAGCAGAGGCCCCTAAGACCTTAAAATGTGATTTAAACTGTTGGGTTAAAAGCTTTGCTACTAACGGGTAAAATTTGAGCCTCGAATGAAACTCCTTCACAATGACCAGCATTAAACTGTTATTTGACTAGCATGCAGGTTATATGTGGAACTTTTAATCATACGGTCGGAATCGGAATCAATCTATGTGACCATGAGTGGGTCTTACAAGGGTTTGCTCAGCATGTTAACATTTTCCGCTCTGTGTCTATATGTTTGTATATAAATGTATATAATGAACATGTTTAGAAATAACACGATTTATATATAATGAACATCTTTAGAAATAACACGAACGCCTAAAGCCAATAATTGCATACCATTTGACAAATATATAGCTTAAATAAAGAACAGCAGCATATATTACATGCAAACCACAACACTGTAGCTACACAAAGCAAGGATCCTCTGTACAGCCCTAAGAATTTTAACTAGCAAATTTGGTTGTTACTAGTGGGGAAAGCACAGAAGGGATATCAATAGAAGAGATCCCCTTCCCCCCGGGTGTGCGTCAGAGAAAGGTTACAAATAGAGAAACCTGAAGCCTCAGCATCAGAGGAGGAAAACTAGTTCAGCCTATCGACATACGACATTCCGCTTGATGAGTTTTGAGATGAGAAGCATGGCACGAGCAGAACTGGGATGCCTAACCTAATTCAATTATGAATCTTCCACTATCCTTACACATTACAACTTAAGATGTTTGCCATAACATACAATAGAAACCTACCCCTTTTTTTTTACCCCTATGGATGAGAGTTGGCTTGAAACTGTTATGAGAGAACTCAGTGATATGAGTAAGTGATTGGGTTACTGGTATCGTACCGGCCTGACCTAGTGCTGGTAATACTACCCAGTGTTGCCCCCAAAACTCTTCGACTGTAATCATAATTGTAGCCACTGAGATTTGACCCACGGCCATTATAGTGGTTTATCACACCAGGGAGCACCGGCACTGGATCAAGAAAATAAAATTGTATTCATCACGCAAGAACAAGACAGTGAAACGAGATACTAATAAAATAAAATCAAGGAATCAAGGGCACAAATCAGGGACAATGCCAGGAATTTTACATAAAGGGGCGGAATTTGTAGTACCTTTTTTCCCTATAAACTAATCAAAGCATGATACTTCTATTAAAAGTAAACCCCAGATTCTATTACCAACAGAAATTGGGGTAAACAAGGAATGTAAAGTTGCCCAAAATTAACTAAAAATGAAAATGACACACTACTTCAAAACTTTACTAGTTCAAGAAACAATAACTAAGAAGGAAAATGGCACACTATTTCAAACTATACTAATTCAAGGATAAATATGTACACAGAAATAACACAATAATGGTAATGAAATAATAAGAACATTTAATAAGGTTTTCCTAACCAATGCTTTAAAGATGAGGAATAAAAATTTCTTTTAAGAAACTTTATGGTCCAGTTTAGTTATTGTTAAAAAAAATAATTAATTTTCAAAAGGCAAGCTTAAATATGTCATAATCTGATTAACTTCAAATGCTTTCTAATTCATACAAGAACTAGCTAACCAGAAAATAAGGTTTTTCAAATTACATTAATGAGAATAATATTTTATCCTAAAATATTTTATGGAAATAGAATATTAAAAAAAAAATCATAACTAAACGGGTCCTATATTTTCTAATGAACTGATGTAGTATTCTAATGAGTTCTAGTGCAGTCATTATAAAAAGGGGGTAAAAGATGTAATATGGAGTTTTATTTTTTTGGAAATTAAAGATGTAATATAGAGTTAATAATAGGGATAATAAAGAAATAATATGCTTCATGTATTTTTATTTTTACTTTTGCAAAAACAAGGGGGCAATTTCCCCTACCTAGCTTGCATGTGGTGTTGCCATTGTCGTAGATCACATTAAATTTTTGATGTAGATAGATAAGTGAAAGATTAAAATTAAGATAGAAAGAACAGGAAACACATTACCTTGAGAATGGTAATCTGAAAACCTGCATGCTGTTGATAATCCCAAAGAGGGTTTTCGTGACATTTCCATATCTTCAAATGATGCAGCCTCCGGCTTAACTTTGAGAGAGGTGTTTGATGTGGGTGTGTTGGTGGTGAGCAAGCTTAGAGAGGGCTTGTCTTGCCCAGATATCTGATTTTTACAGCCAGAAATCATTAGTTAAATCAGATCAGAATTAATTGATGACAGGCTACATGCTATGATCGCCAAGGAGCTAAATCAGGCACCAAGACGAGTGACAGACCGATTTCCAGAAAAGGAAGCCAAACAAAAATGGTAATTTCACACCAAAAACAGGTTTTCAACAAACACAATTTGAGATACTCCTTAGACCATAACAGACATAAAAAGAAAAAGAAAAAGAAAAAACAAGGAAAGAAAAAAAAAAAAAAGATAACAGGAACCCACTGCAAATCTCAGCGTACGGTTGTAGATAGTCACGAGGCCAGAAAAAAGCATTACAGCATACTTCGCAACTTCCTCGGTTTCATACTCAGCAAAGGCATAACCTTTGGGTCGATCAGTTTCCTTGTCTCTAGGAATGTGTAAGTCCACTACCCGTCCTGCTTGAATAAGAATATCATATAAAACCCTATCGCTAACCCGCTCATCCAAATTGCCTAAAGGAAGAGAGGTGAAAAGCAAGTCAGAACTTTATATATGTTGGTTTATTAATAAATTAGAAATGCTATCACATAGAACCCCTCATGGATCCAATATAAACATTAACATTGCATGACCAACAAAAATGAAAAAAATGTGAGCTCCAACGATGAAATGAGGGTAAAAAGCATAAAAGCATTCATAATATGAAACACTAGAAATGTGTACCCATGATCAGGCATGAAGGGCATATACGTACGCCGCCTTATTTCAATGTTTTCACTTCTCTTTATTTTCGTTTCTTTTTTTGGGGATAAAACAAGAAACTTTACTAGAGGAGGAGAAGGAGAAACATACAACACTGCAGACAAGAAGCCCTCCCAAACCTAAAAAGAAAATAAAAACAGAACAAGTCAAGAGAGGGCAGCCCTCCAATTTTGCATGAGGGGGGGAGGCCGGAAAAGGCTCCAGCAGCATAAGCCCAAGAACTCGAGACAAACAGAGTCTTGTCCCAGAACAGCTCAACATCAAGGTCTTTGTTGAAAAAGTAGAGTTGTTTTGTTCTAACTACACTTCCCAAATAATACCAAAAATGGCCACTGCCCAAAAAAGCTTTGCTTTCTTCTGTCTCCCAAAAGAAGTGGCAAGGAAAGCAGCCACTGTTCCTGGGCATATCAAAACTCTCAACTGGTACAAAACAATCAACCCCACAAATACCACATGAGAGAGCAATGAAGTAAATGGTGTGGGTTAGTCTCATCTCTCAAGGCACACAAACACATCTGTGCGAGGTAGTAAATTTATATGGCCTTTGAGCCTGTAACAGATTGTTGGTGCTAGCTTCCATTAATAGCTACCAAACAAGAAAAAACCTTTACTTTAGATGGTACTTTGGACTTCTAAATACAATCAAAGAGAGGGAAAGGATGAGAACCAGATGTACCAATAAGAAAAGACAAAAAAGACCTACATGAAAACTCACCCGACCCCTCAAAAGGCTACAGGCTGAATATTTATGGCGCCAACTCCACAGTCATGTTTTCTCTTATCCTAGGAAACTAGTATTTCAATTATCTAGGATTCTAGTTTTGATATCCTTGTTCTCCAAGTGATGCTAGCCTAAAAAAGGCTTGTTTTCTGGGTTTTTCGAAACTCCTAATGCAACAATTCTTTGAATTCTAAATCGTTCCTACCTCAGTATCTAACCAGAAAAACCCCAACCAAGGGCAAGCACTGTTTATCTCTCTCAAACGGAAAAGAGCGTCTGACTGATCCTACATCAGATAATAATGAGCGGAGGTAAGATTGATGCAAGCCAAATGTGCACGGTGCTATCAGCAAGTGGGGGGAACATTATTGTTCCTAGTCAGACTGCTTTATAACAAAGTTATGTATCTGCTGTTGGGTGCGGCCCTGAATTTGTATTATTTTGGTTTTCTATTGTTTTGAAATTTGTATTGTGATCTAGGGGAGCCAGTACATCCCTGGTTGGCAAGCACAATCGCGCAAAGCATGTAAAGGTGGATTGACACTTCATTAGAGAAGACAGGATGATCCGAAATATCCAGGTCTACCTTTTAGACCCACAGATCAACAGTGTGCACAAAATTTTACCAAAGGCTTGCTCAAACAACAATTTGAGCTGCGCAAGTTTATGTTGGGAATGACTACCATCTATGCTGCACTTGAGGACTACAAGGCACGTTCAATATTCGGGAAACAGTATCCAATATGCACCAAGTATGAATGAATTTGCAGTTTTTGATCCCTCTGATCCCATTCTTGATCCAATGTGGAGACACGGTATACTCGTCATACCCTTCATCATTCGCTAAAGAAAATCCGGGCGTATTTTACGGAGCACATGTTGTATTTTCAGGTTTGTGCTTCTTAATGCATAGAACCTCCCCCACATAAACAATAGCCAAAGTTTCGTTACCAATAAAAGTTTCATAAATGATACCTTCGACACTAATAACGTCTCTAATTGATATTTCTCTTTCAAAAATAACCACTATGGGAAAAACTCGATAGGACACACTCACAAAAACGGCAAACAACTATTTTAAAATTTCATACGAATTAGGGTTTCCCCACAAGCGGTTTGCCACTTACTTTTCCATAGTGGGTGTATTCAAACATAGAAAAGAAGATATATCAAATCGCCTACCATACATAGGCTGGCTTCTCTCCCTGATAAAGAGAAATATTCGAGGAAAACTAATGAAGGTAGAATATATGGTATTTTCCCAACCCTAATCCACTAGATCAAGCAGATTCATAAATATTAACATAAAACGAAGACACCCAACCCAATCAAATCATTCATATCACGTGAAATCCCGAACATTCAATGAAACCGTAACATATTTCCAAAAAAAAAAAAAACCCTCCGCCGGCAAAATTAGAAGCCAAACGCAAAAATCAAAGGGATGCACGGAGAGGGAGAGGGAGAGAGAGATCTACCAATATAAACGCTGCAAGCTCGATTCCCCGCCATGATCAGACTAGATCTGTAGCTAAACGCAAGAACAAGCACGATCTGCTACGGTCAATCTCCGGTTCGGCGAAGAGACGGCGAGGACCTTTTATGCAACGATAAAGGTAAAGATGAACCGACGAGTCGTTTTGAATCCAGAGTTGTGTTGATTAGGTTTCTATTACCAGCTTTGGATTCTGATTGGTTCGCACCTTCAAAGGGAAAGCCTTTGGCCAATTATACCCCGCCACGTCATGAATAAGTCGGAAAACTTGCGTTTCGACGTGAAATTTTAGAGGGAGTGTCTTTTTTTCACTCCCCTCAAATTCTTATTTTAATGTTAAATATTTTTATAATTTTTATTGATATTTTACGGATCTAAATAACATATAAACATGATAATTTTTTGCCAGAGATTTGAGGATTTTAAAATATAATCTTTCATCCTTTGATATTTTGATATTATGGAGGGAGGATCAGATCACGAATTTAATTATGATTTCTCTTTAACTCTTTTTATAATGAATAATTAAAATTGTCTAATTTTATAATTTCGTGAACATTCAATTTCAAAGGATCTTGAACCAATATTATGATATCATTTTATAAACTTCTAATTTTTAAGTACTAATATACGTGAGCTTGCCAACATCAAACCTCATGAAAGTGTGTACACTTAAGGCTTTATTTTTTGAATAATATATTCAAAAATTATGAGAATTTGACAAATGATGAGATGTTGGAATCCAGTATTTTACAAATAGGATTTTTTTTTTTTTTTAGTATGTGTTCAGGAGGCATACGTTAAGAACACCCCTTTTGAAATATTTATATTATTGATGCATGAATTGGACAATTTTTATAAATATCAACGCACCGAAATGATGAATATTTCTATAATTTAGTTCGTAACGTGTACCCTTGAGTGTTGGTTAAAAAAATCGTTATAAGTATTATGTTTAATACTGTCGTTTATAAATTTTTTCGGACCAAGAATTTTACCAAGGGTGTGGGGATTTAGCCAAGGGTAAATGCCCCATTCCAAAATTTTGAAATTATCCTTTCGAGGCACCCAAACTTAGCATTTTGAAAATATGGTATTTTAAATACTCTCCTCAAGTCAAATACCTCCTAGAAGTACGATAGCCAAATGCACCCTTGGTTATTTCACCATTTCATTTTATAGGCAAATGCAGCACAAACTTCAATCAAGCAATTAAAATTTATGGTAGTCCAATCTCATGAATGATGCTTCTAGGGCATCATGTACATAAAATAGAGCTAACAATCTCAACCTGTGACCCATCAATCCGCTCATGAGATAACCTGATCCAACTCGTTCACAAAATGATTTTGACCCTTTTTTTTTTCGTAAGAACAAAAATAATATCATAAAAATAGGCATCAACATCTAAAACCGCATTACAAAACCTACTAATATTCTTTGTAATAAGATAGCACTAACCTGACATTACGTAATGCATTTATGTCGTGATCCTTTCGTAGGAATCAAAAACCATAATCACAACTCAGGATAACGATATTTCTTCGAGCGATTAACTTATTCTCTTAGGCCAAACTGAATATTAATAGCATGTATCGCTCATAAAACCTTTGAAGATTTATATAGGATTTTTTTCTTTACATCTTGAAAGTCAGACCTATTAATTTATACCAAATTCATAACTTTAGTAGCACCTCTTAAACTACACAAAATTCATAACCCCTAATTTATGAACCATTAATTGGGATCATAAAGAGTAATGAATTTAGGAATTCAAAAAGGCAACTTGAGGGTTAAAGTCATTCCACCCCTAATGTTTTCTTAAAATACCACATTTGAAAAAGCAAATGATAAAGGGTTTTCAATTATGTCACATTTCGAAAAATTTAACCATTCTGAATGTGAGATTTCTCCTTTTTAAAGAAAATTATATGAGTTTTGAAGAATGAAATATCTTATTTTGGAGAATGAAAGAATTTAAAATTTATGTTAAGCACGAGGAGAATACTTAATAAAAATGGGGTAACTTACATTTCAAGCGTCCTCTAACTTACGAAAATAAACTGAATGCGAAAAGCTGAACTTTCAAATTACTATCATGCGTCTAATGGAAGCTTAGTTTTTTACAACTAAGGTTACGAGTTTGTTTCGTGGTATGGAATGAAATACTTATTATATGTAAATATAGTAACTTACGTTTCAAGCGTCCTCTAACTTACGAAAGTAAACTGATGCGAAAAACTGAACTTTCAAATTACTATCATGCGTCTAATGGAAGCTTAGTTGTTTACAACTAAGGTTACAAGTTTGTTTCGTGGGATGGAATGAAATACTTATTATATGTAAATATAGTAACTTACGTTTCAAGCGTCCTCTAACTTACGAAAATAAACTGAATGCGAAAAACTGAACTTTCAAATTACTATCATGCGTCTAATGGAAGATTAGTTTTTTACAACTAAGGTTATGAGTTTGTTTCGTGGGATGAAATGAAATACCTATTATATGTAAATATAACTTGCAAAGTGTAATATTTCTAGGGAGCATAAATAAAAATGGCTACCCCTATAAACCATAAGAGGAATGACTATTACATCTTTAATGATCAGTAATAGCTAAAGATGGAGCTTTCAAGGATGCGGGTTCCAAAATTCAAGTTCACATTTGATTTTAGAGCTTAAGATATTATGAAAGAACTAGGGGATTACGTTGCCTTTCTAAATGAAGGGAGAGTTCACTAAGATGGTTGATTCGCCGGAAGCGGAACTAGTTTATGTTTCTGAGGCTCTTCACAAGGCTTGTATAGAGATGATTGAAGAAGGGACAGAAGCTGTAGCTTGCACTGCTCCGCGCTGCACTCATCGAGCGGCACAGCCGCCTCCCAGTTTCGTGGCTGATCATCCTTTCTTTTTTTTTTTTTGAAACTCAGAACTCAACTCGAACGGATCCTTCAGATTCATCCGAACCTACAAACTGAGGGAAGTGGAGCCTTGCCTCAAGGACACCTCCATGCGAATCGCGAATGCGGATACAGTCTATACATCCTTGAAGCGAGTTTCCCGTGTGGTCACCCTCTCCCAGTGCTTTCCTTTATGATGCGCAGGTAGGACCCCCGGAGGGGTGGTGGAGCGCGCCATGACTCTACCCAACTAGCAACTGGACCCTCCTTTATGACGCGCGGTTAGAACCTCTTCTTTCAAAGAGGTGGAAAATCACGCCATAAATCTTCCTCCAACGAGATTCGAACCTGGGGTGCCTCTGTATTCCTTCAGGGACTTTGCCACTGCACCATGCCTGGGTTGATCATCCTTTCTTGTTTATGATTAAGGAGGAGGGATCGTGGACTGTGTTTTTCATGGGGGCAGGCCTCCATTGCCGCCGCGCACCAAGTGGATGGTCTCCCCTGTTGCAGGGTCTCCATCCTTCATGACAACCATTTCGAGAGAGTGTTTTTTATTTTTGCCTTTCGATTTCGTACATGATTTAATCTCTCTTTGCAGCTCTTTTAACAGGCCATTTGGTCAGTAGGTTCGTATCTCTATCTTTACTTAAATTTAATATTGACTGAATCCATTGTTTTGTTCTAAAAGGCTTTTGGTTCTATAAGGTTAGTAAGTTTGTATTCATCAAGTTTTGGTTCAATTGTGTAACGTTCGTACTCATACATAATTGATATCTGTATATTGTCAACTTCATGAGGTGTTGTCATGCTATTCGATTGGTGCCGATTCCAACATAAAAAAGAAAAAAAAAAGGAAAGATAAATAAGTATAAAGGGGGTTAGGGTTCTTGAGGAAATGGAGGTGCGAAAATTTGAGCCTCCTCGGCCTTTTATTTTGCATTATTTTGGGCCTCATAACCAGTTTATTTTGCACCCGTTATGTTCCGCCATTCTGGCATCATAGACCCTGTATTTTGCATTGAGCATTTTGCCATACTTTGTGATTAAAACCTTATTTTTCGCACCTCTTTACTTATAAAATATGTTTAATAACTCCCCTTCATTCATATTTCATCCAAATTGGTGATGTGTGAGACACATATTAATTTGTAAAATATGGGTGAAATGGGAGATATTAAACACATCAATGATACTATTCATTGCGAGAAAGGTAATTTCACCCAAATCTCACAACTCACATGTGAGTGTGGGTCTGACATATATGATGAAATGGGTTCATGTGTGTATATGAGATCCACATCTCACCTTTGAATTGTGGAATTTAAATGAGACTATTATTTAGAAATAAATAGCATTACTTTAAACATATTTTGTCAATACAAGGGGCGGTGATTTATAAGATTTAAACACCGTGGGCTGTTTTAGAAATTTTTTCTTAAAAAAATATAAAGGAAATTATATATATATTTTTAAGGAAAACAATAAACCATTCCTTTTAAATACAATCTTGTTTTTAAAAGAGGTAAAGAAAAAAGAAAATAGATTTTTTAGAGTGAAGGAGCACGTTAATTAGTGCACCTTTCTTGCATCATTCCATTTTTATTTTTTTCGGATCTATGTTTTGAAAAAGAGTAACAAACATTTGATTTTTACAAGGGAAGGGCACGGATTACAGAAAGAAAAAAAAAAAACAAAAGAGAAGAAAAAAAGGGCATTAATTTCAAATTTTCTTGAATTTATGTTGGGAAAACTGTATTTTCATTTTTTTTTTCCCCCACATTCTTTCCGGAATTTGTTCGTAGTTGACCTTGAAGAAGATAAATATTTGACCATAAGCGGATTCAGTCCCTTAAATTCTCATTAGGGTTTACGAGCAAGAAGCATCTTCTTCTTCTCCTGTGATTTTCTTCACCTCTGATCAAAACACTGTTCTAAGCTGATGGAGATCAAGCTTTCATTCTCTCCCGATAACACTCCGTTGTCTGTGATTGCGGTGGCGAAGGTCGCCGGGATAGCTGTGCTGACAGATCCGTCCCTCACCTCCGGCTCCTATCCGATTTTCCGATTCTCTGATGAGTAAGCATTCTCCCAGTTCATAATCTCATGCATATTCCATTTTTATCTGAAGATCTCAGATATTTCCTAGAATCTAGAGCTGGTTGAGATCATATGCGGGACCCTTGTCTTTTTGCCCTTTCATTGCTTTGTCTTAACATTCTCTCATCAGTTCACTATGACAAATACAGAGCATAAGCTTAGAGAGAACCTGCGGTTTCTTTTTCTAGATATGTCCAAAGAGTTACCGGTGTTTTATCTACCACATCTCGATCAAAGATTGAAACTTTGAAAGGTTTCATCACAAGCCCTAGATCCTCGAACAGAGACTAGATTTGACCTAATTGTTTCTAGTTGTTCCCATCAAGTTCGTAATAGTCATATTTCGAGTTTATTATACTTGAAGTTTCATTGTTTAAAGTGTTCCCGGACTGCATGCATACATCCGTAGGGAATTTAGTGCAACATGGAAAATTTCATTGAGAGGAATCGGCAAAGAAAAGAAAAGGGGTCAAACATCTTAATGTTGAGAGATTGTCCTCTTTTATATTCTGTCGGGAGTTCAGATTGCTCCACCTAAGTAGACCAAGGAGGAGGAATTGGAAATGAAAAATGGGGAGCCAAAAGCTTTGCTTGGGTAGCTTAGGATTCAGTTTTTTTTTTTATTTAAATTATTTACATTCTGAATAAATTGGATTATTCATTTTATTGATTTTGGGTTGATAACGTGACATAATGTGTACTTTATAAATTTTGGACCTGTATTTTTTCGTATTTACTTTAATGTGTTTTTGTTATCTCTCTTTAATTGACGGCCTATTGGGTACTTTTTCCTTTTTTTTTTTTTGATTTAGAAAAAGAATGAAAAACTGCCGGCATTGCCACTGCTCAGTATAGTAACTATTTTTTATGAGAGTAACAATAAACATTCAACTAATATTTAGCCATGTATTTTTCACTTTTTAAAGTTGGTATTTACCATTTATATCGTTTATCAGAAAGCAAGCCAATATTTTATTTCATTTGTGTCTTTAAATTCCAAAGAGTTTGATTAGGTCTATTTTTTGTTCACAGGCAAGCACTGATATTATGTTAATTAGTTATAGACAAGCATTTTGTGTAGTTTGTTCATAATTGCTATCATATTTAAGCAGCGCTCAGGATTCAGTTTTTGAAAAATTTCTTACATTCCGAATAAATTGGATTATTCATTTTATTCCCTTTGGGTTGATAACACGACATAATGTGTGCTTTATAAATTTTGAACCTGTTTTTCTTTTCTTATTTACTTTTAATGTGTTTTTGTGATCTCTCTATAATTGATGGCCTATTGGGTACTTTTTCCTTGTTTATGTTGATTTAGAAAAAGAATGTAAAATTGCTGGCATTGCCACTGCTCAGTATAATAACTACTTTTGATGAGAGTAACCATATATATTCAACTATATTTAGCTATTTATTTTTCACTTTTTTAATTTGGTATCTGCCATTTATATCGTTTATCAGAAAGCAAGTCAATATTTTATTTCGCTTATGTCTTTAAATTCCATAGAGTTTGATTAGGTCCATTTTTTGTTCACAAGCAAGCACTGACATTATGGTAGTTAGTCATAGACAAGCATTTTGTGTAGTTTGTTCATAACTGGTATCATATTTAAGCAGCGCTTTAAGATTTACAAACTCATGATTTAGTCCAACTTTCACCAGACAGAAATTGCGTGGAACAAACGTACTTCTTCGTTATCTTGGTCGCGTAGCAAGAATTCCCAATTTTTATGGAGAGGATTCCTTCAAATCAAGCCAGGTGCTTCTCCCTTCATTTTGAAGTTCAGTAAATAACATTATTATTTTGTGAAAAAAAGGTTATTCTGTTTCTTACTATATTCTGATGTATTTATTTTTCCCTTTTTTATGATTAGATTGATGAATGGCTAGACTATGCCCCTATTCTTTCATCAGGTTCTGAATTTGAGGGTGCCTGCACCTATATCAATGGCTATTTGTTGAATCGAACCTTTTTGGTTGGCCATAGTTTGTCAATTGCAGATATTGCAATCTGGTCAGGACTTGCAGGTAACAATGCCGAACCCCACCCAAGTACTTGTTTGCTATGAAATCTCTTATTCAAGGATTGACGCCTTCAAATATTTAAAAACCTGTTTTCTTCTTTTTTATTTCAACTGTCAATTCGGAGGACCAGTTTTAAGGCAGACAGCACAATCACCTAATAGATGTGCAGATGATTCCTCTTCCAAAACTTAGAGTTCAGGCCCACTTGTAGGTGGTTGCCTAGAGTTCAGCACAATCACTTAATATTGTTCGATGCATGACAACTCCCTAAATGTTTGATCCTCTGCTGTTGCAGGAGTTGGCCAGAGATGGGAAAGTTTAAGAAAGTCAAAGAAATATGAAAATTTAGTACGGTGGTTTAATTCTGTTTCAGCAGAGTGTAGTACTGCCTTAGATGAAGTCACAGCAACATATGTTGGTAAAAAAGGCTTAGGAAAGTCAACAACAGCCAATGTAAAAGAGGAACGAAAATGTGCTAATAATTATTCAGAGAATGCAAATTGTGATACTTATAAAAATGTTAAAGAAGGATTTCGGTCTTCAAGTGAAGTTGATCTTCCAGATGCAGTGGTTGGAAAGGTACGCTTGCGATTTGCACCAGAACCTAGTGGCTTTCTTCATATTGGGCACTCAAAAGCTGCACTTCTAAATCAATATTTTGCTCAGAGGTATCAAGGTCAGTTGATTGTGCGTTTTGATGATACTAATCCTGCCAAAGAAAGCAATGAGTTTGTAGAAAATATTCTGAAAGATATTGAAACATTGGGTGTTAAGTATGAAGCAGTCACTTATGCTTCAGATTACTTTCCACGACTGATAGAAGTGGCTGAAAACTTGATACTTAAGGGTACAGCATACGTTGATGACACCCCACGCGAACAAATGCAGAAAGAAAGGATGGATGGCATTGAATCAGAAAACAGGAATAATAGCGTAGAGAAGAATATGGGCTTATGGAAATTGATGATTTCAGGGTCAGAAAGGGGTTTGCAGTGCTGTCTCCGGGGAAAAGCTAAATATGCAGGACCCAAACAAGTCTCTTCGGGATCCAGTTTATTACCGTTGCAATCCGCTTCCTCACCATCGCATTGGGGCTAAATATAAATTATACCCAACCTATGATTTTGCTTGCCCTTTTATTGATGCTGAAGAAGGTACTACACATGCACTTCGATCTAGTGAGTACCATGATCGTAATGCACAGTATCATAGGATACAGAAGGATATGGGAGTCAGAGAGGTCAAAATTTATGAATTTAGTCGCTTAAATATGGTGTATACACTCCTTAGCAAGCGTAAGCTTCTGTGGTTTGTTCAAAATGGTAAAGTTGAAGGATGGGATGATCCTCGTTTCCCCACTGTTCAAGGAATTGTGCGTAGAGGTCTGAAAGTGGAGGCATTAATACAATTTATTCTTGAACAGGTAGGCAATGTTGTCATTCACATGAACCATTTTCTCATTGCTGTGGCTGTTTCATGACCTCAAGTAGTTCTGCTTTGCCTTTGATTCCACACTTGGAAGATTCTGCTATTATCCTTAAATCCTGAAAGGGAAATTTATATTCTTTGCACAAGTATTATTTGCCTTGCTTTTCATGCAAATTTCTTGTTGATGCAAGTATGTCCTCAAATTTACATGGGATTTATTGTACCGTCTTTTTTGGATTACTGTTTTACAGGGCGCATCAAAGAATCTTAATCTTATGGAGTGGGACAAGCTCTGGACTATTAATAAGAAGATCATTGATCCAGTTTGTCCTAGGCACACTGCGGTTGTGGAAGAACATCACGTACTGTTGACTCTAGCTGATGGTCCTGAGAAACCATTTGTTCGCACCATACCAAGGCATAAGAAATATGAAGGTGCTGGAGAGAAGTCTACCACATATACAAACAGGATTTTGATAGATTATGCTGATGCAAAGTCCATTTCAGTAGATGAGGAGATAACTTTAATGGATTGGGGGAATGCCATAGTAAAAGAAATTGTGAAGGACCCGGAAGGAAAAATCACAGCAATTAATGGGAGTTTTGCATCTTGAAGGATCTGTTAAAACCACAAAGTTGAAGCTTACATGGCTACCTGAATCAAATGAACTAGTCAATCTGTCATTGGTGGAGTTTGATTACCTGATCACAAAGAAGAAGGTATATATTTTTGTTTTCCCACAAATTACATTCTATTAAAATAAAACTGTGAACATATCACACCACTAACAGGTTCACTATGATTTCTGCCCATCAAAGGGTTTTTCTTTAGGTCTGCATTTTGTTCATATATGGTTTAATGTGAAGTATGCATGCAAAGTAATTAGGATGGCATCTTCAATTAAAATCCTGATTCCCCACCGAGAGGATGTGTATTTCGAGGCTTCAGATGCCTAGGGATGTGTGTCAAACAAAATTCAATTTCTGAGCCGATTGCACTGGAAGTGTCCCTTCACCGAAGAGGGCATTCACAGTTGTCATCTGGAATGCAAACCAGAAGTGTCCCTTCACCAAAAAGGGCATTCACAGTGTGTATTTCGAGGCTTCAGATGCCTAGTGATGTGTGTCAAACAAAATTCAATTTCTGAGCCGATTGCACTGGAAGTGTCCCTTCACTGAAGAGGGCATTCACAGTTGTCATCTGGAATACAAACCAGAAGTGTCCCTTCACGAAAAAGGGCATTCACAGTTGTCATATGGAATGCAATTGCCATGCTAACTGTCTTCCCATGAATTAAATTGTTTGCTGGGAGAAGTGTCATAAATACTGTACCTTTGTTTGTCAAAGAGGCTTGGTCTATGAAGGTGTTGCTGTGGATTGCAATTGTTAGTGTGATTGCTGGGGATTGCGATAATTAGTGTTGCACACACATGGCCTCTTAACATGCTACCAATGGTCCAACTAATTGAATTGTCTGCAGGGAGAGGTTCCATCAACATTGTGTACCTTCTTAATCTTAGATCTATTTGTTGAAACAATTGTGGTTACATCATAATGTTGGTGTTTAAAATTATTTTACTTGCAGTTGGATGAGGGAGAGGAATTTCTGGATGTGCTTAACCCATGTACGAAGAGGGAGACTGCAGCACTCGGTGATTCCAATATGCGAAATTTGAAGCGTGGGGAGATATTGCAGCTGGAGAGGAAAGGCTATTTTAGATGTGATGTTCCTTTTGTTAGACCGTCAAAGCCTGTGATTCTTTTTGCAATTCCAGACGGCAGGCAGCAGACATCGTTGAAGTAAATTAAGACCTTACATTTCTCTCTGCAACCCCAAAGAGTTGCAAAAGACTTTTAGGTCGAAGATATTTCCCCTATGGCTACAAGACTTTGTTAACTATTTCCCAAAAACACGTTGTCAAATTGATTTCGAAGCAGACTTGTGGTGTAACAGAGCTAAATGATGAAATAGATATGAAGTTACTGTGATGCTTCATTGTTGTTAGCTTCTTTTGTCAGGTTGAAGGTTGATACTGAATCGAAATCATGCATAATCACGAACTTTTCTATGACTAGCTCTCACTCATTTTAGTAGCGTAACATATTGGGTTATACTTGATAAAATTTGCGTGATAGGTTGTGGGCTGTTTATGCCAGATCACATAATTTCATGGGCTGTTCATATGCGCCAGATTATATGAACAAATTTTTTTATAGTAGCAAAACTAAGCAAACGAGCACAATCTCGGCACATGATTTACGTGGTTCAGTATAAAGCCTCCGTCCACAGGCAAAGGGTGCAAAAGTCACTTTGTGAAATGGAGAATTACAGAGGAGATGATTGTCACACACATAAATCCCCTCTATGCACCTTCAAGAATACTCGAGCTCAATGTCTAGAAAATGTTGTCTTGAAGGGGCCTTTACGTGATATGATCAAACTGCCAGGAAAACTGTGTTGGACTGATTTAGTCACTGTTATTACATACTGGAAACTTAAACATAGTCGGCTATATGGAGACACAGTGCTACTGGTCTTGTAATGTGTATCAAAGCAGATATTATCCTTTAATCCTAATGTATCAGTCAAATATCACACGAACCGTCGAGTCGTATTGTACTCAGAGCCCAAGAATGTGTTTCACAGGCATTTTTTCAAAAATCCCGTACTTGTATCAGTAGCGATTTACTCTAGAAAAAGGCCCTATGTTTGATACTCCTAGGATGAGCAGGAACTCAAGAACTGTATCATCTTTTCGTTATTGTGGATTACAGTTCTGTCCAGCAGCGTCTCCCTGCTGTCTTTCCACTGTAAGTCTTATGTCTCCTCTTGTTTCACTGATTATTTTTCTTCTTGTGTTTGTGCAATTTTGTGACATGAACATGAAAACAAGTGTTTCCTTTATCACAAATATTCAACAGCAAAGGGTTTCATCACAAGATAAATAATGTATGAAAATATTTTAGCACACACCTGCAACCAGAAGCTGCCTCTTTCCAAGCTTATCCAACCTGAAAATTTCAGCATATAACTCCCTCCTTTCAGGACTGAGACCATGCAAGAAGCTAAAAAATATGTCCAAATGCTGCAGCAACTCTCTGAATATCCTTATTATTACATATGTCTGAGGCCTGTAGTGGTTGTTGCTGCTGGTTCTGATGCCAAGTACCATCTCTAGTTGTGTCAATGTAAACACTGGATTGGGGGATTTGATTCTGTATGGCACTTCCAACTAGGAATGGGGAATGGAGGTATTCGTACCATTTATTATTGGTTTCGAGGTCACCTTCCGTCTCGTTAATCTCAGTTTGCTTGCCTGGTTTTCCCCACTGTAAGACGCTCTTCTCAAAGGTGAAGCTGTCCCCATGCAGTTCATTGTTGCCATTAGTGTCACTGTCGCTACCGCCACTGCAGTTAAAAGTGTTGGCTTCCCAGTTCTGAACTCCACTGATAGTGAGAGAGCCTAGTGATGAATTGGGGATGTTTGCATTCGCCATTATATTGGAACTGAATTCATAAATCATCTGAGACGGTCTTGACATTTCGCTACAGCAGACAGCAGGAACAGAGCTGAAGGAAAAATGTTTCCCCTTATTCAACTGTTGAAAATAGAAATGCCCCACCGATTCAGAAGGACTTATCTAGGAAGAACTCCTGGGTGGGAGGAGGGAATATGGTGCCACTGTTTTTTTTTCTGGTGTCATTGATCTTATCAGAAGAAATATCTGCTGCCACTAAAGGTGGATTTGAGTTCTCCTCCTCGGTGAGGCTCGTGCCATTGTTTTTGTTCCCAGCAACCTCCCAGAGCGGCTTGTGAGTGTTGGGGTCAATGCCTCTGTGCCTCAACTTCTTCTTTATGCAAGAGTTCCATAAATTCTTTATTTCATTGTCTGTTCTTCCTGGTAGCTGAGCTGCTATCTGTGACCATCTGATGAAGAAGAACAAGATTTCACAACACACACACACACAAAAATAAAAGGGCGCTTTCAACGAAGGGCTGAAAGAAAGAGACGCTCGATTTTTGATGATCAGGATGCAACAGAGAATGAAATTGCCCACCTGTTGCCCAGGACAGCATGGAGTTCGATTACGCGGTCCTCTTCCTGCTGCGAGAACGACCCTCTCTTCAAATCAGGCCTCAAGTAGTTTATCCACCTGAGCCTACAGCTCTTTCCACACCTTTGCAGACCTGCGAATATTATGAATTTGTCGCGTGAGAATGCCCAGGAAAAACTGCAGGACTCCACATTACCCACAACCACAATAACTACCTGCAAGTTTTGGAACTGAGCTCCAACACCCATGCCCGAACTCGGTGATGTGTCTCGATAGTTTATCATCTTCCTCCGGAGACCACAGACCTTTCCTCAACTTCTGCTTGTAACAGCAAGAGTGCCTCCCCATGTAACCAGTCTGTGCAACAAACAGCCCAACCCACTTCCAGCGCTCGCAGAATGCTCAATGTAAGCTGCGGCAAAGTCTTCGCGTGACTTTCGCAATTAATGGGACTTCAGGAGTTGGGGTGTGATGAGCCCTGATAAAGGAAGGGTGGGAGAAAATGGAGCGGGCAGGCAGCTGGATGAGGAATTGAATTAATATGAGAACACCATGATTAGAGAAGGCTGTCTACTGTGGCTAACTGCAATAATGGGTGACGCTAATATACACTGTACTGTATTACATTACATTGTATTTTTCTGCAGAGAAGAAGTATATCATATACTTAATGCGCCATTGCTTCTCTCCTTACTCCATTACCTTCTGTGCCCATATAGCTTTCTGACCGCCTCTATTTGGCATTTTTGTTTATTTTTCCCAAACCATCATCACTTTGGATTCTTTATTTATTGGGTAAACAGAATTGGACATGTTTAATGCACACACAAGGGCATCTTCCCTCTTAAAATATCTTATCTGAACCTCCCAAATAATTCATGCATCCCAATTTTTATATAATGCCCACCTATTTCCCCATCCTTGTCCAAGTTCCATGCTTGTGTGCCAAACGAAAGCAAATACAGAAGCTGCCAAATGGTTCAGTCTCCATAGAATTTGGCCTGTTTTTCTGAAACTTTGCTTGAAAATTCTGTCATTTCCAGCTTCAAGCATGCTCTAAAATATTAATTGCACAACTCAATTCAATAGATCGAGCCCTCATGGGGAGTCCACTGTGTGATTGTATTAGATCATGTGTTTGGTATGTGCATGTGGTAGCCTTCTCTTCCCACAGTTCATTTTTCTTGAGCACATTCTTGACTTTGGGAAGGAACTTTGCCTCTCAATGATTAAAACTAATAATAATTAAAGGCATTAATAATAATGATAATAATAATAATAATAGTCTGACCTCTCTGTACTAATCTGTCTCCATGTTCTGATCATTGCGAAGCTTCCTTGGCATTAACAGCAGAGTCCCAATTTTCGAAACAGGAGGCTCCTATCCTAGGCTATTTGGTGCTTGTCCAAAGCTCATCGCCTTTCAGGAAACTATTCATGCCTGTATTTAAAATTTCAACCTTACGGATTGAAAGAGCACAAAAAATCAAAAACACCCTTCTTGTTTGTATATTTTTACGATATATATGGCCCTCATCCGTAGAGTAGAAGATCCAGAAATTTTGAACCTTGATCATGAATTTTTTAATTTTTCACCGAATAGATGAGGCTCATAACCATCTTGAAAATGTACGGAAATTGGCGAGTCTTGTTAATCTTTTATGCTCTTTCGGTCCGTACGATTGAAAATCTAAACATGTGTATTTCTCCGGAGGACGATCGAGGGCGAGCACCAAATAATCCAGCGGTTGGGTTTCATCCTAATTCAGACAACCCGGGTTGAACAGCCAAATGTTCAATAAAATCCCGGTAAAAGATTGCTTAATCATCTCCATGCCTCATCATATACTCGCGAGCATTGTTTTCGGAGGGCGTATGAGCTGTTAGTTGGAAGTCAACTTGCAAGTTCATCTTGGTCCTTTTATGGTTGATATATAAGAAGAAATCAATTCGGTCCCTCCGCCATTTTTAATGCGAATCGCGGAGTATAATTCTTTGCTTGGTGAAAGCTGCGTATGGTTGTTTCATTCTAGCTATCTAATTATTGGAAAATAAAAATATCGGTACTCATTTACATTTTAATTTAAAAATGATCGGACAACTAGGATGAAAGAACATGTACGTGTCTCTCATCTCATGGAAGGATTGCACCATGTAGTTCCCGCAAATTCCTTTATTTATTTTCCTCTCTATTTTCATTCTTATCCAAGTGGGCCTATGCCTTGTACAAATCGCATTTAACTTGTTTTGTTTTGAAGTTCTTGATAGTGAATTAATTCATGAAAAACGTTCAGAAACAAAATGTTACTGAGGTCCAAGTATATAGCTAAGTAAAACAAACATTCTCATTATGCACCCGTGTGCTTGTAACACTTCATGAACTTTGTAAATAGTCCGTGTTCATAAAATTATTGTTAATCCAAATTAATGGGGTGGAGCTCAAATTGGCCGATCGGACATTTCAACAAACGTTTTAATTATCAAATTAGCCATGGGCACAGGCTATGCATGTTACGACTCTCCCAAGGATGAGACACTGAGGCCAAATAACTTAACATGAACCATTTTAATATGTGTGTGTATATATATATATCATAAATATGTTCTTTGTCAATGTTATTTTCTATATCCATGTGTGTCGCATCATAGAGGTTGGAGGACAGTTTAGGAAAAATGAAAAAGGAGTCCAAGGAGAGAAATGAAGCAATCATTTTGATAGGCTGTAATAAAGAGATGGGAAGAACCAAAAATAAATAAATAAATAAATATAATTTTGAAATGAAATCGTGAGACAAATTATAAATAAGGAAGAACTTTATTTTAAAATGGACAAACTGTTTAGTTCTTGCGGAAATAGGGGATAACTTTAATCTTTAGCCTTTAGTGGCTAATAATTGAATTGTAGGTACTTTCTTAATAATCTATACGATTAGAAAGGGATTGGGTGAAAATCAATTATTTTTCATCAATCAAACCCCAAAATTTTAAAATATTCAAAAATACCTTTATTTTTTTAGATTATTTATTTATTATTAGAAAGGGGCTGGGGTGAAAACTAGCTATTTTCAATCAATCAAACTGTATAATCTTAAAATGTCTAAAATCTTACTATTAGAAAGGGGTTGTGGTAAAAAGCGATTATTTTCCATCAATCAAACCCTACAACCTTGAAATGTCTAAAATACCCTCAACATTCCAACATCTGCTCAAAACTAACAGAATAACATTGAAAATCAAATATTTTATAGGTATGGAAGTTATTCTCTCAACTGCCCACCCCTAACTTTTCTCTCTACTACTTTCACTTTTATCGTTTTTAATACAAATCCATTCTTTTTTCCTTTTCAATTATTTTTTTAATCTTCTATATTTAAATAAATTTATTTAAAATTTATATTAATGAAAAAATCATTGAGTACGTTCAATACGACTAGTTTTATTAGAAAAGAGAAGTTCATCCAAACTATTTAATTATTGGGGACATGAAGGAAAGATAAATGGATTTATTTTTTTGAGAAATGGGGTGTCTCGACAATTGGACCCACTAATCTCTCCATTCATAGCAATAATTTTTAAGTAAATCCGATTCTATACATGCAGGTAATAAACACAAAAAAAAAAAGAAGAAAGAAAGATAAAAATAACAATAATGTGGGAATCGATTCAGACAGAGTGTCCGAAGAAACGCACATGAAGCCTCGAGTATATTATAATTTCAATCGAAGTTGAGCAGTATGATCTTTTGGCATGATCATATTATATCCATGTCGGCCATGTCGGTCACCGACTACCAGAACAGAACAATTTCCCTGTTAAACCAAATTAATTTTTGGTGCCTAATCCACTTGTACGATACATATCATCTGAAGTTGAAAATATCCTAAATTTATAAATTTGAATAAAATTTTATTTATCTCGAGTTTCTCTTTCTACCTTTATTTCACAAGGTTGTTTAATTTCACAAACTTAGAGCGTGGATCTAGAACCTGTACCCTTTATGTATTTAGTCAAATTTTCTTTTTTTTTTAACAAAGTAATGGTATTAATATGACGCTATGTTCACCAAACCCTTGTGAACGTTATTCATGTGAGAGCGATGTTGTTGAGAATTCCACATCGATTTGGGCCTCATTAGTTTGGTGCTTGAAAGATTAATTAGATTATTCCCTTCATTACTAATTGATTTTGAGGTGAAAACTTAATATGGTATCAGAGCATGGTTCTATTTGCCCAATAATGATCTGTCCATTTGTATTTGTGCGTGTTGTAACTGCACAAAGGGGAACTATTTGTCGGACTTTACCTATTGATTTTGAGGTAGAACTTTAACAGATACGACCCCGGAAACAGGCCCCAAATGGCGGAAAGGAGAGAGAATTCACCCTTTTCATTGCTTTCTATTCTGTGTACGGAAGCTTAACAATGATTAGGAGTTACATGGAAACAATGCCAAAGCATGGAAGAAGGGTTTTGGCTTTTGATTTCTTTTATAGAAACTGTCAATGTACTTGAAATAAATATTTGAATTCATGTCAAAATGAATTAAACTCACATATCATACATACAACTCCAGGAGCCACGTAAGTGAATGCACAGATACCAGTCTCTCCAGTGTGTGTGTGCAGTCTCTGCAATATGCAGTTATACTGCCACAGAGAATATAATTCAATTAACCGGTTCTTCATTCTGCATTTTCACAAGACCCTTGTATCCTGCGACAAGCCGATCCCCTCCCCCTTTAATTCGCGATGTTATTGCGTTGGATCGGTCGCAGCTTGCTGATAAAATGACAAGCTCTTTACTCTTCAAGCCACTAATCTCACGTTAGTAATCATTTCAACGATGCAAACAAACATCGAGGGTTGCCAAAGTCAACTCGCAAGCAGCCGCGAACATCAGGAGCTCGATTCAAGATCATCTTTTAATGCCAATAGTCATCACAAAGTAAAAACTAAAAACAAGCAGCGAGCTGAAGAACAAACCCGTAAAACGTATTGCATTCCCGTTGGGAACACCATTGGTGCCATACAGTATCTGTTTCCCATTGACACAATCTGCAGGATATGTATATATAACACAGAAACCATGTAGTAATGTATGATCATCCGTATTTTGGAGTCAAAGCTACAGGAACTTGAATTCGAAGCGCTTCCAAGTACTCGATGGCCTGAAATTCAACGTTAAGCTTCTCTTGAGAAATTATTTGGTGAAAGTTTGGCCATTTATTTGCAGTGTTCACAGAAAATGCAACTGCTTTAAGCTTCAACTTCGAGTTAAACTGTCATTGCTTGAAATGTGCAAGGAAAACTTGTTTCTGAATTTTCCCACTATTTTCAGATGTGGGAAAATCGAACTATAGAATGTGAAACAACCTTCTCACTTCGATGTTATAAAGCGTTCTTGAAGTGCACACATTTTCTCATTGATCCTATCCCTTCGTCTCTGAAGATGTAGAAAAATAATGCCAGACTTATCTTAGTTTAGACCTACACGTTGTAAATAAATATGAGAGCCAGAAATACAGTATCACTACTAGTAAATCTCTTGTTTATTTATTTATTTTTTTATATAGGAAGGTTTTGAACACCCTTCAAGAAAATTTCTCATGGCATCTTCTCCTTATACCACGCTTTGGATCTTTTGAGGCTCCCCCTACGCTGTCGCCTGAGCAGTGAGCATGATGAAGAAGAAGAAGAAGCAACGCATTCTTGTAGCTAAATTTGCAGCACAAACTCAGTTCGGGAAATGATCGCTATTGACGGCATTTCCTTGGCAAACACCATGTGATTGCTCAGCAGGGGATGGCTTAGTTACCAATGGTTTTAGATCAGCCATTGGTGGCCGCAAATTGGTCTGGCTGTGTGTTGCAGTAGAGGACTTGTTAGGCATGGAGCTGGAACGCTTGCAACAGGCGACTACTTTGTTACAAAATGGCACTCTGACGAGCAAATGCGTGCCGCCGGCGATCTCTAATTACCTGATTGTAGCTGCCGCCACTACTACTGCTACTTTGCTTCCACATAGAACATATTACTATACTCTCTTTCAAATCATGCGAGTGGCCATTAATAAGGGGCGCGCTGTGCCTATATTGAGTCATCCCAAGGTCACTAATACTAACTAAAGAAAAAATCCAGAATGTTCTTTATCTGTGTCATGGATTCCTGTGAAATGCCAAGAGAGAAAACAACCGCAGCAAGCCCTTCAACGCACGCGAAACACAGCAGGAACCCAACCACAAGAAAACCGCAGCTAAACTGGAAAAAAGAACAACAAAGAAGAAGGAGCAAGAGGAACCCCCAGACAAAACGAGACACCCAAGGCTGCACTGAAGGCCTCTACAAACTGAAAGCTGAAGACAAAAATCACAGCGGACAAACCAAATGAACCCACGCACCCTCCAATCACTAGAGTCACTTCTCACCATTGCAGCAAGGACCTCAGTAACCACCTCATGGGAATCATTGATAAGATACTTCAATCAACGTACCATGCAATCGTCTTGACTCGATCCCATGTTGCATGATGGCACCCACCGCGGAAAATCTGTCACTATGTAATCCATTGTTCCAAATTTTCCTGCTTCAGCATCTTTATCATAAGGCTTGACTGAGTGAGAGATGGTAGAATGTTAGACATGGGATTCTTTCTAGCTCTGTTGAACTGGTTTTGCATCATACTCTGACCATTTCATAACACCTTGAGAATTTTTTTATCTGGGTTCTTTTGAGAATTTAACTTAGTTAAGAAATCCGTGATGGGTTCTTCAACATTTGATTATTTGGAGACGATTCAGAGACTCATTAGGTGGTTTTATCCAAGTAACTATTTAAAGATTTTCTTTTGAAGACTCACTTATTTAAATATCAATACCAATAAAATAAACAACTCATGCACGCCAAACGAACAATGATTCAAGTAGGGGAATGTACATACTCATACGTACACACACATTGTTTTGGGTATGATGAGGGTCACCATGCTCCATGATTCATGTGATTGGGTAGATGCCTATTTGGCGCATGCGGGAGACGGCAAAGCAAAAATAAATAAATAAACAACAAAATGCACAGTGACCGACACGCGTTAAGAAAAGAAAATGAGAAAAACGCAACGACACTTGGCCCCCCTTTACCTTTCTACGAAATGGGATATACTTTTGTCATCTGATAGCTTTTAAAATTTTGCAGGGTCTTATCATTTTGATTAGAAGATTATGATAAATGTTGCGATCCTTTGATCGACCAAGTCATTTTCGCATGACATTACGTCCTCCGTAAATAGGATAAATTTAGTAAGACTCACCTTTATTTATGAAATTCATCTTATACTGTAGGTGATAGAATTTATTCAAAATTTATCTTCTTAGGAAGAATAGTATTACTTGTATCTCACAATCACTGAATTTTGGATAATTTAACTAATTGGAATGACAAAAGAGTTCAAGTGCAAAAATGTAATTAAAATTATTATAACGTGCGCGTTAAGGAACGTGGGGATCCCCGGTGTGGCGTGGCGTGGTGTGTTCTATATAATCCGAATCCTTATCCTCTTCTGCCGTTATCCAGTGAGAGAGACGGAGCGTGTGTTCTAAAAACTCAGAAGAGAAACAAAGACTTGTTTGTGTTCTTTCTGATTCTCCTCATCAAGAGAGATCTTAAACTCGAAATACATACATACATATATATATATAGAGAGAGAGAGAGAGAGAGAGGAAAAGAGAAAATGGCAAGCGAGGGAACAGCTAACTGCGTTGACATAATCCTCGCCATCATCCTCCCTCCACTCGGCGTCTTCCTCAAGTTCGGCTGCAAGGTCTCTCTCTCTCTCTCGTGATGGGTTTAAATTTAGCACCAGCAAGGATCTTGTTTCTCTTTGATTTGGTTTCTGTTTGCATATTGTTGTTTGGGGGAGAGGGATGGGAGCTGATAGAGCTTTGTGGGTGTACTTATGCAGGCGGAGTTTTGGATCTGTCTGTTGTTGACGATTCTGGGTTATCTCCCCGGGATTATCTATGCTGTGTATGCCATCACCAAGTGAATTTATCACCCTCCTCGCTACTACTACTACTACTACTACTTTGTAAGTCTCCCTCCCCCTCCCATTTATTTTTATCCATTTTATATTATTTAATGGGTGAATTCACGGGTCACGACCTTACTTGGTTATCATCTCTACCCTCGTTTCAATTAGTATTCTCATAAATCAATCAATATTTCATAAAATTAATTTCAGCGGGAAGGGCAAAACCTTGAAACCAATTAAATAGGTAATGAGTGGAGCCTACGAGTCAATAAGAGCAAAAAATTAAAAAAAATCATCTTATAATGGGATGGATGAATTTAGGTGCGATTTGGGGGGATTGAAGGGATATTAATATACAAACGAGCACCCATGGTTATGATTCAAAATGGGTGGACTCAAGCGTGGGCATGGTAAATATGCCGGGTCTACACACACACACACGTACAAGAGAATCAACACAGCATACCCTCTGCCGCTCTGTCAAATACCTGAGGGAAATTATTACTTCTGGATACAATCTTGTCTTCGATGATAGTTGTAAACGAAGCATGTTACGTACCGAGTCACTCACATGTGCCTCTGTCGTGCATTGGACAGGTGGAGATGTAAGAAGAAGCGCCGCCGGGCAAGCCCTTGAGGCGCACTCGTGTGCTACTAGTCGACTGTATTCGTTCCCCTACTGTTTTTGTTCTCAGTGTATATCTCTGTGGAGCATGAACCGTGATGTAATGGTGGCAGTGGCGCCTATATCAGTGCTTTCTTACTCGTCCCCCCTTGTTTCAACGTGTGATCATATGGTTTTATTTTTTATTTTTTCGCTTTCTTTACAATAATATAGTTTCTATGATATGGAAACGATCTTTGTTGCTCATTTCTTGGATCGCTATCTCGACATGGTGGTGCTGTCACACCCCACCTACACCCTTCCTACACCCTTTATTTCTTAGACAACTGTGATAAGGTGCATGACAACTTGCAATTACACACCATTCATAATGGGTGCAGCGTGAAAAAGTGGCATCTCGTGTTCCTGATGTAATCAAGATGCATCCATTATCATGTTGCAACCATCATCATCGGGGTGTATTTAATTGCAACATACATTTAGCTAGGGCTGCAAAGCTGAGCCGAGCTCGACTCGGTTGACGACTCAGATCAAACAAACTGGCTTCGCCATGCTCAGGCTTTGCCTTTTTAGGAGAGCTTGAGCTCAGCTCGGTGCATGACTTGAGCTTTAAAAGAGCTGGTCAAGCTCGGCTTGAAACGTCTACAAAAAGCTCGAGGCAGGTTTGAGCCCGGCTAGCGATAAGCTCCTTAAAAGTATGTAGCATGTTAATGAACAAGGCTTACTTTATAAATAAACTCAGTACTTTTAAATTTTAAATCTTTCTGCGCTCAATAATTTAGGAGCCCTCAGTTTATTTAATACAAGAAAAGCCGAGAGAAACACTTAAATATCTATAATGGAAACTGTGGGGCTCCCACGAGATAGAAAGTGAGGGGAGGTGGGCCCCCTTTTTATATAAGGAATAGACCTAACAAACGGGTACTCACGGGTACGGGTACCCGTTTTTTAACGGGGATACAACCCTCTACCCGCTATCCCTTTGCAACATCATCATCTTCAACCCCAGTTTCTATGCCTCACATGCATTCATCCCACCAATTCATTCCTAGACAACCAAGACAAACAAAATGTTCAAATTCCAAATACCTGCAATCCTGTGTTTCCCTCTAATTTCTTTCTCTTTCAATATAACTTCGTCTTTCAAGATCAAAAACACCAAAAATAAATTACGAAGGAAAAAAGAAAAGAGGGCGATAGAACAGATCTATTCTGAGCATATATATATATATATGAAATCACACCTGAAGAGAAGGAGAGAGGGGTGGGTGGGGGGTGGAGGGGAGTTCTTACCTGAGGATATCATGGCTACTGTATCGGAGGGATCCGTGGATCTGGAATGGCGGAGGGGAAGCCATGGAACTGGAATGGAGCAGCTAGGGTGTGGAAGTAGCAGATGAAATGAAAGTAAAACCCTAATTTTGCTTTTAAACTATTTATATGGGTAAATGGGTACCCGCGGGTATGGGTCCAAACGGGTCGGCCCGTACAGGTAACAAGCCCTAAAAAATTGTACACATTACCTGACTTTTTGCAAGTACCCACAGGTAAGGGGCAGGCTTTGGCTCATCCGCATTGCCCACCCCATTCCTATCTAATCGATTAATATTAATATCTAACAATAATATCTAATGTATTTTGTTAATAGCTAACAATTAAGTAACTAGTCAACCAGTATATACTCACGCTCTCATTTAACAAGTCCAACTTCAATACAGGTCTGTATTTGGCTCACAAGCCTTATCAAGCGAGCCTAACAAGCTCGTTATCCAAACAGGCCTTTAATTGCTTGTGAGCAGCACCCTACATCCAACAGGCTCCCATTGACAAGCAAAACTGGCATCAGTCCCATTAAACTGGATACCCATGACATACATTTTACATCCAACAGTTCATTATTAGTAGCCTCAAATGCGCGATTCCACACATAAGACGGGCAATTATGTGGGGTTGTTCAAATATTTACCTGTTAGCCCTTGAACTGCCATTCCCTACGACACATGGGACAATGTGCTTGAGGAGTCTGTGAATTCACCCATTTCAATATACAATGGAGATGGAAAGCATGGTTGCATGCTCCCCAAACTGCAAACATGGAAGGTGATAAATTAGATGTTTAGTCTCCACCACATATGAAATTAACAACTGGTATAAGGTTAGATGTCTTAGAAGTATCAGCATCAAACTGAAACAATTGCCACCATATCACAAATACGTATTGCTTCACAACAAGTGTACAAAGACAAAGCTTTAGACACAATTCTCAGATGCATATTTTATTTTTATCTTTATCTTTTGTTGAATTCATATGGGAGAAAGGGGGAAGCCACATGGAAGAGCCTAATTTTCAGATGCATATGTTTGCAAATCAACCTCCCACAAACACCAATCACTAAAAGCGAAACTATTTCTTTTCGGCATAAGTGAGTGGATCTTAAGAATACAAGTGAGGGTTATTCAAGTATGCATGTTTCACAGTAAAGATGTATTTATGTTGCATGAAGTATCTTTCTGATATAAAGCACCAAATAGGTCCACTTGATTGTTAGCACATAAAAAAAATAAAGCTGAAAAGTGCTTTCAAATAGGAGTTACACTCAAGCTAGAATGCTTAGCAGGTACATGGCTATGAATTTTCAATCACCAAAGGTAGACAATTTGGTGTTTGTGCAGCTGATGCATGGTCATCATGGGTCTTAAAGATTAATATGACAAAATACTAAGAGACCAGGTAAAATAATGTTATCACTAACTTACTGAGTGGGCAATCATCCCCTGGGAGCTTGCAATCAGGACAGCAACCATCAAAGGCCATCCTACAAATTCCACACGTCTCATCTTGGGCATCCCACGTCCAAGAAGCAACAGCATGCCACCTAATAATTTTGCAGAAGGCAGTACACCTTATTACTACTTAAATACAACTAATAGATGAGCAAGATAAAATATCACATGCTCTGCTGAATTGTATATAAAAAAATATATAATAGATAAAAATAAAATATAAGAGAACGAGAACATACTCTATTTCAAAATCCAGTGGAGTTCCACAGAGGAATTGGTCAAGCAAAACCTTTTTCAATAACAATCTCAGAATATGACACGGTTGCAGCAATTTAGTTCAGAGAACTCGGGAGAGTTAACAATAAAAATCACATTTCTTTTCAGGAGAATCTAGACCTGCCCGGCAACATGTAAATGAATTTATCTGATTACTAGATTACTGTTACATGCACATATACAAGCAGCAACAGGTAGCAAAAAATTGCCATTTGTAAGAGGCAGATCGTTAAGGAAAGCCAACCCTGGTATACAAGGGCCCCTGATTTACGAGGAAAGGGAAAGTGTTGTTTACATTCCCTTTTGAGTCTCTTCTCAAAGAGTCTGTTTCCAAGCATTGAGGCCGTGAGCTTCTTTTCCCAAGGAGCGGCCTTGCAGGTTGCGCGAAGGCTCACCCTCAAAAACAAAACATTACAATATATTATTAAAATATATATTGAAACAAAGAAAATATGACAGTGTCCTGACAGACGGTATTTGACACTGGAACAAAAATAGCACCAGAACAATTTTAATTAGATACTGGTTCCTACTGATAACACAATGCTATGAACAGGGAACACACTAGATCAATATCCAAATCCTGAATTTATTCAAGTAAGCTAATAAAATTAAACTATAAACTTTGATATAATATACTTCAAACAGTTTAGGAGTGGAAAGATGATGTTATGATATAAGGAAGCGGTCTATACACGATAAACAGTATGAACATTGCATAATCGAACAACAGTTCAGATCCTTCTTTGCTGTTGTGAGGATCCTAATTACTAGGCGTGCTTCACATGAATTTTTACATTGCCCGACTGACAGGAACACAGTGCAAGAGGTATAGCTGATAATGCATAAAGAAATCCTCTCTCCAATGAATCAATATTTCATTGTTTGAATATTGATTTGTCCAATGGCTCCGAACTTAACTCATGGAAGATTTTTATTGCTGGATAGAGGGATAGGTAAAATCCCTGATCAACTGAATGCAATTACATTATTAATGCTCAAGAAATATGATTTTCCATATCAGCAACTATGCAGTGAAGCTGGGTACTAAAGCAACAAGTTACCATGAATAAAAAGAAATAAATCATGGTATACTCAAAGGTGGAGCAAGGACTAAAGAGGTGGAGAGAGGGACTTGCCAGAGGTTGAGCAAGGATTGATAAGTAGTTTAGACTGGTACAATGTTCTTAAATTATTCTGAAGATATTAAACGTAAAAATATTTAGATAATAAATATTTGGACAATTTTGCAACAACGGGCTCATCATGAAAAGGATATGCAGGCCAAGAGTGAAGACAATAATATGGTATAGTACACTGCATGGTGAAAGTATATAACATTAAAAGAAGGATACGCAAAATCTTGACTTTCATCTCCTTCCCCAGCAAACCCAGCACCAAACCCTGCAAAACTAGCACATATGTTTTTTAAGGAAACACATTGCAGTGCATGGCCATATACTCAACTTGGTTTCTAGCAGCGAGAATATAAATTTTACATGCTTTATCCAGTACCAACTTATGATCAGCCACCACAAGTCAGTTGAATTTCAACCATGAAGATTCCAATATACAAGCTTATGACATGTAGCTCTGGTTGAACGGATGAGATAATGTTATTAATAAATAGTAAACAACCATTAACGTATTGTGCAATTTTATAGAAGTGCTCTGTTGTGTCAAGCTATATTGATGAATCCACAATAAAAATTAGTCAAACCAGAGTTGTCAAACGCGTTGCTCTTAAGGCGCCAAGGTCACCTATTGCTGAAGAAAATCTAAATTTTATCAACATCCTCCAGATCATCATCATCATCTACCAAAGTGTAATATGAGACATAATTACTTAGTGTGTATAATACATATTATACTTTTGTACAAATTAGTGTATTTTCAATATATGTTATCAATGTTAAAAGTATACGCATCATCATTGTTAATTTTGTCTGTATAGTTACTTCGTGCGTGTGTTTGTGGGTTAAAAACCATATAGTTAACTGGTGTGGTGTGAAGTTAAATGATACCATTGCTGCTTTGGCTAAACGGATCAGTGACTGGGCCAGGAGATCGGGTTGTTGGGTCCAACCCAGGCCATTTTCTTCTCTAGGCTGATAGAGGCCATGACATTAATGGTGAATTGATCAAGTGAAAGTATACATAGGATTCAACAATTTCGCAATCAGCATAAGACATCGGGGAGCCATTAATTCCGCATCAGACTGTTTCTTCTTGCTGCTACGCCACATATGAGTCAGACACATCCAAGTGGATGATGGGTCACCAGTTCACCCACTGACAACAACTTCCTTATCAGATTGTTTCTTATTACGCGCCTTATAATATTACAGAATCTTTCATACAACCGAAGCGACATTCTAAAGAACAAGTAATCATCGTAATCAGCGACCGGTCATCTTGATGCACATTGAAGCAATAAGTTACGCAAACATCAAAACAAAACAAAACCAAAATAAAAAATGACAAGAAGTATATGAAGGAAACTAGAGGCGCAGAAGAATGAAATGCAGGACTGACCCTTTTCTGCAAACGAATTGTCCAGAAACTCAGCGCACAAACGAATTGCGGAAGCCCCAATCGAGCGAACGAAGAAAACGGAAAGTCACAGTCGTTTCGATGGATGAGTGTGGAGGAGCGACCGAGTAGTGTTAGGCGATAGAGGGATTTCAGGGACTAGACCGTGTCTGGTTTCGGGAAAATAATAATTTTTAGAGACAATTAGGCAAATTCCGGTTTAAATTTCACGGAAATCCCTATATTCATCCCCTATTACCTTAGATTTTAAAATTAGAAAAATATTTAAAACACTGCGTATTATGGGTAATTATCAAGGAGACTCATTATAATTTTAATCTTTTATCACACCCTTTGTATTTATGAAAATAGCCCAATAATAAATGTATGACATCTAATTCCATCCAAATTAATTACGAAAAATCATTAAAAAAGAATAAATATGAAAATTAAAGAGGAAAAAAGAGAAAAAATTATTATTATATATATATATATATATATATATATATATATATATATATTATAATTAATATAAAAATATTCATTCCTCAAAACCTCTCTCGTTAGATCAAATTTCAATTGCTTTTCTCTCTCGTCTTCAATATCACGATTCATAAGTTAATTAAAAATATTAATTTTTTAATTATAATAATTTCTTCTCTCCTTTTTTCCCCTTAATTTTCAGGATTTGTTTTATTTTATTTTCCAATGATTTTTATTATCAATTTAGATTGAACTGGATTGCAAGAACTTATTAAATAATTTTCATAAGTACAAAAAATGTGATAAAAAAAATTTGAAACCATATGAGATCTCTTCAATAATCACCCGAATTACATGGGGTGCTTTAGATATTTTTCCAATTTTAAAATTATCCTCAATGTATCTCTTGCCATTAATAAACAACGGGTTTTCATTGATTTTGATAACTTTTGCGCGTTCTCTCTCATTTCTTTTCTTCCTAATCTATTTTTTTTTTCTCTTTCCCTTTCATTCCTATGGACTAATTAGGATAGAAAATGAACAAAATTTGAAAAAAAAAAAAAACACAAAGAAAAACCGTTAAAAAGGCCTATATTAGGCCTAGATTTAGAGTTCGGGCATAAATTGCAATAACTAAAAATATAACGGAAATATAAGCGGAATGGCTCTCATGCTTGGCTTTTCAGTGGAATTTTTGTGTGGTTGTTTTAGAGCAACTTACCATCAACTCCAAAAAATTTCACAATCTATGGTCTTCTAGGTCAAATCAAGAGAGTTATTCGTCAAATGAGTTGGCATGGAAATCGAGGTTTGTAATATATGTGATTCCCGTACCTTTCATTGATCTTTTTATACGTAATTCGCATGAAATCAAAATTAGTAATATGTCGGAAAAGTTGCTTTAAACCAGTCACACATTGGTAAAAAAAAAATAAAAATAAAAATCTCTTTCATGCTTTTTCTCTACTGGTCTCTAGATAATTTAATCCACGTTCAAAATTCATAAATTTAAAAATCTCATCCATTTTGATAATATTTAGTGTTAAATTATCAAGAGGATGGGGAAAAAAAATTGCCCCTGATTAGGAACTTTGTTAGGATATGGGAAGATCTTGGTTACTCCCTCCAGCTCTGCTCCTCATTAGGAAGGCATCCCAGCAAGTCAATGGGTGGAGTCATTATGGTGCAATTTTTATATGGAGTCTTTAAACCCATTTACTCCATTTTCTTTTTGGCTTTAACTCAATTACCATTAGAGCCAAGTAACACAACCAGAAATTTGTCAACATTATCATGAGCACTTTTACATAATCAAGGAGATTGCATGATTAACAATTTCCTTTTCTTGTTGTACATGATATACATAAGCAATTAATGTACATATAATTTAACTGTAGCCCATTACATGTACCACATAGTTACGCCAAGTATTCGATTGAAGTGCGACACCTCCTTCAAATGAATATAAGCCTAGTGATCAGTGTCGAATGGAGAAGGGATAATGTATTGGCTTGCCTAGCTCTTTGCAATAAGTTGATGGATCAAATCACAATATTTTCAAATCATTGGGAGAATTTCTACAATAATAATGGATTGATCCATCATTTAGCGTGGCATTTGTGGTGAAGAAGAGATCTCGTCAATTTAATGTACACATTATGATGAATATTGATTGTGTTTTACGAGGGGGGCTGATTGTGCATATGTCATGTACAAGGGCTGGCCATTTCCTTAACCCCTCTATATATTATTATCTTTGGATATGTTGCTGCTGTTAATACAGGGAGAAGGAAGAGTGGAAGTGATCATGACGAGGAAGAAGGTGAAGTTGGCGTACATAACGAACGAGTCGGCCCGAAAAGCGACGTTCAAGAAGAGGAAGAAGGGAGTGATGAAGAAGGTGAGCGAGCTGAGCACGCTGTGCGACGTGAGAGCGTGCGCGATCATATACAGCCCGTACGATGCGCAGCCAGAGGTGTGGCCTGGTTCTCCTGGTACGGCCCAACTGGTGCTGTCGGAGTTCAAGAAGATGCCGGAGATGGAGCAGAGCAAGAAGATGGTGAATCAGGAGAGCTTCCTCAAACAAAGGTTGGCCAAAGTGAAGGAGCAGTTGAAGAAACAGCACAAAGATAATCGAGAGAAGGAGATCACTTGTCTCATGTACCGAACCCTCACCCTCACTTCTAATAGCAACAACAAGGGCGGTGGCAACGGTAACTTTTTGTTGCAGGGCCTTAGCATGGTGGACCTCAACGATCTTGGATGGATCATCGATCAGAATTTGAAGGATATTCATGCTCGTATGGACGATCTCAGGGAGAAGGAGAAGGAGAAGAGGAGAGAAGAAGAGGAAGAGGAGGAGAAGAAGGTGGTGGCGGGGATGGGGGATGGTGGTGTACTAGGAGCGGAGGTGGGGGCGAGTAGCAGTAGCAGTAATAGTAATAATAATGGGGCGACGGAGACAGAAATGCTGCAGAATCCATGGCTGATGAACCTCCTCGGCCCGAACGATCACATGGGATTTTGTGGTGTTGGCGGTGGGGAGGACATGAACATGAACATGAATTCCATGAACATGATGTTGCAGTCCTTTGGGGAGGATCCTCATTCCCACAATGCCTTCTGGTCTACTTTTTTCCCTTGATTTATATATAATAAAGTTCGCAACGCACCAGCCTACAATCGATTTTATTGTTTGGTTTGGACGAGTTCACTTCAAGTCGAGATTGATCCCTTGTGTGTTCTTTTTTCCTCTTTCTATAGATATGGGGCAATTGCTTTTTTGTGCCTTGAATTGAATGTGCTTCTACATACATATCCTCAAAGAATGGTAGCCTTTCTCTGTGATGCTTTCCGTTTCTCCATCAGTGTCAAGGAAAATCATTTGTCAGTTGATGGATGGACCTCTTTCTCTCCCTCTATCTTGCTCTTAGTTGTCACCATGTATTACTATGTTCTGTTGATACTTTCCATTGTAGTGAAAGAAACATATGGGTTTTTTTTCTTTTACCAACAATTGTTATCAGATATGGTTTCTGAGGGCAACAAGTCCAGAGGAACACCTTCAATTTTTGTAATAATTCAAAGTCAAACAAATCTTAGAAGTGCGTTCAATTGATTCAACATCGATTAGCCTCAAAAAGAGGGGTTGAGGGTTGAAACGAACATGTATATATATATATTTATGTATGTAGGTAGGCAACAAGAATTCTTGATCAGTTCAGAGTTAACAATAGCGCAAACTTGTATTTCTTTGGTTGATAGACCCAAAGGATTTATCATTCTTAAGGAGTGCAGATTCACAATAAACATATGGAGATGATTGTGCATCAAATAATATCGAAAGAGTTGGTTTCAGACGTATTGTCTGAGTATAGGTCTTACCGTTCCGTCATCTAGCTTATGTTCTTCATGTAACATTCAGACCGAGTGACTATGAAATTACACTGATACTTTCACATATTATGGGTAACGTAGGAGACATCTCTGTGGTAGTCTCAGTTCACATGAATATAATGCAATTCAACATGGTTGCAAGCAACGGATCTCATGGAACGAACCACTTCCCAATTAGACTATGCATTAATATGACCAACCATTTGAGTGCATGCACTGTTCAGCTCTTCAATATAAGAGTTAATCACCTGGTAGAAATACGAACTTTTGTCACGTTAAGGCCCTTTTCCCTTGGACGGTACATCTCTAGATGATAAGAATGCTTAGGCTTGGTTCCCTATTCAATAGATTTTGGTGATCAACTTGCCAGTTTGTGGGCTCATAGGTATTAATTCCTACATAACATCAAACATCATGGAATCCCAGCAAGTTGTGATCTATGCAGAAAAAATAATGAATTTGTATGAAGAAGGTCTCCCCAGGATTTGTTGATTATTGTTTCTTCCATTATTATAAAATCCTCTGACCATCTTCACCACTCCCTTGTTCGGACGAGAACTCGAGATTTGATGGCACCTTTCCACTTTATATGCTCGGCTGTAGCACAACACTGTGGCCGGTTTAGTTTTAAAGAGATCATTAGCTTTACTCTCCTATGGCCTCTACTCAATTTGCATTAGTATACTTCCATGACCAGTGGGAATTAATCTCTCAGTTTAAAAAGTGTGTGGAAGAATTGTGTCCTCCTCACATACTTTTCTAAATCCTGCCATGGATTAGAAGCCCAGCTTTTGCACTATAGCTGTTAATGCTGTACTAAATTAAGAAGGATCACTGAATCACTCATCGTAGAAGAATCATAAGCTCTCCTTAGCTGTCAAGCAAGATATTTACAGTACAGAATGAAGCTCTGCTCACTTTTTAGGATGTTTAGTAAAACACCGAGTACACATTATTCCTCAGTTGCAGGAATCTGCAAAAGAACAGCAAAAAAAATATCTCAAACTATATACACAACTATTCTTGAAGACTATATATATCCTTTGTTATTATTCCTCAGTTGCAGGAATCTGCAAAAGAACAGCAAAAAAATATCTCAAACTATATACACAACTATTCTTGAAGATCCATATATATCCTTTGTTAGGGTTTAAGCGGTCACTTAAAATTTTACATCCTAGGAATCAAATTTGGAATACCTAATCCGTTGCCTCCAGCCAGTATATATAAAATATATCTAGGATTTTTAAGTTAACGAGCTTTATCTCGAAAGACCTGTATGCTCCGATCTATATCTATGTAGCATATGTTTAGAACATAATACAAAATATTTTTTCTTTATAGCTCATCACAAAAATTGTAAATTAATGACCTCCCGGGGGAAAAAGACAAACAAGCAAAAGTAGAAACTGACATAGTGGAGCAGAAAGAGTGAAAAGGATGGGGCTTAAAACCATTAGTTATTATTTGCCAGCAGCACATGAGAGAACCCTCAAAAGGGGCTCAAAGGCATCTAAGGGAAAGGAACCCTTTACAATTTTGGATGGTCATCCTTCCAGACAGGGATACAAGCATACAGCTGTGCAAAAAAGTAAACACGACCCACTGAAACTGAGGTGGTGGACAATAAGAAATGAGGGGTATACTGTACTTGAAGTTTCAACCAACACAATGATGAACTGCATGATTCTCTTAAATCCCTGACCGAAGGGACAGGCGCCACATATGCATGAGCTGCATGATTATCAAATTTCCCTTACTCGCGATAACTAGGATGCCATGTACGCACTCTCTCGCGTGAACTGGGATCTCATTGTGATGTTGTTCAAGAGCTATCTAAGAACATCTCTAGCCGATCTTTTTTCAACGAACATCATCGGTGGCTCCCAAAGTATTGATACCAGAGGGAGGCATTGACTTGTAAATGTGGCTCATAGATTGAATCCCTTCTTACGTTTGCAGAAAATGTCATTTGGCGGAACCTTGGGCTAGACGCACAAGAACAGCAATCAGTGTATATGTTTATAAAGCTCCTTAGCTGTTATTCTTGTATGAGGAGGTCGGTGGCCTCTCCCCCGCTCCCCCGTACCAACAAACGTACCACAAAAAAAGTAGGAGAACTAAAGAAAGTGAAATGCTTGAGCCTTGAGAACAAAAATCAGCAGTTTGTACGCAATACTGGTGGCAGAAGAAGCAATGACCCTCCTTTATTCTTTCTAGGACCCTCGAGATTCTTAAATAATTGATCGGTGCTCTAGCAGTCCCTTTTCCTGTCTTTTCTACTTTCCCCTAAGAAATCCTGAAAACTCGAACCTTCTCTTTCTTTGAAAAAAAAAAAGAAAGAAAAAAAAATCAGCAAGTGGAAGTAAATAAAACTAGCCGCAAGCCCAACAATCCCGTTTGGGTACGCATAAATCATGCATGTATAAATATATGTACATATATGTGTATATATATATATATATATATATATATATATGCAGCCTTGTTATGGTATGCTTTTTTTCCACTCCATAATATTTCTCATCTTTCTTACACTCTAAGGGATGCATTGTGTTAAATATACGAATTTGACGCAATAACGATCACGTGAGACAAAATCCTCATCTCACAAGCTTACTCTTCTTTTACTTGTCAGAAAAATGTAGAGATCCATTCAAGAAAATGTTTCATTACCAGGGCTTCAATGACTATGAAGTTGTGCACCAACTTAGCATCCTCAATACAGGAATACAAGTAGTGGCTTACATCAACATATAGAGCATGGGGATGTCTATGGCAAACACACACACCTGCACACGCACTTATTTGTACAAATATAAAACTCAGTCAGAATAGGTCACATAGAGGATCAAGCATGAGTTGAGCATAAACAAATCTTTATATTAATGATTTCAACAATTATTGCAATACACAGACTAGAAATAGGCTAGAGTTTCAGATGTTAAATGCAATAACATAGGACACATAATCAACGTAGAAATGGGCTCAAGGGGCAGCGATGGTCTGGCATTCGGATTGCGAGACACGGTTTTTGAAATTATCAATGAAAGCTGTGGCTTTCGCGTTGATGTCGGGGTCGGCCACCCAGTCATCCTTGTCTTCATCACTAGGCCATATCTTTCGCGGGCCCACAACCGCTTCATCATAAGTATTACTGTAGGAGCTCCTCCTCCTAGATTTGTTTGATTTGAAGATGTTGAAGACAGAGAAAGCAGAGAATAATTTCTTCTGTTGTTTGCCGTCTCTTCCTCCCATGGCTTCCTTCTCAGACTGACACAGTGCAAACACACACTTGAGCAACAAGAGAGAGAGAGAGAGAGAGAGAGAGAGAGAGAGAGAGACTTGGTTGTGTTCAATGACAAGGAAGGTGCCCATAATTTATAGTAAAGGAGACTCTGGGGTGGTTGGGGAATCTGAAAGAGTTGAGGGGCTTTGGTAGAAATTGGAATAAGTATGAACGTATCTACGGTCCAGATCAAATGAAATGACATGGTCGAAGATGGAATGATGTTGGTATAACTTGGGCAAAGCACTTGAGTTCTAGTCCTCTACTTTCGAAATTGACCCAAAATAAGCACATCTGGTGGGTTGGTAACTCTTCTTTTGCTTCAGTTCTCCCCCATTTCTGCATGCCTGTCCAAGCGAAAGAAGGGAAAATGAAAATAATAATATGGTGCATGTGCATGCCGGCAAAGAAGCCATATATAATAGGAGAATCGTCAATTTTCATACAATTAATGTTGACACACGTCAATCATCTAAATTGTAATTAATGTTGACACACGTCAATCATCTAAATTATAAATGCATGATCAACAAAGAAATCAACAATAAATATTGTAAACTTTGATGGTTGGATTCGGATGAGGACTTAAATTTTAGCAGTTAGTAGGGCCGAATTGCACCAAGTGGTCTCATAAGACCCTACAAAATTACGTATTTATTTGTCTCTCTTTATCATAATCATGCATACACACACACACACGCGTGTCCCCTCCTTTTTTGTTTTTTGGGTTGATGTTTATCTTAGATTGTATAGGTGTATAATAGAGTAGAAGTATACCCCTACTGTTCCTTGTGAAACTCAATTTTTTGTTTTTCTTGAACACACACTGAAAGAGAAGGGGGGGAATGGGGCCAGAAAAATCATTTAGTATAATTAGTATTATATTCAGATATCTTATACAGAATCATTGTAGAGCATATAATTTAGGAGATTAGGGAAGAACAATAATTGCATAGACGAGTTTGGCAGTAGAACACGTTTACACTGGGCATCAAGTAACCTACGAATCCAAAGAAAGAGCATCCATTTTCTTACAACTTTCAAAGACTTCTTTATTGCCCAAGGAAGAATTGGATTATATCATAAGCAATCAAAAAGATGAGGAGGCGGTCAAAAGAAACCTCAATTAGTCCCTTCGAATGTTGGGGTGCATGCACTAACGGGGGTTTCTTGTGTATTAATTCTTAATAACTTTTTAATAATATTACATGCACACTCTTCACACCAAGATGGTGACGTACCAAAAACTAATGTGATCCCTTTTAAAAAGTATTTCGGTTAATTAACAATACACGGCGTGATCACTATTGGTGTGAAAGATATACATGTACAATTATAGAATATTATTTGTGTTGTGCTTCTGTCCAAAGTTATGAGCTTCTAATTGCATTTTAACCCCCTTTTTTTTTTTTTGTTTATAAGAACATATTATAACATTAGCTTCTAGCTGTAACCACGTTATTAATTAATGAAAAAACATACCTTTCCTTTGTTTACATTTTTTATAATACTTGGGAAACAACAAGAAGAAGAAAATTGAAGGATTCCGAGCATCAAAAGGTCATGGTTCTCAGACTGATCAATGCTGGTCTTGAAACTCCATGGAATTAGGTTTAGGCCCAACAATATGTGTGCGGTTTTTTTTTTATAAGGGAGAATATTAAAAACAATCCATGTAGTTTGGATTATTTTATGGTAGACGCCCTCTCGTTTAGAAAAATCCAATTTGACTCCTCAACCATTCAATTTGGATTTACTACACCCCTCTACCTTTCGATTTGTATTTATGACACCCCTTTCATCCTTGCTTCATTTGAATTCTTAGCTACGGTGTCTTCAAAGAACTGAGATTCATAGCTTATTTTAACTCTCAAGCATCAATTTTGGGACCTAACTCTCTAATACTCTCAATTTGAAAATTTTAATCTCTAATTCTTAATTTGAGAAGTAGGGTTTCGACGAGATTTTACCCCCACTTTCCTCTTGAGCCATGTCCAAATTTGAAGAATTTAATCCCAAAATATCCTAATCAGCAAACTTTAATGGTGTGTTTGATTCGCGGAATCTCAAATTTTCACACGACATTACATTTCTGGAAATGTGATGCCTGAAAATGCGATACTCGAACTATTGCATTCTTGCATTTGATATATTTAGTCGATTGCAATGTGACATTATTATGTCTAGTATAAACAATTAGATTTAAGGAATGTTAAAGTTTTTCATTGATGCCCTTTTATTAAAAAATATAATATTCATGACATAAAATATAGAGAATTATTTAAACACGATAAAAAAAATATTTATTTTAAAGTTAGACTAAAATAATTTTTTTTTTTACCTATTTTTAAATTTTAAAGGATGAAAAATTTAATTCAAACATTTACTAACTAAAAATAAAATTTATATAATATAATCATAAATTTCTAAAAATAGTATTATCAACTCTTTATTATGAGTAATATATTTATTACTACTGATATTGTTATTATTATTATCATTATTATTTTTATTATTTTTACTTATATGAAAAGCTACCGGTAATATTATTAAGATATTTTAACTAAAAACAGAATTTATATAATATAATAATAAATTTCTAAAAATAGTATAGTCAACTCTTTATTATGAATAATATTTATGTACTACCGGTGTTGTTATTATTATCATTATTATTAATATTGTTTTTTGAGTTATATGAGCTATATACTTAAATAAGAATTTTGTTGATCTGTTCATTTATAAGAGCAGTTTCAATATTCTATTTTATGTGCACATTTCAACTTACTCGAGATCTCACATTCTCACATCTCAACTCAGGAATGTTAAGCTCCCCTTCTCAGGAATATGAGATTGCAAGAAACTAACATTTCCGGTATAATTTGAAGTCCATCCACAACAACTTTTCATGCACGATGACAAGTCTATTCACCCATTTAAGTTGGCTTATTAGATGAAGAGAAAAGGAAGTACGTATAGTTTGCATGCTCTCATCCTTAAAACGACATTTTTTTTAGAGCGAACACACATAAATTATGTACGCTCAAATATATACTCTTTTAATTTTAGTTCAAAACCTAAACAGTAAAAAAAGGCAACAATAATCATGCTATATACATATAACTATATATATATTTATATATGGTGCATTTGAAGTGGCTGGGAAAGAGGGATTGGCCGGGCGCTCTTTGATATGCTTTCCAAGATATCCCCAATCTTTCTCATCTTCTCCTCAAATGTTCATTACTCTAAACATGACCAAAATCAACCACAGATGTTCATCCTTTTCAATTGCATCTCAATTTCTATCTTATTAATCAAATACGCTCAACCACCTCATCAAACATAATATCAAATAAGTACTTAGAAGGGGCTCCTCTTCTCCATTTATGCCAAAGTTATGCCTCAGTTTAAACTTTTAACCTTACAGATTGAAAGAGCATTCAAATATCTAGCTCTCTATAAATTTTTATGCAATTTAGTAATGTATTTATGGTATAAAAAGTGAAATTTTTGAAGTTAAAGTATCCATATTTTTATTCTTTGTATCCTATAGATGAAGAGCGTACACGTTATTGAATTGTTTGAAAATTTACAAAGAGCTAGATATTAAAATACCCTTTCAATCCGCATTATTAAAATTTTAAATTAAGGTATAATTTATATATAGGCGCTCAAAGAAGAAAGCTTTCAATTGAAAGCGCTGCATTGGTCTTAAAAGGAGCTTAATTAATAGAGTTAGGGTTGGGGGGGGGGGGGGGGGCGGCTTGGGGGGGAGGGGTGGTGAGGCGAGGGGAGCACTTTGTAATTAAGCACACTCAGACATGAATCATCTGATTAATCTCATTTGTTTGTTGATTAGTAAGATTTTGGGGTTTCATGGAGATTTTCACCCACTCTCTCTCTCTTCACTCCACTCCATTACCCATTAAAGCTGGGAGAAAGGAAATATCCCAAAAGTAGTGTGCTCTACTATTTGTTCTCATTCTCCTCATCCTTCTTCTTCGTTCCCGAAACCCTAGCTTCAATGGATTCTCACCACCCTCACCATGCGCCCAACGGCGACAACGGTGGCCTCGTTCCCAAGAAGCCCAAGCTCTCCACCATCTCAGACTCCGAGATCCGATCCGAATTCTCCCACCACGACCCCCACGTCGCCCGGCTCAACAACGGGAGCTTCGGTTGCTGTCCCGCCTCCGTCGGCGCCGCCCAGGAGCAGTGGCGGAGCCGCTTCCTCAGGCAGCCGGACCACTTCTACTTCAACCAGCTCCGGCCCAGCCTCGCCCGCTCCCGAACCCTAATAAAGGACCTCATCAATGCCGACCACCTCGACGAGGTCTCCCTCGTCGACAACGCCACCACCGCCGCCGCCATCGTCCTCCAGCAGACCGCGTGGGCCTTCAGCGAGGGGAGGTACAGCCGCGGCGACGCCGCCGTCATGCTCCACTACGCCTACGGCGCCGTCAAGAAGTCCATCCAAGCCTACGTCACCCGCGCCGGAGGGCATGTTATCGAAGTTCAATTGCCTTTCCCCGTTCGTTCCGATGAGGAAATTGTTTGTGAGTTTAGGAAGGCTCTTGAAAGGGGCAAATCCAATGGTAGGAGAGTGAGATTAGCCGTGATTGATCATGTCACCTCCATGCCCTCGGTGGTCATCCCTGTCAAAGAATTGATAAAGATTAGCCGAAAGGAAGGGGTTGAACAGGTCTTTGTTGACGCTGCTCATGGAATCGGGTGCATCGATATGGACATGAAAGAGATTGGGGCTGATTTTTATACCAGTAACTTGCATAAATGGTTCTTCTGCCCACCTTCTGTTGCATTTTTGTACTGTAAGAAATCCCATTCCAATACTACAGTGTCCGGACTTGCACCACCCGGTTGTCTCCCATGAGTATGGAAATGGGTTGGCCATAGAGAGTGCTTGGATTGGGACGAGGGACTATAGTGCTCAGCTGGTCGTTCCTTCGGCTTTGGAATTTGTTAATAGGTTTGAAGGTGGGATCGAGGGAATTAAGAAGAAAAATCACGAGCGCGTAGTTGAGATGGGGGAGATGCTTGCAAAAGCATGGGGGACCAATCTAGGCTCTCCTCCCAGTATGTGTGCGAGCATGATAATGGTTGGTTTGCCTGCGTGTTTGGGGATATCTAGTGAATCGGATACTTTGAAGTTGAGGACCCATTTGAGGGACAATTTTGGCGTTGAAGTGCCAATATATTTTCGGGTACCAAAGGATGGGGAGATCCGTCCAATAACAGGGTATGCTCGAATATCTCATCAAGTTTACAATAAGACTGACGATTACTACAAATTTAGAGATGCCATTAACCAGCTAGTTACTGAGGGATTTACTTGTACGCTTTTACCTGATTGAAACAGGTATGCTGATCAACTACGGAACTAGCTTCTGAGCTCTTCTTTTGTCTCCTGCATTAAAGCTTCTTATAATTGTTTATGGTTTTTCTTTGGGATTCTGTGGTACATATGTTTAGTATATGTTACTTGAATAAGTTCATAGGGGTTTAAACGTAATGGCCATTTTATAAAATGACATCAAAATATTTGCTTGTTGCATCTGTTGGTTTGATTAGTAACATTGTTGCTGAATGTTTGCTCCGTATCATAAACACAATTGGAAGTGTTCCTTAAAATATTCTCAAGGAAAGTAAAAGGCTGTAGTGAAATTCGAGGGAATCACGTCTCTTAGGTTGCACCCAGATTCGGAAATTCGCTATCTGTTATTTCAGATTTCTTGGCCCTGGCATGTACTGTTAGAATGATGATCAAGTTGCAACTCTGATTAATGTTAAATTTTTCCAGGGCGCCAGCACTGCTTGAGGGGCTACTTATATCTCTGCTTAGTCTTATATTGATTGCTATTTGTTTTAATGCTCATTAGGCTCTCCATAGTTGCCTGACCCTCCCACTGCGCCAAAGGCCTGGATTTAATTATATGGGGGTGGATCATTGTCCAGGCTTTTAGCTGATTTAAAATATAAATTCGTTCATGCTTATGTATACAAAATACTACTTCACATGGTCTTTAACAACATTAACACCCTGATTGGATGGAAGGACTTGGAGAGGAGGGATACTAAATCTTTCAATTGGGAGTTTTATGAAGGAAGGAAAAGGAAGTAAATGGAAAGAAATGGAGGGATGAATAGTGTCAACTTTCCTCCTACTTCCATCTGTCTAAGAGTGGGATGATTTGGAGAGGAGGGAAAATGAGTTTGGTGAACCTTTTTTAATTCCCAGATCACCCTGAAAACAATGAATTTTAGAAATAAATACGTTGTGTAAGACTTTTATAATGCTTAGATCAGCTACTTTCATTTCTTTCCAACTCACAATAGATAAGGAATGATTGGGCTCCATTTTCTTTCTTTAACTCCCGATTGAAGAAGGAAAATGGCATGATTGGGTGAAACTCTTGTGGGCAAGCTGTAGTTTAATGATTTCCAACCATTCTGCATTAGATGTCAACAGATGTGTAAAAAGGGATGGATTCTGAATATTTGGGTGTAAATGCATGGTGTTGTACTGACATAGTAAATTAAAATGGCATTTGTGAATTCTCTGTACTTGTGATTATTTGTGTTTGAGTTATTCCTTCTGACCATCTGTATTTTGTGGTTTTAGTTAAAAAAACAGCCATGTTTCTCGGCTTAGTGCTCTTCTTAGTTTGTCATGGGCTTGTTACCATGGAGCTTTTAGAAGTTGTGGATCAGCGAACCTGCGTTCGTGGCTTTATGATTCACAGATCAGCTTATCTTTGCAGTTTTATGAGAGCCTGCTCTTGTAAATACTCGTTGGCATTTAGCATCGCCTTGCTTTCGCAGGCTAGCCTCCATCTGAAGAAATAAAATTCTGTTCAGACACGAATGACCGTTCTTCATTTTGTGTGCCCCAGGTATTATTATACCATCTCCATTTGATATGGTATGAAGTAGGGATGGTTCTTGTATTCATCATGATTATTGCTAGGCTATTGAGGTGATTGATACTCAATTTTGCAATTGACATCTGCACAAGTATTGCAAGCACTAAGCACCAAGAACACATCATAAACTGCGGGTGACTTGAGAAATGAGATAATTTTAGTCCCTTTTTTGGCTGGATTTTGAATTGAGTTCATGTTACGGGGTACCTGAGGGGCAAGTTTCGGTAACTGAGGCATGAAAATGGCTCCATTACAGCTCTTGCAGGAATCTGCTGTAGAGCTAGTTAGCTGGATCACCAACCCGTATTCCTGATTGCAGGGCCCCGTATTCCGATTGCAGGGCATAAAGAGGACATGAGAGTTTACGGGATTCGGTAAACCTGCCTATATCCCACGAAATCTGGAATGACATTTCACCATATCTGAGATTTACAGTGTGCTGCTGGAGATAACCCCCACTCAATCGAGCTTGGGAACGATACCTCTCCTCCCATGCTCCTCCTGTTCCAACGAGTCTTGCGGTCGAACCCCTCACATCTCTATATTTTCTCCTCGAGGTTGAATCCCTTGTGTCTCTATATTTTTTTCCTCTGGCTAGATTCAGTCAGTTCAGGCAGTCCTCCATCGATGCACAGGCAGAGGAACCTTGAAGGAAAGTTGTCCACCGTAAATCATTGCGCTAAGGTTGTCTGTTTGTTTGGGGTAAGATGTTTTCGGAAAATGCTTCTGTATTTTTCAGCAGAGGAAATAGGTCAGCATCAGGTCAACGTAAAAAAGTTTCTTTGTTTTAAGAAAACAAAAATTACATTTTTTTTTTAACCGTAAAATGTTTTTCGAGCTTTATTTTTATGACCTCTATCTTGCTAAGTGATCTCATGAAAAATTTTCAGTATGCAAACCAAACAACAGAAGATGAATAAATTTTATGAATAAACCTTTCAGAAAAATAGTTTCCTTGAAAATATTTTTCAAAACGAGTAGATTTTTCATGAAATAACTGGAGTCTAATTTTTTTATGTAATGGAATGTCATTGAACTTTGAGGATTACTTCAAATTTATCATCAAACTTTGATTTGTTAGTATTTTTCATGCTAAAGTTTCATAATATCATAATTTCATCATTGCTCTAAGTCTCATCAAAGGGTGGTCGTTCCTTTGCATTTCATTTGTCCATTTCTCTCTACATTCCACTCTCTTAATCAATTTTAAGATATTTTTAAATAGTTTTAATAGTACAAAATGAGATAACATCTAAGAATACATAAACTTATCAATTTTCATGAGATCTAGAAATGTTGAACATATTCATCGAACTATTGAAGATTAAGAAAATCAAAAGTAAACTATATTGAGTTTTCAATCTTTATTATGAATATATTATGCTTTTATAAAACTTATAAAAATCACTGATCTTATGTATCTTTGTATATTATTTCAATCTTTGTGGTTAAAATTATTATAAAGTGTCCTCAAAATGACTAGAAGAGTAAAAGAGGAAGAGAAATTAATAGATGAAATATAAGGGATCCGACTCCCTTCGAGGAGATTTTAACATGTAATTATTACATTATGAAAATTTTTTCATATTACACAAATCAAAGTTTAGTTACTATTTTAAAATAATCCCTTTCATATTACACAAATCAAAGTTTAGTTACTATTTTAAAATAATCCCAAAATTCTATGACCGTGAAAGTTACCCCCATGGCATCCATGCATTCCAATGGCAAGAAGCCCCAGAATATCAAGGTCGCTTATTACTTTGTTTTCCTATAAACCTTTATTTCGGTGCTTGTGTCTGGTACTTGCATCCTATTTCATAGCAATTTGAATAGGAAAAAGGGGCTGTGACGAACTAAATATTATCAATCCAGGATATGTACGCAAATTTGCAAAATATAGAAGGGGCCAAATTAATAACTTAGGCAGAAACAGAAAATCCGGTATAGCCGTGCTCCCTCACGTAATAATTACGACACAGAATCTGGAGCGTGTTGCTCCCACCATCTCATCATAGCCATCACTGGGTAATAACAATCATAACTATGATATCTTTGCTCCCACCATCTCATCATAGCCATCACTGGGTAATAACAATCATAACTATGATATCTTTAATTTTGACACTCGAATATAGTTTGACTAGCACTGTATTGTCCTAGGGATGTTCCCCTCCAAGTTTGGGGCGTGGTGGGGGGCCGGCATGTCCCCTCTAGGTTTGGGGATTGGCCGGATCAGACCGAATTCGTGGGAGTCTGGGTTACAAACAACAACAAAAAAAAAAAGGAAAAGAAAAAGAAAGCTTAGAATTTTTTATTAATCCTCAAAATGAAAGAAGAAAAGTAAAAGCTTTGGAATATGACAACGTACACCACAGGAACAATCAGCAACAGTAGTAGTACAATGTGACATTTCCTTCATATAAACTTAACCGTTATAAGAGGAATAATCATGTCTCATTGCTTAGCATATGCTTATACAATTACCTGTAAGCAAATACACAACATAAAAGAGAACTCATTCAGAGAACCTGTTGATTTTCCCCAAGAATGAAAGAGTGCAACTCGAACACGAACCCTGGTGTGGTTCGATGCTCGTTTACATGGAAACAGGAGACGCTGGAATTATGTTAAAAAGAATAACATACAGAAATGAAGTAGTAATGAATCCAAACTCTGGTTCAGAACAAACGCACGCATTAATACATTAATGGACCTATTCTTGCATCACTACTGAAGCTCCTTCGAGTGTGATTGCCATCAACAAAAGCAACAATTGTCCAAACATCTTCTTCTTAAATGGCCAAGATGGGCTTTTTAGAGAAAATGGAAAGAAAGAAGGGAAAACAGAGCAGACGCAAAGGAACAAGGAAATAATGATTACTCTTCAAGCTGAGATGAGATGAGACAAGAGTTCCCCTAATCCTGGGGCTTCTCCCACTTGAGGGGCTTCACGGTCTCCCATGTGAAATCAGGGTCTTCCCTTCCAAAATGGCCATATGCAGCTGTCTTCAGGAACCTGTTGTTGCCGCCCCTCCTAAGATCCAAGTCAATCGCAATCATCCCTGGCCTGAAATCAAAGTTTTCCTTCACAATCTTTAAGATCTCCTTGTCGGGGATTCTTCCGGTGCCGTAGGTGTCAACAAAGACAGACAATGGTTCAGGCACACCAATGGCATATGAGACCTGAACAATGCACCTTCGAGCTAACCCACTGGCAACAATGCTCTTAGCAGCCTGCCTAACAATGTAAGCTCCGCTCCTGTCCACCTTGGTTGGATCCTTACCGGAGAAAGCACCACCACCATGGGCCCCCCAACCACCATAAGTATCAATTATAATCTTACGGCCGGTGAGACCAGCATCACCATGAGGCCCACCAATCACAAAACGCCCAGATGGGTTGAGGTGGAAGATGGTCTTCTCGTCTAGGTACTTCTCAGGGATGACAGACTTGATGACATGCTCTTTGAGGTCAGCTGCAATCTCATCGTTAGTTACAGTTTCATCATGCTGAGTGGAGATTAGAACAGTGTGGACCCGGATAGGAACCATGGCACCATGATCATTCTGGTACTCAACTGTAACCTGGGTTTTCCCATCAGGCCTCAACCAGGGGCAAGTCCCATTTTTGCGTACTTCAGTGAGCCGGGCACCAAGCTTGGTGGCAAGAACATGGCTGAGAGGCATTAGCTCATGGGTTTCATCGGTGGCATAACCGAAACATGTGACCCTGGATCACCAGCACCAATCTCCTCAGGCCGCTTTGTAAGGTGTCCATGGACACCCTGAGCAATGTCAGGGCTCTGTTGCTCAATGTTAACCAAGACTTTGCAGTTGTCGGCATCAAGACCGACATCATCCTGAAACAAATCCAATATTGCGGCAAGTGTTCCGCACGATTTTCTCATAATCTACATCAGCCTTGGTTGTGATCTCTCCGAAGACCATGACGAGGTTGGTCTTGGTGCAAGTCTCACAGGCAACCTTGCTGTCAGGATCTTGCTCAAGGCACGCATCGAGCACTGCATCAGATATCTGGTCACACAGCTTGTCTGGGTGGCCCTCATTCACGGACTCAGAGGTGAAAAGGAAGGTGTCCATCCTCTTAAGCTACAAAACGAGAACAATAGCATATAAGAACCTCAAAAAAACGGATTAGAAGCATCTTCAACCAAAACTACAGAGCACAGAGAAAGAAATAGATATGAAAATATTTTACTGTTCATTAATAGTTCAAATAAACTAATCTTATATATTAGTCTCTATGAACTCGCAAACAGAAAAGGGCCTAAATAATTTTCCAGACGTGTAAATATGCATTGGACTGTGTCCCACTTGGGAGGATTAAAAGGTCTGTTATACCGCTAAACAATATAATATCCATGAAACCCACTCAAAAGAGAATGAGAAGATCATCTGATGAATATACAAAAACATTAGCAAACTCAAAGCATTATCTGGGGAGAAATATTTAGAGCAAAGTTTGTCAAACAGAATAAATAACCGCCAGAAATCAGAAGCTAGCCCAGGACAACAATAAGCAAGAACAGCAACACATTGAGACACAAAGAACAAGTTCTAAAAAAGGTCAAAAGAATGCAGATGATCTTTACAAACTTTGAATGAACTGCTGTTTAACAAAAATCAGATGCTCAGGCACAGCAACATCATATCTGTCAGCTTCATTTTTTTTATTAGAGAAAAAATGTTAAGCTGTTGCCATAAGTTAGATCCCTAGAAACGATGAATACATTTACGGGAAAAAACAAGCATCTAGACCTGCCTGAAAGAGTTCCAATCAACAGAGAAACTAAACATAGTTCCATAAGATCCCAGAACACCAAAACTAAAGCTATCAAGGTCTAGAAATGATTTCGTACAAAAAAAAAAACTAAATCACGAACTCGCACCAATTATTCCAACGATAAAGTGCCTCGAAAGACTCAGATATGCAACCTAATTCCTCAAAAACAATCGAAATTCAAACCCCATAAGAACAGATTTGGGCGATTTCGGCAACGAGAACCAAGCGAACACCAGATCCAGTCAAATTTAGCATATATAAACAGAAGATAAACGAGAAAGAAGTGCATAAATTTAGAACACGATACCATAATCTGAGACATGCATACCTACGGAAAGATAAACCCTAAGAGGAGGAAAGTGGAGATGCTTCGATTTGGGGAAGCTCCTGCAAGTGATGAAAACGGGGCTGGGTGGGATCCTTTTATAGGCCACAACGGTCCTGAGATGTAGGCTGGGTCCTAATCGTTGATGCGGGTCTATGATTTTCTTTTCTTTTATTTATTTTAATATGGGGTCCACACGTAAAACTGTTGTACCCGACAGCCAATCTCGGCCGTAAGATGTATTCAGATAGACGGCCTAGAAATGGCCGGGTAGGCGGGGAAGAACGACTGCGGGGGATGGTGCGGAGCTGCCAACCAGCCCGCACCAAATTCTAATTTGGGGTTATTTTGGGCATCCTAAATCTGAATCGTTAAAATTATTATAAATATATAAATTTTATCGGTCAATAATATTGAAATTTGTAAAATAAACACTGAATCAATTATTTTGAAGATGCAATAATAGGTGATTGCCTTATGTGTCACGCTAAAAATACATTTTCTTTTGTAGTATTATTTTTTACCTGTATTTTGGCGCCACAATTAAGTTATTTTGATAAGGGAAAAGAAAAATTGCAAGAGATGAATTTATTTATCAAAACAAAATAGTTTTAACATCCCCGGATATAAAAACTCTTTTCACCTCTGGTACAATGGTGTCGTGTTGGTTAATTGATTATATAAATTAAAATTTTTAATGATAAATATTTTAAATTTATCTCAAGATAAATAGTCTCGAATTATCAACCCAAAAGTAATTAAATCTTTAATTAAAAAAATTATCAATGTTATTGTCAAACAAACGAAGGGCAAGCACTATTCAAAGAAATAGGAGAGCTCGTTTCAATAAAACTTCAACAAAAACGTGTTTTAATTTTTTCAGGAAAACGCATTATCTAACAATTTGATCACGTGAAATTAAGGAGGTCTGAAGGGGAAGCCGTAGAGGAATTGAGAACGAGCCACCCACGAAGGGTCGTGGAAGCCTACGATTGAAGGATGCTTTATTTGACTTAGCCAGCAAAATTGTGAGTTAGGGGGAAAGGCCCATCAAATGGACTTCACCAACTCCACCATACAAACATCTTTGCTTTCACGACCAGATTTCATGGTTAAAAAGAAATTTGATTTTTTCTTTCTGGTTTTTTTTTTTTTTTTTGGTTACGAAGGAGATAAGGAAACGGAAAATAGGAAAATTACACTTCATAGTTTAGGTGTTAAAATTATGGGCTTCCATCTTAAAACTAATCAACAATAAATGAGATAGTCTAAGATCTAATTAATTAAATAGTTAGGACTTGTTTTTTCGTTGTGGCATAATGTTTTCAGCACGTCCCCTCAAGGGTGGCAACGATCGCACTAGGGGCATGAATAATGACATAGGGGCAGCATGAGATTTGGATCTACTACAATATACTAAAGTACCTATTTTTTAAACTTTTTAAAATTTTTTTGACTATCCTAGCTGTACGATTTTTTTTGTAAATTTGAAATACCCAAATTTCCTAAAATTTCATAAGGATTTTAATTTTTTTTCCTTTGGTTTCCTATTCTCCCTTCCTGGATATTATGAAAATGTAAGTTAGGAAAAAGAAATCGGTCGAGAAATTGAATTTTCTGGTTTCTTGATCGAAAAAAGTTGGGAAATTTCCAAATAAGCATCCCTATTGAGGAGTATTAGATGGAAAGTGCATTGAAGGGGATCCCAAATCCGAGTAACATGGAGCGCGTGTGGCAACGATAGTATTGACAGTTGTCTGGTTCTCATACAATGTTAAATCTTAGGGTTTTCTATTTTAAAGCCAATTGCGGGAGGTGAGATTGCCTCAAAATCTTATTAATTAAATAGTTTACGACCTTTTTTCTTTGATATGGGATAATATTTTTAACATAATATAGTGTAAACTCAAATCTCTAACCTCTATTAGAAAAAATTAGCTCACCATTAATTGAGTTAATGCTTAACAGTAATAGAAATTTGATTTAAACAGTGAGGGGAAGAAAACAAAGAATAGTGAGACATGAAAAGCAAACAATACTATGCACATAAAAGATTTTATAGCAAAATTATAAAAAATTTATGTATTAAAAATTTATAAAATAATAAATTATTATTTATTAAAATATCATTTATTAAATTTATGGTGCATGAATCTTTTTATAATTTTATTGTAGAATATATAGATTTATCAACGAAAAGCACGTGCATGAGTATGCCTGGAAAGGTAACGTTGGTGCAATTATTGTAGAGTCCCACGTTTATTGGCTTGCCTCGAAGAAAGAGTCCCAGGCTTTTAGTCACCGACACTTCTCTATGCAATTATTGCGGAGAACCACGTTTCATGTTGATTGATCTTTAATTTTTTATTTTCTCGTTATGGTTGTATGCTCCTTGGGGGAGGTAGGATGAATGGGTGAAAATGAAATATTTTTTTCATAAAAATATAATATGTAATAAATAATATTTTTATGAATTAAATGTAAAATGATAACTCTTATAAATTATGAAAAAAATAGACAATAAGTGAATAAAAAATAACTATTGCTTATAAAAATCGTGATTTATGAAATATTTATTTTATTTCATAAACTAAACGAGTCATCTAGCCAGCACCAAGAATCTCATTATATAAATTGATGCGGTCACTTTTTGGAGTGGTCTCCACAAAGAAATATCTTTTTTTTTTATATAATAAAAATGAAATATCTCATTATATAAATTGATGCGGTAACTTTTTGTAGTGGTCTCCACAAAGAAATATCTTTTTTTTTTATATAATAAAAATGAAATAGACAGGAACTTTCTCTGGGCAGGAGAAGACTTTATGTTTCCAGTCCAATTTTTATTCGATTTTTAAATCACAAGCAAAAGAAATGTGAAAATCAGGTAACTGTAAGCTTCAATCACGCGGTTTTTAGTGTGTTTTTAGCTATTTTATATTTTTAGGAGTATTTAAAATCATTTTAATGTACTTTTTATAGTTTAAATTTGATAGAACTTTATGTTTACTTTGTGTTCGCGGTATTATTAGGGTCATTTTATTTTCTCTTTTATTCATGTTAAAGTTTTATGAGTTTTTAAAATATTTTGAGCTTTCAAGTCTATTATAGCCGTGAGAAACTTTTTGACTTCCTGGGTTTTTCAAGGGCTTTTTGAGCATTTTATACTTTGAGGGGTTTTTCTTGGGCTTTCAGAGATTCTTTTGGCCATTTTATGTTTCTGAGGGTATTAAGGTCATTTCATAATTTTAAGACGCATAAAGTGTTGCTAGGGGCAAATTCGAAAATCTATAAAGAGCAGCTCGTCCAAATTAATTTTGATCCCAATACCTAAATTGTAGTAAAGATGTATGATTTCTCCATATGTTGACTCGCAAGTGTAGTCATTAGACCTTTTAAACGTGCTATTTATCTTTAAAAGGGCATGTGATTGCCTTGTAAATATAAGGACAAAAGATGCTCACATTCCTTTACCATTTCTAAAAAATATTAACACTCTCTATAGTTTTTAAAAATATACTTACATTCTCTGGTTCTTTTTAAGTGACTTTTGTTATCTGTTACTGATTAATATATGACAAAAATAAAATTATTCTATTATTATTATTTTAAAATATCATTTATCATGACATTATTATTTATCCTACCCTGTTTCAAGGAATAAAAATTTGTAATATAAATTTCTTATTTTATTTAATAAAAAATTGAGATTAAATAAGAGTTTGTTATTTTATAATTATAAAATTAATTGTAAATATATTTTTATCATTAACTAATTTATGATGGAAAAAAAATTAATTTAAAAGAATCAAAGGGTGCGAGTGTCCTTTTGAAAACTAAAAGAGATGTTGGTGTATTTTTTCACAAAAGTGAGGGGTTTCTATGTCTTTTTCCCTAATTATAATAATGGGTGGGAAATTAATAATGATCATTAATGCAAGTCATTGTCCATGTTAACTCATATTAGTGGCGAGTCGGGGATGGTTTGTCTCTGATAACTCGTACAAATCTCAAATCAGCACCATGTAATAAAAATGGACTCATTTTATTTGGTTTGAACTCAGAATTTCAATGGAGCATGGAATGACACAACAAAAACCTTGCACAGATCCTCGAAGCATGAATGAAAGAACGAAAGTAACAAAGGGATTTCTTTTTGGCCATTAAAATTGTGAATGTCAAACTATAGCTAGTTGATAACCCTACAGTTCTTCCTGATCTCACCCTGAGTACCAGAGAGAACATCAAGGGACCCCATGTGCACCATTGCCCTTGCAAACTTGTTCGCCCAAGCTCCCCCATTCATCGCATTTCCCCTCACCATCCCTGCGGTCGCGGGGCTATCAGCCAGCGTCTGATCGGATGTCAGCACGCCTCGACGGTTCATCAGCTCCACATAGTACCTGTTATCGAGCCTGTTAGGGGTTACAGCTTCGAGGGGCACGGTCGGTCCCGGGGCATTGTCAGATGGGGGAGTGTTAGGACACTTGGTCCTTAAGTTCCTTGCAAGATTAGGGTCCATTGAAGGGTCTTGTGGGTGCGTCGCATTGAAGGAGTGGAGCCGGTCCGAGAAGGAAGAACAATGCGACACCCCGATGGAATGCGCGCCCGAAAGGGTGACCATTTCGTCGAGGCTAAGGCCCTTTCGAGCGAAGCTTTCCTCTAGCTGCTTGGCATTGAAGGAAGGAGGGGGGAGGTGTTGGGTGGGTTCGTCCACAAGGGACTCGGTCCCATCACGCCGCCCCGAGGGTATGGCATAGTTGATCCCTCCGGCCTGGGCAGCGCTGTCACGAGCCGCAAAGGCCAGAATGTCAGCACACGAGACAGTTTGCGGGCATTGGGCTTCGATGGCGGCTTTGGCCTCATCGATCACTTCGAAGCCTCGCAGGCTTTGGTCGTTGGCTGGGTGCTCTTTCTCTGATGGGCTTCCAGGTTTTGAATCGAGCAGGACAGAAGCATCACAACCCTGGCAATAATTTCGACATCAAGCATGGATAAACCACGTCAGTTCTCATGCACGAGAACAAACCAACTGTATAAACAACTAAAGTATGGGATTTTTTTTATCATATAGATAATTTAGCAGAAGGACTTGAATGGATTCACCGGCGAAAGTTCGTGTCAGAAATCAAGAAAAAAGAAGTTCGAGATTTAAATCAAATAAAAATAAATGCTATATGATTATTTTTACCATTTGACCTGTTAAAAATGGAGGAGGCACGCAACTTACCCTAACAAAACAGTCATGGAAGTGCATCCTGATGAGGCCAGCAGCGATGCCCGGGTTGCGGGACACTGCCTTGTTCACTGCCCTGCGCACGATGGCCTCCGCGGATGGACAACTAATGCGGTAGAAGCCCACGCTGAGGGAGGCCGATGGTGTGACCACCATTGCAGTTACCGCAAGAAATAAAATCGCACGAGAGAGACACAAAGTTGCCATGATCGAGGTGGAACAAGAAAAATGAAAGAAAAGTATGTGATGTGTTACAACAATAAAGGTAAGTCTACGAGTTTTGGCTAGCAGGGAACAAAAGGATTGAGGAAAAAAAAAAGTTGATGGAGATGAAGATAAGTGCAAGAAGCTAGCCTAACAGAGTATATATAGGGAGAGAAAGGGTCACCATTTCATCGAAAGGCTGTTTCTGTAAACCAAAGCGTGTGCATGGCTGCTGCAGATGGAGACAGAGAGCCTGCAGCTAGTGGGCTGTACAAGTTTGAAGCAGTTGCGGTGTTGGGGAAAGTGCGACTCTTTTCAAAATGTGTAGCTCGTCATCACGTTTTGGCGAAACAGGATGCCATTTAAGTAATCAAAAGGAATGCTTAGTGGGTGCTTGGCTGGGGGCGTTTATTGGAAAAATTTGGGAAACTTAACTTTTACATTTGAATTTAATTTTTTTTATTTCGATTCTCAACTGAACAAAAAATTTTGCACCAAAATTTCCCGTTTGGGAATTTCTCCTAAATTACAATTTTCACAATAGTTAGAAAAGAATGAGAAGAGAGGATAAGAAACTCAAGGAAATACTTAGGAAATTTTAGAAATTTCGAGTATTTCAAATTTCCAAACAAAAAAAAAAATTCTTGACCAAATTTCCGATCTCTTAATTTTTATAAAATTATTTCCAATCTCCATTTGGATTTTTCGAATTTTCCGACCATCATAATTTTTTCAAAAAACTCGGGATTTCTAAAATTCCACACACTTAGGAGCTAAAACTTAGTTTTGCAAAATCATACTGGCATTGCCATGTTTTGCTGCCGCAAAATTTAATTTGCAAGACTTGCTTTTAATTCCTAAAACAAAGTTTTGTAAATGCATTTACAAAATCATAATTTTAACCAACACAAATACCAAGTTTTAACTATTTAGGTTTACCGAAATATCCTGTATCCATTTTTTATGATTGTTTTTATCCAATTTAACATGGGCTACCAAACATTCATTTTAGACATAATTAAGTTCTATAAAATAGGATTTTTAACTCAGTTTTAAACTCAATTTTGTCTTTAATTGCCTCACAAAGCGTTAATAGTCTTCATGACAATGTTTAGTCTAAGCATTATTGAAATGATACTGTTGGGATGGCCCACTTTACCACGGGCGGGTCTTATATTATTACAGATATGAAATGTTCAAAGTAACAGCTGTCGTTTGTCATGCTTCTCTGACTTTCAACAACGTCAACTGGCACAAAAATATACAGAGGGGAAAAAAATATACGGATCCGAACTCACTTAAAGTAATTTTATGAAAAATCATTCAAAAAAATTAAACTTAATCCTCCTCCGATCTGATTCATTAAAGAGAATCCTCTTCTGTTTGAAAATTAACGCATGACCCTCCTGTGATTCCAATAGACTTGTAAACATTAATTTTTCTATCAAATTTAATGGTCTGTTCTTCCACTTATTTTTTAGAATGTTTAGGAGGAAAAAATAGCTTTTAATTTCAAAATTACCTCTAAGCTAACTCTTTAACCTCTATTATCAGGTTTTTTATATTTCTTGTATGCTGTCTACTATTGAAAAAAATATAATATTTATACCAAAAATATCAACATTCATAAAAGGATATGATAAAAAAAAAAATTCAATGTATTCATAGCTCATATAACATAAATATAAAATTAGGATAGATAAATTACAAGTTGCACAAAAGGACTAATGCTTTAAAGAGGTTTCGTATTTTAAATTAGAGGGTAAGATTGTTATTTTATTTTTCCGCGTTAACAGTGTTAACTTTTACAAATCCGTTGAAATCACACTGATATTATGTGTTTATTTTCAAACCATAAGGGAATTTCTCGTCAGTTGCTCTAACCATATAGATATTAAATGTAATTTTTTTAAAATAATTTATATTGAATTAAATTAAAAATACTATTTTTAGTAAAATTAGGTCACTTTAAAAATGAAATCATGCGACTAGTGCCAACTCGCATTCCATTCACCCTCTCCATTCCCAATAAAAAGACGACGTACGTGCATGAAGAACTCAAGTGGCGAGAGAGGAACACTCGAGGAAACAGCAACAGTGGGCGGCGGTGATGCTGCAAAATCCAAGAGCGGTTTCAACGAGGCCATATCCTACCGCAAACGTCGAAGTTTGACCCCGCTGACACACTCTCCTCGTTCAAATGAGAGCAAGAATCTTTTTAAAAAATCATGAATTTAAACTATTTTTCCCATGATTATATTCTGTTACGAATAACCTACTTACAATTTAAAAATTAACGCATAATCCTTATGTGGTTTCAATGAACTTGCAAAAGTTAACTTTTGTATCAAATCTAATTGCTTGTTCTTTCAAAAAAAAAAATAGTGTTTAATGAAAAAAATAGACTTTAATTTCTCAAATTATAGAAAATTAACTCCTTAGCTCAATCATAATAACTCTCAAAGAACTAGTGGTTTTTATAATCCTTAGGCCATGGAAAGATATATTTATTGTACAAAGAAAAAGATATATTTATATATGCATCTATCCAAATGCTTATAATATTCGTATACATGTTTCCATCATCATGATTAGTAGAGGTTATAAATATATAACCTCTATAGAATATATATATATATATATTTCAAGGTACAAGAAGTATAAAAGCTTCCATTTATTTGGGTACCGCTACGATAGGGGTTAAGAAATTAGTTTATGGTTAATTTATAAAATTAAAGTCTTTTTTTATCATATTAAACACTAAAAAAATGTGTGAAAGAACAAACCATTGGATTTGACGAAAAAGTTAACTTTTCTAAGTCCATTGAAATCACATGGGAGTTATGTGCTGATTTTTAAATCACATGGAGGTTCTTTGCAACTGTGTCAAACCATAGAGAGATTAAATGTAATTTCCCCATTAAAAATACTTTCTTTTATTCAGCTTTAATTTCTTTCTTTATTTTTTTAGTAATCCATAACTTTTTCAAACTAAGATGACGCAAATCTACTCGAATCTATCTCTCACTACCACAAGCAGTGACTGTTGATTTACCACGAGTGTCTGACATCTCTATGTTATCCACGATCAGGCTGCTCACATGCGCTCAATAGTTCGCCCGTAGATGATCGCTACATGTGCATGAAAACATTTTAACCATTTATTCAAGTTTATTTTAGGAAGTTTTAGTCTAAATAGATTGATAAATATAATACTTGAATAAATGATCAAGATATTTCTGTATGTACATCGCAACCAATCATTAATAAACCGTAGAATACATTTCTTACCCTAAATGTAAAAGAAGCTGATTGGTTCAGTGCGAGAACCCGCTAAATGAAAAGTCATTCCATTAAAATGTTTCTGTTGGTCCGTCACTCCGCTGCTAATATGTTTTAATACAAAGCACGTTTCCATGAGAGGGAGGGGTTAATAGCCATTCTTGGGACTTTACCAGAATTTATTATTTTTAGAAAAAAAAAATAAAGAAAATTCCCGTGTTAAATTTATCTAGATTTAATATAATTTAAAGAATAAAATAAACTAAATAATAAGACTTAATCCCACAATTATTATTTAAGCTTCCCAAATGAGGCCGATACACATTCAGACCTACTGAAATACAATCTGTCTGTTTGATGAGTTGGATGTCAAGGCTATAATGTCAAGTATATCACAACCCATCAACAATAGCCTAAGTTTCGTAAATTTACAACAACAGTTTAGCCAACCCAAGATCATGCATCTTAAGGAGTTTCATCATTGGCAGAAAAAATTAAAAGGAATTCTTCAGGTAGAATAGCCCCTGGAAAGTATTTTGGAGGCTACAATTGAATTAGCAGCTTCGGTGTAATGGACTCCGTCCCAACTTATCGATCGAGATCCTATGTCGCACAACCGATACCCGGGCTGACCGCAGGTAATTTGCCTATTGTAATTATACGGGGGTCCACCAGAGCCACAACAGGCCATTAATGGACTAGAGAAGCCTGCAAGGTAGAACCATTGATCAATGCAAACACGAATTCATCAACTTCAAAGTAGCTTGATCTTACAAGGCAGTCGGTTGAATACCACAAACTAAAACTCTTACAAAGAGTTTGTCTGCTGCCAAAGTTATGGGTGTATCATAGCTTATAGTCATTGACTCAACCATGTGGCTTCACATAATTCTTACCTCTAAGCATCATGGCAGTTTAATTTCTCTATTTTCCTTTTCATGAAACCACAAGCAATTTGATATAATAAGCTTACCATATTTCTTTGAATTGACAATGAGGTCAAACTTAGCGGAATATATATCGACGTCAACAATTGTTGCATCTCTCAATTCAGATCTCATCTGTTGGCACAAGTGGAGTAGTCCTGCATTAAACAAGCTGGCAGCTTCATTATACCTTGAAAGGCATCCGTGGGAATCAAAATCTTTGGGATTCTTCCCAGCTAATGAAAGTTTTTGGGGAAGGCAACCCAGTGGCCCTGTATTGTGAATCCAAAATTTCCTGCCACCCTGGTTGTATAGAGCCTGCACTTGACATAATAACGAAAGAAAATAAGCCTTTGAATCTTTCTTGATATCCCACAACAAATTCTCCCCAATGAGATACTAGCTTTAACCCAGACACAAAAGCCAGATCTCTATGCCTATCATGTTACACTGATCTCAAAATCTGTACTATTAAGGCTTCAAAATAACCTTTATAAGTTGCAGTAATCATGTTGAAGTTCCCATCATAGATTTTGCAATTGTAAACTAATTAGTTTATTCAAATTCCAACCAACAGAACCCAGAGACGGACAATATGGTGTTTCATAATTGGCAATGGCGCATGGTTGCTTCATTTTCTAACATGATATAACTTAAACAATAATAAGAATTAGCAACTAATGCAAGAGTAAAATGGACTTCCCTCAGGCCTTTGCCTTTTTCATTATCATTAAACTCACCTTAACAGCATCCCTGATTTCGGAGACCACTGATGGAATACTTTTGACAACTTGTACATATGACAGACCTTTAGAAAACAAATCAGCAAGGTCATTCTGCCCAATATCGATCATGTATAGTGCATTTCGAAACCCTTCCTCATTTATCAGATCTTTTGAACCTATATAAAAGTTAAGTAGCGTACTCATTAAACGTGACGAAACACAGAATGACATGTAACACATCTCAACCTAAATGCCCTCCTAACAGGATATAACAGCTTTGCCATTTGCTCGGCTTAACATAAATGTCCAAGTTGAGGCCCTAGATTTAATATTCTTTCCTAAGTTAACAAATGGACTTATACTACATTCTGCTTAAATTCCAATGCTATTTGCCTACGTGACATTAATGTCCAAATAAGACAGACTATACTAACATCTGCTTAAATTCCAATACCAATTCCAAGACCCTAGACTTTATATCCACAACAATTTAAGGGGAGCCACAGTCATCTCAATTTAAGATGTCAGAACAATTTAAACTAAACGCAATCATGCTGTTTGAAATCATAAGGCACATTGAATACAAAACCAACCATGTGCATGAGAAGAGAGGGTAGTACCTGCGGCAGTAAGCTCAAGAGACTTGGCCTTGAAATGAACGAACTGCATTACCTGAATGTTCAGAGCAAAAGGTGCAAACTTAGGTTGGGTAGAGGATCCAACTACCGCAAAATTTACACCATTGGTGAACTTCGAATCCAGGGAGTCCAGGTATGGCCTCAAAAATGCTGTGTTCACACTTTGGCCTGCACAAATAGTATAGCATTTCATTTATAATGTGGTACATTTTGGAACCTCAAGGGCAGTTTAGTTATAGAAAATTAGTCTTCTAGTTTGACACATTCTCTCGGATTTAAAGATTCAGATTCAGATTCGCTAATTACAATCTTAACTATTCTACAGAATTCGGATTGATTTTCAGTTTTCGGATCTTAACACTTAATTTTATCGAACACCTCCTAGGTATAGTGTTGCTTTGTTATCTATAGTGTATTTGGTGGGGTAAAAGGATTTGCTCCGACAAAAGAAAGTTCATCAGCAGCTCAGTTCCCTCTACTGTTGCTAAGATAAAACACAATGCGCTATGTTCATGTTTGATGCACAAATACTTGTCTTCCTTAAACCATGCCTCCCTTAATGTAGCGCGCGCGCGCGTGTGTATATACTATTTCAGAGATAATATTAGATTGGCAATTTAAGATGTGCTTTGACTAACTGATTCAAGGACAAACAACTTTAAGATATTACTTTATGAGGACCAATAACTGGACCCATACCCTGAGGCGATTTCCCCTCTAAGCAACAACAACCATCAAGAGGCTCATATACAAGGCTAGAAGAAGCAAGCAAACAAAACTACTCACAGAGGAAATCGATGATGAGGCGTCCATCGCAGAGGCGATCGGCTGCTCGGTGGAAGAAGACGCGACCGTTGGGGAGTTGGATGGGGTATCCGAGGCCGGCGACGAGGCCTCCGGTATCGGAGTTGGAATCGCCGAAGTTGAAGATGACCGGTGGCCTCTTGCATTGGGCACAGCAAACTGGATCTGCAACGAGAGATGTAAAACCTACCACACAAACAAGAAGAAAGAAGGGAGACCCCATGGATTCTCTTCTCTCTGTCAATGCGACTCGCCCCGACCCTGTTGGATCTGCCAGTGTCGGTGGTGGTGAGTGTGAGCCTGTCTGAATTTGAATTTTTCTTTTATTTTATTTTATTTTTGAAAAGAGAAAAAACCTGACTTTGGTCTATCGGATTTGAAGAAGTTTGTAATTTAATTCATAGCTTTGTTCTCTTTCCTATAAAAGTATGATTAATTCTACAAAGCTCTTCATTAAAGCTGTCTATAAACTCAATGAATTAAAGTAAGTAAAAATAAAAAATAAAATAAAAAGTAACCCATAAGATCACACACCGGCCGTGATAAGATAGTACACTTTCAGCTCTGTGGTCCGCGCGACCGCCATGCTTACAGAGCTCGAGTTTAAATTCCTGGAACTCTCGTGTGGTGGTTATATCGGCGGGCTTTAGAGTCGTGGATTAAAAGCAGGGTTAGGTTATTTTGTCGGGTTATCATATGAGCAGGTCGAAAAAGTTAGCAAGTCAATAATTTGTATTATATTTATTTTACTATTTCCATAAGCTATTCAATATTTAACGGCATCTACAATTTTTGTACGAGTTTTATGGAATTAATCGAAGTACTTTTTCTTTGCTAAGCATATTAATCAAAGTATGGGAAGAATGTGGTTCCCTGCTTTCATATTTTCAGCATCAAAGCTTTAAAATGTCTAAATGCGAGTTCATAAAAACATCTACTTTAGAATTAGGAATTTTCTTCTTTTTTTCCCCTTACATTATTTGGAGAAAAAGTTCCACATTAGTGTATGGAGGGTAAAATTATAATTGAAAAATAACTATCTACCAATAAAATAACTCAAATAAAAAATTTAAAAATTGAGGACCCAGTTCGCAGCAAAAACAAATTTCCGTAGCTGACGATATAAAACCCACAGATGCTGTCTGGGGGACCTCCAGCCTCCGGCCCATTGCTTCTCTATATGCGGTAATAATAACAACAATGAAGCACCTTGAATTTTTTGGTGCAGTGTTTGTGGGACAAAATGAAACAGGTCGTACACTAATTGATGTTTAGTGATCAGAAAAAATGATGATCACAGGTCGTTTGTGAGTTGAGCACTAGCGTTTTGCACCATATGGCATGGTGCGTCCAGAGGGAAAGGCCCTCTCCATGCCCCCTTGCTGCTCGTCATTGTCGCTGCTCCCTGCCGAGCCGATGATAAGCCATATGTCATGTATGTATTTGACAAGTCATAATATAATTTTATTTTTTTAAAAAAAAATTCAAGTTATTTTTATTTGTTAACTCCATGTGGACAATTTTTTTGAAAATTAATTTTTGAAGTTTAACAATTTTTCCTATGTAAGCATTTTTCTAGTTATTTTTGTAAAAAACAACTCTTCATATCACAATCAATCAAATTAGTTTATTACTTGCCTTTTTTTAATCATTTGATAGTTAATAATTGATTTCAGTTGTTTTCTTCCAAGTGATTTAGCTTATATAGTAATCATAAGATTTATTGCACTAGTGCATTAATTGAAGACACAAATATTTCTTAATTATTATGACAGAAGACTTATTTATAACATTCAAAATTTTAAGAATTTGAAATGGATGATGAAGGTGTGCTACAGGTAATGAATGTGTGAGGGGGTCTTATTGGGGGTGGCATTTCCAAGCATTTGAGGTGCTATACTATTTAGACTCATATCATTTTAGATTTTCAAAAATTCAACTTTGAAGAATATGGAAAAATTATGAAATATGTTAATTTTCAATTGATTATATCCACGTGCAACACCCTAATTTAATACTAGAAATCCGCGAGCATATAGTAACAAACTAAATTTTCAACGCTCTAATAAATGAATTCTATGCAACTAAAAGATATTTGAAATTTTACGAATATACTTAGTCCTAAAATTTAGGATAGCACTTAAATTAGATATTAATCATACCATAATCCCTTTATTCATAAGGTTAGAGTAGGGATTTAACCCCTGAACTTATTGCAATGGAACACTTCAGTCTCTAACCCACCCTCAAATTTTTAATTATAGTGCAATGTGGTCCTCTTCCGCTACAAGTCCGTCAAAGCCGTTAAAACTAGATGATGTGGCAATTGAGTCAGCCTATTTTTAATTTTATAATCCTTCCGCTCTTTCTCACCCTCCTCTCTCTCCCCCTATCTGTCTGGGTGGAACAGTAACAAGACGACCTCGATCTCCTTCTCTCTCTCCAAGATCCTGTTCTCCAAACCCCTCCACCATCTCCTTCTTCGACCCCTCACCACCGGCACTCTTCCGGTACCACATCTCTTCAATTCGTGAAAATAGGACTTGTAAAATTTTAATTGCATCATCAAAATCCGAAAAAGCTTGTTATAGGAAGAAGAAAGTGGTACAACAGTGGCGAGAGAGAGAGAGAGATTATGCCTACCCTTCTAATTCCATGTCTTTCATTTGACTGATTAGGGGGTATTACACAATGATGCTTTTAGTTATGGGAAAAGGGGTCAACAAAGAGAATAAGATCTGGAATTTGTATTGATTTCCTGAAAATTTTGACTCTTCTGTTGCTTAGGATTTCCTCTCGCTCGGTTGTTTCTTCATTTTCTTTCCTTCAAATCTGTTGTCTTCAGTGCTATTGCTACTCATGAATTGCATTGCAATTCTGATGGATCTTGTCAATTGACGAGGTCCTCCAAACCACCGACCTCGTCCCCGGCCACACCCTCTACTGCCCCATCCAGGTCTGGTTTGACTCCGTCCGCCGCCGCACCACAGCCACCCTTTCCCCGAATCGGACCCGGAATGCGGACTTGGCCGTCTTCCGTGACGCCGTTAAAGATTATCTCGATTACAAGCTTGAGCCTAAAATGGAAGCCCCCAAGGCGAACAACGCGAATAAGTCAAACGTCCCCGAGGTTGAGAGAGAGAGAGAGAGATGGGTCTTCAAACGCTGCAATCGACCACCACCACCACCACGAGTCGATGATCATCAACAGGTTCAACATAATCCTAACATGCGACTAATCTATGGATAAAAATGCCAAATTACAAACCATAACAGGGAAAATCCAGATCTGGGTTTTGGGAGCCAAATCTGGGTTCGGGTGCTTACGAACTGGGATTTTGAAACCAAATATGGGTTTTTGGGTTTCTTAAACAAGATTTGAGTTTTGGGAATTTGAAACCCAGATCTGGGTTTCAAACCCATTTTTATTCATCAGATCTCATTCTTTCTTCCAACACTCCAAGTCGAGAATAAGGAGAAGAAGAATCCCCCACTTTTCTTCAATCAAAGAGACATTAACAGCAATGCCACCGACATCGCAGCTTTTAGAGGAGGAAAAGGAGCTAAGTTTCCGCTCACTCAATTGCCCATGATCAACTTTAACGGCTTTGACGGACTCGTGACGGTAAAAGGCCACAGCACCAGAATTAAAAATTAGAGAGTTACATTATATCAAATTAAAGGTTGAAGATTGAAGTATTCTATCATAACAAGTTTAGGGGCCAGATCTACATTTTGACTCATTCATAAATATTTTGGATATCAATAAAAATTGAAAAAGGCGTGGCTTCATGAAATTTGGTAATCCAAAATATTCAGTGCCTCTGCCTTCCAATTTACCACTTTATCTTTTTTATATAATTTATATTTAAAATTATTTAATTTTATAAATTTATAATTTTACATATTCAGGTGATCCGGTTCCAAATGTTAGTTTATTTGTCCAATTTGAAAATTTTAGAGAAACGTGCGGACATTAGAAATTATAAATGTAATAAGGGTTTGACTTTGTTATAGCGGTTAGACTTTATTTAGGTGCAACACATATATAAAAACAATTAATATATATAGTTAAAATGATATCGTTTTGAATTTTTTTTAAAGTATTACGAGATAATAATTATATTTAACTTATGTGCACCCGATACATATTAATTTTTCTAGGGAGAGAAGGATGAGCATACGTTGAACGGTATTTTTCTAAGCTTGTTTGCAGGATCCAAACAGAGACCACCGTTTTAACGGCGTTTAAACGTCCGTTTCCCCTCGGTCATCGATAAATACTGAAGGGTTGGGGGTCCTTATTCTCTCATTCTCACGACCGGGCGGCTCCTGCAGATCTGCCGCGGGATTCACCACTTCCATTTCGTTTCAATCATGTAAGATCCGATTCCATCCATCCTTCTTATTTCGACCTGTCGTTTGGATTCTCTGACTTATTGGGGTTTGAATTTTGATTTTCTGGGTATCTTTAATCTCTCTCATCTTGTTCATCTGTTGGATTTGTTTATGCTTTTCTTACTTGCTAATGCCTATGATTTCAAGAGATGTAGCGATCTGTTCCTTCTCTGAATCCTTCGTCTCGGTTTGGATGTTATCCTATTTAGATGTTTCGATGATTAGAATTCTAAATTATTGTTTGTTTTTTCATGTACCTCTTTGTGTTTGATGGTATGCGTCTTTGTTTTTCCTGCTGAGACGGATTGTTGGGGTGGAAAAGGAATTCAGATTATGTGTTTGTTGGGATTCTGGGGAGCAGAGGCCTGTCGCGAAAATGGCGAATGTTAGATCGATGATGCTTGACATAAGAAAACCATAGCCACTACTTGTAAGAACACAGTTAGCCTTATATTGGAGATGGGGTTTTGAGTCTGGGCTGGCCAAACGTTATATGGTGTAAAAAACTGGAGGTTTTTCCTTCTCCAACAATTGGAAGGTGGAACATTGAGTTGTATTTGTTCTATAAGATGTTGCTGTTCCGATAAGAAAATTATTGCCATGCTTGCTTCATTGTAGCAACTATTCCATTCTGAGTCTATTCCTGTGGGATAGCTAGTGCCTCCTTTGGTTCATTTTAGAGCTTGGAACAACCATTCCTATTAGATGCCCTTACTTTGGTCCAATTAAGAACACGCATTCTACTCATGGGGATAATTATTCTATTACGATTCCTTACCCACTCTACTGACATAAAATATTTGTGTAATATTGAGAAGTGGGGTGTTTCTGCCTCTCTTTGATTTCCATGTCACCTCCTATTTAACACATAATATTTCAGCCAATTGGATTTCTGTTATTATCATATGGAACCTTTGAGTGCTTTTGCATGATTTCATGCCTTAGGTGCCAATTCAACACATATAAATGGAATCTGCACTTTACTTTTTAGATTGTCAGTCTCTGACTTTTGTTTGTGGGTCCAGCAAACACAGAAATGGGGCTTTCATTCACTAAGCTTTTCAGTCGGCTGTTTGCCAAGAAAGAGATGAGAATTCTCATGGTGGGTCTCGATGCTGCTGGTAAAACCACCATTTTATACAAGCTCAAGCTTGGAGAGATTGTCACAACTATTCCTACAATTGGTACGTTTTGTCTTCTGCAAAATTGGCATGAAATTCTACTCCTAGCATTTCTCCCCTTATGTTTCACAATAACAGTGGCTGATACTGAATTTATTAAAATTTTTTGTCCCTGAGCATTAACTGAAATTTCTTTAAATTAAATAATTTTGATCTTATTTAATAATTTCTATGCTGGTACGGGTATGTGTTTCTCATTTCCATTTCATTCAGGATTTAATGTGGAGACTGTGGAATATAAGAACATCAGTTTCACTGTATGGGATGTCGGAGGTCAAGACAAGGTATATGATATAAATTGACACAAATACTTTTTGCTTTTCCTTGAATTTGTATGTCAGTGGATGCAAGTGTTACATTCTAAGATGATACACAAGATTTGCTTAGGTTTTTGGTAGCTTCTCCTATATCAAAGTAGCTGTTTAGAGTTTCGAGTTTAGTTTTTCATTGTCATGGTTTTTATTGCATTTTGTTTTATAATGTATACAAGATGCAATATTAATAACTGGATTCTCTTACATTTTGTCATCTGTCTCTTCTTGGGTGATCCAGATCCGACCACTGTGGCGACACTACTTCCAGAACACACAAGGACTCATTTTTGTTGTTGATAGCAATGATCGTGACCGTGTAGTTGAGGCAAGGGATGAGCTGCATAGGATGTTGAATGAGGTAACAACTGCCTGTTTATCCATGTGTAATTTAAAGTTTGGTATTTAATTTATCAGTGAAAACGGACACATAATATTTATTTATTTTTATCTTGCCAAGAAATTATAGATGACTGATTTGTTCAAATATGGATGTTGCTTTTTGCACATGTAGGATGAACTGAGGGAGGCAGTACTGCTAGTGTTTGCGAACAAGCAAGATCTTCCAAATGCTATGAATGCAGCTGAGATCACTGATAAGCTTGGCCTTCATTCTCTGCGTCAGCGTCACTGGTAGGCTTGATAATAGCACCTCGCCATCCTCCCCTACCTCAGGACCCTAAAAAAATGTAAAATGAAATAAAATGCCCCTAGTCCCTTCTCTCCATGATACAATTTGGCTGGTGTTTGTTCTTGCAGGTATATCCAGAGCACATGTGCCACCTCCGGGGAGGGGCTGTATGAGGGCTTGGACTGGCTCTCCAACAACATTGCTAGTAAGGTAGGCCGTATGCACGGACATTATGATGCTGGAATGCTGAGAAGTTGGCGTAGTCAATTTGTGATACTAATTGTTTTGTCGTTGTGGCAGTCTTAGAAGGCACATTGATGATGCTCTAAGTTTTGAAGTGGAGATGTCGACGTGTTTGGCGATTTTCTTACCTTTCAGAAGTGTTTCGAGAACAATCAGTTTCATCTACAACCTTTTATTTTTATTATGGATAGAAATTGGCGTTTGCCCGTGTATTAAGTTTCTGAGCTATTCATATATTTGCGGTTTAATTTCATCCCAAATCAATGTAACGAGATTGTAGAAAGGAGCCCTCCCTCCTCTGGAGATGCTCAACCTTCTTGATGGATCAATGTTACGTTTTGTGCTATACTTATGTTAGAACATTTTGGTTCTCAATAACTTCAGTTTGACCCACTTTCTCCATTGGATGCATCTCAGAATCTCATGCTGATGTTTGTGTGGTGAAGTTGGGTTTGTATGATATCTTAGGATCTTGCTGGGTATCCCTATATTTGTCCCCATGACATAAGTATACCCATATATATATATATATATATATATATATATATATATATGAATAGACTGAGTCTTGGTTCCTAAGTTAGTATTAAAATGGTATCGTTTTAAGGCTCTCTCAGTTTGCTCGTCTTTTTTCATCTTTTAATTACTTGTAGAAATGGATCAACTACCTTTGGAAAACATTTATCGAAACACAAAGCCAACATAATCATTTGTCAATCATTGTAAATGAATCAAAAAAGTTTAAACCAGTCTAGTTCTCTTTCTTTCTCCTGTTCAATTGCATGGGAAAGGGTACTAAAGTTTTTATGATGATAAATAAATGAATAAGCACAATGGCTAAACAAAGGGGGTGATTTTGGATAACTATAATTTGAAAATAAATTATAAAATCACTTGATTATCTCACATTTAATGCCCATGAATATCAACATTAATATAATAAATCCACCCCCAAATAAAGATGGGGTGGGTTGATTGCGAACCCGATCAACAATTTCCGGGTCGGGTAAGGGGTTCTTCTCCGATCTGAAGCAGCCGTCTCAGCCTCAAATCTTATTTGGGTTTCTGGATCGCTGAAGTATTCATGGCTGCAATTTACAGTATCTATATCATCAACAAGTCGGGAGGCTTGATCTTCCACAAGGTAAAAAGCCCTAAATTTTCTGGAGCAAATGCTTGGTTCGTATATCCCTATAACAGAGCAATTGTTGTTCGGGAACCTAAAATTGCCTAATTTCAGGGATTTTCATTCGTATTTGACATTTTATTTGGATTTTGATGAACGTAATTAGGATTATGGGTCAGCGGGGCGCATGGACACGAACGACAGCTTGCGATTGGCGAGTCTGTGGCACTCAATGCACGCCATCTCACAGCAGCTGTCGCCGGTAGTGGGTTGTTCTGGTATTGAACTCCTTGAAGCTGACACATTTGATCTCCATTGCTTCCAGTCCCTCACTGGTACTACTTATGCTCTGTAGATTGTCGTTCTATTATTAGATAGATGCACATAAATTGTTTGCTCTATGGGTACCCAGGAATGGATAATTTGAGCAATCGTAGTGGCAATTGTCAGTTTGTTTGCTTGCTAAGAAAAAAAAAAAAAAAAAGCTTTTGGACTTATGCGCTATGTGCAGTTATGAGTTTGGTATCATGAAGAACTCATGGCACCTTTGATTCCTGGAATGGAATAAATTGGGAATGAATAGCTATTTCAATGGATTAGAATTTATAAGGAGTAACTATGATTGGGTGCTCTTGATTGAATGGGTGTTCTAAAATGAACCAAGCAACGTAATAGTTATTTCGTTGGAATGGACGCCCAATGAAATAGTTACTACCATGAACCCAACATGGCATTAGCTACAAATATCTGTATTAGGCTTGTTTTGCAGAGGTTATCTATTATATTGAAATGGGTGAAGTTTCAAATCAATATTATCTTCACTGGGTATTGTTCCAAGAATGCATAATGTTATAGATCTATTGGCGTAGTCAGTGGTTGGTTGGTGTGAATTCTCATGAATGCTTTTTGATTCTTTTCACAAACAAATACATTCTAGTAGAAACTGTTGTGAGCTTTAAAATTGAAATTTTTAAAAAATTATTTCTTGTAACCTCCAGCTCTTTAGCTTAAAATGTTCGTGATTCAGAACTTCGTCTGCCTTCATAGTCTCTCTCTCTCTCTCTCTCTCTCTCTCTCTCTATATATATATATATATATATATATGTATATTTTATGACCTTGAATGACTAGGCCTAGTCATTCAGCACAACAAGGTACGGATAATGCACGAATGGTAGGAAGGGAAGTACAGAGAGAAGAGAGAAGTGGGGTTGAAATGAACTTCCTCACATACAGGTTCACAAATATGCAAAAAGGGGGCACCAATCTACTAAGAGGGTTCAAATAAGCCAATTGATAATTCTTCTCGATTCACTTATGCTTGGTTGTATTGATTGCTTAAAAACATGAGGTGGATGTCATTTTGTCTAACTTAGTGAAGTGTCTCCACCGCCATTTCCACTCTTAACTATCAAATGACTGATCTCATTGTGCTTTAAAATCTGTGTGAGCAATGAAGTGGAAGTTGTATGGTTCCTGATAGTCATTCTAATTGCAAGCCCATATTATATGCCATTATGGAAAAAATGAATCAGTTTTCCTGCCAATCGTGTGAAATTGATGTTGTCCTGCTTGTATTCTACTTGGTTTATGTCCATCGTGCAGAGTAGTATTATGTCATGATGGATGTCAGTCAGTAAACCCTGGGTACCTGCAGGTGAAATCTTCATCTTCATGGTATGAAGTGTGAACAGAATCATTAAACCAGCGCGGTCTAGCATTTATCTTGGTGTATAGTGTTTCTGGGACATTTTACTTTTATATTGGCCTTACAAACTTCTCAATCAAGAGTTGGTGATGAAAATCTGTTCATGAGAGAATGCCGGACTATTGAAAATAATTGCTTCTTTGCAGGGACAAAGTTCTTTGTCGTAAGCGAGCCTGGGACACAGCACATGGGGGCTCTATTGAAACTCATATACGAACTGTACACGGACTATGTGTTGAAGAATCCCTTCTATGAATTGGAGATGCCAATAAGGTGTGAGCTGTTTGATACCAACCTGAATCTGGCAATACAGAAAGATCGCGTAGCGCTGCTGGGGTGATGATTAATACATAAACGTATGTGCTCGTACTGAACAAATTTGCTATTTGATCTTATCTGGCGTATGTTTCCATTTCTATTCTAAGAGCTTTTCTTCTTTCATGATGATTTTTGAAGCCCGTCCTTTTAATCCATAATGTTGAACTATGTGGTGTAAACTTAACTTTGTTATGAAACCCAGAGTCTCTATTTGCCGAGCTGGCTAGAAGTGTATATGCTCGAAAAGCTGAATATTAGATTTTGTTGTTTCATCTTCCATGGATAATCAAACAGAATCCTCGTGAGCATAATCCAGTCCATTAACCCTCTGCAAGAGAGAAGAATAGTGGTGGTGCTCAGGAACCATCTCACAAACTATTCCCACATGGATTGTATGCATGTTCGGTTGCCTACCCGATTGAAGCCCGCGGTGGCGTTAGGGCAAGCAAAATCAAAGCCGTCTCACCATGAATAATGAATGCCCGTTTCATCTTGAGTTCGGATCCTCTCAATTTTTTGGTATGCAGCTGTCAAGTTCATTTCAGAGGATTACCCACACATCTCTAATGCAATCTCAGTTATTCATTTTGTATTTTGCTTCTAAATTTAAAATCTTACTTTGTCATCATGCAACACATGAATGACTTCAGATTATATTTGACTCGCATGATGTTCATCTGAAGGTGAACTTGAGGAACGATTTCTGGCGAGAAATTGGGAGTATCCACATACATCAACATGGTTTATTTTCAGCTCAAGCCTTCTTTTCATTGTTAAGCTGCGGATGTTGCAAAGATAATGGGGCACTTAACCTACAATTATCAAACTCCATATGTAATTAGTAGCAAACCCAGCTATAAATGAAATGACATAATTGGGGAAAACAAAATCTTTGTCCTTTTGTTTTGGTTCACAAGCTGTTGGCATCAACAAACAGATATTAATAGTGAATTTTTCGGGGAGAGAGAGAGAGAGAGAGAGAGAGAGAGAGCGAAGGGGATAATACACTGTTCTTAACACAAAGGCTACGGAATTAACACAAAAACGGTCATCCATGTTATATAAAGCCCCTCATTCATGTGGCTACACAAACATCCAGAGACTCCCAGAGTAGTCCATTTAAGTACGTTTAGAATTCATATGGTGCAACAATGAAAAATGGAATAATGCATCCGATAAATTCAAAAGGTGAATACGATGAGATATCATGCTTTCACAGCCTCAGCTCGAGGTCTCCACAGTCCAAGCCTATATTTGTTGGTATATTTCAATATCAACTTCCTCTACAACACCAAAACAGATGTTAGAATTGGTTTCAAAGGTGTAGAACGGTTAGCATAAAGAGACCAATCCACCCTAAACAAAAAATAGGGCTACAGAATTTTTCAGAAGTTTGGTTCAATGCAATTGCAAACATGAAATTCTATACAGTCGCTGTCAACACATTGCACTAAAAGCTCCAATCAAAGTGAAAATTTCCGTTGGAGATCAACTTAAGAGAATAATTCACAAATTTCAACAATATAATCCCTATAATGTGTCGAAAAGTGAGAAAGAAATCAAAATTAATGAAGTGCCAATACCAACAATCATGGCACCAAGTGCCTTTGTCAAAGAACAGGAATATAATACCACTGCATTGATCTTATACATAACCTAGTCATTTAATCTTGTAGATGCGTTGGCAACCTTTTTCGCTGTTCAAGTAAAATAATATTTAGCATGCACACAAGAAGATTACTGAATATGAGGTGATGGTGTTAAAGAGGTCTTCATGTACAATTGAAATATCTTCACCTTGTTTATCAACATAAGCGACTGAGAATAATGCCTAGTAAGATGATACTGGAGAGAAATAAAAGCTGCACCAACCAGTTATTTGGTCCAAGTTGGAAGGACAGCAAGGACAGGAAAAGCCATACATAAAATTTTAACGGGGGAATCTGTGAAATGTGACATTGTGGTCAGTGACCTAAGGATCTTTCAGTGCGAAAACAACAATTATACCTGTGGTGTAGAAAACTTTTACACTGTTCTTTAGAAGCCCCAATAACAGAACATGCTTGTGCATGCATCCCAAACAAAAACCCAATTTAGTGGTCAAATTACTCACTCAGAGCTACCATACTACATCAAGACCCCAAGACATATAACTCTCTCTCTCTCTCTCTCTCTCTCTCATCTCGCTTAGGTGTCTTGCTTGCTAGCTCTCCCACCATCCTCTCCATCTCTCCTCTCTCTCTCTTACTGGGGTAGAACATGCTTCATACCAAGTACATACTGTATAAATTACAATGTATATGTCAAACAATTACAAGGCAGCATTCCCAGAAGAGCCACAAAGTCCTAGCAGCATCTTAAAACATACAGAATCACTCTTCTAAGACCTAGCACATGTTAGTTGTTGCCAGCATAGAATATCAATTAATTTTTAAGACAACAAAACATGACCCCCATACTTTGCTATCAGGAGTAAAACATACACATTTGAATAATGAGCTAATGCAGAAAAACCTATTTATTCTTAAGGTTAGAGTAAGTAATGTCGCCGCAAGGATGAAAAATGAGTACAAATCAGTTCTCATTGTTGATAGGGTTCGCTTTTAAGAACAAAATGCAATATTCTTCCGTGCGCCAAGAACCCAGTACTTCAAAAACAGCTAACCAAACGAATATAAAAAGCATTTACATACATGTTTGCAGGGGATCCCAAGCTTCTTGAGCCTGAGGGTGCGGGTCACAAGCAGCTTCTGAAAGTCGCCAATTTCAGATTCGATTTTCTGGGCATGTGCTTCCACTCCTCCACCAACCCCTTTCAAAAACTCCGGTATCCCAACTTTCACTGCAACATGAGACCCTAAGCTGTTAAAACCCTAAACCTCCATTGGGTCCCAGAAAGTTTGATTTTTTTTTTTTTAAATTCATTTGTGAACTATTTTACATGCATATCTGGAAATCAAAAAGGGGACTGAAGACACTACATTTCAGGGAAAGTTCAAACGGGATTAGATGTTCAGAGATATACCTAAGTAAGGGGAGGATTTGGAAAAGAATCTGGGGGAGCTTGGATCGAAACTCGGTGCTTTAGCGATCGAAATTAGCGTTGGATTCGTTCGCAATCGCCTCCACATCATTGCCATCGCCATGAATTTTGCACTCCTCTCTCCCTCTCTTTCTCAATCCAACCCCGTCTGGAACCTCAGATGAATAAAAGATGGCGATGATGCACCATTTAATGTACGTGACGGCGTCGTTCTGTTCCGAACATTATAATCCTGATTAGCTTCCCCTCCATTCTTATACCGTCTTTGCCGAAATTGAGAATTTGAAGGATGATTTATAAGTCTCAGGGTTAAAATAGTTATTATTTTGTATGCTACGAATGCATAATCAAATAAATGAATAAGATTCCTACTCACATTTTCATTTTTTCTGTTTAAATGAATCCTTATAATAATTTTAAGAAATATTTAAATAACTTTAATCATATATATTGAAATAATAAATAAATAAATATAAATTAATTAATTTCTACAAAATTTATTAATATTAAACTTATTTGAATATGTTCATCATAATAATTACAAATTAAAAAGTTTAAAGATCTTTTAAAACTGTACTAAATCATCGATATTGAGATGAAATAAATTTTGTCCCCCCAAATCTTATGGAAATTTATAAGTCCAAGTATCTGTATATCAAGAACGTCTTAAAAAAAAAAGACTCGGGGCGTAAGATGAGACGGAGTTAGATGGAAAAGAGGCCCTTTGTTTTTTTCCTTCTTTTTTTCATTTTTACTTTTATTACGTGGCCGTCTACCGCGCGTAACTTGACGGACAAGTTACGGGGCCACCATAGAGAACCCAACCCGCCTTCACTTCGCTTTCTCGTGTATTTGATCGTCACTCCTTCGTCCATTCACTGTTCATACTCCTATCTCTCTCTCTGAGGGGGCTTCATTCGATTCGAGCAGTTCAGAGAAGAGAGAGAGAGAGAGAGAGAGAGAGAGAGAGAGAGAGAGAGTGTGTGTGTGTGTGTGGTAGAGATGTCTCTGCGACCCACATCGCGAACGGAAGTTCGGAAGAAATCGTACAAGACGGGGGTGGATGCGGATGATGCTAGGAGAAGGAGAAAGGACAATCTCGTGGAGATTAGGAAGAACAAGCGAGAGGAAAATCTCCTCAAGAAGCGCAGAGAAGGCTTGCTTCACCAACTCCCCGATGCCTCCCCTCTCTCCCCTGCTCTTCTCGGAAATCGGGTGCCCATTTCCACCCCCTTCCCCTTCTACTTGACCGAATTTTGTGGATTTCTGTGAATTTTCGTTTTATTTGATCAAAATTATGCTGCATTTGGTTGCCGAGTTGATTTCTCTTGCTCTGATGCTTCTGATTATCAACGTGTGTGTGTTTTGTTCTTGCTGTCTTGTGAAAACGCGCCTTTATAATTTTTTGGCGTTCCGGCAGATTTGTTGAAGTAGGATGAAGAGTTCAAATCTCGTATTTTTCGTTTCAGGGTTTATGGAGATGAAAACTTTGCCCCAACTCGAGTTAGATTATTGTATTTCCAGACTGAGAATGGCATAGTTTACAAATCTAGAGGAACTCAGAAAAAAAGAAAAAAAAAGAAAAAAAGAAAAAAAGAGATTACTTGTATGATTGCCGCTTGTTTGATTGAAAATCGAATAATTGAGAAGCTATATGAGTGGTTGGAGTTTCATTTTTAAGGAGAGAATAGCTAGTGGCATTTTTTTTGGGGCAAACCTTTACTTGGAACCCTAAATGTATTGAATGTGGTCCATTTAATGATAAGCGTTGGACATAGCCACTGAATGGTGAAGTGAAGCCTCCTATTACAGTAGATGATATTATGGATTTTTTTCTTAGTTGTTTCTCCAGTTAGTGCATCATGATTAACTAATTCTATCTTTATGTTCACTTGTTCTTGCTATTTGTTTTATAGCTGGAAAGTATTCCTTCAATGGTGCAAGGAGTATGGTCTGGTGATCATCCTTTGCAGTTGGAAGCCACTACCCAGTTCAGAAAGCTGCTATCAATAGGTATAGCTGAAGGCAGCCAGTGGAAACTTTTTCTTCGTGGAAAATACCCCTTGTTATATTGCTGACCTTTGTCTGCTGTCCTGTATAGAGCGGTGCCCTCCAATTGATGAAGTAATCACAGCGGGTGTTGTTCCTAGGTTTGTGGAGTTTTTGGGGAGACATGACCTTCCTCAATTGCAAGTAATAACTAAATCTGGCGTTACTCTGTTATTTATTGAGTTATATTGTTCTAGTGTCAAGCTTAATTTGGTTTCATGCACAGTTTGAAGCAGCATGGGCTTTGACCAATATTGCATCAGGAACTTCAGATCATACACGAGCTGTCATTGAAAATGGTGCTGTCCCCTTGTTCGTCCAACTTCTCAGCTCGTCCAGTGATGACGTCAGGGAGCAGGTTGATACATCCCTCTTTTTATTTGTTAACCTTTTTTATTTGAGAGCTCTTGATTTTGGAAGTTTGTATCACTTAACTTGATATCGAAAACTCATGTGCTTGTTTCAATTTTTCCCTTTGCTGGGTAACTTTTTTGTCATTCCATGAACATGTAAATATTCTTACCAAACTAAATTATCTATTACTGGGGCCTGCTTAAATCTATAATTTTAATCATGAATGCTATATCTTTTACAAACATTGCTTCCTTATCTCTTAAAACAGGCAGTGTGGGCTTTGGGCAATGTTGCTGGTGACTCTCCAAATTGTAGGGATTCTGTTCTGAGTCATGGCGCACTTGTGCCATTGCTAGCTCAGTTAAATAAGCAGTCAAAACTATCTATGTTGAGGAATGCAACATGGACATTGTCTAACTTTTGTCGTGGCAAGCCACCTACACCATTTGAACAGGTTTGGAGGCGTTTATAAGTTTTTCTTTGGTAGGATAATATTGCTGATGAGATGATAGCATTCAGTACATTTCCTAATGTCATGTAGGCCATTGAGCTAACTGTTTTAATAAATTTGTTCATTTTTGGCTTGTCAGGTGAAACCTGCACTTCCAGTGCTTCAGCAACTTATCCACTTGAAGGATGAAGAAGTTCTAACAGATGCTTGCTGGGCGCTTTCTTATCTCTCTGATGGTCCAGACGACAAAATTCGGGCTGTGATTGAAGCTGGTGTATGTCCACGACTTGTAGAACTTCTGAAGTAAGTTACATGCTTTCTGCAAACTAGGAAGCTTCACTTGCTATAATTTTCTCATTTCTTAGTTGTTCTTCAGCACTTGCCTTTTCTTCTCTGTTACTCACATGGGATTTTTTGCCTTCATCTTTGGTTTGTTTAGTTGGGATTTTTCTATGGTTCTTTCTTTAATGTGGTTTGATCTATTACAATTGTTGTACTAACTAAATCTGTGATCTGCAAGTCATCCATCACCTGCAGTTCTTATACCTGCTCTGCGAACAGTGGGAAACATTGTCACTGGTGATGATGTGCAAACTCAGGTATTTAATAATGCATATGCATACTATTGTATAATGAGCTCTTACTGTAATGTTGTTTTGTCAGTGTATGATGTCATCACTGTTTGTTACATTTAACACCCCCTCCCCCAATTTTAAAATTTAAAATTTTATAAAGTTTAAATTAGTAGCAATACAATTACTCTAATATGAACTATATGACCAATATAGTTAAGGTTTTCATGGTCCTTGTATGACTTCATAATGTGACCTAAAGTGTTTGATTACATGAGAACATCCTGTGCATGCCTGGAGCCTTTTGAACTTCTGAGTTCTGAGCATTTTAAATTTTCTGCGTCGCTTTTATGTAGCTAAAGGTTTTTCCACTTTGGAAGTAATGATTTAGCTATGTTCTTGGATCTTCAAACCTTATTAATAGGTTAACAATAAACCAATGAAAAAATCATCACTCTATGTTATGCAACCCTGGAAGCTTATGCAAGCTTGAAACAACTCTTTCCTAGTATTAAGGACCATGCTCTTTGAAAGCCTGTCTTTCCTTTCTTTTGGACAGATTATTGGCATGTAAATTTGGGATCTTATCAAATATACTATCTTTTGTTACAGTTTGTAATTGACAATGGAGTGCTCGCATGTCTTAATTCACTTCTTACAAACAATAAGAAGGGCATCAAGAAGGAAGCTTGTTGGACAATCTCAAATATTACAGCTGGAAATAGGAGTCAAATACAGGTATATGACATTTTTCTACTTCTTTGCTCCACTGAAAGATTTGTGTGTCTAATACAGATAGGAAGAAGAGAGGTGTTATTAAACACACTACCAAAGAATAGGGAAATCATTGCAATCTGGTTAAATCTCCTTCTTTCCAATGTATGTATGGTAATCTGCCACATATGTCAAGTACAGTTTTCAGCAATCCCAAACACACCATAAAACACAACTTATTAGGTACAATGCCCTCGATATTGAACATGAATATTTGAACAAGTCTTCAAACCCTTAGTTTTTCAAGAAGTGTCTTAAGCATTCGCTTTCGCGCTGCATAGCTGTCCAACTAAACAAATGCACACAAATGAGCTGCAAAATGAGAATTATTTCTCACTGGCTGCAATCTGGCATTTGTTAGCCTGTCAGTCTCGGACAAAGATGAGTTATTTGTTTAGAGTTTGCTACTTGTTGAAATTTTGTGCTGTGAAGTTATTTGATTCTATAAAATATTGTCATACAGGACATCTTGAAGTCATTTCTCGCACCAAATAGGTGATTATATTTTGTTTGCTAAATTTTTTTGCCATGCATTTCATGGCATAATCTTGGCTGCCTTTTCTTAATTGTGTTGTATTAGCACTGTCAAGAGAAGCATGACCATCATTGTTGCTGTTTGTGTGTGAAGCCACTCTTGTCTGCCGGTGCATCTAAATACTAGGGCCTGAGCTTGCTAGCAAAGTGACAAGTTCTTTTTGATGTATAAGATTAGTGAGATCCTGATTTTGGCTTAGACTGTCGAACTCCAGTGCACGAGGATCCGGCTTCCCACTCTGAGGGTTGGGGAGGGTTTTTTATTGTATGCAGTCTTCCCATTTCTTTTTTTGCAAAGAGGTTGTTCTCACGACTCAAGCTATGGCATATGGTGACAAAGGAGTAGCCTTCTGGTTACACCAAGCACCCTCTCTGTTTGTCTAGAAAGGAACTTGTTAAGTAATGAAAAGTTTGTTTGCCCAAAAAAGATAATAACAGATCAATGACTCCAAAAAGGAGTAGCATTCCTGTTGCACCAAGCACCCTTTCTGTTTGTCTTAAAATAACTTGTAAAGTAGTGAAAAGTTTATGTTTGTAAAAAAGAAAGGTGCTAATGTATCTCATCATGTTACACAAAAACCGGATAGTTCATTTATCAGTATTCAGCAGCTTGTTGAAGTAGCATTCCTCTCATCCAGTGTCATGAAATGAGTTCCTCAGACACGAGCTTGGTTTTTGTTCTGCAAAACAGGCTGTTCTTGGGGCCGGAATCATCTCCCCTCTTGTACACCTGCTTGTACATGCTGAGTTCGACATAAAGAAGGAGGCTGCATGGGCCATCTCAAATGCTACCTCTGGAGGATCCCATGAGCAGATACGGTTCGGCTCCTTGTTTATACTAATTGTTATGCATCCTTCTTTTATTTTCTTTTCTTTTTTCCATATATGATCATTCTAAAAGATCTATGCTGTGTTGATCCCATAGGCCTTTTTTTATTTTTTATTTATTTTATTTTATTATATTCACTTTCTAACTTCTCTCATCCAATATTATTTACCGCTGAGTGATCTATGTGTTTTTTTGTTAATCAGTGCACCAAATCTGATATTCCTTGCTGTAGTGATAAGTAGCTAGGCTAATGATTACACAGAGGGTGTTTGGCAGAGCTTATTTTTGGTCAAACTTGCTTATTTTAAGTGATTTTGAGTCATGCATGTGTTTGGCAAGCATGCCATAATCACTTTCTTTTTTTTTAAAAAAGAAAATTAATTTTTTTTTTTGATTTAAAATCAGAAGTTCCTTTGAGTAACTTTTTCAGATACACACTTTTCCAAAAATTAGTTTAACCGAGTAAAAGACTAGCATGCCCTTAAAATAACAAAATAATTGAACTAGGTCATTAAATGCCCTATTTGGTCATTTAATAGCCAATAGTTTATTTTAGCTATTTTATGCCAAATGGTTTTGCTTATATAATCTCTTATTTTAAATATTTTCGCTATTTTTTAGACGAATACTAAGCAACTTATTAGATTGCTAATTTCAACCATTCAAAAAAAGCATTTGTGATTTAAAATTATGAACTGTTTAAAATAAGCTCTCTCAAATGGGCTTACAATTAGAAGGGAAAATTAAATGAGAATTTTTTTTTGGATGTGACGGACATCATAATGCCAATCTGGGAGCAACATTCTCCAAATCTCATTAATGATATAGGAAGAACTTCCTATAGTTTCTGTTCTCTCTGTTTTAGTTTATTGCATTTGATCTGATGCATTCATGATGTGATTGCAATCCAACTGCTTGCAGATATTTGGCAAGGGAAGGTTGCATAGAGCCACTTTGTGATCTTTTGGTGTGCCCAGACCCAAGGATTGTGACCGTGTGCCTCGAGGGACTCGACAACATACTGAAGACGGGTGAAGCTGACAAAGAAATGGGGATGAATGGTGCAATCAACATCTACGCGCAAATGGTTGATGACTGTGGAGGATTGGATAAGATTGAGACTCTGCAGACACATGACAACGACGATATATACGAGAAGGCTGTGAAGATCCTAGAGAGATACTGGGCCGAGGAAGAAGAGCAGAATCTTCAAAATGGTGCTGGGGATGGGAATCAACAGGCCTTTGGTTTTGCAGCAGGCCACCCCACCCATCCCTCCGATGGCTTCAAATTTCAGTGAAGTGGAAACTGTGGGAGATCTAAGTTTTCCTACTCCAGTACCCTCCCTCGGAAATGAGTTTCTCGACTCGGCTTCATACTTGCTGACAAGTGTCGGGGTTTTTTGGTCCGGCACTTGCATTATCTCTTCATCATCTTCTTATGTGGAAATCTATCACAAAGGTTTATGGTTACAAGTTTCTCCTCCGTTTGTATTTCGAATTTCACGTACATTTTGATCGGTCTTATCATCTGTTGTTAAATTGATACATTAGCTTCGCATTTTCCTTTGATCGGTTTCTTGGAGTGCCACTGCACTCGCAAGTCATTCGATACCGTATCTAATGTCGATCGATTTGGGGAGCCTGCTTGAGATTCTTTCTTTTACAAGTATAAAGTATGCATTCTGTTTTAATGCATTTTTCCAAGTTGATTGCTTCTGCATGAAATTTTCCTCCTCTTCTAGGTGGTGATGTTCCTTGCTTTACACATAAAAACATATATTCTTTCTATATATGGTCAGGATTCTTGATATTGCACCTCTTCAAACCATTTAAAGTAGACCCCCCCAAAAAAAGGAAAAAAAAAGGGGTATGATTCTTCTTGGAGAATCTATCTCCATTAAAGCAAATCATTTATAGTGCAAAAACAGTATGGTGTGGATTCCTTTGTCCCATTTTTGGAGACAAACCCTAATATAAAACATTAAAGCAAGCTTAATTATGTGAAGGAGATGAAACTCACCCTGTCAATGAAAAGCATGGTCAGAGATTGGGCTCGATTAACTATTTGATTTTTGCAGATATTTTTCTTTTAAATAATGATTAGGCTGCGATAATTTTTGTTCACTGTTGATTTATTATTTGTTTATGCTTCCATTTATTGGTGGACGATATGATAAAGGGGAAGAACAAAATCTTGAAGCTTTGACAAACTGCGAGACAATGGTTATTTGACTAAGGCCATATATTCCTAATCATCATCATACACTTGCCATGAAGAAAAATCAGCATGATTATTAAATGGAGGTGTCGAGTATTCACGATTCATTATTAAAAGGGTGTAGCATTCTCGTGGTTGGACCCCATAGTTGGAAGGTGTTTGGGGAGCAAATTTTAAATGATTACGAGACATGCGCGTGTTTGACTAGTCATATTACAATCACCTTTTAAAAAAAAATTTAGCCAATAAAAGTTCCCTTAAGTAACTTTTTCTTTTGACACTTTTTAAAAAATTAGTTTGGTCGAGTAAAAGGCTACCACGTCCCTGAAAGAGCTAAATAATTCTCACTCATGTCCAGCTTATTGATTTGGGAATATTTTTACTTATTAACTCTGTATGGACAATCTTTTTGAAAATTAGATTTTTTTTCTTATTTTCATAATTTATCCCATATGCACATTTTCTAGTTATTAAGTAAAAAAATAATAATTTTCACTATCAACCGAACTAGTTTATTATGTGCCCTTTTTAGTCATTTAATTGTTAATAATTAATCTCAACTATTTTCCGCGAGACGATTTAGCTTATATAATCATTTATTGTAGTTGTTTTTAGCCAAACACTAAACAACTTATTAGATTACTAATTTCAACCATTTAAAAAAAGTATTTATGATTTAAAACTATAAACTGTTTAAAATAAGCTCCCCCAAATGAGCTCTTGGTATAATTGTTAGTAGAATTGTCCACTCTCAACACTAATTTCAATCTTTTAGAATTGCACCCAATCCTCCTTAAAAAGAGAAGGAAATAAAAGAGTAGCATCTTCCGATCAATATATTTACTCTTACTCCTTCTAACGTATACCCTCGAAAGAATGTGATATTTTACTAAAATAGGCCGAAAAAATGACTTCACCTTCTCCTTCATGTACAAGCCATTTTAGTATAACATCGAGTGTTGAGTGTGTACTCCGGGGGAGTGAATGAGGCTGGAAGAAGGCACCTGTGGGGACAGCAGAGTGACAAGAGCCAATAGGAGATCGAAAGGTGGGAGCAAGGAATGTCATGTCAGAGGTGGGTGTGTTGGACTATAAGTACGGGCGCCCATCTCCCCCCTCATGGATCAATCAACTCTCTCTCTCTCTCTCTCTCTCTCTCTCTCTCTCTTCTCTACTGTTCCGCAGCGTGGCAGCACGTGCGGCCCCATATCTCTGGATCATCATCATTCATTTCTCACTCTCACACCCGCACATTGAGGTTTAGATGGGGTGAAGTCGGTCTGGTCCCTTTCAACCTTGAGGCTTCAGGTGGGATGCAAAACAGTCTCTCTCAGAGGCGTTGATTATTGTTCTTTGAGTTGAAGGCCACGGTTCTGCTGCTTACTGCTCGTAGAAATGCCCATACGTTGGCAACATAGAACTAGATCAGATCCTTTGATTGGCTTCATTACTGTACCATCCTTGCAAACTCATTAACAAATTAGATTTTGCATTGTTTCTTCCATGTGGAAAGTGTAGTAGTAGTAGTAGTAGTAGTAGTAGTAATGGAGGATTTGTATAGAGTGGTATCTTCCTCTCCCGACCAAATCATCAATATGGTTCACTTTGATCCTATCAAGGCCCATATCGCCCATCATCCTCGCTACCCCTTTCTCCTCGCCGCCTACATCGAATGCTGCAAGGTCTCTTCCTTTCCCCCCTTCTTCTCCTCCTCCTCTAGCCCTCCTTTATATACTATCCAAGTGTTGGTCATAACTTTTTTCTTTTTTTCCCCTCTTGTTGCTTTCTGAGTATATAATCTTTGGCAGGTCGGTGCGCCACCGGAGATGGCTTCGCTCCTTGAAGAAATTTCCCATCAGAGCCGTAGCATCACCAGAGATGGCAGCTGCTGCAGCTCAGTCGGAACTGACCCAGAGCTCGATGAATTCATGGTAATTTCATTCTTCACTAGTAAAATAGTTAAGGATATTCCATTAGCAATGAAAAAAAGGGCGGAGCGGATCCATAAACGTTGTTCAGGTCGATTAGAGGGTGCAGAAATAGCTAGAACTGAAAAAATAAAAATACAAGGTGATTTGAACCTGGATGAGATGTTAACCAATTTGTTATTGGTGGTAAAGGAATCATACTGCAAACTTCTGCACAAGTACAAGGAGGAGCTGTCCAAGCCATTCATCGAAGCAACGTCCTTCCTGTCGAGCATCCAGTCACAGCTAAGCAACTTGTCCACCGGAGTTCATCACTCTGGTACGAGTCCCTCCCATCAACTTAAACTAATAAGTATAGTAATAATGCTCGTGGTGTCGTTTATACTCGAGAACTCCAACTCTAATATCTTGTTTCATCATCTGCATATAATGTTATTCAGATGAAGCAGCTGGGATTTCAGACAAGGAACCAGGTTGTGGAGGAGAGGTAGAAGAATTGGATGGTCAAGAATGTTGCAGCCCTTGTCCAAGTGACTTGGTGTTGAAAGAAGCGCTTATGCAAAAGTACAGTGGCTACCTTTGCAATTTGAGAAACGATTTCTTAAGTAAAAGAAAGAAAGGGAAGCTACCTGAAAATGCAAAGACAACATTGTTAGACTGGTGGAGTACCCACTATAGATGGCCATATCCAACGGTAATCATACGTTATCCCTTTCCATTGTTTGTCATGCAGCGCCATAGTTCGTCAACTGGCTCAACTCAAAAACAGGAAAAGAAACATGATTAGGCAAACCCAAATCTACAACCCATGAACTGAGAAGCATGCTTGAAAGAGTCTCCATGCTACTCCGGAGTACAGGCACTCAGTCAGACTTCTAGAGAATGCCCCCAAGTTGTCCGCTGAGACTGTGTAAACTGGATTTATGGTAAATTTAGCTCATGTGAAGTGTATTTTAAGGACAAAGGCGAAAGAAGAAAAAATGATACGGTATAAATTAGCAAAGGGTTAATCTTTAATCTTGGAATGATCAATCTGCTAGTTAGTATTTCCCTAGTAGGCATGCTTCTAAATTTAAGTCATATTTTATTCTTCCTCTGGGTTCGGACAATGCTCATGGAGGCTTATCCTGCTGCTTGCTCACTTGTCCTTTCTATTATGCTTATAAACTTTTATTCTCTTTCTGAACACTTCTGTGAGAATTAGAAATATAACAGTGAAGGGGTGATGGCTCAGGAAGAAGAGAAGATGAAGCTATCTGAGATTACCGGATTGGACCCAAGGCAGATAAACAACTGGTTCATAAATCAGAGAAAGCGGCACTGGAAACCGTCTGAAAGCATGAGAGTTGCTCTCATGGAAGGTGTTGGTGGCAACATCGGAGGATCCCATGCACCTTGACACTCTAGGAACAACTCTGAAGGATGAACATATAAAATGATGATTTGCCCTCAACTTTGGCCTTCCATCTTCTGTCCAGAGTATGTATTATCCTCTTCATTTTAATCTCTGATTCATATGTATACATGTAAATGTTTGGATAGCCTCTTTTGTTTTACATTGAAACTCCCCAAGTTGCTTCCATTTTACATGTTCTACAAGGCCACCGCAACGGTGATTCGACATCTCTTCAAGTTTTTCTAAATGGAATTGGATGACGGTTTCTTGGTTTTGAGCATCTAACCTAAAAGGTGAAAGCCCCGTAAACAAGATTCAGAGAAGGATATTTCCTCAAAAAATAAAATAAAATAATAAACTTGCAATGAGGCGTAGTTGCTTACTCTGCCCATTCATTGGGCTAGTAGGTTCTTTTCTCCCCAAATCAGAGGGCTCTTTACTTCCCAAATCATGGTGGCTGTCTACAAAGATTTGAATTCTCATGTTTGGACATGAAGCTTCAGCAGATGTGAACCTCAAGTCAAACGTACTCTTTTGCAGGACATGGGTCACATGAATTTTACAAGATCGACGGCATTTGAAAAATGGAACATGATTTTCCACTCCCAGTCTTTTTCTGTCTGAAGTATGGAGTAATGCTTCAGATTACTCCCTTGAGTATCAACTTTTGTACTTCACTTTAAACAAAAGACAACTCCAATTGCCGGTGCACCATATGGAAGGGCGACCTAGTGCATAAACCGTGGCAAGTTAAAAAATTTCGACACCGTCAAAACCAAACAGACTCTTATCTTCAGGTTAGACACAATTTCACAAGGTTCAAAAGTAACTTGAGTACAATACAAATTCATGGCCTATTTATGCCTGTTGCTATACAAATATAAGCCCAAAACTAAATGTGTTGGCAACTTTGAAGTATCAATCCAATTTTGAGCATGCGCACTCGCGAGCCTTAAGCTGAACATTCTGCTTTGAGAGGTTGGGGGAAAAAAATAATCTGTTAAAGGACCCAATAGTCGAACTTCTTTTATTTCTTACTCATGGATCATCATTAAACAAATGATTTCTAGCCAAAACAAAGTACAGCCAGATGATGAAACCATCACACACTATATTTCTATACAAAGTTTAAGTTATTGAAATGTAGCCTCATCCTACATCTACAGTCATCGAGGCATGGGATCTCACCTAGCCACTTCAATGCAGCCACTGAGGCATAATATTTAAAGTTCTTCATCCGACTCAGAGCTCTCATAATGCGATTCATAAGCAGGAGTTTCATAAACATGGGAGTCCTCTGAAACTTCAGAAGTATCAGGAGTCAGAGTTCTGTATACAGGAGTTTCAAAGACTTCAGCATCTTCTGTTTGAACAAAGTGAATCAAGTATTGAACTCCATTCGCTACATCAAAAACCATGAGCCCTATCCTCCCTCCAAGCCAACTTCCTAAATGACTTCCAGCAAGATAACCCATCCTCCCAAGGCTTTGCTCTCCAAAGAAACCCCCGGCATACGCACCAAACAAGGTTCCAGTGCCCCTAAGAAATCCTTCTGTCATCGTACCACCATAATAGATTGCTTCAAAGAAGTCCCAACCAGAAGAAATGATGGGCCCTATAATGCGCTTGCTTTGCTGGGTTGCAAGCTTTGCTGCCTTCATTCCTTCTTCCTGAGCTTGTTTAGCTGCATTTTGAGCATCAAGCCCTCGTGACAATGCATCAACAAGTGCAGTCTCAATTGCATGATGCCTCGCTTTCTCAACATGGACTGATCTGATATTGTAAAAATACAGCTTCACACCTTCCTTCACTGCACATGCTAGTGTTCCAGAGCCCATGTCAAAACAGTCCAATACCGTAAACTTCCCACTCTGGGATGAAGCCTCTTCCCCAACCAACTGCCTACATTTTTCAGCTATATATATATATATATAGCAAAAACAAAGGGACTACACATTCAAAAAGGGCAAGTCATTAAAACAACTCAAATAAACAAAGGTTTAAAAATACTCAGAACATTCTGGCATACAGAATTCCTAATAGGCGACCTTGTCCCGTGCTGATCTTTACAAAGGCTACAGAAAGGGAGTATATCTAAGTGAAAAGAATTCACGATTTCCCCCGAATTAACATGTATTGTAAAATAAAGATGTTCATGTTTCAAATTTCAAAAGAATCCTATACACCAGGCTATTAGCTAAAATTAATGTCCCTACCAAGGATATGTCAAAAAAAAAAAGAAGATGTAAGCCTTTGAAAAAAATAATTTAAAATGGAGCAATCCAAAATCATCTAATCATCCCGTTGATGTATTAGTACTGGAAGCAAGACCAATCAAAGGCTCTACTTCATGGCTTTCTGTAGGAGGGTTGTACCCTCAGATCCCTCAATGTCATGCTCACAACAATTTAAGAACTTTAAAATCGGAAGTCATAAACATACAGGAAGCTCCAATTCAAATCCACAAGCAATGAAAACTACCCAGCATGAACTATGCATGATCCAGTTACAATGAAAATAATTTAGTAAGAAATTCCACCAAATAAGAACCGATCAAAAAAAAGAAAAAGATTCTACAGAAAGATGCAGCATCGGAAACCCAAAGGTCAGATGGCAATCGAAGATACAAGACCCAAAAAAAAAAAATGGTATCCGAAAAACATACCAGTGATGCTGAGGACTATGATTCCAACAACAGAGAGCAGTAAATTGATCCTCTTCTTCTGGATATCCATTTCTACTCCCCAGCAGATCCCTAACCCTAAATTAACTTCAGGAGTGAATACATAACGAGGACGTTGAACCCATGTGGAGAACACCGAAAGATTCTGTCTTTTGGCTTGAAAAGTGTTGGGGAGGGAACAAAGCGAGCGCCAAAGAGCATGTATGGATGCCTTGCTCCGCTTGCAAGAAATACATTGTATTCCTTTTTGTGGGACAGCAACGCGTTGTTTTTGGTTTTCTTTATACATAATAAAATTAAATAAAAATTGATAATATCTTTTAGAAATTTTTGTGTACATTTAATTTGTGCGGTAGTTTATTGGAAAAATCTAAAACGATTAGAGCGGCTTGCGAAGTTTGGATTGTTCCATTGGCTGACGAAACAAAGACTCGAACTCCAAACACCTTTTAAAAAAAAAAATCTAAGAAACTATTACTTGTTAACCCTCAATACGGGAAAATTGTACTTATAAATACTTTTCATGTATTTTATATCAAGTAACAAAATTTGTTCGATATTTTTTATGAATGTTTGGGTCAAATAATAATATAGGACCATATAAATTTTGATTAGGTATGCAAGCATTTGGTCGAGTCGGTTTTAGACCTTTTTTCCCTAGATCCACCATTGTCAAGTGGAGGAAAAAGCCAATCGCCAGAATAAAAGATTAAGGTAGGTGAGAAAAACTATCAACCGCTAACAAGGCAAGTGGGTCGAGTCGGATGAGTCAATTTTTATATTTCTATTTAACAACTTCAATATAATCCTGAAAGGAATTCAAATGTTATTCAAACATAATCAACTACCACTTTAAACACTTTAAAGTAATAGTAATTCAAACCATCGAAACCCAAAAGGAATTTAAACATTGTCTTACCATCCCTTTAAGATACAAATTCAACAAAATTTTACTTACAAGAAATAAAAACAAGCTCAAAAAATAATTCCTAAAGGAGCTACATAAAATTTAACTTGCATCCCAAATTTACTTTAAGGCCTACAAACAATAATTAACTTAAAGGATTAACAAATATTTAAAGTAGCAATATCATATTAAGATGGTTAGGCCGGTTCCACCCACCTTGAAAGATTTTCCAATAGCAAAATCGATTAGACCCAACCCAAACCCAAAAAATCAGCGTCATTCTTCTAAATAGATTTTACGATTTTATAATTTTTGGTCAGGTTGAGTCTATTCACAATCTGTTTTTCTTTTTTTTGGTTTTTCTATACCTTTGTTACCGACTATTTTGAATGTGAAAAGAATATATATAGTATCACCCATGAATTTAACATGTTATTTATCGATGCCACCATTATGGTCCGGAAAAGAATTTTTAGAGTGTTCCAAATATTCTTTTCACATATAGTTAATCCCTTTTCGCCTTGTTCGTTTAACTTTTGAGTTCTTCTTCTTTATGTTTATTTATTTAATTTATTAATTAATTATTTTTATTTTTCTCTTCCATTTGTTTCCATAATCCTCACTCCCCAAAAGAAACACAGCAGTATTTGCCCTTTCTGTAGTGACCATCAACTTCTTAATCGCTAAAAATGCCTCCAATTAATATAATGGAACATATCTATTTCGCACCCTAAACTCAAAAATTTCATCGTGTGATCAAGAAATTGTAGAGTAGTGTAGTTTTAGTGATTGGGTGCACCTAAGGTGCTACACTTAGGTACATAAACTCCAACCTTTTTAATAAAATGCCCTAAGTAAAGAGCCTTCCTGTTGAATTGGTCATTGAATCATCGTCCTTGTGGATTTGTATTTGGAGAACCTAAGAGCCATAATTTGAAATTGAATCAAAAAAATTTTTATGTAATTTTATTCAAGTTGATTTCAATAGCTAAAAAAAAATCTTTTTCAAAAAGTGTAAAGTGAATGAGTCTGGATTGATATAATTTATACGAGTTCATCCCAAAAATAATATAATGTTTAATAAATTATAAATAAATAAAAATATTTTTAATAAAATTATATCATTTTGAATGAGTGACCGACCCAACAGAAAAACCCCTTTGTCTTCTCTCTCCCGTTCCCTCTCCGCCGTGGTTCCCGCTCTCGCCGCCTCTCCTTCACTGCACCGTAACCGGTAAGCCCTCTCCTCTATATCATCTCATCTCATCTCATCTCTCTTCCTTATGCATAGACGCAATCTCTATTTGAATAGGCTCAAAGTGCTTGTCAGTTTTGATTCTCTTATAGAACACGTTCTATTAGGGTTTCTGATGATTTACGTAGACTATGCTCTCATTCTTCACTTAAATCTGATTTTTATTTTTAATTAGGGTTCACTATAAAATTGGAATATGTCATTGAATCTAAACTTGTCACTGCCGTGCAAAAGTTTGTGCAGTTTCCAATATCCTAATGAGTGTTTTCCAACTCATACTGATTCTAGATCACTAATTATTCATGAACAAGCATATACTGGCTGGGGCGACTAGTTTTTGCAATTCCCATACATTCTCCAAAGCACTTGTAAGCCCGAGAAGAGTTCTTCAAAGTCTGCTTGCATGTGAACCATTTTCAACGGCTCTAACTCCAGCGCTGGCGGCAGCTTACGATGAGGAACTGGAAGACTGGGGCCCATCTTTTGTCATGCAGGATAAGGACCTTCTCCGTAAGAGCAAAAATACCACAATTTCAGAAACTGCTACAAGAACTGGGCTCTATGTTCTTGACCTGATCAATGATGGCTCTTTAGAGCCTGATCGATACTTGTATAATAAGTTGCTAAAGAAGTGCACCCAGTTGGGTAAAGTTAAAGAGGGACGAATTGTTCACGCCCACTTGTGCAATTCCACCTTTAGGGATGACATTGTTATTCTAAATACCATTCTTAATATGTATGCAAAGTGTGGCTGTTTAGTCGATGCCCGAAATTTGTTTGACGAAATGCCTTCAAAAGACATGGTTACTTGGACTGCCCTCATCACTGGTTATTCTCAGAATGATAGGCCTGAGGATGCACTCGACTTGTTTCCACAGATGCTCCACCTTGGGTTGAAACCCAACCAATTCACCCTTTCAAGTCTTCTTAAGGCTTCTGCTATAGGACCCAGCCATTGGCATGGCAAGCAACTTCATGCATTTTGCCTCAAGTATGGTTACCATTCTAATGTTTATGTGGGAAGTTCTCTTGTGGACATGTATTCTAGATGCAACCTTATGAATGAAGCTGAGTCTGCCTTTAATGAGCTTTTGGGGAAGAATGAGGTTTCTTGGAATGCTTTAATTGCTGGGTATGCCAGGAAGGGCGAAGCTGAGAATGCTATTGAGTTATTCTCGAAGATGCTGAGGGAAGATTTTAAGCCTACACATTTCACATATTCAAGTGTATTTAGTGGTTGTGCAAGTATAGGAGCTCTTGAGCTGGGCAAATGGGTACATGCATATATGATTAAATCCGGAGAAGAGCTCATTGCTTTTGTTGGCCATACTCTTCTTGACATGTATGCAAAATCTGGTAGCATTGAAGATGCAAAAATAATCTTCAATAGACTGGTAAAGCAAGATGTAGTTTCTTGGAATTCAATGCTGACTGGACTTGCCCAGCATGGCCTTGGAAAGGAAGCTGTCAGATGGTTTGAAGAAATGCTTAAAACTGGAGCTAAACCTAATGAAATAACTTTCCTCTGTGTCCTGACTGCCTGTAGTCATGCTGGTCTTTTGGAAGAAGGGCAATATTATTTTGATACGATGAAAACACACAGAGTGGAGCCACAAATTGCACACTATGTGACATTTGTGGATCTTCTTGGTAGAGCTGGTCATCTTGATCGAGCCGAGAAGTTTATAAGGGATTTGCCAGTCGAGCCTACAGCAGCTGTATGGGGAGCCTTGCTTGGTGCCTGTAGGATGCATAAAAATATGGAGTTGGGTGCTCATGCTGCTGAACGTGTTTTTGAGCTTGACCCGCATGATTCAGGTCCCCACATGTTGCTTTACAATATCTATGCCTCTGCTGGTAGATGGAATGAAGCTGCCAAAGTGAGAAAGATGATGAAAGAGAGTGGGGTGAAGAAGGAACCTGCTTGTAGTTGGGTGGAGATTGAGAATGCTGTCCATATGTTTGTGGCAAATGATGATGCCCACCCACAGAGAGAAGAAATTTGTAAGATATGGGATAAGATCACTGAGAAGATCAAGGAGATTGGGTATATCCCTGATACCAGTCACGTGCTTATGCTTGTAGATCATCAGGAGAGGGAAGCAAAGTTGCAGCACCATAGTGAAAAGCTTGCTCTAGCATTTGCACTTCTGAACACCCCTCCTCGATCCACTATTCGTATCAAAAAGAATATCAGAGTTTGTGGTGATTGCCATTCAGCAATCAAGTTTGTGTCAAAGGTGATGGACAGAGAAATTATTGTGAGAGACACCAACCGATTCCATCATTTTCGTGATGGCTCTTGCTCTTGTGGGGACTACTGGTAGTGCCAACACTTAATCACATGATTCCCATGAAGGGAGATTGGTGGTTAATGTCCATTTTATCACATTAACCTGTATCTTACATCTTTTATTGGTGGAGAAAATCACTTTCTATACTCGTTGACTTGTATCAGTCAATTCAAGCCCACTTGTTTTTCTTATATAGACTGGAGGCATGTAATTTGCCTTCAGGCTCGGGAGACAGGAATGAGATAAGGACTGAGACCATATAAATAGATTGCTAAAGCCAATCTCAAAGTTTTCGTGTAAACAATGTGGACTTTCTTTCATATGGAAGCGTTTGTGTTACACTGGATCGTGCAAACGAGCTGTCTAGCTTTTTTTGTCTCCCCTCAGAATCATTGATATTACTGTGTCAGCTGTGGTGAACCAGATTCCTGCTCCTAGAAACATCTGGTGGTTGAGATTTCGGCAGTGGAGCTTCTGCTGTATGGGGTACCACATTAGCGGATTGGGAGCTGTACTGCACATTTTACATTACCTTGTGAAGTAAGTGTTAATTTAAAAAGTTGCTCTGCATTTTCTTCATATTGCACTTTTTATTCGAAGGAATGCTCAATCAATTTCATCCGACAGTGCGCTGCTTCCATCTTTTGTTTGGAAATGATTATTTGACAATTGCTGGCCAGTCCGAATTTCAAAGCAAGTGAATTTCTTTTGCATAATGCAGAATTCTAGATCATAATTCATGACTCTTTCATGTTTCTTGCTTTGTTTGAAGTACATTAGTAACATTTTGTTGCTGCATCTTTTGAACTGTTATTTCATCGTAATGGACTATTTCTTTAGATTTGCTGGTCCCATACGACCTTGGCTATCATACTTTCATTGTTATAGATGTCCATGTATAAAAAATATATATGGGTTGGTCTTGAATTCACCTGTTTATACAATTATGCTGAACCGGACCTGACTGAATCAGGGCAAGAAAGTGACACGAGCAAGACACGAGCAACGTCGAAGTTTGTTGACAGACCTGATGTTTATGCCGAGGTGCAAATCAGGTTAAGGAGAAGGCTATAGAAGCACGGGGAAACAGCAAAACAAACAGATCTAGAATGAGTTCGCTCCGAACATTACAGGCGGTCTTGATTTCAACTCTCTGGCTTTTGCTGAAGACCAGCATATGAAAAGAAAAGAAGCCGTTTTCGGTGCTGTGATCTTGTCGAGTTACCACCCAGTTTCCTCTTATCTATCACGATTGTCAATCTGGGCGTTCTTGTGAACAAGAAGAGTTATTTATTCGCCAAACCCCCGTGGAATGATCCACCGTTACTGCATCTGTATTTCCAAATGAATCTTTCAAGGCATCCTAGGTGCAAACATGCACATCATTCGTTTGTACCAATAAAAAAGGTTTTTATGTTTCATTATTATTGCTTTCGCTTGACAGCAAATGTTGTTTCTCTTGTGTATTTTGTTTGGACTATTTCCGTTGTAAAAAGAGAATATGAGTTCGGGTTTATGTAATTTACACGAGTTTATTTTTAAAATAACGTAGTGTTATTAAAAATTATAAATAAATAAAAATTATTTTTAGTAAAATTACATCATGGCTCAATTTCTTTGAATTATTTTCATTGAAAAAAGAGAATATAAATTAGAAATGAATCTACTTACGAGTTGGGACTCATATTCTCTATTCCATTTCCTTCTCTTACGTTTCATTCACTACTAGTAGTAGTAGGGTTTAAGCATTTCAAAGGGCATCGATTGATGCGGTAGGGCTCAATGGTAAGACACTCGCCCATACTTTTCAGTAGTTCGGCGTCTTGATTCCTGTAACCATCCAATCTCCAAGCGCCACGTCAGTCATCAGTGACAAGATTTGCTGACGTGTTGAATTTTCATTCATCCACGTCATTTTGAGTCACCCAGCTCAGCATTTGTCTGCCCTAAAATGGCTAACCCCAATCAACTCATTTCCTTGCTGTATTAGTACACACTCTCTCTATCTCTCTCTCTCTCTCTCTCTCTCAGCCATGGCGATCGGGAGTCGAAACCCTACTCTCATCTCGCTAGCTCTCATTTCTCTCCTAGCGGCTGTATCTGCTAAGGTGTTCTTCGAAGATCGCTTTGATGGTATACTTTCTCGCTTTCTTCGCAGGGTTTATATATTGAGGGTTTACGGGGTGATTTGTTCTTGATTTTGTTTGAATTGCGGCAAATCCGTAACTTTATTGAATTTGTTCTTCGATATGTTGGCTTTTTTGTTTTCCTGTTGGAGATACGTGGGTCCTTCACTACTCGGGCTAGATCTGTGAATGAATTAATGCACTCCATGGAAATGATGTCTCTGTGTCATTTTCTCTTAGTTTCTTCTTCCGTTGCTGGATTGTTAAGGTTGTGACCATCTTGGGGAATTTCTGGGATGGGTAGGGTGGAGGGCGGAGTTTCTATGATGGGTAGTCGGGATGGTGACCATCTTGAGAAATTTTCATCTTTTAGCTTTAGCATGACTGTTGATCGTACTTGTATCTATCTGGCCAAAGCTTTGATTGGTCAAGTATTAGCTGTCTTGTGTTTCATTAGCATACCATGAAGGAGCTAATTGACGCAATACGTGTGATTAGGATTATACTTTTCATTTATAATGAATAAACCTATTTTTTCCCTCGAATGTGTGTGTGGATAAATGTATCTTTTTTATAATCGTATTTTGAAACAATAGACTGCCCAGAGGCACCTTTATTACTTGTACAAATGTGCTATTGAATATCGGCTGGCCTGGACTTCTGTAAGCTTTTGTCCAGCCAGAACTTTATTACTCTGATACTCAATCCCATTCCATATGAATTCAAAAGACGTGTGGCAACTAACTGAAATAGAAAATTTCTTACTTATATCAACAATGCTTGGACACGGGAAATTGGATATACACTACTATCTAGATAGTTTTCAATTTTTGACGCTACAACACATGGAAAGAGGATTATTCCATATTTATCCTTGTTATTTGCTGAGTATATGCAATCAAATAGATGGTTGGTGGAATGTTATCCGAAAAAATGGATGGATGCTGGAAATTCAGTTGATTCCATAGTATTTCATCTGTGCCTTTAGAATACTGTTTACAGCTTTTGTTAGCTTGATATTCTATTGAGCATACCCTACTTCTGATTTTTGGTTTATTGAGTTGTAAAAATATATTTCTGTTTGCTGAAAACTGAAGATGATTGGGAGAAAAGATGGGTTAAGTCTGACTGGAAGAAAGATGAGAATATGGCTGGGGAATGGAACCTTACCTCTGGGAAATGGTATGGAGATTCTAATGATAAAGGTAACCTTCTTATCCATTAGTATGGTAATGGTCATTTTATGAATAGGGGATTAGCCTGTCATTTTCTGATCCATTACCTTCAAAGCTAATGTTTTGAAAAAATAATGTAGGCATTCAGACAAGTGAGGACTACAGATTCTATGCCATATCTGCCGAGTTCCCTGAATTCAGCAACAAGGATAAGACGTTAGTTTTCCAATTTTCCGTCAAGCATGAGCAAAAACTTGACTGTGGTGGTGGCTACATGAAGTTGCTCAGTGGGGAGGTTGATCAAAAGAAATTTGGTGGTGACACCCCGTACAGGTCAATATTATTTCCACGGTATTTTTGTCTTTCTTTCTAAATTTAAGTTGCTGATTTTGTATGCCTTGTTGTTGGTTTCAGTATCATGTTTGGACCGGATATCTGTGGCTACAGTACCAAAAAAGTCCACGCTATTCTTTCATACAACAAAACAAATAATTTGCTCAAAAAGGATGTTCCTTGTGAGACCGACCAGCTGACCCATGTTTACACATTCATCCTCCGTCCAGATGCTACCTATAGCATCCTCATTGACAATGTAGAGAAACAGTCAGGTAGCCTGCTCAAAGATTGGGATTTGCTCCCTCCTCAGAAAATTAAGGATCCTGATGCCAAGAAAGTAATTACCAATAAATAATTATTTTATTTTGGATTACTTTTTTTTGGGCTTTAATAATGGCCTAATCACATTATTGTAACAGCCTGAAGATTGGGAAGACAAAGAGTACATTCCTGATCCCGAAGACAAGAAGCCTGAGGTAATGATTTCTTAATTCCTAGTTGGGCCCCTTTTTTTTTTACTGTGAATTAATTGAGTTTTTAAAATGCATGCTTATCATGTTAACCTAATATACTCTTGCATTTACAGGGGTATGATGACATCCCAAAAGAGATACCAGATCCTGATGCGAAAAAGGTAATTATTCTGAATTTCCATTTTGGCAGTTAAACTGTTTTAAGTTTCAAAAAAGAACATATTTGTTTTTGTGGTACTGTATTTACTAAGATTAAGTACAATCTCATAGCCTGAGGACTGGGACGATGAGGAAGATGGCGAATGGACTCCCCCAACTATGCCAAATCCTGAATATAAGGGACCATGGAAGGCGAAGGTCTGTGCTGCTGTCAAACTTTTTTGGTATGTATCTCAGTAATGATGATTTTATAATTACTTTTCACCTTCCTGCAGCAACTTAAGAACCCCAACTACAAGGGGAAATGGAAGGCACCGATGATTGATAACCCAGGTCTCTACTGTAATGATTTTGCTTCTGCTTTAAGTTGAAATGTTTATAGTTTCAATATTCATTACTCTGAACTGGTTATGTAACAGATTTCAAAGATGACCCAGATGTCTATGTTTACCCCAACTTGAAGTACGTTGGCATTGAGTTGTGGCAGGTAATTGATGTGTCCTTTTCTTACAACCGATGGTTCTGCTTGATCCAAATTCTAATGGGCCAAAGCAATCTACTTTTGCCAGGTAAAATCAGGAACATTGTTTGATAACGTGTTGATTTGCGATGATCCGGACTATGCCAAGAAGCTGGCTGAAGAAACATGGGGAAAACATAAAGATGTATGTTGGTTCTGTTTGTTTAAACTTCTGAAGTCAGTTGAGTTCTAATATAATAAATACCTTAGTTTCATATTGGAAATCACCTGAATTCTGCAGGCTGAGAAGGCATTATTTGATGAGGCAGAGAAGAAGAGCGAAGAGGAGGTACCCTTTACCTTTTACCTGCAATTTGTTAGGCTATTGTCATACCTCTCCCATTACCTTGCCATTAATTTCAGTGGATTAAATATTAGTTTACCTAGAGTGATATTGTATCTCATGTTAACTAGTAAAAGACCTTCTCTTATGCTTATTAGACGGAAATATGTGTGCACGGTGTGTTCTTAGATGTTGTGTGCATCACTCACTGCATTTTCTGTTTTCTGATTCGTGTATCTTATCCTTTATCAGGAATCAAAGGATGATCCAGTAGATTCTGATGTAAGTTCACAACTAGCTTTTAAGTAGAATTGGAATGGCATCCTTGGTTTGGTCCTTAATTTCCTTATCCTCGTCTTTGATTCAGGCTGAAGATGAAGCTGAGTCCGATGATGCAGAAGCAGACTCTGATGCTGAAACCACAGCTGACAAAGATGATGATGTGAAAGTAGGTTTCTTCCCCACTTCTTTGAAATCTTCCAAAACCTGTCAGACTCTCACTTAATCACCTGCTGCTTCTTTGTTCCTGTAGGATGAACTGTAGGGAAGAGATGGAACTGCAACTTTCTGCTGACAATTTGATTGTTAGATGAGCTTGGGAGTTGAGCGCTCGAAAAATTTTCCTTTTCCTTTTCCTTGTTCGTTCTCTTTATCCTAGCTGTGTAGTATGTGTTTCCCATGAGGGATGAGGAACGCAGTTTGAGGCTGTATTGGAGATCAAACACCATGCAAAATGTTTCTTTTATTGTTCATCACGCCAATGACGGATAACTTTGGGTTGTTGTTCAACTCATCTAGGTCTTGAATTTTCTATATTTACAGTTTGAAGCTGCGTTGTAGGCCAAACGCAATGGAAAATGTTTCTTTTGTTGCTTATCATAGAATTTTCCCGTTATGGCCTTCCCTAATTTAGTATTAAAACTGTTGCTCCTTGGCCGATCCTTGCATAAAAGAGGAATTCCTACTATATAGTTTGACTTTGTCAGGCCAGACATTGACCTACTACCTTTCTATGCGGAAGGAATTCCTACTATATAGTTGACTTTGTCAGGCCAAATGTTAACTTGCTACCTTACTAGGCGGAAGGCACTTTTGGTCTTGGTTTTGTAAATCCAACCCTTAATTAAAATATTATGTTATGTGGGTTTTGATCTTTCGTAGAGTGCCATAAAGAAAGGCATTTTTGATGTCAATCCGCCATGGACGCAAACCTTTACTTATTGCTAGAGATACGAGCACTTGCTAAAGAGATGAGCACTTACATTATAGTCATATTTGCTACAGGGTTAATTGTCTTGTCGTAGTCAATCTCATACCGCTGTGAAAAACACAAGCAACCAATTACAGCCGATCTAGATTTTCTGTAAGAAAACTAACTTCGAACGAAGAAAGATTGGGTGATTATAGTCATAGATGCCTCGTCTGTTTGCTCTGATTAGGCTTACTCAAAGCCCAATTTCTAATTCAGTCAAAGCTGAAGGCAACCCGGAATATTTGAGTATCGAATTAGAGGTAAAAATTTATCTAATTCAGATAGAGGCATCTTTCAATGGTGTCTAATTGAATTGCCTTTAATCAAATTTTAAATTCCACTCTCTTTTTATTCCATTATTTAAGATTTTGTGAGTAGAATTGTAAAATACTCATATTTAGATGTTCTATAGAATTAAAACTAAACAAGTTTAAAAATTCAAGTTCAAGTCATGTCATTTCCATGCATATATATCTCGTTAAAAAAAACTAAGAAGCCAAAAAGGTGGTAAAAATATGTTTGTCTTCTCTATCGGACCAACCTCCCTTTTCTGATTTTTTTAAAAGAAAAAAAAGACGTAAGTTGGGTGCAGCTTTGCCTTATGATATTTTGAAAGAAAAAAAACATAAGATTCAAAATAACGTCGTTTTGGGTCTTGGTTTGCTTTCTCTCCCCTTTTTATGTGTGTGCTGCACTTAACTTAGGTGCAGCAGTGGCACCAAAGTTAAGCCTTATGTATAAGGGAACAATAAAGGAAGCAAGAAAATACACTTCTTAGTGGAAGGACCCATCACATGGGCCTCATTTTTAAAATTTCCATCGTACAGATTGAAATTTTAAATTTTCATATAATTTAGGCTTGTTTACACCTATCACCCAAACGGTAAAAAATTCAAAATAGTTAAATAATATTTTAGATCTCTAGATAGTTTACCGTTTGGATGTTAGGTGTAAATAAGCCCAAATTGCATTAAAATTTGAAAGTCTTCCTTACTCTACGACTAGAATTTCCAGAATGGGATCCATGTGATGGATGCTTCCTTTAAGTCACATGGTTTTTTGCTTTCTTTATTGCTCCTATATATATATATATATATATATGTATATTCATATTTAAGTTCTTAATACTAAATTTTATCAAATAAGGCTTAAAATAAAGAAAGTTGAGTTTGATCTGATTGCATCGATAACTCAAATGCTTATCCTTATCCATGAACCCTTATAGATATCATCTTTTCATCCTAGAAGTTTGGATTGAAGCGCTAATCGAGTTCTTAATTTGATTTTTTTTTATTTATGCTAGGAGCGACCGAATTAGTTACTTTCAAATATTATAAAATAAATTTGCACTTATGCCACATATAGAAGACCAAATTGTAATTACCCACCTTAAAATAAACAATAATAAGATTTTGTTGGGAGAAAACCGTATTACTTTATGCGTAAATACTCAAGATAGAAAATTAGCTAATTTTATTTTGCTCCGGTTGGATAGTTGGAAGGTACTACTTTAACGATATTAGTGCGCTCATCAAGTTAAACTGTCCATATTTTTCCCGCATAATAACGGATAAATGAACATCTTCACTTTCTAGGACCAATGTACAATGTACATGTGTTCACCTACTAAAAATAATATGTTTCGTTACATTTTATAAATTGCTATATAATTGATTATAAATTTAATTTTTACTGTTACGGACGACACATGGTTTATATGGAAGTACCCCCTGAATCTGTGTCATACTCCTTAGTTTATAGAGATTTATATTGGCAATTTTAATATTTTTTTAAAGTTGATTACTTTGTTAGATTTCTATGCAAATTCCACATTGAATGTGAGCTAGATATGCAAGGAGGTGATCCTTTATAAATAAAGCATTTATGAATTTCAAAGATATGCCTAAACTCTTGTTGATTCTGTTTATTAAGAGGAAGTGTAATTAGTCTAGATGTGATTATGTTAGATTTTGTGAAACTTATCTCCAACCAAAAGTTATCTTTGGCTCAATGTTGTGGGTGCGTACTTTCTTCTCATTAATTTAATGCTCCTTTGCCTGTTTTTACTATAGTGTTTAGATGTCCATTTAGAAAGAATGATAAAGTTTAGTGCTGCATTTAATATTTTTATTAATTACCATTTAAATTTATAAAAACTACGATTTACACATTACAAAAATTCAATTTATGCCATTATTTTTAGAACTCATAATTATTTATATTTATTAAATTAATTAGTATAAATACGAACCATTTATTTTCAAAGAAAGAGTTCCCATGATAATAACCAAACCTTGGATTGCTCAAATTCTATTGCTTGATTCATCCAGTTCTTGAATTTTTTTTATGTTTACAGTTCTAATCTGATGCAGGTGCAAAGCAGCATAGTAAATGATTCTCACTGAACCATTTAAACCGAATCAAAATCTTCATGTAGGAAAACTATACATTTGCTGAGGAGCAAACTGAGGAAAACTCTACATGGCAGCCCGAGAGTGAAGAACACTTCCATGATACGGCTAGGAAGGAGTATAGCGCAACGGCGCTTCAGACGAATTGGAGCTTCATCATTCAGAAATCGGGCAATGGATCGTACATGTGCTGAGGAGCAAACTGAATCAAAATCTTCATATGGGAAAATGATGCATGTGCTGAGGAGCAACAGGCCTGTTGCTTATAGTCTGTCGAGATCCAAAATTCTGCAAGATATGGTGTTTCATTTTGCATCGAGGGATCGGATGATGTCCAACAACTTATTAGTGAGCAAAGGCTTGGTGAGGTGAGCATCCATTCCGGCACGAACGGTCTTGCTAGTGTCTTCAGCTGCGGCATGGGCTGTCAACGCGATAATTGGGATGTGGATGCCATGCCGTTTCTCCTCCACCCTAATCAGCCTTGTTGCTTCATATCCATTCAGAATTGGCATCTAATTGATCATCATACGAACAATATCAACCGCAAAACAAACAGAACGAACATCTGCTTCTGCTATACTAACATGCGAAATGAATGTATTAAGAGTGAGATTTGACTATATTGCTTACCTCACAATCCATGAATATACAGTTATAAGGGAAAACTTTTGAACGACTTTCAATCCTCTGCTCTCCTAAGGCTCTGCAAACTTTGTCTACGGCCTCTTGCCCATTCTCGCAAGCATCAACATCTGCGCCAAGTTTGCAAAGAATCGCAGTAGTTACTTTGCGTAATGGCTCGCTGTCTTCAACAACCAAAATCCTTTTCCCGTTCAAGGGTTTCACACGTTTTGGTTCGGTAGATTCATGGACCACTATCTGCTCGAGTTGGTGACAGCCCTTAAATAAAGGGAGTTGTGTGCTGAATCCATTTGAGACGTTGTTTGTAGAGCATCCCAATGTGCCACCATATTCCGGTAGAAGGCCTAATACTTGATATAATCGAGACCCATGGAATGGTTTCGACAAAATATAATCACATGGGGTAGCAAGCCAATCCCCATTTGAGATACTTGACTGTGCATTACGCAGGATTGGGTTGTCTAACCAAACGACCTTGCATCCAGTGTCCTGAATATCCTTCCTAAACTTGGCCACGGTCGAACACAGTTCTAAGAAAGGACCAGCCCCTGTATCTACAACAATCAAAACGAAGTTTGATGAACTCTTGGAATTCGATTTCCTATAATGGGGGAGAGGATGATCGGTTCCATCCTTAATGCCCATAGAACTGTCGTTTCCTCCTGAGCTAGAGTTGTTAGATGCTGCTGCAGACATGCTGAAGTGCTCAATCAAAGTGAGGTCAGCTTTTCTCGAAGAGCTTGAGTTTGAAAGGTCCAACTTGTGTCTTATCTTTTCGAGGGCAAGATGAAGATCTCTTCCCCCTTTTATAGATGATACTCTTATGCCTAGACTCTGAATCAGGCTCTTTGACATTCTTCTACGTTCATCACTTGCAATTACCAGTATAACATGGGATCCCTCCGATCTTGGTATCAGCGGCCTAATATGTAGCCCAAAATAACGATGAGTATCCCTCTCCTCTTCAAAATCAGTGGAAGTAGAGCCACACGTTGTGAGGAAAATACTGAACCTGAAGCGAGTGCCTCTTTCTCCGGATTCTTTCTCAATGATGCTTATTTCTCCACCCATGAGACGCACCTGGCACATAAACAACACCAGAAAATCTCTCACTGGAAGATAAAAAGTAGAAAAGAATGCGCAAAATGTAAATCAAGCTATCTGCAAATAGCGTACCAATGATTGAACGATTCCGAGTCCCAACCCAACGCCTTCTTGCCCCTGCGCCGTTTCATTGACTTGAACAAAGTTCTCAAAAACAGACTTCCACTTGTCTCGAGGAATTCCCTTGCCAGTATCATTTACCTCAAATTCGAATTCCGTATAATTTGGGTTGTGCTGAACTATATGAAGGGCATCCAAATCTTTAAACCCCTCCCTATCCTTATAACACAGCCGTGACAAGCACTTGGTCAACAAGCTGTGGTTGGAGGCAATAATGGAGTTCTCAACACTAACTGTTTTCTTGACCATGGCGTGAACGGAGACATGACCTTCGGATGTAAACTTGACAGCATTCCCAAGCAAATTGCACAAAATCTGTTTGAGTTTTCCCCGGTCGCCTTTTACGAGATGGGAATGGAGAATGGACCCATCGCAAGGATCAAACACGATATCAACGCCTTTCTTCAAGCCAGCAGTGTAGTACAGATCAATCACATCTTCCAGCAATTGGACCAAGTTAAATTCTTCTTCTTCGAGTTGCATTTTCCCAGCTTCAATCTTACTTGTATCCAAAACGGTATTCAGTATGCCTGAAAAAAATTTCAACATATCAGACAATTATAAAACTACCCGATCCTAGAAGGCATTTTAGTCGTCCTTGCGTCTAAAATCAACCCCACTACAAATTTTGGTTACCGATCTGTACGACATTGGTTTTGCACAATATGGTCCATGTAACTAAGAAATAAAAGAAAAAAGTCACTTAATGATAAACTGACCTAGAAGGTCCTTTGCACAAGTACTCATCTGCACCAAGTTTGCTGCCAACTCTGATCCAGGAGTGGCATCTTCATGGGAAAGCTCTAATAAACCAGTAATTGCAGCCAACGAAGCTCGCGCATCATGACTAGCACTCGCAAATGCTACGCTCTTGTTCATACTCTTGCGCTCCGCTTGCTGAGTCGACTCCATCTGTTTCATCAGTGCAGCACAAAGGAACATCTCTCGCCTTGTGGCTCTGACTATAAAGTACAAGAAGGTGGAGACGGATACAATGACGCTAACGAACACTAGCACCAATAGCGTGTGTGCCAACTTGTTGTTCTTTCTAACGAGGCTCACTAGGTCCTTACTAGGGAAAGCCAACACATACAGTGACTGAATGCCAGCGATTTCTATGGTTGAGCAATAGAACTCGTACTCGATCTGTCCATTGATCTTTGCACTCCGAGAACTGAACTCATCGCCATCCTTGCAACTAACCTTAGTAACAGGAGCATGATGTGGGGTCAATGACTGAACCGCAATGGTTCCATTACTGACCACCACTATATGGGTATTGGGAAGCTTGGTTTGGACAAGCACAACACCATTTGTGGTAGCCAAGTGAAAGTCCCCTCCATGGAAGTCCATGTTGCGAAAATGACCGGTCACCTTCTGGGCCAAAAAACCGAGGGTTATTAGCCCTCTTCCATCCATAGCAACAGTGTGGAAGAACTGTAGATCTTGAGCCTTGTTCCATCCTGTCTCCAATGAAGCATACCCACCCGTGTTGTTCAAGGCCTGTCCAAACCAGGTCTTATTCATTGTAGTTGGAGGCGTCATGAGCACCGCGTCACCAAAGGGCTTCCCAGTGTCGCGATTCACTGGCTGTGAGTACCAGCTCGACGAGTATGAGCTGTTGCAATACACTGCAACTGAATGATAAGTCTCCTCATCGCAGTAAAACGAGAAGAACAATCCATCTGATCCCAAGTAACCCACCTGGGACAAGAAAGGAACCGTGGAGAGGACGACAAATAACACTGGCGCGACCTACAACAACAAATTTAGACAATTAATTAGAAGACTGAATTTCTTACATCAAGAAATAAGGAATCTGAGGGAGATGCAACCATGAACTTAACTAATGACTCCCACATTTGAACTATATTAAATGTTCTCTGGCAATGTCACTTCTCTTCCAAATTTAAAATTCATACCTTGGTCTGGATGATGGGGAATGTAAGCTCGATATCATTAAGAGATGAACCAAGAGCTCTCACGAGATTCTGCGCGGATGTGTTCAGTGGGATGAGCAGCCTTGCGGTGGCTTCGACCTCTGAGAAGATTTTGTCACGAAGCTGAGAAGACTCCGATGCAGCTATGTGTTCATCTTTTTTGGTCATTGAAGACAGCTTGAAGACCATGGATGCGCATGCTCCCTGACATTGTAGTGTACGGTTGTAGAACAAAAGTTTCATCGTGAAGAAAGAAAATATAGGTAACAAAGTGCAGAAAATATATAAATTACCAGAAGAATGAGAAAACAGACTGGTCGAATGAGAACTTTTAAGCACGACTTTAATTGAACCATTGGCTCAAACCCTGAAGAAGGAATCACTCATACAGAAGGTATTAATTGAAGAGATTGAAACAAAATCTCTGAAAAATGGAATTACACTAAAGGATCACATACAGATTAATGAAGAAACAAATCCTGTTTTCTGTGTCAAGCGCCGACTCCTCCTCGCTCCGCATCTTCACTGCATCACCTGAACCAAAGGAGGGGGACACAAAAAAAAAAAGAAAAAAAAAAGAAAAGGGGGGGGGGGGGGGGGAAACGATGACGACGACAATAACAAACCCATATTTTGTCCTTATCCACTTCCAGACCCATTCAAACTAGGAGTAATCTTTTTTTTTTTATTCTGTTTCTTTTTCTTCTTTTTTTTTTTTTTCTCTCCTTTTCCCTAACTAACTATTCCCTGAAAAAGAGCAACCAAATTTTTCATAAATTTTCTATGAAAAAAAAACTTGGAGATGTTTACTTCAAAGTTCCATATCCAGTAGTAGGACTGAGTCAAACTGAATCATTTTCGCCTATTTGGTTCGATATCGTTTCTGATTGATTAAGGGGGGCTTTACACCATAACTGACACAACATACTAAAGCAAAACAACGATCAAACCACACGGGGGCGAGATAAGAGACAGACAAGCCACCATTTCGCACGCACACAACGGTCACAAACAGTAGTTCTCATATCTCGATCCACAGCGCAAGAGAAATACATGTACATACAGCAAAGGAAACATATGTTTAGAAAGGCACACAAGAAGATAAACCAGGGGGAAATAGATTATTTGAACCAAAGGAGGAGAAGGGGGGGAGATTATTTGTCTGCAGAAGCTGGTTTTGGCTTCTTCACAATGAGGACTGGGCACTTCACATTCTGCGCACAGTGGTTACTCACACTCCCCAGGAAGGCTCTGCCGTTTATAAAAATCAATAATGTATTAGAAGAAGCTTACTACCTGTACATTTTTCATGCACGCTTCACGCCAAAAATAATGAAGTGATGAGTTTTTGGCCTCTCTTCTTATTACTTGACCGAAACTCTTTCAAAAAGGCCATTTAAAAATTCATCACTTCGCCATTTCAGAGTGAATGGCAGGAGAATGATGTACAACTAGAATTACTCAATATCGTTACCTCTTGATCAGACCATAGCCATGACTTCCCAAGACCAATAGATCAACACTCAACCTCTCTGCCACCTGGCATATCACGTCCCTTGGATCACCCTTCTCCACCATCGTCTCCACCTTGACCTGACATACGAACTGATCATTCACCCTCATCTCCGAGATAAAGTCTATGCTACTAATGATATGAAAAGAGCAAAAGAGAATAAGAGTCCAGACGCAAATTGCGACGTAGTTTTGGCGCCGGACTCGAGCAAATTGCATCAGTCCAAACTCATATTTTCTTCTCACTTTTCTAAGTATAATCATAAAAATGATCGTTCCTCCTCTTACATCATCGTGGAGCTCCTTGCACTGCCTTGCAGCCATCCGCATGACCGACTCCGCCACCTCATCGCTGTACCTCTCCATTGTTGCCAGAATATCCGACGAGAATAAATACCCTTCATCATGAGATCCGATTATTATTATTATTTTCTTTTTGTGACAAAGGAAGCTTCAAAGTTCAAGTTAGCTCGACATAGTAAAGACCCGAAACCTAACCTCCACAATACAAAACTATAGTACCACGTGTCAACACAAGAAAAACTTGTGCGGTCAATCACCACCATCAAATCTACGATGATGACCAATTATTAAGGGCCACATCACCCTTTTGTAGAAGCCTTGGGCCACCCCACCCATGATTTATCTTCATGTTATTTTGAAATATCAATATTCTTTCATCATATGCTCACATGATTTAGAATCCTGAGCTCTTCATTTTCCTTAAATTCTATTTCTCAAACAAAATTTTTCAGGAAATACTTTTAATTTATTTCTTTTTTTTTCCTCCCTCCCACAATCAAAGAAGAACAGAGAATATTGTTATATGTTATTTTATTCATTTAATTTTAATCCGAGAGGAAAAGTAATGACATTTTTTTTCCTCCCTTCTCCTCTGACAGCCTCGTTCCCCGGCGACGTTCTTTGAATACCCCAATCCCATTCCCAGGGAATAATAATAATAATAATAATAATAATAAAAGATGGGAACAAAAAATGGGAGAGTTATCCCCAAAAATAGGGGAGCCATAAAAAGGAAAATGAAAATTGAGGGAAAAATAATTACTCTACCCTAATAGATAATAGGAAAGAATTCAATTTACCCTAACAGATAAATGAGCAAAACAAGTAATTTTTATTAAAATAAAACTTTTAATTGAAAGAGATAAAATTAAAGTATATACCTACATGTACGTTTCAGATATAGTTGCATAGTTGTAGTTGGTTTAATTACAACTAAGTCAGCCCTAACAGCTTTATTATAATTATTTATTTAATTATATAATATACCTAAATATTGATAGATCTACGTGTATATATTTATTAAAATGATGAAAAAAATTTCTTTACCGTGATCTTATCCTTTTAGTTAAATATGTATAAATATTTACCTTCATCGTATCCTTTTACTTAAATTACACTACATATGTCAAAATTTGTGCGAATCATTTTTAAAAATATTTTAATCAAACAACAATAAAAAATTATATAAATTTTAACACATGTTTCCGAGGATACATATGTATAAATGTAGCATTACTCCAGAAATCCTAACTTTTATCCTGGTGAGATGGATAAACCCGGAATATCCATACCCACTGACCCCATTGGTCAATTCACTCTTAGAAGAGTAACAAGTAGGATTACTAAATATGGACGCCACTACAAATAATGATTGTTAGTGATGAAAAAAAATACCTCATTAATTATAAATTTGACTAATAATTATTCAACGATCCTCACCAGTACGGCACTGTTGCAGATGAGGGTTTTTATTTTTTATTTTTTTATTTCCCAATTTTACCAAACCACCCACTAAAACCCCGAATTTACCAGAAATACGCAACAACCAAAAAAAAAAAAAAGTAATTGGGGAATTACCGGTGCCGTCGACGCCCCCATAGACGGTCCGAGGGGGCTTGGCGTAGAGAAGGACGAGGGTGTCTTTGGAATTCCGCGAAACCACGTTCCTGAGGCACCAACTCAGCGCGTGCACGCTCTCCTCGCCTTGATCCACGGCCACCAGTATCTTGCGCTCGTGCGATTGATCCTCCGCCATCAGATTCGATTCGATTCGCCGGAAGTGACTCTTATCGGACGGTTCAGGTGAATCGGAAAAAGAGGGATCGAATGCGATCGTGAACACTGGTTTAGGCCGTGCTTGTGTAGCAGGGATATTTATATGCCGTGGGAAGGTTAGTGTTTCACGTGACACCATCTCAATTTGGACTGGACAGTTATGGATTTATGAAATTGGCTAATTATTCATTACGTCTTTAGTTATGAGTTTATGGAAATAACTAATTTTCATCATTTATTATGGAAAAGAAAGAAAAGAAAAAAAGAGGTAGGAAAAAAATTATGGATGAGAAAAATAAGCAATTGGAATTATCCACTCCACAAAATTATCATTCATTGTAAAAAAAATAAAAATAAAAATTTAAATTGAGAAAAATAAGTGATCAGAATTGTCCAAATTTTCCAAATTATCATTCATTATAAAAAAAATAAATAAATTTTTTTTAAAAGTAATTAAAATTGTCCAACTTCTTGACTTTTCCAGGTGATTCATGTCCGTGGGAGCGGAGGAATCTATTGGCGGTGGTTTCTGTGGGCTTAGTTTGAGGGCGATTTTAGAGAGTGGGCCATGACAGTTATCTGGATTTGGGCTGGGCTGCGTTGTCCGATAATGAAAAAGAAAAAGATGTGGGACCCACTCAGGATCCAGAGCTTCATGTAACATGGACTCTTATCGGCTCCTATGCGATTAAAGCATATACTACTTATATTTTTCCTTAATTTTAGCTTATTCTATTATTAGCGAATCAATTCAATTCTTAGAGCTATAAAGATAATATACTAAGTATTGTATTAAGTGAATGATCCTTATTCCATAATTCTTAATTTATTGCTGCTCAATTTAAATAATTCTTTTTTAATTATTTTAAATATCATGTTATTAGGATTTATCTTGTTTAAGTTATAACTTGATACCGAGCTTCATTGTTAACGATGAGACTTTGCTCCAATTACGTTTAATTCCTCTCTTCCTTTGTTGTCAATAGTTATATGTGAATTCATGTTTCATCGATAAAACTACAAGTTTGAAATAAAGGGAAAAAAATAAAAGTTTAATATTTAAATTAAGTTAAGGTAAAAGTGCAAGGATTTCACATGGCATGTGAAATGACCTGGTCATCGTGTTATCTTAAGCATGAAAGTATTTAACTAAGAGTGTAAGATATTTATCCTTTGTGAAACTCGACCTAAATCTTAAGATGCAAAATGATGTAATTCATCTCTTTTCAAATCAAAACCTCCAATTATGCTTAAATTTATTCAAAATAAATGCTTCAATTAAGCCTCCTCCATTATAATCAATTCTTATACGGTTTAATTTGAAAAACCTTTAACCTATGGTCCAACACATTGATGTATTGTTCATTGATTCATCAATTGTATAATTGCTTTATTCTTATGCTTTTTGAGAAAATGTGTGGTTGCTTTATTATAGGTCCTACAATTGATCTTTAACATGAAACAATAATAAAAATGTGAGAAACACTACTCTAGTGCAATAGCATTACCCCATCGGGTCGTGGAACAATGACAATCAGGCATTTGTACCAATACACTTATGGCGAGGATGATTGAGAAATCGTTACTATGATTCTCACTAAAAATAATTTAAGCCACTAATTATAAATTTGGCTAACAAATATTTGACAGTATGCCAATGTCACAGTATGCTTCTGTATAAGATCGTTTTTCTCATGAGATATAATCCGAAAAGTTGCTCCATTATATGTCACTCAAATTTGGATACCATGTTTGATAAAACGCACGCATGAATAAAATTTATATTATTTATTATCTTTAAATAATTATTTGTGTACTGTCTCCCTTTCAAGTGTTATAGCATTCATGTAAATATTTATTTATTAACTTTACCTTTAAAACTCTAATTTCTTACATGACAATGCACAATACAAGAAACAAAGGGACTTAATTTTTCAAACGATAGAATTAATTTATGTCACGTGTTTTACATATAAAACAAGGGAAAAGATGTATAATTTAGGCACATTATCACTCCTATAGAGCTCATGTGGGTCTCAATTTGAAAATTTCAATCGAATGGGCTAAAATAGTATTGAAAAATATGAATATCCATCGATTTTTATACAATTTGTGCTAGCTTATGCCTTCCATTTAAACGATCAAAAGATTAGTAAATTCGAACTGTTGATCTGATTTCATTTTTTTACCGTTTAAATGAAAGGAGCACGCTAACACGAATTACATAAAAATCGATGGGCTATTATATTTTTTTATGTTCTTTCAATTCATATGATTGAAATTTTCAGATCGATACCCATATAAATTTCATAGGGGTGATAATGTGCCCAATGTAGAACCTATTTCCCTATAAATCAATTAAGATGGAAAGTTCGATATTTATTAGGATAAAAAAAAGGAAAATTTCTTCGGTTCAACAAAATTTCAATGCCTTCTTTGGAGTTTCAATGGTTTCATCCTATCCCTTAATGCTTAATGTGCCTTCTGTTAATAATTTCTCATTACTTACACAACTTTTATTTATTTTCTTTGTTATACAAAGGGGGGAGATGATTGAGAGGAGTAAGGGAGATGCAAGTGCACAAAAGTTATAAAAATCAGTGAAAAAATGGCTAATACTTGGCTATAAGGAATACATTGAACACAATTTATATATTTAATGAGTAAAATGTAAAATTTAAATCTCCATGGGACATCAGTATTTTATTGAAATTTTGATGTAATTTTTCCTTAAAAAATTTATAAAAAAGCCACAATAAATAACGGACGTAACTGAAACCTTTCGTTAAACTTTCTAAATCGTGTAATATGGAGTAAATTCCGGGACACTTTTATAATTTTCTGAAGGTAAGAGGGGCAAGTGAAAATTAGTAACAAAAATAACTAAATAATAAATAATAATCGGTAACGGACACAGACCTACTCCACCACGAAGCTGTTTCTCTATCCTCGCTAGGGTTCTTCGGTCTCTATTTATAGCGTCTCTGTAAAATTGCGAGAATCAATTTCGATTCAATCGAGAGATTACGAACTCTCGAGTTCGTTGGTCGATCGATCCGGTCGTTCTTCTTACAGATTTTTCATTTTTTCTGAGGGTTTGTTTCGATTTTCACCGGAGGTCTTCGATTGGAGCAGATCGTGAGAAGCCATGTTTTTGCTTGATTGGTTCTACGGAGTTCTCGCATCGCTCGGTTTGTGGCAAAAGGAGGCCAAGATCTTGTTCCTGGGACTTGATAATGCCGGGAAAACAACGTTGCTTCATATGTTGAAAGATGAGGTGTGTTTGTATGCGTTATTTATTCTTTGTTTTTCAATCTTCTTTTGTTTAGATTTTCCTACTTTTATGATTGTTTCCGTACTATGGATTTTTGAGAAATGTAGAGGAAGTCAAACTTGATTGGTTTTTGTCATTTTTGTTTCTTGGATCTCTATGAGTGTATAGTCCGGGATCTCAAACTTCATTTTCCCTTTTCTTCATGCTTTTGATATTTTTTTGATATGAAATGGAAGATCTGGTCGATGTGAAACCTAGAGGAGTTTCTGTTGTGTTTCTTAGAAACAATGGGGTATATTTATATTTATTTGCTGAATTTTTTTTGATATACTCCATAGATTAATAAATTTCGTATTTTAATTTCATCTCTCTTCTGTTATTTAGTTTTCAGATGCTTTCTCAGTAAGGTTAAAAAAAGAGAGAGGCTTATTTGATTGACACTCTTTTGAGTTATTAATTAGTGTTTCTATGGATTTTGGCAGAGATTGGTTCAACACCAGCCTACACAGTACCCAACATCCGAGGAGTTGAGTATTGGGAAAATTAAGTTTAAGGCTTTTGATTTGGGAGGGCATCAGATAGCTCGGAGGGTTTGGAAAGATTATTATGCCAAGGTACTTCCTGAAGTCTTATTTATGATACGTGCTCACTTGATTTGATTGATGTATGCATCTATTTTATCGAGCTAAGAAGATTTGTTTATTCCTTTTGATACCTGCACATGGAGTCCTTTTTCTCTCATTCCTCCTTTTTTTGGGTTACAATTTCCCATGCTAATTTCAGTGCCTTCATAATCCCAAATTGACTTTTTTATGTTTATTTGATTCATGGGAGGCCAACATTAATAATGGGAGTTCGCTGATGGCACCTTGTTATTTTCAAAGGTGTAATAATAGTATATTTCCATACATGAGTCCAATTTGTATGAGTTTGCTTTATTTTTTATTTAAAAGAGATTTGTATATTGGTTCAGCCCAAATTCAGCATTTTGCTATTCATAGTTTCTTTGATTCTTGTTTTCTCCTTATGCTTGCCAGATCTAATGTGCTTGGACGCTAGTCATTTATATCATGACCAAAATGCTTGTTGTCTGCATTGTCTTGAGTTCAATGGCTCTGATGAGACCTTACCTTTATCAGAAAACATGATCTAATCAGTTTGTTTTTGAGCAATTTGTTATGTAGCTAGTTTTTTATATTTATTTTGCTTTGCACTTAGAACTGTATTAGCAGAACTTGGACCATCTCATTTCTCACTTAAAAGATGGCCCTTGCTAGATTCAGATTAACATATTTGTGTTTATTTTTCATGATAGCCTTTTGCTGACTTTTTTCAAATTAGACTTGGTTTGCAAACTTATTCACAAACTAGACTTCGTTCAAAAATATTTCTCAAACTATAATTTACAATGCCACGTTAACTAATCTTTTTAGATGGTTGCTTTTCATTTAAGTTTCTTATTCAAGTAGAAAAGACAAAACTAATTGGGTGTTGGGAATATATGTAAATCAATTATTTATTTCTTTTGCAGTTGCTGTGCATCCCTAGAATTTCCAAAAAAAAAAAACAAAAAACCTAATTGATTGTATGTATTTTATAGAAATTAAATTATTTGTCTCTTAGTCTTTTCTAAACTTCAACTTCTTTTAAAAATAAAGTTCCTCTTTTCTCACATTATTTTGAATTCATTTTCCTGATTGGTAAATACACATCGACCAAACCTAGTAGTTACATGAGATCAAGGTTCAAAGGAAGACCAATTTTCAGTTTAGAAAAAGTACATGCATTTATTATTTGTATGTAAATAAAATAAAATTAAGCTTCCATCTAATTAGTTTTATAATTATGTGAATAATTCACTACTATGATAATAATATTCATGAATGAAGCCAGGAATAATGTCTAGTTTGGGAATAAGTTTCAAAAGAAAATTTAATTTGGGAACTAAGTCATATTTTAGAACCAAAAAACTTAAATAAATTAGTGACGTGACATTATAAAGTATAGTTTGAGAAATATTTTTGAATGAAGTCTAGTTTGGGAATAAGTTTGAAAGCTAAGTCTACTTTAGGGAAATAGTCCCTTTTCCTTGACTCTGTTTGAATTTTAGGAAAGAAGGCTCTTGCTAGTTCCAGATCAACATACTTGTGTTTATTTGATTCACTTTGAGGCCAACACTAATGGTGGAAGTCCACTGGTTACACCACTGTTATTTTTCAGGTGTAATAGTGGTTACCATAAATAACATTCTTTTTGCTCAACTCTGTTTGAGTTTGAGGAAGGCCCTTGCTAGTTTCAGATAAACATACTTGTTTTTATTTGATTCATTTGAGGCCAATATTAATGGTGGAAGCCCACTGATTGCACTATTGTTATTTTTTTCAGGTGTAATAGTGGTTGCATACCATACATAATATCCTTTTCGCTTTACTCTTTTTGAATTTGATTGGAGTTATCTGTCAACATCATTTGGTAATCTTGAATTTTGAATGAAAACATCATTGACTTTTTTTGTATCCTGACTTTAAATTCCTACCCTTATTACTTGTGTTGTGAAGTACCCAAAAAAGAAAAAAAATGAAAAAGAAATGTTATTTGTGTTGCATACACTACAAGAAATAATAGAAACCAGAGTTTTGGTTATTGAGCAAATTGATTCGAGTACTGCAAAAAAGTAAGTTGTACTCCCAAGAATTTTGGGTTGGTTGCATGAATACAAAACATGGATCGACTTCTTGAGGCCACTCATCTTTTGTTTATCTTATTTGAGTGGCTGGTGGGGGCTGCCTGCTTGAGCCTGGAGGTAGCTGCCCAATTGTACACCCTTTTGTTATATAAAAAGAAGGAAAAACTAAGCCTTAATTCCAAGAGTTGGGGTAGGTTGCATGAGACCAATACTGGAAGCTACAATGTCCGTCGATGTGAATCTTCCTATACCACTCATTCACATACACATGTGTGCACACACACACACACATTCTTATCTACATCCCTAAGGACATGATTATAAATTTATTTTGTTTTTGGGAAAAGTTTATAGATTGAGCCTCAGTTCCTGATTGAGGCCTCCAAAATAACGTCGTTTTGATTAAAATGCTATGGTGTTTGTTGTTTTTAATCAAAACATTGTAACATTTTTATCAAAATGATGTCGTTTTGGGTGCTTCAGGAACTGAAGCTCAGTTTACTTACATAACCCTTTATTTATTTATTATTTATTTTTTGTATGTAGTATTGTAGATAAGTTAATGCTTGCATATACAATTTCTGCATTTTCTCCCAAGGAGGCCCTAGCTAGTTTCGGGAAAAAATGTGTTTTTTTTTTTTTTTAAATTCATTTGAGGCCAACATTGATGGCACTGTTATTATTTTTCTGGTGTAATAGTGGTGCCCTTGACATACACCATTCACTTCCACTTCAGTCTGTTTCAATCCTTAAAAGACGGTTGCATGTCGATGTCATTACTGAAAGTTTAGTGCTTAAAACAGAAATTGCCTTCGGGACTAGGGGGCTTAAATTTTCCAAAAGTGTAAACATAGCTATGACTATAATTCGTCTTAAGTTAAAACCAAGAGCTGTGGTTTGCTATAGTATTGTTAAAGTTGCTAATGCTTGTAGGATCATCTGGTGAGGCATACTGTTAATGTTGGGATTTCAGGTGGTAATTTTGACTCATGAATAAATTTGGTTGTGAAGGTGGATGCAGTGGTTTACCTGGTTGACTCTTACGACAAGGAGAGGTTTGCGGAATCAAAGAAAGAGCTGGATGCGCTTCTGTCGGATGAGTCGCTGGCCAATGTTCCATTCCTTATTCTAGGCAATAAGATTGATATACCATATGCTGCATCAGAAGATGAGCTGCGTTTCCACCTCGGTTTGACCAACTTCACCACTGGCAAGGGTAAGGTTAACCTGGCTGAGTCGAACGTGCGCCCACTGGAGGTATTCATGTGCAGCATTGTCCGGAAAATGGGTTATGGGGATGGCTTCAAGTGGGTCTCTCAATACATCAACTAGTGGGATACAGGAACCTGGGCTTCGAGTGGGTCTCACAATGCATCAACTAGTGGGACACAGGAAACCTAGGGTTTGGAGTTGGGGGTTGTTTGGCGAAAGTTCTATTCCCTTGCCATTGGAACTCTTTGAATTGGAAGGAATTTCTCTGTTCTTTGTTCATGGAATGAAACGTAGCTCCCCTCATGTAATGATGTGGTGCAAGCAATTCGTGTGTTGTTGTTAGAACTTCATGGACATTAGTTGGTTTCCATTTTCAATATATATGGGTAATGAAAAGTGAATTTGTTTTGTAAATTTATCACTGCTCTGATTGATTAGGAGGAAAAAAAAATAAAAAGGTCAAATTTCGTCCCCTTATATAAAATTCCTAGTATCGATTCATTAGTACTTAAAATTTGTTTTAAAAACTGTGTAAATGGGGATGTAGCTCAGATGGTAGAGCGCTCGCTTAGCATGCGAGAGGTACGGGGATCGATACCCCGCATCTCCAACTTTCTATCCTTTTCTGTTTTTACTATTATTATTTCTTTATTTTTTTGAATTCCTCATCTCATTTTACAGTTTCTTCCGCGGAGCTTCTTACCGAAAGTGAGTTAGGCCAGTTTGCAGTGACGCGTGTTCTGTCCAATCAAAACGCGCCACTTGGCGGCATCCATGATAAAATAAAATTCAGAAACACTCCGCAGCAGCTGCTCCCCCCCACCCCCATCTCTGTGTCTCTGTGTTTCTCTGCGGAGCTGAAAGCTTGTGTGGATCGGAGTTCGGAGAAGACGAAAAATGTCGAGGTCTCGGATTTGCTCCGCGTTCGGAACCCTAGCTATCTTCTTCTTATCCTCCTTTCTTTCAGATGTTTCTGCGGATGTCGTCGTACTGACCGGGGAAAACTTCGAGAGCGAGGTGGGTAAGGATCGAGGCGCTCTTGTAAAGTTCTACGCACCGTGGTACGTACCCTTCGTCCGTTCTTTTACTGGTTCGTATGGTTCGTTGACCCTATTGGTTGGATCCATCTGTGGCGATTATGATCCATTGTAGTGTGATTGTGTATGGTAGGTTGATTTGTATCCTGATCTGTTCATTAGCAATTGTTTGAAATGTGATTTGTTATTTGTTTTTACTTTCTTGCTTGTGTTTTATGATCCTTCATGTACTGTAGAATTAGCCCCGAGTGTGAGGAACTTTCACGTATCAAGTGTTGATTTAACGGGAATATCATACCTACTTGGAATTAGTATATACCTTCTAATATCCTGACGAAAGAATCACGTGCTTTTTGAGGGAATGGCCTAATTGTGGTGTCTTAATTACATGGCTATATCGTGATTATGGTAACACCCGATTTATAGGTCACCAACCCTTTTATGTTCACCTGTTGACACCCGAGCAGCCATTGCTGCTTTATCCTTTGAACACACATGTACTGAACTGGATGTTTCATTGCAGAGAGAAATTCAGCAGTCGAGGATCTTTTTCAAAGCAACCCCCTAGAGAGCTTGTTCTCTGTTTTTATATGGGACCGTGGTTGCAGTTGCCTCTCCTTTTTGTTGTTGTTGTTGTTATTGTTGTTATTGTGGTTTAATACATATCTGCCTTTTAAAAACATGGTTTCAGACTTGTTATCTTGTTTTCCTTTCGGGAAAAAAAAAGTGTCTGGAGGCCTATTTTTGGCATATAGTGTGATGACGGAGTTTGATGGTTATAGTTTTAAATTTTTTTGGATTTTATAATCAAGTACATTTTTATCGTTTTTGGCATTTAGCAATAATCAAGTACTGCCAAATAAAAAAGAAAAAAGAACATGATTTATAGTAGTTCAATAAAAAAACTCTTCTTTTTATTCTCCTTTTCTATCTCCTGTTTTACTAGAGATGATGATGTCCAGAAATATTTTTCTAACCGCAGGTGTGGCCACTGCAAAAAACTTGCCCCGGAGTACGAAAAGCTTGGTGCTACCTTTAAGAAAGCAAAAGATGTTTTGATTGGGAAAGTGAGCAATATAGATATTGGATTTGTTGAGTCTGTGTTTGTAGATTTTATTTGAGACAGTTTTCAAATGCATTGTACATTTATGCACTGCCATACCCACGAATGAGACAGTTTTTATGTCCTTTTCAAACATTTTATTTGATTCTCAGTGCACAATTGGTTGGACTCTTCCTTTAGCCACTTCATGGTTCTTATTGCAGGTGGACTGTGATGAGCATAAGGATCTTTGTGGCAAATATGGTGTTTCTGGATACCCCACTCTTCAGTGGTTTTCTAAAGGGTCTTTGGAACCCAAAAAGTAAGTTAGGGGCTCATGTAGGATAATGTTCCTCAGACACTTGCTCTGACATTGTATTGCTTTCCTCCCATTTTGTCTGTGTAATCTTCACATCTTATCTAGGCACCTTTAATCATTTTTTTGATGAGCTTATTTATATCTATTTTTTGAGAAGCAAAATGTTTGGTAAAACAAGCACTTTAATTGTTGTAATTGTTGTTAGTTGTGAAGCTGCACGCACAGCTGAGGCACTTGCTGAGTTTGTGAATACCGAAGGAGGTAATAAAATTGCTATTGATTGTTCCTCGTATAAACGAGATCTGTCATTTTGTAATGTAGTTTACTATGTCCCGAATCACTCTCCTGACTTTTTCCAAGTACTTAGGTAATGCACTGCTGCACCTCTGCATCTGTTCCCAGGCTTGTCATCACATGTCATGTGGTTCATCTTGGTGTGAATTTCTCTTGGAATTTCACCTTGTTGGGAATCTTTAATAGTTATATGCTGCATGTTTTGCTCTTCTTCTTCCAAGTATAGTACATAGTATTTGTTGATGTTACTAGTTGTACAGTTCTTTTCACCATAGAATAATTAAAAGGCAGTTTTTGAAAGTATTTTCTTTATTTTCACTCAAAGATGGCTCTAAGATTCCTTCGTCTATGTGTAGAACGAAAATCATATATCCTCTTAAGGGGTTGTCAAACTTGGACTTCCTGGTGGAGTTTTAGACACATTAGCAATTTGTCTACATGTTCATGCTCAGAAACTAAAGTGATTTTGTAATGGCTTTTAATCACCTATGGAGTAAAAAATACCAATTGCTATTTGGTAGAAATAACATTTGCTAAATGCTGATTAATTTTTGTTTGATGGATGTTTTAGAAACTGGGCCTTGTGTGTGTCTATAAATCTATTTAAAATTTGAAATGAGGAAACTTATAAAATAATGGTGATGCGTTGTCATTGGCATTTATTTGTCCCAGAAACATAAAAAAGCCATTCTACATGTATTTCTGGGGCAGTGTGGAACATTGTACCGTAGGTTGGCACCATGCTTCATTAAAGTTTCCATGGAAGTTACTGTTTTCATCAAATTCGCTGTTGATATGTTAAGACTGTTCTATTCAGGGACCAATGTAAAGATAGCTTCTATGCCGTCCAGTGTGGTGGTACTAACAGCAGATAACTTTGACAAGCTTGTCCTAGATGAAACAAAAGATGTTCTAGTTGAGTTCTATGCGCCATGGTAAGAATTCGTTTTGCGTTGCTTTTTGCGCCGAGGATAGGTGGATATTCTGATTTTTTTCTCTGCATTGAGATGTCATGCTCCAGTGATTTACACATGAGTGTTTACTAAATTTTTAATCTCGTGTACAAATACTGATATTACATTTTTACAGGTGTGGCCATTGCAAGCAGCTTGCCCCTGTGAGTATTTTTCAAGCATTATGTTGACGATTTGGTAATCATTTTGCTTCCTGTGTGCCTAGCTACTGAATAGTCTGATTATTTTCATTTGTTTTTTCTTTTAGACTTATGAACGGGTTGCATCTGCTTTTAAATTGGAAGATGGTGTAGTGATTGCAAATCTTGATGCTGACAAGCACACGGATCTGGCAGAAAAGTGAGTCATTAATAACCAAAAGATGGTTGTGCCTTGTGACAACTCAGCTTCCTAATTGTTTCTTCTGTGCTTATGACATATTTCTTGGAGTTTTTCATTTTTTTTAAAACTCTCTGTTTGCAATTTTCTTCCCAGTACGAAATGAAATTAGTTGTTTTGGGTTGTATTGGTTTTTTTTCTTTCCAGGTATGATGTGGGTGGCTTCCCCACGCTGAAATTTTTCCCAAAGGGCAACAAAGGTGGTGAAGAATATGATGGCGGCCTTGACTTGGATGATTTTGTGACTTTCATCAATGAGAAGTGTGGCACAAGCCGTGATGGAAAAGGACAACTCACTTCAAAAGTTAGCGCAGTCCCTAGAATTTGACCACAATATGTGTCTTCTCTACGAGTTAATGCTTAATCTCTGTGCGTGATATAGGCTGGTATTGTTGAGGCTCTGGACAACTTGGTGAAGGAGTTTTCAAGTGCTAGTGGTGTTGAGAAAAAGGCAATTTTCGGCCGGATGGAGGAGGAAGCTGAGAAGCTAGAGGGTTCTACCGCAAGGTTGGCACCACGCTTTCCCATTTTCTACTTATTTTGTGAGAAACCAAGTTTTGTGGGGTCAAGCTAGTTTTCCTCTTTCTTGTGTACAATTGGAACTATTAACTGGCTATTCACAATCCGTTCCTCTATTCAGGTATGGCAAGATCTACTTAAAATCTGCCAAGAACAGCATGGAGAAAGGTGCTGACTATGCCAAAAACGAAATTCAGCGGCTTCAACGCATCCTTGAAAAGGTAATTTTCTGGGATGAAGAATGCAGTGAATCAGGGAAAACAATATCCGAGGAAAATCCTATACAAGCTGTTAGGAGCCACAGAATGTTGTTATCAAGATTCATACTCTGAATTAGCTATTCTTGTTAGAACCTTGTATAGATTATTGATCTGAATCAATGTGTCATTGGTTGGTGCAGTCAATCAGCCCAGCAAAGGTAGACGAATTCACACTCAAGAAGAACATCTTGTCTACTTTTGCTTGATTAGTACCCGGGGAAAGCTAAAGACTCTACTCTGGTGCTGGGAGGTATTTGGGTGAATTTCGACTCCTAATTTATTTTCCCCTAGCTTGGGGAATCACTGCTTTGGTGTTTGTTGTGCTCACATCGTTGCGATAGAAGCTAGTGGATTAGGGGAGAGGTAGGGATTTTCTGTGTGACAGTAAGCAATTTTGTCATAATTTTAGTTCTTTCATCGTGGAAAAAGAATCGTGAACCATGTAATATGCTAACCCTGGATCTACTCATAGTTGGCAAAATTATGCATCAACTCTTTTACTAGCATCGGCATCGTATTCTTAGCTACTCCATTCTCATTGTATTTTATTCCGCAAACCAAGTAGGGCATTAAAGTCTGCCATGATTAGAGCTTCAATTCTTGCTGGCTCATTTTTGCATGCGTATTCTTGATGCCTTTCGTACTTTAAGAAGTACTAAACCTTAGGAAGAATACCGGGAGCAGCACTGAGTATTATTAGAGAACTAAAAATAAGAAGAAAAAAAACCAGCCAAGAAAACATCCATAGTTATTATTTTTCCAATTGAAGGGTTTAATAACTAATTTTAGTGCTTGAGAATGTTCATGTGATAAATCTCGAAAACTAACTGATCACGAATGGATTGGCACGAGAAGTTTATTAATAAACTCTAGACCGGACTTTAAATTATATTCTAAAAGGTTCTGTACGAGTTAATTTCTCTTTACATTTGATTCCTCGAAGGGAGTCAAGAGCCGAGTCAATTGATGTACTCTTGAGTTTTAAATCTTGAGTTTCAAAATGGAGATAAAAGAAAAGAAATTGAAGTCTTTTTAAGGGAAAAAAATATGATATAAAAAAATAAATAAATAAGAACCTCACAAACTTACGTAGTGAAAGTGGTCCAAAGCGCGAGGAGGGGAGAAAATTCAAAGCACGTGTCCCTTACTCAAACTGAACGCGTACCCTTTGTAAGTTTGTCAGCAACTTCCTCCTTTGCAATCTCTCTCTCTCTCTCTCTCTCTCTCCATTCAATAATTACGCGGTTGAGTCCGTTGGAATGGCTAAAAGATTTCCTTTTTTTAAAATAAAAAAAAAACTAGAAGAGTTCTCTTTAAAAAAAAAAATTAAAGAGTTTCATTTTTATTTTTATTTTAACTAAAAGAGTTTCATTTTGAACTGATAAACAAGCACCCAGCTTCTCAATTCAGGAACTTGACATCATTCTATATGGGTACATGGAGGACTTTTCTAGTTTTGTATGGTACTGAATCTTTGCTTGACTTATTCTTGTAATTAGCGCGTCACGAGTTGAAGCTTCCAAGCACCTTCGTTGCAAATGGTCAATCTTTGTAGCTCTTAGTACTCTACAAACTGAGCCGTTTTTGGATTCTGGGTGCAGCGTTTTTTTGTGCTGTCTTGCATTGTCTTGTTTTGTTGAGAAGCTGAAGGTTTGGAAGGATTTGATGGCACTAAAAAGGCCATTCTGTGAGGAGTGTGATGATGATGGCATGCAGGTACCGACTCTGCGGCCGAAGCGGCAGCCTAAGTTTCAAAAGTATGTAACCTTGCGACAGACAAGAATTGGGTCTTCTTCTTCTTTTGTTTTTCGTAAACTGATTTGGCGGTTTTGGGTTGTCAGTGAACTTTTATTTGCTAATGTGTTTGGGTTCTATTTGTCCAGTGCCGTTCGAGATGTTATGCGAGGAATTTCGCTGCATGAGATAGCGTCCGTGTTGGAACCTTTGATTCGAAAGGCTGTAAGATGAGTCTCCCTGTTGAGATTGTTCAATCACTTTAGAATATATGCATCTTCTTACCAGGAATTCTTTTGGTGCTCTCTGCTGTTTCCTCATCATATACAGCTTGGTTAACAATTTAGAGGTTTCGTCGTTTGATGAAGAATTACCAATTTCATCGCTCTGTCCTAAGCGTTGTGGTACTCAGTGTTCCACCACTTTTTTCAAGCTTGATTTAAAACCATCGTAGTAATTTTTTAGGTACTATGACTTACATGCTGGTTTTTTGGTTCTGCAACTTTCAACTGTTGAAATGTCCTGGCAAGCTCTGCGAAGAACACAGAAGCTTCTTTCCCCTCACATGAATGCAATTTTTCATTTTTTCTGCAGATGATGAGTATTCCATGTTCTTCTGCAATTGCTAACTGTTATCACTACAGATGTATTGGAAAAGTTCATGTGCAGTTCTATGAGTTCAGAATTAAAATTTGAATTATCTGTAATTTGTATAGAGTCTCTTTACTAGTTATAGTCTAAATCTGTTTCAAATAGGTGAGAGAGGAGGTGGAACGCGCAGTACAACTCTGTCTTCACTCATCCCAGAGGTTAGCATTTCAGTTTGTTACGTTATCCACCCTGCAAATTATGCTTAATATATCACAATAACTCAAGCTTAAAGTTCGAACAATGTTGGACTTTGTTAAATCAAACGGGGATTTCACGACTGGAGGACACTAGTTATTACTGCCGGTGACATAAAGGGCCCGTTAGAATGGCAGGAATGTGAATAGGAATAACATAAAAGGAACGGGATCCGTACCTGTTCTCATTCCATTCCTATCGTTTAAATGCAACCTGGAGGTTATTTTTCATTTAGCATCCTTTGCTAGGCTGAAGAGTCTTAATTTTCATGTTAACCTTATATCAGATCATCATTCCATCGGATTGAGCCATACGAGGCTAGATGCTGGCAGCTGCATTTTGTAAACAAATTGCCCCCTACCCTTTTCACCTCCAGCAAGATAAAAACTGAGGACAGTGCACCTCCCAAAGTCGTTATAGTTGATGCCTGTTCTAAGAATGTAATAACATCTGGTCCCCTATCCTCGATGAAGGTTGAAATTCTTGTACTTGACGGTGATTTTGGGGTTGATGAACAAACGGACTGGACTGAGCAGCAGTTTGGTGCATGTGTTGTCCGGGAAAGGGTAGGGAAGAGGCCATTATTGACTGGGGAACTGGCTACTACGCTGAAAAATGGCGTTGGCTACTTCAGGAATATTGCTTTCACTGATAATTCGAGCTGGAGACGAAATCGGAAATTCAGGCTGGGGGTTAAAACTGTGAGAAGTGATTTTAGAATCAGAGAGGCGAGGAGTGACGCATTTATGGTAAAGGACCATCGTGGGGAGTGTAAGTTCTGGACACTGACTCTTCGTTTTCTTTGTAGCATGCATATAGTACATATATTTACATTTGAAACTGTTCATTTTAGCACTAAAAAGTTACTTCGGATGGTTCAGGACCTTGACATTAAAAGTATTGGAATTTTCTTAGGTGAAAAATTACTCAGATATATGTTTTCTAGTCGCATGATTGTTGGATTCATCTATGGAAATCTGCAAAAATGTTCTTGTAAACTATTCAAGTACTTCTTACTTTGCTAGTGCTGTTAAAGTGTCATCGCTGCTCAGTCACATTGAGTAGGATGTCATTCTGCTACTCTTTTAATTATAGTTAGCTCTTTTGCATATCTTGTTGTCAAAGGAGTTTGGCACTCTAGGTGCGTCTTTCGCCTTCGGCTCTTTAGATCTTTAGTTACTTCATAGCTGTTCAATGAATTCTTTTTGATTAAGAGATATACCCGATCCTTGAAATCGGGCATTGTTTCTGACATCAGTCTTTTCGATATTTTTTGCATCAGTTTGCCTACAAGGCTTAGCACTTCCAGTGAAAGTGTAAACCTATCAAATATGGAACTGCAGCAATTTTTCTCTTACACTTTTGCTTGTAAGGCCATAGCTAGAACTTGTCTGATGAGTGATTTGTTTATTCAGCGTACAAAAAGCACCACCCTCCATCGTTGGGAGATGAAATTTGGCGACTGGAAAAAATAGCAAAACACGGCGTGTTCCACCAGCGGTTCGCATCCAATGAAATTCACACTGTGAAGGATTTCCTACGGTTGTATAACACCAACAAATCCTTATTGTTCAGGGTAAGACCACCGTACAACGAGAATGCTAAGTATGCTCATGAACTTTCTTTACTTTTACTGGACTTATTGATTTGTGTACGATTGTTGATTACGGAAAATTGTAGCTGCTTGGTGGGGGGACTTCAACCAGGGTATGGGAGACAATTATAGAACATGCAACTGCATGCCTTATAGATGATCACAAGTTGTACGTATATTATGGAGATGCTCAAAGGGTTGGGCTCCTGTTCAATTCTGTGTACAGTGTTGTAGGAGCAATCTTTGATGGTGTTCACCATTCCTTAGATCAACTTAATCCGTCTCAGGAGGTGCGCACCCTATCCTCTAAACTGATCCTTTCAACATTTGCCGCTAATGATTCAGTTTACTGGTTACTCATTCTGCGATATCCGAGCTCCGTTTACGAGTCCCTTATCATGATCTTAATCCATCAATAGTTGTACAAGAGTCTTAAAAAAGTTGGCCTTGAGCTGCAGATTTCGGTGGAGGATTTAAAGCATCGTGCTTACAAAAATGTGAAGGACTTTATGCCTATTGACGACCCATCAGCTTTTGACTCTTCAAGGCCCCTGGGGAGTTTGCAAGCTGACCTGTTCACTTCAACTTTTGGTCATGATGAGTATCTTGACTTCCCAGTTGCAAACCTAGGTAAGAAGATCTTTTAGCTAAAAATTTGATGATGTCACTAAAAGAACACCTCACAATAGGTCAATATTGTTGTAGTGCTATATCGTTGAAAAGCAAAATATGGTATTCGAAATGGACATCATCTCCTATAACCTTCAAAATGGAAATTTTCGGTCCCAATTAGAAGGGTTCGTCTCGAAAAAATAGGATATCTACTGTATTAAGGAATTTTATGTGGTTCAACAAATGCCTATGTCTATAGGAGATACCGATATTCTATTCATTCAAGCTTGAGGATTCTAATAATCTTCATGCCTATTTATAAGTTCGCGACAATAACGGTCTAAAAACATGATAATATCTCTAATAGCGGCAAGTACCCTCTCTTTTAAATTGTACTTGAGGATGATGGTTCCCATTTCATTTTTCTCCCTACTGCCCGTGTATTTCTCTGAGTTCTTGAACCATATATTTCTGTGTAAAGGTCAACAAGAGGCACTGCTAAGTTTCAATCCATCTACTTCGCAAGAAGGAGACAGTCAACTAGATTTTTCCATGGCTCAAACTTCTCATCCAAATCCAGCACTGGGAAGCAGTTCCACAATGGAGGACTCTCTCCCTGGGCTGTACGATGAGGGGAACGGTTGGGCTCCATTCGTGGCTTCACGGGGAATGCAGTCTGATTAATCATTTCCCCATGAATGACACTTCTCACCAAGGCTCAGTCGTCGTCGGGTCAGTTCCCTCTTCTCGCAACGACATGGGGGAAAGGGAAGGACTCATTCTTGGCTTCGAGCGGCGATGGCCAAGTTCCCAGTGTTTCTTCTCTCCCCAACTTCACTCTCCATTTGTCAAGGTGCGGGAAACAGAAAGCTCGGTGGTGTAAGATTCGAGCGGCTATCAAGTGGGGGATATCAGTTCGACGCAATGCAGCTGCTAAAAGGATGCCAAGGATCCTCTCCCTTATGGGTTGACTCACTTCTAGATCAAGGAGATCAGCAACTCCTCCTATGCAATGGCTGTTAGGTTTGGTGTATAGTTACTCCCTCATCTGCTCTCTTCTTTCGCAACCCCAGGTGAACATTCAGAGAATCGGACCGCTCGCCTGTTTCGCAGATTGGAATAGAGTTGGAATGAGATAACTATTCCATAGAAGCATAACATGAACGATGAGAAGAGTATGTGATAAGTAGCTCTTTTCAAGGATTACGAGCAGAATAAGTGAGGAGCGCCTATCCCACCCTATTCCATTCCCGTTAGTCAATTAAGTACTCGGTAAGGTTCCTCAGGGCTGTTTCATTAATGGTGTAGGGTCTGTATTCTGAAAAACACATCCTATTACTTTAGCAACTGCCACAGAAATTGGAAGGCAGGTTAGCTTTGTGCTCTGTAACCAAACTTGTCTTTGTAATTTTCCTCTTATTTCCACATCCTCGCAGAAAATGTGACACTGGTGGCTGTATGTAGTTTTGGTACATTATTTGAGCATTGCGTCCAATATTAATATGTGACAGTGATATTGAGTGGTATTTCGATTTGGTTCGATTCTATTGTGTGCTTGATCTCATTTGGAGCGATCCTAGCTGAATTTGTGATAGGGATTAATTACCACAAATTTTGGTTCGCCGACTTGAGGGTGCGTTTGGCTACTATCTTAAAATCAAGTTCAAAATTAAATCATGCAAAACTTAGTTTTAGATTGAGAATCAAATTTTGTGAAACTCAGTTTTATGAAAATCATATGGAAGAACCATAGCATTTCGTGCTTGGATGATTTTGTAAATGTATTTTTTTTCCAATCTATTTGCAAACTTAATTTTGAGTGGCGACCAAATCTTGAGATGAAAACATAAATAACTCAATTTCCGTTCCCACGTATGTTCCAAACAAAAGAAATGTCCATGCTTGAGCTATCTCATACGAATTGAGTCTTATCTCAAACACTTCAAATAAGTCAGGGTAATGACTGAGCAGTGACCTACCTCCCTATCATGGGGTCGGGGTTCGTATCTTCACTATGTCGAATGGCGAAACAATTTCCTTATTCCACTTTCTTCATTTTTAAAATTTTTTTTTGGTAAGTCGCTTTCTTCTAATTTAGCCTCTTTTATAACCCAAAAATGAATAAATAAATAATTAGAGTAGTGAAAATCAACTAATTAAAATTTAATTTTAATTGGAGTCAAAACTCATGCCATACATGAATTTTTAATTATCAATAGTTATAAATTCAAAATATATAGTTAATAAAATTCTGTGCCATGACAAGAAAATTAGGCATATGAGAAAAAGAGTTTAAATAGCGGTGCAAAAGTCGATGAGTCTTAATTTAAATTAAACATATAGTACAACATGTCAAAGGTGAACATAAAGGTGTAGAATTTTGGTAAGATCTTGAGAAGGATTTAAAGGTGTAGTTAATTTTTTTAAACAAACTATATAATTTTAAAAATAATGAGCGATCTAAATAATATTTATGATTACATAATGTATGATTATGTCTGAAAGAATCTGATCAAACTGATTTGAATCGATGAGATAATCTATTCAAACCCGAAAGGACAAAAATGTTCCCCTCATTTTTTTCATGATTCCCTTCCTGCCCTCCTCATTTCTCTCCTCTCGTTGCTCCCTCCACGCAGCTATGCCGCTGCCCCCACCACTACCACCATTTCTGGCCACCATCATTACCAGTTACAACCATTTCCGGCCACCATGCACCGCCGCAAACTTTGAATTTGATTACTCTTGGATCAAATCCTAAAAGCAAAACCAATCCTTGATTGGCGATTTGAAACAAAATAAACCCTCAAATCAGGGTTTGAATTTGTTTTTACGAACGAAACGAGGAGGCGGCAAAGAAGGACAGATGAAGAAGAAGAAATAGGGAAGAAGAAGAAAAGGAGATTATTTCGTTTTCTTTTTCCATGAATGCAGAAGAGAAAAAGAAGGATAAAGAAGAAAGAGGTTGAAGGGCAGAAAATTACCAGAAAAGAAAAAAAGGAAAAGAAAAAAGGCTGAAGAAAAGAAGATGGAGAAAAGGGAAAAAAGAAAAAAAATCTTAAGCTTCTCTTTTATCCCTTTTTTAAAAAATTCTTTCACATTAAAGAAAAATAATAGTAATTGATTCGATCTATTGAAGAAAAAAAAGACAATTGTTCAAAATAAATTTTTGAAAAAAAAAAGCATAGGAATAGTGGCAAAATACAAAAATATAATTTATTCATATATTTTTGCAAATTGGTCATCGAACGGATATAATTGTTTAGATTCAGATTTTAAGTTTCATTCTATAGTATTCAAATTAGTTTTCAGTGTTCAGGCCTAAACACTAAATTTTACCAAATACCATTTTACCAATTGTTTTCATTGGAATTAAAAGTTTGAAGGAGTTTATGTGTAGGAGTATTAATAATTTGAGATATGATCTTTGTGTTATTAGATCTGAAAACCATAATAGAAATGGTTTTAAAAAGTGGAGAATTTTTGAAAGAGTTAGTTATACTTGAATTATGAACTTTTTGAATTATCATTTTTATTCAATATTCTCAATTAACTCTAAAAAATTATTTAGGAGGGAAAAAGCTTTTGAAGCATACATAAATTTAAAAAATGATGTAGTTTAATGAATCAAAAGAACCTTTGCGTTTATAAGAGTACTAGACATCTCACACATGTTCTATGCCTGTTTATGTATAGATTTATTAATAATTGGAAATAAAAAATTCCTGTTATTAAATTTAGAAACCAAGGAAATGGTTTTGAATGGTGAAGAAATTTTGAACATTTAGTTATATTTAAATTTTAATTTTTAGGAATTTTTATTTTTATTTCTTATCCTCAATTAACTTTAAAAATTAATTTAGGAAAAAATAAAATTTTAAAAGATAAGTATATAAATTTTGAGAAATAACACAGTCAAAACGAAATGGCCATTTCACTTATAATTCAAATGGCACCCACGTAATTAAAATGGTGAAAGGGGGGCGTTTTCCTAAATGCTCAAGGAAAATAACTACCTCCGAAGCCTCTCGAACTAAAACTTTTGTCCTTTATAATCAACTCCAAAGATATTTACTTTACCCGAACCACCTCTTTCTCTCTCCTCTCCAAAAAATCTCAAACCCTCCCTCCCGGCGGGCGCCCATTGAAATCCCTTTGTTCATCTTCCCGTCGTCTATGGTTTGATCCGTTCTTAAAAAAATTGCCCGAGCCGATAAGAGCGTATGGATCGGGAAGGAGGATCCGCCGGATCTTGCTACTACGCCGTTCTCGGGATCCGGAAGGACGCCTCCTTCCCTGATGTCCGTAATGCCTACCGCAAGCTGGCCCTGGTATCTATCGCCCTCCCTCGTCTCCTTCATCCTCCTCATAAACCCTAGTTTCCTCCTGCTCTTTTTTCTTTTCGGCTTTTTAGTTTATAATTTTGTGTTCTTACTGAAAATTTCGACTTTGATGCCCTTGACTTGGGAAGAAGTGGCATCCGGATCGGTGGACGGCGAATCCGGAGGTTGCCGGAGAAGCTAATCGCCGGTTCCAGCAAATTCAGGAGGCTTACTCAGGTGCGTGTGACGGAGCTATGAGCTAACGCCGTTACTTTGATAACTCCGTTTCCCCTTGCGGTATCTAACGGCCGTCAAATGCTTCGTTTGATATTTCCCAGTTTTGTCCGACGGAGCGAAGAGGTCAGTGTACGACGCCGGTCTCTTCGATCCCCTCGATGAAGATGAAGTCCGTATTCTCAACCAGATTTTTTTTCCTCCTTTTATTGTTTAATTTCTTCTTATATATATATATATATATTTGCGCATATAATATATATTTTGGGGCACTGAGTTTAATGTAGTTGCAAAAAAATAAAAAAAATAAAAACAGGGGTTCTGTGATTTCATGCAAGAGATGATTTCTATGATGAGCAATGTCAGGGAGGAGGTGAGACGTAGTTATTTGTTTTTCTTTTTCGGGGGATTTTACCGAGGCTATTGTTGTAATTTACGCTGCGATGCAGGGAGATAGTTTGGAAGATCTGCAAAGGATGTTTGTGGAGATGGCCGGCGAGGATGCATTCCGGTTCGGGTTAACCGGTGGTCCGACGGCGGTTACGGGGACACGTGTTATGGCTTCGAGGGGTGGTTCGGGGAGAAGCGGTGCCTCGCGCTGATCGGAGGAGGGAAGTCGCGAGCGCCAGACGCACAAAATTCCCCCGGCGGTGGAAAAGTGGGGATGAACGGGGAAATTGGGTGTTTGTTGCGGGGTAGTTTAGGTAATTGAGAAATGGTCGTTGGGACAAGAAACCCTTCATCGGTACCATGATTGGGATAATAATTCTTTGTTCTGTATTATGTTGTAGTGAATGTGATTGGTTCCTCCTCCTCTTTGGTTAATTTTGTTCCGACCTGTGAAAATTGGACCAGTTCGCATTGTTGTGTTCACACGCAAAAACCGGAGAGTTGCTCCTCTAAAGACGCGTCCAGCGGCCGGGCCCGGTTGGATAGAAAATTCGAAAGATTTTTAAATACATTCAGCCGTTGGTTTAATGGTTGCAATAGAATTTTTTTCCCCCTGAAAAATGACTTGCCAAGCCTTTTTTATGAGTATTAAAAGGTCGGGTCATGTGAGTAGGTGAGACTCAATTTTGATACGTCGATTAATAATTTTTCATGAATTTTAAAAGATTGAATTTTGATCGCGATGGTGAGATTTGATTCTATCGGTGAATTTAATGTATGTACGAATAATTCGAGTATTTATGGTAAAATTCATTTAAAAATTATGTCAGCTATAATTCAAAGTTAAATATTTATTAGTCCTCAGCTCTGAGTATTGGCTTCTTTTGTTATAAATAAATAAAAGAATTCTATATGGTTACTAGGGGCAAGTCCAGGTCCTCTATTTTTATTTTTGTCTTTTCAATCAATAGGGAATGTTTAATATTTTAAAGGTTTGATCCCATTTATGGTTTCAAAAGTTTTTCGCGAAAGGGAAAGTTCATTTTCTTCGAATAATGCTGGGGAGATATTTTCTTCAAATGTCTCTTATTCCATGTGGGCTTTCGAAAAGATACTTCACGATGAATTGGGCTCTATGATTGATGAGCGACATAAAACCTACCATTTTTTCAAAGTTAGCGTCATTTTAGGAGGCGATGTGAATCAATCTGAATCAATCCACCTCGCATTTGATTCAATCAAAAGTAAGTTAAATTAGTGTCTAATAACACATTTGAATTGATTTTTCTAATCGAACCATCCAAAACTATCTCACTCGTTGCAATTCCGTTCAAAATTCAAGTTCATCGAAGAAAAATGTTCCTAAAAGATGTATAATATTACTTTTCTTGAAAAAGTGAATTTCGAATAGATTTCAGTATTAACATATGAAGGTGGACCACACATATGTAAGTGTGTTTCATTTATCACATGTAAGTGATGAGATTTATTCGAAATCACTTTTTTCGAGATGAATAGGTTTATACAAAAAATTAATATGCAGTAATTGTATAAAGTTAAGTGTGATCGTACTTTATGATACTTTTTCAAAAAAAAAAATTGCAAACAACTCAACATAACGTCATTTAAAATTTTTTTATTCCTTTTTATATGTGTACTATACCTAACTTATATATAATAACTGTATCGAAATTAACCCTAGATTTATCCGTAAAACACTTAGGGGAAAAAATCTTATCACTCTCGCACCGCTAGCCTTTCCTAGTGTCTGTGCCGGCGGACTCCATCGCTGATGACAATGGACGCCGTCCCTCGCACTAGTTGACTATTACAGACCAACGCGCCCCCCCCCCCCCCCCCACGGCGCCCCCATCTACTCTCCAATTGGCCTCTAATCTGAATTAGGGTCCAATCTTGTTTTTATCCTACTCATTTCGTTGGGTTTCTCTTACCGAGATGCAAGTGCTGACCGTCCAGAAAATTTAAAAATTATATATTAAGCTATTTATTTTTTAAGCATAGATCAAATAAATTATATATCCAGGACCACTAATGCTTCACTCAGGTCCCGCTGGATGATTAAACCCTGTGACTCTGTTACTACCCAATGATGAGATGATGAGAAGCGGCGATTGGGATAGATCGCTTACGGAATCGGGTTCAATATTATTTTATTAGTTAAATTTAAATGGATGGATTAGATGTGTTGATATATATGTATAGCTAATAATTGGTTCAATTTTACTTATGATTTATTCTGATCAAACAATTTTTGTTTCATAAATTAATTAATATTTAATAAAAATTTTAATTTTTAATTCATAAAATATGATTCTTTAACTATAATTAAATCAATTAGACTAATTATAAACGAAATAAATTATAAGTTAAAAGTAAGTTAAACTTATTTTATAAATAAATTAAGTTGAATCATCTTATACTTTGATTTGGTTGGATTTAGTTATTCTTATTTTTCCTTTGTAAAATTAAGTGATACTCTTAAATATGTTTAATAAGATTAGGTTTCATATGGATGGCGATGTGCCAACCGCCCTTTTTCCTAAATTAATTAGCTTTCCATTATCTACAAATCCCAAAAATTAATGGCACGCACAAGTAAATGATTCGTGATCGAACCCTAACCTGTCTACGCGCCTGCAATTTCGAACGCGGTATAAATCTCCGTCACACCCTAACCCTCATAGTTCGATCACCCCGCGGTTCCTCTGTGAAGCCTCTCTCTCTCTCTCTCTCTCTCGATTCTCCATTTCACAAGAACAAGGAAGAAAACCCTAAATTCGATCGAACCCAACCATGTCTCTGAGGCCGAACGCGAGAGCCGAGGTTCGTCGGAACCGCTACAAAGTCGCGGTGGACGCGGAGGAGGGTCGGAGGAGGAGAGAAGACAACATGGTTGAGATCCGGAAGAATCGCAGGGAGGAGAGCTTGCAGAAGAAGCGGAGAGAGGGTTTGCAGTCTCTGCAGTTCCCCTCCTCAGCCCAACCCACCTCTGTCGAGAAAAAGGTTACCTTTTTATATTCTCTTTATAACTATGTGTATATGCATGTTTTGTATGTAAATTTCTACCTTAGGGTTTCGATGCTTTTTGTTTAAACCCTTGTCTAGGATTCAGCTTTGAAGTTTCGGTACTTGAGGTTGATTTGTAACTGTAAGATTACATTTCTCAGTTGATCTAGATTCTGTAATCCTTCCTTTATGGTGTAGAAGCTGTTACTTGTAATCTTTTGCTCATTAATTTGTAAAGTTATTTTCTTATTAGCTTTTCAAGGTATTTATTTAGCATAGTTGACATCATTGAGTGGACTTGTGTCTGCTACTGGTTTGTTATGTATATATATATTCATTTTTTTTGAAACTTGCCACTCATTTGGTTGACCATAGAATGGGAATGAAATAGCCATTTGATAGAAATATAACGTGTAAGGAATAATATCTCCATAGAACATGAGTTAAATGACGACTCCCAAGGACCACGAAGGGAATAGACAAGGAATAGTTATTACCAATGACCAGGAGTGCAATAAGATATTCCTTACCTATTCTGTTCATGGTCCTTGGAAAGAGTTTTTCCTCACATACTTTTCTCATATTATATTCCTATGGAATAGCTATCCTGTTCCCGCTCTATTCCATTCTGCAAACCAAGCAAGTGTTTATATTATTCACTATTGTTGGGATTGTTAGCTCAAAACAGTTTCTGATTATCATAAGTTTTAGTGGCATTAAGGTTCATGTGATCTTTATTTTCACTGAAGAATTTGATATGTGATTCCTCTTATTATTGGGCAGTCTGTCTGTGGAAGGATTCAAGGGAGAGGAAGTTATCTTTCAATTTTTGAAGGAGACATGGCTATGAGTATGATATTTATTGGGAGAAAGGATGTTTTTTAATTGAACTGTCTGTAATGATTTAGCCAAAACTTTAGACCCAATTATTCCCGGAATGTTATTCTCTCTCCCCCTCCTCTGGAGGGTTGCAGTCCTTGGTAATTCTCCTTATTTTGATTATAAGAAATAAAAAGAAAGGCTGTACAGGTTTTCATTACCAGGCTCCATATAATTTCTATTGTTTTATCGTGAGATATGTTGTGTATGGTCTTTGAGTGTAGCTGCGTATAAGTCTTGTATTTTTTCTTGAATAGGTTTTTAAAATTTTTGCTATAGACTGCTAAAATGTTTTAGTTTGCTACTGTTAATCTTGCAAGGTTTCAAAAACACATATTTTGGCAGAGGTTTTTTTTTTTTTTTTTTTTAAATAAATACTTTTTGAGTGAGTTCTTTATAACATGGCTATTAAGGTTGGCCTATATTGAAATCTTTAGTAAGGTTTGTTGAGCTTATGTTTGGTTCTAATTGTGGTTATCCTTCATTTAATTGCAGTTGGAACATCTCCCAGCCATGGTTGCTGGTGTCCTGAGTGATGATAGCAATCTCCAGCTCGAGGCAACGATTCAATTCCGGAAATTGCTTTCAATAGGTGAAGATTTACTTTCTATAAACCGTGTGATATATGGCGATGCATTCTTTATTCACACTTTCTGTAATTTTATTTCCAGAACGTAGCCCTCCAATTGAGGAAGTTATACAAACAGGTGTTGTGCCACGTTTTGTTGAGTTCCTTGTCAGGGAGGACTTCCCGCAGCTTCAGGTTTGACATTTATTTTTTTGGTTTTGGATGATTCCCTGAATGATTTGAATGAATATAAAAGTATGCTCTCATTTTCATGGTTTATTGATACATTATAGTTCGAAGCGGCGTGGGCTTTAACAAACATTGCTTCTGGGACTTCTGAGAACACAAAAGTGGTAATTGATTATGGTGCTGTCCCAATATTTGTAAAACTTCTTGCGTCTGCAAGTGATGATGTTCGTGAGCAGGTATAAATACATTGCCTTTAATTTTTATTGTTTCTAAATGTTCATCCATCTCGCTTGGTGAATGCATCTTATTTACATGTGTTGGATAATCAATTATGTAGATAGTGGCAATGGTTATTTGGTCAGCCTTGATTCATTCCATTCCCTTTTTCAACCAAGTGTAGGCTGTGTGGGCTTTGGGAAATGTTGCTGGTGATTCTCCTAGATGTCGTGATCTTGTTCTTGGAAATGGGGCATTACTTCCTTTGCTATCCCAGTTGAATGAGCATGCTAAGCTTTCCATGCTCAGAAATGCTACATGGACTCTTTCAAATTTCTGTAGGGGCAAGCCCCAACCTCCTTTTGATCAGGTTGGCCTGTTGGAATTGCATAGTGATACTGTAGTTTTCATGAAGTGCTCATTTCCCGTGTATTAATTTTGTTGTGTGGAAGTGTAGTGGTTCATTTTATTTTTATTTTCCCTCTTTCTGTTTCATCAGGTTAAGCCCGCACTGCCTGCACTTGAGCGTCTAATACATTCTAATGACGAGGAAGTGCTGACAGATGCATGCTGGGCACTTTCTTATCTTTCGGATGGTACAAATGATAAAATTCAAGCTGTTATTGAAGCAGGGGTGTGTGCCCGCCTTGTTGAACTGCTACTGTGAGTGTAATTATATACTGGTTTCTGCATAAGGTCTTTAGTTTGTATGATCCATTTTATATCATCTCCCCCCACCCCCAACCCCCCACCATTTTCAAGTTTCTTTAATTAGTTATGGTTCATAAATCTGAATTTATGAGCATTTTTTTGCAGTCATCCATCTCCTTCGGTGCTTATTCCTGCTCTCCGCACTGTTGGCAACATAGTCACTGGAGATGATATGCAAACTCAGGTACCAGACGTGCCAGAATGATCTTTGAGTTGTTCTTCCTTCTTTTTTGAAGTTAATGAGCATCTCAAATGCTACTTTTGGCAGTGCATCATTAGCCATCAAGCACTTCCCCGCCTTCTGAATCTGTTGACCAATAACTATAAGAAGAGCATCAAGAAGGAAGTCCTGCTGGACCATCTCAAACATAACTGCTGGAAACAAGGAACAGATCCAGGTAAGAGAAGCAGTTTGATTCTTGCGTGGTCTTAAACTATGTCAACTGTTTGGCTTATCAAATGTAAAACCAGAATTAATAAAGAAAGGAGTCTTACCCATATTTGTATTCATTCTGTAAATATATATAATTATGTACAAGTACTCGTTCCTTAATGTTTGGACTTTACAGGCTGTTATTGATGCTAATATAATGAGCCCACTTGTTCATCTTCTTCAACATGCGGAGTTTGACATCAAAAAGGAGGCTGCCTGGGCGATTTCAAATGCTACGTCTGGTGGTACTCATGATCAAATTAAGTATGATTTGTATTTTCTTCCTCCTGTATCTTCTGTCCATGTATAAGTATCTATGATGGTTTAACAAATAGTTGTTGGTGATAGGTTCCTTGTGAGCCAAGGATGTATCAAGCCATTGTGTGAACTTCTTGGCTGCCCTGATCCAAGGATTGTCACAGTTTGTCTAGAAGGGCTTGAAAACATGTTGAAGGTTGGGGAGGCTGAGAAGAATTTGGGTAATACTGAGGGTGTGAATTTATATGCTCAAATGATTGAGGATGCAGAGGGCTTGGAAAAAATCGAGACCCTGCAGAGTCATGACAATAATGAAATATATGAGAAAGCAGTGAAGATGCTCGAGACGTACTGGATGGAAGAGGAGGATGAGCCAGCAGCTCCAGGTGATAATGCGCAGCAAAGTTTCCAATTTGGAGGTAGCGGGCCTACTGTTCCATCTGGTGGATTCAACTTCAACGGCTGAAGGTACGTGTTTGATTCTAGGGTTTTACTTCTGATGCTTAAACAAGGAGCTGTATCATTTATGTATTTTCACTTCTCTTTTCCCCATCTATTTTGATCTCTTTGATTCATATCATTCAGTGATGGGGGGAATTCACCGCGAAGCACTCGACTTTGTTGTTAAATGTTTACCTCTTAAAGTGCAGGACTTGTGATTTACTTTTCAAAGTTCCTTCGAAATATCAGTATGGGTGGACAATAGTGGGGTCAGCCGAGGCATTATGTAAGTCCTGTTTGGTACAGTCTCCGTTGAGGGCTCGAGATTGGATTGGACAAATCCAGACCGGTGAAGGTGATGCATGCCATCGCTTCACAACGATATGGTTGTGCTTCTCTAAAAAAAACAAAAAAAACAAAAAAAACAAGGTCAGTAGCTTGGGGGGAGGGTGCCTCCCTTTCGCTGGGAGAGTTTTTTTTCTTGCAGTGGGATTCGTCAACACAGATGCCTGGTCTTTTATTTATATAATCAGCTTCATCGGCTCTGTAGTCATTTTATGATCTCTTTGTATATATATATTTTTTCATCTTGTTTTGCTGATGGTGAATTGGCGCCCCCAGATCATGTGTTCCAGCTTTGTAGCTACTACAATTACAAGGTTTATCTGAAGTTTATTTATCCTCAAATTGTTGACCTTTTGATCTTGTTCAAGTTATTCTGCTGTTCTCCTCTCAGGGTACCTCTCCGTCGCATTAAATTTTTTAAACTTGGGTATTTCATGGCTTGCTGGATTGTCAATCTCTTCTTTAAACATTCTTGTGGTTGAAGAGGGGACCATAAAAATGGATTAAGGTATATGGTTTTTGACATGTTTATAAATCGAAAAGATTGTTTGTGTTGTCGTAACAAAGTGTGAATTGTTGTGAATACTTAATGAATGTGATACATTCATTTGAATGTAAAAAGTGACGGTTTATTTTTTATCGCAAACAAAAGCGACGGTTTATTTTTCATCACAAACAAAGAGAAATTAGATTTTAAAATGTTTGGTAGTTTAAAAATATAAATTAAACTAACAGGTAAACTCTTTACCTCGAGCCTCTGTCTTATGTGTTTCAATACTTAATAGTTAAAGACAAAAAATCAAAAACAAAAAAATAATTATATCAAATTCAGTTTGCCCTCATTCGTTTCCTTGTATTCTTTCAAGTATTTCAACCTAGAATGTGGGGGCATAATCAATGAAAAGATCAAATTGGAGTGAGTTATAACCTTTGAAAACTTTAAAATCACTTTCAATGTGATCAAAAGTAGCCCTACTTCAAATCAAAACCAAACTTGCTACCATTGTGCTGATCTCACAATCATCATTGTGCACTCTCCAAACTCATGCTTCGCTCTCTTTTTGGTAGCCGTTCAATTCAATCATTAGGAATCAAGAGGAAAAAATAATTAGATTTACATGCATGACGCCACGTGTCAGCTCAGTTGTCGGTTTTACCCCTCCCATGTTTGGCGGCTGTTGCTGGGTTGTCGAGAATATTCCGGAAAATATGAAGGGCCCTTTCGTCATTTTAGATCCTAGGGTTAGGGTTTTGCGCGACTCTCTCCACCGATCCGTTTCCTCACGTGTACATTTCTCTGTCCTGCTGAGCTTTTTATCCACTTCTTTCTATTTCTCTCTGTTTCTCTCTGTTTTTAGTTTTCCTCTCTGCGTCCTTCTCCATAACCTCCCTCTATGATCTGATGCTCCACAGGAGTTGTTCTTCTGGGTTTGGATCGTCGTCTCTTCTCTCTCACCTGAATTTTGTTAGATCATCGGTCGTATCACGAACGATCATCCCCTTCATCTCTGATCTTCATAGAAAAGCAAAGAAATGGGTTTAACTCAGAAGGTGAGATCAAGACGCAATTATGAGCTCGGGTCCTTTCATTTCACCAATCTAGTAACATTTAGCATGCTATTGCTATTTTTTTATTTTTAATTTTTTGGGTACAGGAGTCATTGAGTGAAGACGGGGAAAAGATGGAAAAATGTTGTTCAGATTGCAAGACCACAAAGACACCCTTATGGAGAGGCGGTCCAGCTGGACCTAAGGTGAGATCGCCATCACCATCTTCGTCAAAATGCCACCCGATCGGTTTTTTACCACTTCTTGATGTTCTTGATCTAGGGTTTTTCTGGGTTTCTGATTTGTGGGTTTTGCAGTCGCTTTGTAATGCTTGCGGGATCAGATTCAGGAAGAGAAGGAACTCCGTGGTAGGACCGAGTAGGGGGCAGACAGAGAAAAGGAAGGAAAGAACAACTCTTTCTCCTCCTACCCCTGCTGCGGCTGCTGATGCTGGTACTGTTGGGGATGGAGGATTGGGAGAGTCTTTGAAGATGGGATTGATGGCTTTGACTAAGGAAGTGTTGATGCAACAACAGAGATCATCGTCATCATCTTCTTCTTACTGGTTCTCATCACCAGTGAAGAAGCAGAGGAGTAGAAGAAAGCTGAGGGAGGAAGAACAAGCTGCTGTTCTGCTGATGTCTCTCTCTTGTGGTTCTATTTTTGCTTAGCATATTTCTTGGAGATAATAGCCTCTTCTTTTTTTTTTTTTTTTTAAATCCAAATTAGGTCAGAAACTATTATCTGATTTTTTTTTTTTTTGTCTTTTTTTGTTCTCTCTCTTTTTTTTTTCTTTTTTTTTTCTTTTTTTCTGTAGGACAGATTTTGTGGGAAGTAAAAAAAAGAAACAGAGAAAATGATGGGAGAAATTTCTTTTTGTTTTATTTTGGGGAGTTATGGACTAGATGAATCTTTTGCAACAAGTTCTTAGTGTACACCTTATGTTAAGCTATAATGAAGATTTTTAATTTGATGATCTTTGCAATTGTATCCCACCTCTTCCAAGAAGTGTAAATTTTTTTTTTTCCTTTTCTTGTTCTTCTCTCTCTGCATCTCGTCTCTCCAGATGTCTTGGAGTTGCGTTGCACAAATGGGAACAGGTCATTATCATCAGTTTGGTAAAAGAGGCGCGTAACAAAGCAAGGCTACTATTTTTGTTGTTTTATTTGTAAATTGGGATTTATCAATGGAAACAGAGGTTATTATCTAACGTGACGTTATTTTATTTTTGGTCATTTAACTCGTTTGGAATGTTTTTTTTTTTTCCCCTTGAAAATATGTAAAGATTTCTCATCTTAACTTTATATCTAATAATAATTAAAATAACAGGAATCCCATGTTGATTAGTGTGGAAGTTTCTCTAGTAAACCAAACAAAATATATACTTTGGATGCAATGTGAAAGAAATAAAAAATAAAAAATTTGAGGTTGGACCAAATTCACAGTAAGGCCAATTAAGCATGTATCGCATTTGAATATAACTTTCCAAGGTTAATGAACTTATTCTAATAAGGCTTTTGAGACTCTGTCAAGTGCAAAACCGAAGATCCACAGGATCCAAACCCACAAAATGTTATAATTTATGCTTCATAGCTCCTCAAAAATTTGTCCCCAAAGGACAATAGAGAGTTGACTAAAAACGGTACAAAAATAAAATATATATTCATATTCACGTAGTTTTGCTCTCGTTGAGAGTCGAACTCAAGACCTCCCGCTTACTAAACGGGTGCTCTAACCAACTGAGCTACGAGAGCTGCTGTCATCCGTTTTAATAAAATAATTAATATAGAACACACAATAACTCTTAACTAAGTAAATACACTCTAATTGTCTTGCTTACGGCCTGGAAAACCGAAAAAAGCCTTTCTAACACGTTTGGTATTGGACAGTTGCTCGGAAGCGAGGGGCTAAGAGCTATGTATCGTGGGTGCTATGGCGGTGATTGGCGTCCGGCCGAAAGTTGCATCTCAAGTCTTAAGAATTGGAGGCATGTAATTATGATTAGAGCAGTAACAGGTGAGCCAACCTAACGTTACACGTTTCATCAAAGCATACAGACCCATACGTTCACCTTGTAAGGGTACCAAATGGAGAATGCATTCTATTTTTATTGCAAAGGGAATGAAATACAAACAAATTTAGAGATCTCATCTCCCTACAAGAGGGGGTAATTTGGGGGACACCGAACTGAAAAAACTCCCCCAGGAAGCCGAAAGAATCCGTGGCAGCAACCTTGGCAGAATCCCAGCCATATCTCTATATAGTCAGTCCACTGAACAATCCTCCCCTGCACTTCACTCCCATCTCCAAACCCAATCATTTGGGAAAATGAAGGGAAAAAAAAATCATAAAAAATGATGAAACGATGAAACAGAAAACAAAATAGTTTCGCATATCTGGGGATCTTCAATGTCCCGCCAATCTTCTGCCATGGGCTGGGAGTAGCATATACGCGTGTGGAAGTGTTAGAAGTTTCCAGGGAAGGTCAAGGCAATGGAACAACAGGCAAAATCCAAAAGAGGCTTGCGCGCCCCTGATTACAAGAAGATCTCCTTGAGGATCAGGAGGACCAACATAATAAAACACATGATGACAAGTACCGTAGCACACATCACCATTCCTCCTCGTTTTTGTGTTCTCTCCGCCTGCAAATCCAGGAATTACCCACATGACATTGCCAAAACATTCTTTTGTAAATGAGAGACATAGAAGGAGGTTCAGAAAGGAGAGGAAATGCTCATAGCAGTAACTACAAACAAAAATGATTGACAAAGATTTGAAAGAAAACCTTCTGCAACTGTTTAAATCCTTCATCCACTGATGCTGCAACATTCTGGATGTTGTAATCTATCCGATCAACAATAGTTCCCTGCTTAAAATAATTTTGATTAAAGCCCATGGATCTGTGAAGAAGTTTGAGACATCCAAAGGATGTGTGAGAACAAACCTGATCTATCACTAGAACTGACAGATCCTTCATGATTTGAGCAAGCTCATTAACTGATTCCACAACCTAACAACAAGTGAATGAAAAGCATCTCCACTAAATTACAAAAGGAGCATCAGAATTGAAAGGCAATGAGGGACATCAAAAAGCGAGCAAATACAAAAGATGCGCAAGGAATGTTGAAATTAGCGAGCCCAAAGTTTCCACAAACCTGTTGGATTTCTCTTTCCCTTTCTGCTGTAAATGCCTCGCTTTTCTTTAGCTTGGCCATCTGATGCTCGTTAAACACCTAGATAGTTTATCAAAGGAAAAAGAATCAAGAGAAGTCTTGAACAGAGAAGGTATAGAAAATTACTACCCTTAGTTCAGACAGGGAAAGAGATCAATCTGGGCTGAAATATACAAGAAGGCATGCAGTATAGGCAAAGAAATTTGTAATATTAGAACAGGATAAATCAAACAAGGGTACTGTTTTTTCCAGCATCTGTATCAGGAGTTTATACTCGACAAAAGTATAAATTATCATGATTTCATTCTGGCCACTGAATCAAGCTGCTAATGCAATTTGAGACTTAGGATAATGAACTTAGATACCATAATGCACAAAAGTCACAGACCATTTCATCCAAATCATCATCTTCACTTTTGTACCGACTTCCTTTTAAGTTCATCTCCAGGTCAACTCCATCCTGACCCTACATCACAAAGTAATAAACCATGAATAAGATCAAGGAGGACTGAGCAATTCAATTCGATTAAACCATGAATAAGAAAGCTCCTCGCAAGAAAAAGTAAAATAATAAAAATAATAATAAACTAGCAGGAATTTTCAATATTATGTAACTGCAGGTTAGAATTCTTTCAATGTGAGAACTGTAATAATCTTTCTATACCTCTTTTTGCTGTTGGAGGCGCTTCAAATAAGTTGATTGTTTCTTGCGCAGTTCCATTGAGAGATTTTGAAGATCTGTGGCAAGAGACCGCTGCCATAGAAACATACAAACATAAGAACAGTGTTTTGTGTGACCCATCAACTGGAGGATGAGCAACAGTCCATGTTTAGTAAATGCAGATATGGGCATTAGGTTGGCAAACCAATGGCCTCTTCCCTAGTGTCTTACAAGCACAAAATGGAGTTTACAGGGGGGAAATAAAGAAGACTTTATAACCCTGTTGATGCAAGCGTACACTAATTTGGAACCAATCATCAAAACTCCAGCTGCTGATGATTCTTCCACCATGGGGCCCCTAACTTCAGCTAAAAGGCCATTAACCCAGTACTACTCTGAGTTACGTGAGCCTTGGTAGGGAAGGTTTAAATACAGTCCTGACAAACAAGAAGATTTCATCAAGTAGTTTCTCTCGGTAGTCAAACTTGCACACAAGCACTTAATTTTTTTAACCAGTGAAGAGTTAGGAATATATCAAAAGGCATCAACAGGGTGCAAAAAGTGAAAGAAGTTTTACAAAATCAATAACACTCTTCACCTCTCTACCAGGATCTATGTAGGAAAACATACCTGCACGTTCTTCCTGATGTTAGAATCTTCAGAAGGTCCAGCTGTAGAAAGCTTCTGTAACCTCTTCTCTGATCTCTTCAAAAGATCCGTTATCTCATGGGTAAGGCCCTCAATCAGGCGTTGATCTTCTTTACCATCTCCAAATGAGGGCATTAAAGCCTTAGCATGAGCTTTGACTAACTCAGCCATCTTCACCCGTGCACGTTGCACGTTTGCAGCTATTTCTTCAGAAACATCCACCCAAGCAGGAGGTAGACCCACAGTAAGTGCATCCCTACTGCAGCAGGGAAACAATAATTGACTTCCCGATCCTAAAAAAAAATGCTAAAAACCCAACCTTGTGATTGATCTAGTTCAGTTTTTTTATCTGTGGGTCTGATTAGACAGAATAAACACCATTACATGACCCCCATGGCCAGTGAACTTGCCACTTGGGTCGCTAATAGCAACAACATTGCTATAATACGAAGACATGTATAATTAAACACTTACATGCACGCCTTGGTTTATGATGATACATGTAGTAATAAGTGCAGCATTATTTCAAGTTGCTGCTATTCTTTTGAATTCAAACTTCTTTGAAATATTTGACCAATTTTACCATTTTGTATAGAGGGAAAGTGGCATAGGAAAAAGTAAACCCTTTTTTCTTTTTTTGATTACTACCATTATCAGCAAAGATGAACTAAAAACCAATTAGAAGTCATTACAGATATTCTTACTGTAAAAGAATAATTGCTATTTAAACTGAAATATACAATGAAAATACAGCATCTTGCATTTGTTAGCGAATAGGCCAATGTCTAGGCCTTATAAGTATACTTTGGTAAACTTCAGCATAGAGTTGTGGAAGATGCCGGTAATCCTGTGACGCCAATATAATGTAGGCTGTTAAACAATTAAAATCACTATTGTTTCACAGGTAGAAAAGGATACAATCTCAGATAGGATGAAGTGGCGTAATAAGTTTTACATCAACAACCCAATGTAATTTATCGTTTTAGTTCTGTGTAGCAGACCCAATTGTCTTGGCAGTAAGGCCGAGTGTGTTGGTCATGTTGTTTACACTCTTATCTGAATCTTAAAAAAGCATAAGATATGGGATGCCTCAGACAATGATAAGAAATGATAAGCACTCATTTTTCCCCTCCACATTTTGTACTTTTTCTTTAATTCTCTCCCTGTCAACTTTCCACCCAAAACCAATTGGCAGCCAATAGGGTACTTCGAGCATCAAAACACATAGTCTGAATCCGATGAGGGGCTCTCAACACTTCCCCTCACATGCAGCCACCGTATGTGCACAACCGGGGCCAAACAGAATTGGGGCAACTCTTGGATCAAACAGAAGAATCAGGCTCTAACATCATGTCAAGGTTTCACCTCAAAACCGATTGACCATGAGGGGAGTGGCCTAACAAATATGTCAAGCACCAGAATAAAGTCCCAAAACAGTCCCCTTAAGGTGCACCCACAATTTGGGCGTGCATATGCACAACATGAGCGAGGGCAAACACAAATTGGCCACCTTGGCCAAACAGAATTTGGGCCACTCTTGGGCCAAACAAAACTAGGCACTGATACCATGTCAAGTCTCCACTGAAAACCAATTGGCAACTGGGGAGTAACCCAACAGGGTACTTCAAGCACCAAAATACATAATCCCAATCCAAAGTGGGTCTCTCAACACTCCACATCCCTTTGAGATTTGAGGTGGGGCTAACTAGATATCACAAAAAGCCGTAAGATTCCCTCAACTCAACTCATCAAGAAACTATAAGTGAAAAAGCATTGTGCCAGAACTTCCAAGAATATCTTACTCTAAACTACCAAAACATGGAAGCTTGCAGTCTAGAGACACGACCCTACATTCCCCAAAGAAACATCTTCGCAGAAACAAAAACTCATCTATATCAAGTGACTTCTGAAATTTAGTTGTGCATTTGCAAGTATCCATCAAAAATTTGTAATGCATTTTCAGGGGAATCATGCACGGAGAAAAGCAGAAAATCTGACACCCTAAACCATCCTATAAGCGAAATCTACGACTGCAATCATTTATTTTTTTTTTAAAGATCTCAAATAGCCAAATATATCTTTCCCCACCATCCAATTCCATCTCCTACGCAGCTAAGCAATTTGATCAATCTAAACTCTCCGCAAGTAATCAATTTTCTTCAAAACAGCACCGCCAAAAACCACAATTTAGACAAATTTGTAGAGTTACATGATCACGCACTAACTACAGATTTACTAAATTGGCAATTTGCAGCCGATGATTCTTCTGCACAAGCATGTAATCGGCCTAATGTATCTGCCATTCCTCTGAATTCTTTGCAAAACCATAATTTAGCCCCTCTCTCTATCGTACCTTGAGCTAGATGGATCCTCGGTGCTCAAAGGAGCATAGGAGCGGTTGGAATGAAGAAGAGAAGCGCTGGCCAACTCGATCACGGGACCACCAGAGCTGGACGGCGAGGAGGATACGGGGACGCGCACGCTTTTCAATGCGTCCCTATACTTCCTGAAGAGAATCGTTCGGTTCCTCGTAGCCATTGAAACAACGCCCGCTTCGAGATCGTGACCTAAGAGAGGCCCTTTGGGGATAATAGATCTGAACAGAACACAGGACTGATCGACGCGTTGAAGAAGAAGAAGAAGATCACTGCGAGACCACGAGATCTCGCGGGAACTCACGTGCCGGCGATGCCTTCGAATCGGTGAGTCGCGAGGTGAGTTAGAACGCGAAGGATGAGTTCCCTTCAGACACACCGCATGAACAAATTTGGGAAACACAGTTACTAGTGAGGCGTTGTACTATTTCTTTTTTGTTTTCAATAAATGCCGCATTTATACCATTTTAATTTCCACCTTCTCATGAGTTCTGAATATTAATTAAACAAAAAATAAAATACGATAAGCTTTATTATTAAAATAAGGGAAAAGTGTTTGCATCATGCTAGAGTGGGAATTTTTTTTAAATTTGTATTGTGGTACTCTAAATTGACTTGATATTTATTTTATAAACTTCAACCATATGAATCGAATGAACAACAAAAAGTAAAATACTTATATGAATTTTCATACAATTTTTATGTATTTGGTTCTCATTTATATTTCTAACCATTAGAAAATCTGGATCATTTAATTATTTTGGATATTTAAACCCTAAGAATGAGAGATTTATAATCACGAAATCAAATCAAAATTGGCATGCCTCCCTGTTTTTTCACATATATTCAATCCGTACGGTCGAATTTTATAAAATAGGCATAATACGATATCATTTTGAAGTGCAATAGAAAGAAAATCAAGCTCATAAAATAATCACAAAAACGGGTTAAAAGATTATTTAATTATGAAGCAAAATAAGAGGAGTTCTCACACATTTTAGTCATACATTCAATTCTCTTCTATTTTACAAATTATTTAAGCATTTTAATCGACAATAATTATTATAAATATATAGAACATATGAATAAAAGATTTATACATAATAAAATTATACTATAATTAAATATACATTCTTTGTTATTTATGTACATACAATTTGTACGACTGAAATTTGTAAAATAATTCAAAAAATAAAACCTAAAAATTAAGTATCAAAAGCCTTTAAATTTAAAAGCATATGAAATTATGAATTTGAACCATTCATTATAAAAAATATGAGAAAAGAAATTTAAAATAAAAAATAATAATTATGATTAAATTCATAATTTTTTAAAATTTAGCTGAACGGTATTCAGAGATGAAACGGATTGTCCAAACGAATGAATATATAACGCCTTGTCCAACAAACAGTGTTTCTTCTTTCGGTGATTTCAGGTGCGAAGCTCATCTCAGCTCCCACCACAGAAGCCCCACCCACCATACTCTCTCTCTCTCTCTCTCTCTCTCTCTCTCTCTCTCTCTCTCACGAAGACCAATTCTAGGGCTTCACATCCTCTCCTGCATCTTCAAGATCGAAACTTCAGGCATCAATCTCTTGAAACTCTAAGAGATTAGCACCCAAAGTGTTTCGATCTCGAATTTGGGGAACTTATCAGTATCATAGCCATGGACGCTGAATCTTGGACTGCTCGTTTGTCTTCGTCTGCCTCAAAGCGTTACCAATCTGCACTTCACTCTCGATCTGGTGAGTTCGAGGTTCTCCCTTTTAACCTCCCGCTCCTTTGATTAACAAGTGAAATTTGTGATTTTTATTTTTATTTTCGAAATTTTTTCCTTTCATCGTTCGGGATCTCCGCGACGTATAATTCCTTTGGAGCTGAGATGGAATTCATGTGGAGGAAAGGAAATTTTGTGTGGGAGGAAAAATAAATAAAATTTGGAATTCTATTTGTTTGGGGAGAAGTAGGCCATTTTAATCCCCATAAAATTGAAGGAAATGAGTAGGGACTTGTAATTAAATGGTTATGATTAGTTTCTGAAATTTACTTCCGTCTAACCTTAAATGAGATTTTTCTTTTTAATTGTTTGGCATAGATATGTTCATGGGGTTTGAGGAAATTGATGGAGATGAGGAGATGAGGGAGGAGTTACTGTGCCCATTCTGCTCTGAGTATTTCGATATTGTTGGATTGTGCTGCCATATCGATGACGAGCATCATGTGGAGGCGAGAAATGGGGTATCACTTCTTTACTGTTTACTGCTGACCATTTTTATATGTCATGAAAGTCAATTTAGTAATGTGAAAATGTTGGTGCTAAGGGCAAATGAGTTGGCCGTTGATAGTGCTGAGGACGGTCTGACATGGAGTGCATTGAGATGCGTAGTGTAGGATGGATGGTACTTTCTTTTATTTTTGAGGAAAGAAATGGGATTCTGTTAGGGATTCAATATCGTGACTGGATTGACCATTCAGTTCCTTCTGTTTGTAGCAGAGGAGCGATATAGAGTAGTTTCTTATTTTAGTAATATCATGTTTTAGAGATTTATTTTTTTCTTTAATTTTATTGAGCTTGTCTAAGGAAGTTTCTATTAGATGATCTGATTTTTTTCACTATTACCGCTGTTTGGTTGCAGGTATGCCCAATTTGTGCAACAAGAGTGGGGGCTGATATGGTTGCTCACATAACCCTGCAACATGGAAATATTTTTAAGATATCCTTTTTCCCCGAGTTGATGCAACAAGAAAATCCTTTTTTTTTTTTTTTGAATTTAGGTTTTGAATCTTTTCAAAAACAGTTTTCAATTCATTTCTGAAAATTCTCTTGCAGTTATTGGCTTATATTCAAATTGCTTCTGGAAAGATTTGTATATGTGTGTCAGTTTGTGTATTAGTGTTTTTATTTGGAGGGGCAGGGGCTAGTTGGCTGGTTGTATGCTAAGGTTTTGAATTTTTTGTAGTGCCTTTTTTCTCCCTTGTGGATATATTTAAGTAGAGTTGATCTTAGGGAGGTCAAGCAATATGCTTTTATAGGGCTACGTTGATCTTCAAAATTGAGTTTAGCTTTAGTGGCCTTCTTTTCTCTAATTTTTTTTTATTTTTTTATTTTTTGGTTGAGTTTCCCCACTTTTTAACAATGGTAAAGCATTATACAGATCCATAAAATTTTGGTTTCTGCTCTAACATCCTTAACTGGAAGTTACTTGCAGCGTAAGAGGAAATCACGTAAAAGTGGATCACATTCTACACATTCTTTGTTGAGGAAGGAACTACGCGAAGGAAATCTACAATCCCCTTTTGGAGGACGATGTATGCTTTCCTCATCCAGTACATCAGCACCTGATCCATTATTGTCGTCATTTATTTTGCCTATGGTTGATGACACTGTTAGTTTCCAGCCTCAATTTGCCCTTGAAACAGTCCCTGTCAAGAAAGGCTCTGACGAGACCCTATCTGAAAGGTAACAAATCTGAATTTTATTTACTTTTTATCTGTATTGTATTTAGTTCATGACCTTTTTGATCCGTGGTGCAGAAGACAAATAAGTATTAACAAGATTTAACTAAAACAACCTTGTGGCCTTTGATAGTGTCGAGAAATGAACTATCCATAAGCATACCATTTTTCTTGTTTTGATCATGCCCTTGTTTATACTATAGTTACCCTGGGTTGCAGTTTTGGTTTATGTGCTAATCAACAAGGAGGTGCTTTTTTTTTTTTTTTTTCCTTCTAATTTTCCTAAAGTGAAATATCAGAGAATGTGCAGAATGTCAAGTCCAAATTATATGAGGTGCGTGTTTTTTTTTTTTTTTGGGGGGACAAGTGGAGAGGAAATTTGTAGCTTTAAGTAGAATAAATTGAGGATGCCTTCTGAGCTCTAAATTCATGCTATGTGTTTTCGGCCTACAAAAACAAAACATCTCACCATTTTTGCATGTTGGAAATGGGGAAATCTTATTATTATGTTTGTTGAACCCTTGCCCTTGCCCTTGCCCTTGGCCATCAAAATGTTTTTGTTACACATGCTGGTACCTTGAGGCTAGAGAACTAGTGGTTACACAACTTATTATAATACATATTTATTATCCTATGAATGTTTGTATGCATACACACGGCGTACGCACACATGTATATAATAGATCTGTGTACTGATTATTTATATTAGCCAATTCATTGTCAAGTATCTATATTCTAGTTTTATTTATTCCAAATAATTGGAACTTGGTAAAAAAAAAAGATGTATTAGTAGGGAGGATCAGAAGCCGCCCAAAAGACAACTCAAACATCACCCTGACATTACATGAGAAAAGCTTTCCAATCCCTTTGAAAATCCTGAAGACCCTTTTGACGGGCCACAATCAAAATCCCAAAGGGAAGCAAGAAACAATACAATCCCAAAAGCGAACCCTCATCCATGATCTTCCCCAAAACAAACTTTATAAGTTTAAATTTCCTAATTCAACAATCAATTTTATAGCTTCAGAGATAAAAGCAACAGTAGAAGTCGTATTGAGTTCATTCCTGTTTCACTTACTTCTTTTCCCCTTTTCATGATAGAGAACTTAATTCTTTATTTTACTTAGGGAGTTTCATTTGCCTAATTCTCATGCCCTTGGTGCAGGCATGTCCAATCACCTCTTCTGTCAACCAAGGATAAGGTAGAGAAGGCAAGAAGATGTGAATTTGTTTGTGGGCTGCTAATGTCCTCGATTCTCGACAACAACTTATGAAGAGGATTTATCTTAGCTGCAACAGTGGCGGGTTTCACATCTACAACCAGAGTGCTTGCGACAGCTGGTTCGTTTGTGGTGAGAATGAGATGCTATGTAGTAGCCTATGAAGAGAAATAAGATGTAGGAACAATAATGTAATTTATGCTGCTGCATTTGGAATGCCTAAAGCTATGCCCGATCATACTTTATTCCGTTTCATTTTCTTCCCGTGCAATGAGAAAAAAATAACTACTAAGCTGCCTTTACTGTTCCTTGCATCTTATACATTACTTTCTCCACTATTTTCTTTTCTGTGGAGGTGTGAAGGGAGATATGAATCATTATGGCTTACCATGAAGTGTTGTGCTTGTGATTTATCATATGGTTGATGTTCCCTAGTTCTAAGCTATTATATGGACCATGTATAGAAGTCTGCAGAATGGTTTTCTAAAGAAAGCTAGACCAACATGTATAGGAACATTGTGTTTTATATTTGATTTTCAAATTAGAATAAAAACAACATATTCACATTCAAGACAAGCAAAAACTAAACAAACTTGAAGCAAATGATGACGAAAGAAAAAGAAAAGCTGAGCATCAGCATCCGTTAAAGCCAGAGGACTCCCATCACTGCAGAACAGACAACTGAATGGAACTCTAGGGCCTTTACCTTCTACGATAGTACCCCAAATTCCCTACTTTGCATCATGACCTGTACTGTTTTTGTTTTAATATATAGGTGCGTATGTATGTGTATTATTACTTGCATTTGGGAGAGACTATGCTGATTTGGGAAGACATACTTGCGTTGCGTTTCCAGGTGCTTACAATTTATAAGAACATCATCTTCCCCAACATGTAAAGCTCAGCAAAAGCCAAAAGAACCTAGGCCACTGGCAGTGTGTGAAACTATCCCAATCTACCATGGGATACCATGAGCGTCTACAAGTGTGGGCGTGAAAATCTACAGTAGATTGAGCAGTCTCAAATGACAAGAAACAGGGCAACAAAAATGGTCAAGGCAGCCTCACATTTTTCTTTCAATTGTAGCAAATTTAATGCTGCAACTTGTGCTATCAGTAACACCTGTTAAAAATGATCCAGATAAAGAACACGAACCCTGTATTCAGCATTGCTGGTTCATCACTATGAACAAGTTACCATAAAAAAAATTTTGATCTAGTTCCTAAAAACAGATTAGTATATAAGAAGTCTCCTTTGGATCATGAAACCCTTAAAGCTTGGCTATTGCGGCAGATGCATCTTCATAATCCTCATTACTACGTTTCCCCACAAAGGACTCGAAGCACGATGAGCAGCAACCTTTCATCAGATTGATCAGTCCACCAGGCATCATCTCTATGTGGGAACACACCGATGGTGGCTGCATGGGGTAAACATCGGCCGTTCTTTGTTCCAAGTCCACACAAAGCTAAAATAGTGTGCATAGACTTCCTTGTGATGTCCTCAAATGTACTGTAGCCTGCATCAACAGGAAGGAACAAGAACAGTTTGAGCATTTCCAGTCAAGCGGTAGGTCAAAATTATTCCACCAAAACTTTGATGTAAGATGAGTATTCCAACACTGCTTCAAGCAAAATTAATATAAAAATATAAAGTTCACGCCTATTTTTTGTGCATAATGTTACAGAAGCTCATAGGTTGATTCCAATCTAACGATCAAAAGTTGTGTTATTGCTTAACATCTCTTAGCCTAGTAAGAAAATGTCGTCAATGAGTGACAGTCCAAAGATGAGTTATTTCCGCCACAAGGACATGATAGCAAACCAAAGGATCACACTATCTTCATAACGAGCGCTCTCTTTTGCCAACCAGGTGCATAATCTCCCTCCCCCCCCCCCCCCCCCCCCCCCCGGGACGCCCCCCAAGGGGAAAAAAAAAAAAAAGGGGAAGAGCCTTTGGGTTTATGATGCAAGGATTGATTCATACGTCTAAATGGTTTCGAAATGCAGTATAAGTTAAAATTTAATGAAATAAGGAACTACTTAACGTACCCAACTCAATATCTCTGGAAAAGCTTCACAAATGGTTTCTAACTATCAATTGCAACTTTTCCTTTCATTCTCTAACCGTACGAGAGGACAAATCACTGTCAAACCCCATGCTTGATCTGCTGCTGCACTGATGGAGTCGCTGAGAATCGGAAATCAAACTGACCTCTGCATAATTATCCCATGATGTTCTATGGATGGAAACATCAGTAGCTGTAGTAGTTGAATCTGGAAACATTTGCCTCCTGAAAAGACCCAATCTTCCAGAGAAGGGGTCCCTATTTGACAACAAAGGGGAGGGGCTGTTTGGCACTGTTTCCCCAATAAATGTATCCCGAGGCGTGCCTATTTCTGGGATTCTTTCACATTGAAATGTCGGTTCCCTTTCATCATGACCATGGGAGTCCACAGGATCTATTGTTGAATTGGCTACTAAACTACCATCAGATCTACCAGCCATACGGGCCATTATATGACTAGAAAGGAGATGGTGTATTTGACGGTGTATCCATCGCCGGCCTGATAAAGTTGAAGGTCCACCACCAGACAAGGGAGAAGCAGCTTGAACATCCCCGACAGTGTACGCAGAAGGGGTAGGAGTCCCAAAACCTTGAGTAAATGGCGTATGAGAAAAAGAAGAAGAATCAAAGTCTAGACTTTCCCTAATAATTTCAACATGTGGTCTTCGATTAGACAAGCTGTTGCTGGCTGTTCTATGCTCAGGAAGAGTATGTTGAGCTTGAACATATCCAACGGCAACAGGTCTACATCCTTCACAGTACCAATTGCCTTCTGGTACTTCTCTCCCAAGTCCAACACAATATGTGTGCGCAGGTGAATCGCAGAGATCACACAATAACATAAGGCCGTCATCCCCACCTTCCTGACATTCCGTACATATCACATGTTCATACGGATCAAGAAAAATCCTTATTTCTTCCTCAGACGGCTGATAGAGCTGCATACAGTTTACAAACACTATTTAATCCAGGAGACAGAAAAAAGCAATAAGAAAAACAATAAATGACGTAAAGATTAGTGCATATCACCCTACTTCCAATGGAAAAATAATGGTTAGGAAAAACAAGAAGTTACCTGATCACGCTCAGGGACCTGAATCACAACATTTCTTAAATCAATTCCTGCGTTTGGCCTTGCTGGTTTACTAATTGTCACAAATCTCTGCTTGCATAAAGGGCAACGAGATTCGACCTTTGACCACTCCATGATGCAAGCGAAACAAAAATAATGACTGCAACAGTTTAACATTCCTCGCACTGTTCTTTTTCCTTCTTCCGACAGACAAATCCCACAGATCTGCTTCACCACCTCATTCTTTGGATCCTCAATCTTCTCCTTGCCCTTTCGTCCTATAGAATTTCTTTGTTGACTCACCACCCTGTCATCCTGAATTCTCGATAACGAAGATGAACTCCTCAAACGTTTTAAACTTCTGCAAAATTTGCTAGCTTCCCTCACGAGATCTCTCTCTTCTCCAGATATAGTGTACTCACAATCAGATGACTCAGAACTCACAAAATCGGAATCAGATCGAGCAGTGTACCTCCTCCTCCTCCTCCTCCTCTTCTCACCTGATTTTTTCTTACTCTCTACTCTTGAAATTGCGTTCCTTTCCACCGATCCATCATCATTATTACAGCGTGCTTTCCTCCTGGACCCTCCACTGCTTCTGCCTTTCATCCTTTTTAAACCCCTAAAATTCTTCTTCCTCCTTTTCCCCCTGGTAGGACATTTTTTCCTAATTGCCCGTCCACCCACCTTCTTGCTATTGTTCTTATTCTTATTATCCACCAGCAATTCTTCTTCCTCGTCTACAGAATCAATTTCATCAGGTGCAAACTCTACGTCGTCATCATCCTCATCGTCATCACAACAATCATCGTCCATATCTTCTTCTTCATATGAAACTCTTTCTCTCCTCTGTGACCTTTCGACCCCAATTTTCTTCTGACCTAAAGAACCCCCTTGACTCTTCAATCTGGCCTCAGATCGAACAATCGGTCTAACCTCCCCTTCATCTTCTTCCCAATCCTCCTCCTCTTTGAAGCTATCATAACTTTCTTCAGATGCATCAGAGCGATATTCGTCCAAACCCTCTGAGACTTCAACTTCTTCCTCTTCTTCAACCATATAATCTTCATCCGAATCATCAGAACCGTTGTCCCTAAGCCTTGCCCTTCTCTTGCAGTTCCGCCTAGCCCCTACTTTACCACCCCTCCCCATTTGATATTTGTTCTCAGCAATCCAAAGGAGGGAGGAAAAAAAACCCAATATAATACCAAATTCAATCAAATCAACGCCAAGATACAACAATACCCTATCTGGTATGAAATCAACCAAAACATCTAAATGCCAGGAATTTCTTCATTCCTCTACTTCTCATTCATCCTATAGCATATTTCAGGAACCAAAAATTAACGCTGCCTTAAATGGGAAAACCAGAAATAATTTATAGTCAGCGATCTGTACCACCAGCACATAAGAGAAAACACCGAAAACAAAACAAAAAAAAAACAGACACATGCAAGAAAAACCAAAAGCCCAGATCGTCAATTCAAGATTATGCAACTCGATACTACCATCAATTGCAAATGAACAGCAGATTTGCGTTACCTAACATAGCCTCGTTTCCGTACTCAAATTCGCCCACAGAGAGAGTAGGAGGAGACAGAGGGAGTCTACGAAGAAAAGAAGCGCATCTTGGGAGAGAGATAGAGAGGAAGGGGAGAGGGGAAGGGGTCGGTAAGCGCGTTTATCTCCATTATCTTTTTTTTTTTTTTTTTTTTATTCCCCTTTTTAGTTTTATTTTTATTTTTTTTGCATGAGAAAAGTTTCTCTGTAATTATTTTTTCCAGATATTGTTGTGATAATAATACATAACTCTATCTAAACGTAAATTGTTTCATTACGTACATTCCAGCAAGGGGGCAAAAAAAAAAAAAAGAGTAATCTATTTGCATTGTGATTTTTGGCGAAAATATTTTCTTTGAAATGTTTGATTCAATTAAAATGACATTTTTATGATGAAGTGGGTCAACTGTCATTTGACTTGTGTATTGACATTATAGTTCAATCCTATTTTAATTCTATTGGCACGACTGGGATTCATGCGAACTAAGGAAAATAAAAAATAACGAGAATGATTCTAAACGCTTTTTAAAGATTTTAGATAAACGTGAATATTTATTTCACTATTAAAACTAAAACAGTGACTTATTTATGAAAATCTCAAGGTCAAGCCGATAGCTTTTTCCTGATTAAAATAAAATAAAAATTAAAGGAAAAGGAAACGGGGAAAAAAAAAAAAGGAGGAACGTGCCATAAAGAGTTTAAAAACAAAAAACAAAAAAGTAGCCGTTATAAAGTACTCTTACAGCTCAAGCTGGCGGCAAGTTTTCAAATATGTTTAAATTTTAGCTAATAAGAATTATTATTATTATTGTTATTATTGCTTCTTGTGCGTCAAAATGCACCCTCATGATTTTGATGCTTCGTTCATGCATACTTTACCCATCCCATATCGGTGATTTGGCATTTTAACCCTATGCTCCAATAAATATGAGTATAGTTAGGACCAACGGAGCTAGAACATGGAGCGCGACGAAGAGGTGGGGGTCATCAAATCTTGGTTCAATGATAATGACAATACAATTCTTAAAATTCATAATTATATTAATGATTAATTTAATTTATCATGCTCATCTGTATTGATGATGAGAGACGTTTTTGTAGTTTGTTGATGAATGTACATTATGTGTGCATAAAATTATTCTAATTATTTATTCAAATTTTATACTTGACATTTAATAAGACCCCGTGTTTATGTTATTATACAAACATAAAATTTAGGGCAGACTAATACGGAAAAAAGTAATAATAATCATAAGCATTTAAGGGAAAAAAAAAACCTAAAATAATACTATATAAAAAAAATCTCAGAATAGGTGTATAAGATGAGCCTTTTCCCAATATAAGTTTTTTTTATAAGATTAATATTTTATTATTTTAGTCCTCGCTAATTGGTAATTATGCAGAATACTATTTTATTATATTTTCACTCTAAAAAATCCCTAAGTCCCTCTTCTCCCTTGCCATTTTCTCCCAATACTGCGTAGCCCAAATCAAAGTCACCACTCCTCCCCTCTTCTTCTCCTCTTCGCCTATGAGTGTACTCATACTTTTCATTTTCAAATTTTGTACTAATTTATTCTCCCCTCATCATCATACATCAAATCCCTACTCCATACTCTTGATTTCTTTCCATCCCTTCTCGATCACCTTAATTTCTCTCGTTTTCTCAGCACCGCCACGGGACGACTCCCTTTTCCCTCTCCATTCCATACACATGATTTCCCCGAACCACCTCATGTATGTCACAGCCTCAAACTGAGTGCTGGCCCTTCCTACCGTCCCTTGCTACCTCAAAATCACCCCCGTGCAATGCCACTTCAGCTTACAAATCATTTCAATGGCCACTAATTCGACTCAACATGTTAGTGGTCCAATTCTTTTGCTACATATATAACAATTTTGAGATTTGAGCTGATTTAGGATTATAGTGTTGAATGCATGATAAATTATGAATTCAGTATGGCTTTGGTGCATTCAAATTAAAGGAGAATTTGTGTTAATTTGCCTTGAAAATGTGTGTGAAGTCTCATATACTTTAGGGGAAACTCTATCAATTTTGTATTGTGTTTGAATTTATTGATATTTCGATTGATATGACACGTCCATGCTGCAAAATAAGCATAAGTCTTCAACTGTATAGGTAGGGGACAACAATACCCCACTAATGGTCCAGCACATCGATTTGCATTTGTGAAAAGATATGGTCATATGTGCATAGAGCCTATAGATTATCACAAATGATGGATTCTACAGGGTTTATCGTCTTATGCTCATGAAGATTGATCATGCACTCATTATGGTCCTAGTGGAATGCTGGCGCCATGAGATAGACACCTTTCACCTTCCCTTTTGGTAAGGCGACTTTGACATTGCAAGACATCCAGGTGCTTATGGGGCTACCCATGGATGGGGAGACCTTTGGGCTCAATCGGATGGCCAACGCTCATACGACTACATGGACTAGATTGGCAACTTGATTGCTCGGATACGAAATGTTTGCCAATGACAGAGAGACTGATCTATTGGTAAAGATGAGCTAGTTCAGAGACAAGTTTACACAAGCGGTCCCTAATGATGCTCCAGCCGAAACGTATGCATATTATGCCTGTGCATACATTATGATGATGTGTGGTGGTACATTAATTTTAGAAAAGTCTAACTCCCGCATCAAACTGCATTTCCTACCATTTTTAGAGCACTTACTGAGCATTATTGGTCACAACTAGGGAGGAGTTGTCCTTGCATCATTATATAGGTCTCTATGCATATAGCATGTCACCAGGGCGAGCGGTCAATCAGTGTCCCACTCCTGGTATACTCCGTATGTAGATGTTATCCATTATCTTTACCATTTTTTTATGCGTTGAAGATTTCTATGCACTAATACTGATTGAATTGATAGTTGCATTGTAGTTTTGGGCATGGAAGAGGCTTTTCTGATTTTACCCTACTTTGTGTATTCCAGGTGCTGGAAGTTAGGATTTTAGTGGATTCCTATGACCGCCTCAAGGCGAGACGTAGTATTTTTGGATTAAAGTTTTATCCGTTATGGCTTAAAAATATATGCGCCACACCTAATGTCATCCACATGCTTTCAATACAGATGGGTATGTCACCGAAACCTAGAGACCACCACAACACTTATACACCAGGTCTACCGATTTCAGCTTGACGCTATTGTCGACAAGGATTTTGAGTGGCAGTCGTACGATTCGCAGAGGACTAGCATCTAGATGAAGTGTGGTACTGGGGGTCATCATAAATCTAGATGAAATCTGTATGTATTTTCGCATCACTTGGCCTATATTTGATGATGGGGTATGCCCTACATTTGTATCATACACCACATTTTTATTATACAGGACAAATGGATTAAGTTTAGTATGGGTGATAATTTTGGGTATGTCCAAAACATAGAAAAATTCATGGCAAATTTTTAACATATCACGACAAATAAATCCATGCATAATATGACCACAACCCGGTCACATAAGTTGCTTGCATGTGTGTCGTTCATAGCCATATTGATGACACACCTCGAGCATTCCCGAATCTGACCACTTGAATCCATTTTATCTCAAATTATTTTAGATTTACAACAACCTCGCCCAATCCTCTCCCAAGTTCCAAGTTAGATCCAAGAGTAGACAATTGCATGACTAACATTCAAACCACCACAGAATTTCAAAATTCAATGGCACAATTGCTAATATTGGGGAAAAAGACCGATCTATAGAATAAATTTTGTGTTGTTTTGAAATTTTTTTCAGCATTTAACATTTTAATACGAGGTTTCAGTGAAATTTATCCTATTTGAACAGTATAATTTAATTTGGATTTGGGTGAACCCCGCCGAGGAGGGGTTTCCAAAAATTGACGAGCGAGTTGCCTAAAGTAGGGCTAACCCACTCGCCTAAGATGCGCGTGTTCGTTTAGTAGGTGTCGGCACGGCTCTCCGTCTCTTAGCGATCATTGGAGAGTCGCCTTTCACCCCCTGACAGGACAGGTTGACGCAAACGCCACGCCCACTTGTTTCCATTATATGGTTGCTTCCTCCTCTTCTCAATCAGCTTATTCCCGATGTGGGACAAAAAGAACTGATCATTTTACTTCGATCGACGATCTGACTTTTGCACCAAAAGTCTTTTTTGAAGATATACATAAGAGTCTGTTAAAAAAATTCTTTAAATAATACTTTAAAAAAAAAGCAGGCGTACAAATTAAAACTTTCATAAAATAAATTTTAGTCTCGCAATTGTAAATTATAAAACTCACTATTCTCATTATTATAAGACAAAAGCAAAAAATAATTTTTTTAAAAAAAGAGTTTGGAGAAAGATGTCCTCCCATTCTACTCTCCAATCCATAGTATAATTTGCACTATTTTTCTTCTTTAATGTATTTTTATCAATTTTGAACTGAATAGATGTAAATAATCATAAAAAACACATACATCTATCAATTTTCAATTGATTTGAAAATGTAAAACATATTCATCTTAAGCATGAAAAAATTACTTGACAATTGAGAGACGTGTGTATTTTTATATGTTATTTTCATCTATACGGTTCAAATTTTTTGAAAATGCACAGAACGAAAGAATGATGCAAAGTGCACCATAAATTTGTACACTCTTTCCACATGCCCCTTCCTCCCCACAAAAGTGGTATACTTTTTTGAGTGAAACTCACAATTCATAATAACAAGTCTCTCAATCTCGCAATTAATAATGGCGAGACACCCATACCACAAAAAAACAATCTGTACCCCCTACTTTGGGTTTTTTTTTTAGTATTATTTCGGAAACTTTTTCGAATTAATTTAGGCGCCCTTGATTATGTGTAAAATTAGGTTCTTCCGCATGATCTCCCCCCTCTTCGCATGTGAAGTCAACAACAACAAAAATAAGAAGATGGGGTGTAGACTTTGCAATTTGTTGCGGGGTAGAGGGCATTATTATTGAAACTGATCCTCTTCAAGCAACAAAAGCCATTAATCAGTTTGAGGATTGGGATCAGGCTCCTTTTGGACATATGCTCTCAGAGGTATACTTCAACAAGGAAGCTAAAAGGAAAACCCCATCTCTGAGGGCGTTCCCCAACAAGAGGGGGTCAAACTGGAGGAGGAAAGATGAGTCCATGCTCTGTGCTCATGCTTGCAAAGAGCTTTGCCGAATGAAGAATCACTTTTAACGGTGTCATTTGATTTCAGAGGGGCTCCGCTGTTGATGCCCAGTGGACAATACGGCACAAATAATTCAGCCTCTATAGGTCTGGTTGTGTCATGTATGACATTAGTCACTCAAAATAAGAATTGCATCATCGACAGTGAACCCAGCATTGCCGCTGCTGGGGCATGAACGCAACAGTCATTCGCAGTGAACATAGTTTTACACCGCCCGGCGAGCAGTTACATGGAGAGGAAAACAAGTTCCAGTCATGATCAGGATTGAAATGTTAGCCCAACTGAGGGTCATAATAAACCTTAAAACTAGGCTTGATCTGGAAGTCATAATCAGGCTGAAGAATTAAGGCACCTGCAAAAGAAGTTGCAATACCAAGCAGATCAAGCTACATTTTTTTTTGCTCCTCGGACAGAGTTTGACAACATAATTATTTTTCCATAAACATACTTAACTTTTGAATTAGTGTTAATCCCACTGCCAGAAACTTAAAAAACAGAATGTCAACTGGCAGAAGCAGGGGGTGTTATGGGCTTGACATGGAGTCAATTACATCAGTACAAAAACTAAGGCGTGTTAAAGAAAATGAGAACGTGAAAAAAGACAATGGAGGAATTACCATGCCTCTTCTCCTGGTTGTTTCGTCCCAGTAACACAGAGGCATTGCTAGGACAAAGAGGGAGTGTCAAAGAAGAGACAAATGGCTGAAATGTCATCCACCGCGATACCCCGCCTCTTGCGTTTCCATGCTCGAACAGCACACTCAACGAGATGTTTAGCAGACTTCGCCTGGTCTGGCACCGAAGAAACAATTTGTATGGCTTCCTGGTTAGAGATTACGTCCCACACCTAAAGGGGAAAAAAGCAAACAAGAGCTTTAGAAATTAGTCCGACTGCAAAGCTATCTCCTCACTTGTGACACGGTAGCAGATTTGATGCATCCGAAAGATGTATGTGACTAATTTGTTCGTAATTACAATTTATTCTAAGAATTGAACACATGTAACTAAAGAAAAGCTGCGGGCTTGGAGAGGGAGAGGGGTGTACCCCATCAGTTGCCAGCACGAGGAATTGGTCTCTGCTGGTTACGTTCCATTGGGTCACCTCAGGCTCAGAAATTAGTCCAAAATCTTTCACACAGTAGTCCCCAAAGGCTCTAGACATTGCGAGTCCTGGTGTTTCCCCATTAGGTAGCCAAACCCGGTGCACCCCTGGCTCATCCTGTAAACAGAATACTCGCCCTCTACACTGAGTTATACGATCAGCCTCCTCTGCAAATTACAAGAGCATCAGAAATAAAATGATCCACACAGGCAGATACACGCACAGCGAGACTGAAAAGGAGAAAGAGAGGAAGAGACTAACGAGATACATTGGGCTTGAAGTCAACAGTAAGCTGAACTGGTACCAAGCCCCCATCATCACAAGTGGTAGCTAATACAGCACGAGAGTCGCCAATGTTTGCCACGGTTATAAGTTCACCCTAGCAAAACATTAATTGGAAAAAATTCAAGCTCTTCCTAGCTCCGAATAAACTTGCATGGTCTTATTTTAATAAAGAGAACCCAACATCATTAATAGAAGCAGCAACGATTCTCCATCGATATAGACACAAAGGAAGCGCTTCATTTCCACATTTTACTAACTTCGCAATTAAGACCCCAAGGAATATGGAATCCACAGGTTCAAATCTCTAAACTTTAAACCTACAATTTTTTTCCCAAACATCATATAGAATGGAAGCAGGAAAGGCTGTCCAGCAACAACAAATTGTATAAAACACTTCATTTCCACAATGTGCTGTCCTTTCAGTTGAGCCCCATGGAATATCATACACACAGGCTCAACCTCCAGACCTTAATAAATAAATAAAATTCTGAACATCAAATAGAATAGAAGCATCAATAGTTATCCAGCAAAGGAAAAATATGCAAGGAACACTTTGTTTCAACAATGTGTACTCTTAAAGTTAAGACCCAATTATATATACAGCTTCCAGACTCAACCTGTTTGACAATTGCCAGGCCAGTGGTTCCACTGTGGAATGAATCGATTCCATGGTCCTGCTCGAGTTCCTCATCAATAGCAGCGCAAGTCTTTATGTAGGAGTCCTCCCAAATATTAATCTTTTTATCAGATTTCAAGGGATCACAGTCCAGTGAACTTTGAGCAATGGCCTCCTCCCAGTTGCAAAGCAAAGATGATGGCATGGAGTCCCTGACCTTTTTTGCCACATAATGTCCCCAAGGCCCATGCCCATCAAAAACCCCGCAAAAGATTGTATCCTCTTGGCATCCAAATTCCTACAATCCAAACATACAAAGATCTCATCACTGTTAAATCACCAAGTACTCATTAACATGTGGTGGGCAGATCTCTCTAATAAAGTCTGGTACACTATATTTGTTGATGGAATAGTTTAAGAGATAAGACTGTGGTGAACATCAACAATAAATTAGAACTATGGGGACGTGCTAGAGTCTTGAGGTTTATTGTAGGTCCAGAACGAAATACATGGAAGCACCAGGAATAAGATCCTACTGTAGTTGGTTAAACAGTCAAACAGGACCAAAGAGTGATAACATGGGTCATCATGCATTTAATCATTCAGAATAATTCTAAGATAGGAGCATTAATCATAGGATTCAAGCGGACTGGATGAGTGCACTGACCAAGGAGCGATCTATTTGGCAGAGGTATGGAAGGTTAAGATTAGACTAATGAACCCTTTGATGCAAGCTATAAGAAAGAATGCGAGTGTTAAGGAGATGAGAGGTTGCCCTATAGAGGAATAAGTGGCATAGAAATTCCCATATCATCGTCCCCAAGGTAATCTTTTCTTCTTACTCCATGCAGCAGGCTTCAAACTATTAGAATTAAGATATAGTTTGCTGCCGTCATAGTTCATCTTTTGTACACATAACAGTGCTTCATTTTTCATACCGGCCAGGCATAGCAAAAGACAATGAACCACCTCAAAACCAATAACCAAACGTGGATAAATAGTTGTTGCAGAATTTGCAACTACAATATGTTGAAGTCAAAGGTGTTGAACTTATACCATTGTCAATGTTCTGTGCTTACCTCCCACGCAATGAAGCAATCCTGGTTGACACCTTTTTCCCCTCTCTTTGAGAAGGCTGAGGTGCAATTTTTCGACCCTTTGACACGAATAAAACCCGAAGAGCGCAGTATCAAGTCATTCTTCTTTGCTTCCTTTGCCATGGCCTCCGCGGCCTCTCTTCCTCCACACTGCTCAGAATTCCTCTCTTTCCTGAAAGAGATAGAACTTGCCAGGCTACTGAACATGGTCGAAAAATGCCCCATCCTCTGTGATTTAAGCTGCACTAAAATAATCCGAAGTCCTTCTCTGCTTTAGATCCAAATGGTAAACAGGGAAACTACATCATCAATAGAAACTAACATGGTTTCCAGAAAGAAATGAAAGAGCAGGGAGAAAAGAAAAAAAATAATGTTCTCGAAATTTTTTATGATGGAAAGCCTCTTCTCAAAGCTTTTTTTTTTTTTTTTTTCCCACCGTCATTCTTGCTGAGAAACCAAACAAAAGGACATTAAGTGTATTGAATTCTCTGATAGCAGTACTTCAAGTTCAAAGAATGTCTCAGAACCATAAGAATCTTATAATACAAAATAAATATGTCCTGAGAAGAATGATTCAGAAAAACAGTACAAGAACATTCACCCTTACATATAAGCCCATTCCTGAGCGACCATGTGCTTGGTTGCCCAGAAAAGGGAAAAAAAAAATTGAAAGTCAAAGAAAGGAAGAACATTTTCTTCTCATCACCGACAATAACAAACCCAAGATGGAGGAGCCAGATTCCTTAAACAGAACAAGTTTGGTGGCTAAGAAAATTTTGAACCTTGGAATTTCTTTGGACCACCCAACTCGAGTAACCCACAAAACGACTTAGCCAACTTGGACCCAAAAAACTCAAAAATTAGGAGACTCAAAACTTCATTTGCATGTCCTCTCCCTGAATTTCTCAGAAAACAACAGAAGGGCAAGCAGTAATAAAATTTCTTCCAAACTCTACTGATTTCAGACCTTATCACAGGGATTCTGATCGGAGAAGAGGCGAAATCTGAAACAGCTACAGAGGAGCCACCCTCGGATCATCTGAGTAAAAAACGATGAAGCCTGGCGAGATCATCACGAGATAAAAGAGTTCGCGAAGCATCAAAATCAAATCTTTGTTTGGGTCCCTCCCTTTATAATTTGTTTGGCTCCGCTGCAGGACACGGCGAGCGCCTACCAACAGTAGGGCTCTTCAATCGATAAACGTAAGCTGCTCCGCTGCTTCATTGCATGTGTACATTTTTGTTGAAAAGGTCTATCATGCCTTTTAACTTTATAATAAACACTCATTTCCCAAAATTCGAAACTTGTACCTTCGATTAAACTAAATCAACCATGATTAGTCTGATGCCCTCTTCTTTAATGACGTCTAATAGAGGACATTGTGGAATATTGTTACAAGGATGATTAGTCTAATTTATTTTATTTTTAAGATGAAAAACCTTAAATACTTATCACAAGTCTTTTTCTAGGAATAAAGTAGAAGATCTTCATTTTGATTCACATAACTCATCTTTAATTTATCGATTTAAGCGACTCGAATAAACTCTTGATACATCGAGAGAAATAACACGTTATTTTCGAAAAAAATGAGAAAGAAAAATCAGAGAAATCATGGCCATAGCCTCACGGGAGGTGCTTTACAGTCAAAATTTTACTTTGCATATAAAAGAAGTACCACTGCACACCCAAGATTGAATAACATGGAGCAAATGACCCACCAAACGAGGATTAGGATGCTAATTCTTATGAATATACAATGGTGTTCCTCTAGAAACATAATATTTGTCATCAAACGAGGGCCATACGCGTGGCTCGGACGTTCATTAACTAATCACCCCACTTTTATGGACCTTGACCCCTTCTAAATTGACATTAATAACAAATCAATTTGTATCTACAGTAATAAAATTAAATAATCAGAAGCAGTTAGCCTCCATGCAGGAAACATAAATTTTTTATTTATTTTCTTTTTGAAAGGAAAGGAAACATAAATTTTATGTGGCCTTCGATTTTATTTCGTGATTGTACATAAATAATTTAAAGTTTCCCATATTGATTTAATTTTGATCAATATACAGTGGAAGAGGTCTTAGGTGTGATCAACCCATGTGACAGAACCAACTTTAGTAATTAGTCTAACTCCTTTGAAAGGGCATGAGAAGACACGTAGTAAACACTATTCCACTAGCCCAAAGAAATGACTCATGAGACTTCCATGTTCATGAACTGTTCTTGTATCTGGTGGGTCCCTGAATGATCTAAATATCATGACCTCTATACTACCTAATTATTATGGGGGGAAGCCACCCTCTCATTGATGCAGAAAAGAACATAAAAATAAATAATAAAAAAAATAAAAACCCGAGTCAATGGCCTACTTGATTGATTTCTGTACTGTTCGTCCCTGAGTCTCTTTATTTTCATTTTTTTTTAATAATTTGGTTACATTTTGAGAAAGAATAATAGTATATGTACATCCTTTCGAATACTATTTATAGTAAAAATGATCACATAATAAAGGTTATATAGCACTATATTATTATTTAACCAAAGCACTCCTCAAAAAAATACCACACAAAATTGTCACACTACCCTTTCAATTTGTGAAAGATGTATAAGTAAAATTTTTTGTTAAAAAATAATGAAAATTTATTTTGATTACATGCTTAGTTGGATAAATAAATAAATAAATAAAAGAAAAGCCAATCCAGTAATACAAATTGTCAAAACCCTTGATCAAATCATCTCTTATTTGTCCAACTATGTATTTGGTCAAAATTTATTTTCCCCATTCCCTAAAAAGTGACCAGATTTTTAACTCTAAAATTACCATCAAATGCCTCACACATTATAGTTTTTTTATGGACACCCTCCCATCTTTGTTAAAAATACTGACTACCCTCTAATTTACAAAAAGACATTCACACCCCTAATTCTTTTAAAGTAACTTTTTTACCTATCACTAATTGACATGTTACAAAAATAAAATTACTATGTTATTATTACTTTAAAATGCTATTGAGCAAATGCGATCATTATTCGCTAAGCTTGAAATAACGCAATAGACCTCAAGTCAAAAACCCGAAAAAGAGCATGTCGAAACACGACAAGAGTTAGAGACACTTCAAAGATAATTGTTCCACTAAACACGAAGTGTCGCAAGACCTCAAGTCAGAAACACGAAAATGAGCGTCGAAATATGAAAATAGTTAGTAACCCCTCGAAAGTAGCCGTTCCACTAAGCACAAAGTGCCAAAAGACCCCAAATTAACCCAAAAACCGCTCGTCAAAACGTGAGAAGAGTCAAAAACCATTCGAGGCAAAGCTGCTACAGACTTCACGCTTGCTTTATTTTGTTCAATTTTATTCTATTGTTTATTTTCTTTTCTCGATTCCAATAGGGGAAAACCGCGATATGCAACTCATGTCCTCAAAGGGTGTAGGAAAAGGATTTTTTTTTTTTTAATTATTTCCGTTTTTCAATTCCAACAATGGAAAACTGTGGTATGTAACTCATGTCCTCAAAGGGTTGAGAAAAAGGATTTTGTTTATAATTTATTTTTTAGTCCATGTTTTTCCAACAGGAAACAAAATCGTGGTATGCTAGATCATTTCCCAAGAGGTCAAGAAATCATCATGGAGCCTCATCAAGCTAATCTGGCAAAATAAAGACTCACCTAGCCATGGATTATCCTGAAAATCTAGGAACCAATGAAAATCAAAAAGGCAGCCACCGATCGTGTTAATTCAATGGGTTAAGGCCACTAATTTGTTGTTTTGGTTGGAAATTGGTGGCCGGATCGAGGCAGCAGCGCCAAAATGGGTTGTTAAGGGAATTAATTTGTTGAAAATGATCTCCTTTTAAAGGATTTAACCAATAATCAAATTAAATTCCTTTTAAGGGAAACCAATAATTAACTTAAATTCCTTTTAAGTTTATTAAAAAATGCTGGAATTCCTTTTAGGGAATTAAGTGCAGAGTGAAATTATTTTAAGGAAATTAAATATTTAATTCAATAAATGGTGAAATTCCTTCTAAAGAAATCAAATAAATAATGAAATTACTTTTAAGGAATTAAATAAATGGTGAAATTTTTTTTAGGGGAGTTAAATAAATGATGAAATTCCTTTTAAGGGGATTAAATATTTAACAAAATTCATCTTAAGGGAATTAAGAATTAAAGAAATGGATAAATTTCTTTTAGAGGAATTTAAAGTAAATTGAACTTTGTTTGCAAGGGTATCTCTTTTAATGAAAACTCAATATTTTTGAAATGTTAGAAATATGTAATAAAAAACATATAACATGGAGATGCACAGCAACCCACATGAACAACTTTCCCACCACCAAGCGATCTAAACCTAGGGCTAATCATGGTTTAACTTGGGGCTCATCGGCCTTTAACTGATGATCAACTTATTACTTGCAATTTATCTAAAATCTCAAATCATAATCAAACCATTAAATATAAATCGTACAGTTTCATCCCATGTTCAAAGCATAGTCTCTACTTCAGCAAAATTTCAATTTCAAACCGTGAGATTGCTACTACAAAATATAAAACAAATAAACATTCTTAGGGGGAAAAAAAAAAAAAAAGCATGCTACTGCAACATGGTTCAAATGAAACAGGAGTATTCTATATTTCAAGCCAAATTACATCTCAAGTTAATATAATTCAACAATCAAGCTATTATCCAATTTTTAAATTTTATGAGCCTTTAAATTTAGAGAATTTCAATTCACGAGGTAATTGACCGTAAGACCGACACGTAGCGGGGAGCAATCGCGTGTGGGCCGGTGCATCGGAAAGAGACGCGCAGGCTTCCAAGGACCAATAAACGTGTTCGACAGGTGTGAACCATTGGGTGTGAAAAAGAATAAAGATCTCAGAGGCCCCCACTAGCCGACTAACAAGAACCATCCTCGTGCAATGAATGCCAGTTTTCTTCTACAGTCCATACAGTAAAGGTTTTTCCCACAAAGATTAGAGATAATTAAAAATAGGAAATATTAAATAATTTCAAGAAATATACTCATGAATAAAAGCCTATCAAAAGGCTCATCTAAAAGCCCATCCAATTTTTTCTGAGCCCTTCCCCACCCTTGGGACTACATTTGGGCTTGGATAGGACCCATTTGTCTTTGGGCTTGTGAGCCGCCCTTTAAGGCCCTGCTGTTTGTTGTCTAATCACTCACATGATGGTGGGCCCAATTTTAAAGGATTACTCATGGCAAAGTTCCCTAGATTTCATTATGACAAAGCCCAAGTACCATAGGACAACTAGTCACAAATTGTAACACCCTGCCGGCTCACTGCAAAAATCATGATCAGTATATTTAAAGTTGCAGCCTCCACACTCCAAGCAAGGATAAAAACACAAACATCAAGAGAGGTGGTGCATGCAAGATCGATCGGATTACCTTACATCGTCCTCACAAGAACCCCCAGGCTCCATTCTCTCAGAATCAAGTTGTTCGATTGATCATGCGATGGGCTTGAAACTGTCTAACCAGCTGCAGAGACTGGCGATAGAGGTTGAGGTCGATGCCATCCACGTTCCGGCCAACACGAGCCTCCAAGACCATCTAACGATCAAAGCCAAATAACCGCACACCCTAGTGGTCATTTTCTGTGCACATTGGTATCAGGAGCATTCTGGGGGACAGTGCCACGCTCTCACCTCATTATCGGGTTGAAACACGAGTTCACCAATGAATTGGTAGATGGAGCCCACTCGAATGTTGAGGTCCCTCGGATGCTGAGTGTTGATCTTAAGGTCGGCATCTCCATCAGCAACTTTGGCAATGGCTGTCTCCACAGAGTACTCCTGCAGCCCGTGATGGAAACATAAATAAATATACCGTGCTTTTCCTTCCCATTGCATTACGAACAAGCAGCAGCCCAACATTATAGTATGCAAATTATGATGCAATCATGTAAACAACCAGCGATACCATCATAACCAAATAACAATTGCATATCATCATATGCAATAACTTACAGTTGCATATCTTATACGGTGCACTTTCAAGCAACGGGCTGTTGTAGCTGTAGACAAAATTAAAGATAAAACAAACAGATCATTCAAAACTTAATCACTTATTTATTTGCATCGTAATCTTTATGCGGGCATCAGGAGGCATATATTTTGAATCATGGGACACCAGTATGTGATCTAGGACTAGCAAGTTTTTTAAGCATAATAAACGTTTAGTTCACAAGTATGCAGCCCCAAGGCCATAAGAATTTCTTTGTTCATAAGAAAAAATGGTATAAGAGAAAAGGGCCGACCCCATAAATATAGAAAACACAAACGCTCACAGAAAACATAGCTAGCAAGTTTTAAAAGACCGACAGTCTTACTTCCCAGTAACTCTTAAGTGAAGCCCCTTGCTTAAGGAATGGCGCAGGCAGAAGCAGGTCCTGTAAAGAAACCAACTCCCCATGTTTTACAGTAGAGTTTGCCATTAAGCTACCAAACTCCCAGTTAAAAGAGCATCAAACCCCTCCTGCAAGGCGAGGGCCAAAAGAACAATGCGATAACTCAAGAAATTAACTATTCGTACAAACGAAAGGTTCCATAGAGTCTTAACGCATGAGATCATTAGATTTTTGTGAATAGCACTTGATCATATACCATCTCCCTACCGAGTCCAGATTTTCGCCTATGCAAACAGATGGCATTAGCAACCAACATATGTCTTACAACCTCAAAAATTTAAACTCTAGCTGTGATGCAAGAATTCACCCATGTTCATGATATCAACGAAAAACAGAAAGGGGCGCTCGTCCCTTCATTGTGCACCAGGATCCCCGCCCTGCAAAGGTTGGGGGAGGGTCGAGTCGAGCACCTCATGGACCACCTAACTCTAGTCAAACTCTGCCACATGATATAACACTTGATTAGTCCGAAGTTATTTTGCGAGCAAGCATCGATTTTTAATGTCTCTGTGGCATTCTGTAAAATGAACTTAAACCTTACAGCAATCCTAGCCACGGGCTACTAATGGGTTGATCATTCTTCACATCAGAATCATCTTTGTGTGGTTGCAGATTCCGAAATTAGGATTACTAAAGTTGATTTCACAGGGGGTACTAAAGCACCCAAAATTTCAACACCTGTTAGTTTCTTAGAGGAATCCTGGAGCAGCAGTTTGAAAAATTACAAGAAACAGCTCGCAAAGGTAATAATGCTTACATGAAATCCATACATCTGAAACCAAACAAAGTCAAACAAAACCATGTACAAGACCTCATATAAACATAGTTGTCACGGCCATCAACAGCTGACCGCCAGCCGCCTAGGCATCCTCACGGCAGTTCAAGGCACCCCCTAATAAAATTTATAATTTTAGGTCCCTATATCATATTTATGCATGTTCTAAATATAAAAAATATTGGCAAATACTTAAAAACCAAACACAAATATATTATCCAGCCACCCCAATTAAACACAATTAACATTATGATAGCCTTTATATGCATTTGTTACCTTATATTGTGAACAATTAAACACAATTAACATTATGACAGCTTTTATATATATATATTTGTGTTTTTTTTTCCCAGGTATATATGAGATAAGGCCTTGAAATTTAAATAAAAAAGTATTCTTGAAATTTTAAAAGAAACAAACAATTGTCCCCATTGTTAATCAAACTAAAAGGTCAAAAAAAAAGAAGAAAAAAACTAAAAAAAGATAGTGGTACAAGTGTCCTCCAGCTACCTTTTAAAGCTAAAACGTGGGGGGAGAGAGAGCGAGAGATAAGATTAGATGAGATGAATCTCTTGCTACTGTTGGCCTTTTTCTTTTTGGTGACGAAAGCAACAAATCGGTAGCGATGGAACAACAAGGCGCTGCACGCTGTGCTCCTCCCACTCTGTCTAGATAGGCAACACCTTGACAACTATGCATATAAAATAAAATAAAAATCCATTCAAAGCCTCCAAAAATCTCCAACCATCAACACCAACGAAATAAACACCACCAATGTTTCACTTTTACTCTAAAAAAAAGGCCATATTAAATATTCAAACACAAAAAAGAAGTTAGAAAATGATGATAAAGATGAAAGCATGTAATCCAGAAAACAGAGGTCACAAGAAAGGAACATAAACTAACCTGAGAGAGAGAGAGAGGGGGAGAGAAAGGGAGGGAGACGCTGACCCTTCTCAAAATAGTAGAGAAGACGCTGTGCTTCTTTCTGAGAATTATTTCATTTCATGCCTATATACTATTTTATCGAGATGGAATTTCAAAGCAAAAAGAGCGGGAGCTCCTTTTTATCATTTTAAATCTTATCCAATAAGAAGGAGAAGCCTATCTCATACAACACGGGTGATGAAATTCAAAATGATTAGTATTAGTTCCCCCGCTTTAATTATTAATGATTAAAGCATTTCAACTACTAATACATTAATCATAATAAACTTTGACTAAAGTTGGATTTCTAGATCTAAAGTGGCTTATGCTGCTAGAGAATTTAACGGGATTTTAAGATTTGGATGTTTTAAGGTACGTAGAGAGAAAAGGATTACAAGATTCTCCTGCTGTACTTTTGTAGATGGATGAGAATAAACAGGGAGGCTTTAAGCTTATCCTCCTTTAATTAATAAATTACCAAAAAACATGCCCCGATTCTTCCACTGCCCGTGCTCCTCACTGATTAACAACAATGGCGATTCCAGTTCCGTCGTATCTGCTCCTCAAGAGAATCCACCACCGCACCTTGTTCGCCCTCTTGTTCGTCTCCTACGCCACCCTCATCATATTAATCCTCAGACACCACAACCCCTCCTCCCAACTCCTCTTCAACCGCTCCCCTCCTCCACCTCCTCCGCCGCTTTCTCCCTCGACGGCGACTCCTGCTTCTCCGCCTCCGCCGCCGTACTCGTTCCTTCGCCAGGCCTGTCGGAAAGCACACCGCCCCGCGGATTGCTTCGCCGCTCTCTCCGAGATCCCATCCGCCGCCGTCGCCGCCGATGGCGAGGCGGTGATGGAGATCCTACTCCGCCATGTCATCGCGTCGCTGGAGCGTTCCAGATCGCGGCTTCTGAGGTCCTTGGAGGAGGCGGCGACGAGCGGCGCCGGGGTTCGTGGAGAGGTCCTGAGCGAGTGCTCCGACTTCGTGGAAACGGGGCTCCGGGTCCTCCGGGGCCCGGGTCGGGTATCCGTCAACCCGGGCCCGGCGGAGGCCCTGAGCATGGCCTCGTTCTACATCTTCACCTGTATAAGGCTCGTCAAGGACATTGAAGATGGGTTTCATGGGCCTTCCCTGGAGAGCTACGTGCGATCGCTCCTTGATGGGGCAGATCATCTGTGCCGAGTGGGGTCAGATTTCGGGTACCGGAACGGGTTCGGGGTCGTGAACCATACGTGGCGGTTGCCGGTGGCTCTGCCGAAGGTCGGTGGTCGGAAGGGTTGTCTTTAGTATCCAAAAACCAAAGCTTAAAAAGGTAGAGAGCTAAATGGTTTATACTATTATAGGGATTTTTGCTAATCAAGGTATAGTTGAAGGCATAATTCGTATAGAATCAAGTTTTTTGGTGGGGTTTCCACAGTAAAATACTGATATGAACTATGAATAGGTCTCTCTCCTCTCCCCCTCTGAAGTTGAGCAAAACATAATTATAAATATGGAAACAGTATTTATGCCGTGTCATAATAGGTAAATTATTCACCACACTACTTATCCAAATAGCATCATTTAAATTCATTTATAAATTTCAACTGTACAGAAAAAAAAAAAAGAAGAAATCATTTTTTAAATATAATTTTGATACGTAAAACCCTCTTATTCATAGGGTCTAAATTTTCAAAAAAAAATTTTAACAGTTTAGATATCATGATAGCTCAGAATATAAATAAAAATCTCATACATAATTAAATTATCTGAAAACTCAGTTGTTTTAGATAATTTACTCTCTGTGGCACAATGATGGTTGATTGCATCAACTTTATACAATTTGAGTACATTCGAAGCCATAGTGGCCCAGGAGTAAATCCACCCATCTCTGATCTTTTAAATTCTGGCTGTTTAATATTTCTCTTCTATCAAATTTGTATTGCAATCTGTTAAAATGCAGTCCCTTGCTCTCTTGTCAAACAGTGGTCACAAATCTTCTTCACACCCCAGTCTTTTACGAAAATAAACAAGATGTCCCAGACTTTAATCCCTCCCATGGATCAACTTTCATTTCTCCATTGTGATGAGCCTCCAGATGATGCAATTCCTAAATCAGAATCAATTCTGTGGGAGAGAGAACTCAGTATAGAATAGATGTGTGAAAAGGAGAGGCAAGGAAAATACGAAATTTTAGAAGATTGTCATCGCAGACTTTACCTGGCACGTATACGATTGTTAGGTATGCATGCAGTGACATCTTGATGTGTATTTTTCAGCGAAGATGTTAAGGCATTGTTACTAGGAGGAGGGAATGAACAACTGGCTAGCAGCAAAAAACTCTTTGTTCATCCTACTGAAAAAGAAAAATGTCTGATACAAAAACATGTTTGCATCATGCAAACAGTGGACGACCATCTCGACGAGCATGATGAAAAAATACCCTTAAGTGGAACTCCATTTTCGAAGAACGCAATGAACCTTAGCAAGGGAAGCCATATAATCATCAGACCTGCAAATAGAGCCTGAATTATTAGATTTATAGTTCACCAGCATTTGCATTAATCTGAAATGTACAAAAAATCTCAGAAGAGTTTAAACTTTTGTCCGTAAGGACACTGCCATGCAGAGAGTAAGTGACGTTTGGCAGCTTCGGGTTTGTCCTGCACAAGTGAAAATTTAAATTTGTTAAGCAGCAGTCTCACATCCAGTGTCCATAAGTGAGACAACAATAACATCAGGAAGAACTTTGTCCACGATCCTAAAGATATTCCAGCCAAGTTTGAATTATGCAAATGGTGGAAGACTACCGCGACAAACATAATGAAAATATTCAAAAGTGTAACCAAGGGGTAATAGATTTCAATCTTCAAACTGATTCATTGGTAAAGGATTGTCGAACAGTCCTAAACTCAGTCGTTTTTCAACTGACCCTGCTATTCATGTAGTCCATATACTAAGAAAGGGTTGGCGCTGTGCTGCTGCAACTAAAGTTACCCCGTAGAATGACCCTTCTAAAATCATGAAAGTAGACACTCCCTTCGGATGCGTTAGTTTAGGTCATGTTACGCCAAATGTAAAATAACACTGAGACATCGAACAAAATGAATAAACTAGGGATAAGGACAAACCTGACATTCATAGTACAGTCCAGCATATAGTGAAGCATAGAAATACTCGCTCTCCTGTTTGCTAGAAAATGCGGCGACAAGCTATGCAGAAAAACCACTTGCTTTACTTCGATGAGATTTTAGGTAATGAATGCACACAGATCCATATAGAAGATGAAGACATAAAGTGCAATACAGCCTCAAAGAAGTTTTTAGTAATTTCATAGCATTCATGGATTCATTAATTTCCGTAATCATATAATATGACACCGGAGTCTTCAAGTTATTGCTCAATCAAGTTATGAAGATAGGGTCAGCAGGATCCCATGAGCTGCTTATTGTCGTGGCAGTCCCCAAAATTTTCGAGGAAATCCCCATGAGTGATAGACCTTAAGCTTAGGATGCCTTGCCAAAAATGCTCAACTGCAATAAACCTCAAAACTATGGGACAATAAGTAATAATCTGCCACTCATTTGGTTGACGGGAATGGAATAACTATTGGATGGAAAGGTGAAAGAGAATATATAACAGTTAAACTCTTAGATGAATCCTTAAGCATCACCTAGGTATGAAAACGGAGAGCTAAACTAGCAGGGTCCAAAACAGCTGGATGTTAATACGAAGAAGAGCAAGTAATAAATGTTTGGATCAAGTTGTGAATACAAGAGGCTATATTGTGACATGCAACAGGTGAAAACAAGGTAGTCTACACTGAAATGAAAGAAAACATCAATCCACACCTTTTCTGGATCACTGCCAACTTTAAACATGCGATAAGCTTCCCGCATTACCGGTCGTGGATCTCTCCCAACCTAAGTTTAGTCAGAAAGAAAGCAAACGGTGAAATGTGTTTATTAACTTAAAGTAATTAAAAATAATAATGACTATCCAAAGCAGCTAAAATCACTTCATTGCTCATGTGCAACTTTTAACCAAGATCCACAATACGCCTCTATATTCTGAGTCCATCTATTTAAGAATTCCAGCTCAAAAATATGCAAAAGATTAACAATTACATCACAGAAACAACTCATTGCAAGGTAATCAGGCAAATTATAAAATTTTTCATTCCTCCAACCTGAATAGAATTAAGCAGTGGCAGTTCTTCCCTTCAACCCCAAGACATTTTACTGTTAAATATAGAAATTGTAATCTACTTGCCTCGAGGAATCTTCTCCTTGCTTTGTCGACTCCATATACTTGAGCCTCGCAGAGGAAGCACCATATTGACTCTTCCGTGTCATTTGGATTCTGTGCAACATCCAACCTAAACTGCTCCGCCGCTTCCTCAAACCTAGATACACAATGCAATATTTTCTTATTATTCTTAAAAGTAACAAGGATCCAACGAAACAGTGCATATAAAAAATATAATAACCACGAATAAATAGCTACCTATCAAGATAGTAAAGTGAGAGCCCCCTTTGCCAAAGATCTGAATACCCAAAAAAAATAATAATAATAAGGAACGAAAATAACCTTAATCAAAATTAGCAAGGGGAACTGATTTGCTTTCTAAAATAAAAGTAAATTTAATTTATTGCAATAATCACTTCTCAAGATAATGGAGAAAGTGATAGGTCCATCATATACATGATTTTGTAAAGAATAGCATTGTCCATTGAACGGCCAAGCAAAAGAGAAAGAGAAGGGGAAAAAAAACATTGTTCATTTAACTCCCAACACCAACTCCTAATTCAACAAGACAAATAATACAATCAAATTAAGAAACATACAAGCTTTCTGACGGGGATCTAGCTCGATGGCTCGATCAAACTCTGCTACAGAACCCGATACATCATCCTTATCATAAAGTACACAAAATGGGATCATAGAAATGTAAATTTGAGTCTATCATCAAAATAAGAACTCATGAATGAGCGCAAGAAACGGAAAACCACCTGTCTGAAGAGCATCATTCCCCCTCGAATGGCAAGTAGGGCTTCGCGAGCGGAGTTGGCGCCGGTTAGGGCATCCCAGATTCCAGAAACTGAAGGAATGAACGATCTGCGGGAGAGAATGAGTGTTGGTGGTGATTTGTGACTGTGAATCCCTGAAGGCGTGTTGGTGATAGAGAAGTATGGTGTAAAGGGGTTCTTGATTGCAAATTGGGATAAAGAAGAAGGATACAGGTGAATGGGAATGGTGGTTTTGAAGATGTGGGTTGTCGCCATGAACGGGGAAAAAGGCGAGCTTGGATTTTGAGATCACAAAAATTTGACAGCGAAATGAGGGAGATAAGGTGTTCATTTGGTTACAAGCGGGAGGCGGGTAAAGAACCGCTGCGTATTATGTTCCTGGCGAGGTATGTGATTAATTTCTTCTTCTTTTTCTTTTCCTCTCTATATATATTTTTTCTTTTTCAAACAACTTTTCATAGTAAAATGTCGTTGGTCATGGGAAAATCTTTTGGTCGAGTCCGATCCGGCCACTAATATAGTCAATCATGGGCAATTCAGTCATTTAGGCTCATTGGTTTTGTTTCTATTTTTAGTTATCGTTTAATTTCTCAAATTTTATTTTAAAATTTAAAACATTCAAGTGCCAAGTACCATTTTACTAAATTTATGAACGTCTTCGGCTCTAAACATGATAATAAATGTTAAAAATTATTTAGATATCATTCTATATATATATATATATATATATATGTGTATGCGTGTAATAGATTATGATTAAACTTTATTATATGTTATTTTCTATACCAATATAATATTGAGTGGTATCATTCATTTGAGATATTTTTTTTCCTAAAGCTTTCCTACATAAACTCTCATCCCCTAACGCTATCTTTTCTGAAAGATTATCTAACATACACTTTAAATTAGAATCCTACTTGAACTCCTCAACTCTCACCCTCCTGTTTAAACAATAGATTCTTTCGAATCTTTATATGAATTTTATTTGTTTTGTATTTGATTTCTACGAAATTTGACATTTGAATCTAATAAGTTTTGTTTGGATTGACCAAAAGGTTTTTAAATTTGGAAGTATTTATGGATACTATTGCCCAAATATTTTTAGGGCTTAACTTTGGTGCAGCACACAAAAGAGAAGTTAGAAGGAAAAAAAAAATCTTCAAAACGACGTTATTTTGAGTCTTTTTTTAAAAAACTCCACAACACAGCTGCTATACCTAACTTGTGTACAGCCGCTGCATATTAATTTTTTTCATATTTTCAAGTGTAAAGATTTTAATTTCACTCTTTATCAATAAGAAGCTTATCCTTTATCCTTGCCTCTTTCTCCTTCTTTTGCAAAGCTTTTCAATATGCTTATTTTGCCGCAGAGAATTTATTTAGGGCTTATCTACCCTTGATTGAAGTATTTCTTCTCCTCCTATATTTATTTATTTATTTTACTTTTTTTGTCTATATTTTGATGGTCCATTTCGATTTCTCTCCCCTATCTACTATTGCATAACAAAAATAGAGGATGTAATTTGTATATGCCCTCCTTAATTATTTTTTATTTTTTGATTAGAAAACAGGCTAAAGCCTGAAAAATAAAAATTAAAAAATTATTTCACTATCTGAACCATTATTTATAATATATAAAGGAGTTATGTTATATTATGCGGTACTTTACGTAATTACTTATAAAAATGATTCAAAACTATATTATTTTGATAAAATATTAATTATATTTTTAATATGATATCATTTCATGAACGTTTGTATGTATAATTGGGCAGAGTGTGAGGTTACGTAACATTTTTTCACGTATAAAGTACCAGTATAAGAGCCGGAATCCTTAAGACCAAATAAATGCCTCTGGATTTGACTCGTGTTACGCACGGGCGATCCCATTTTTCCGTTTTTGTTTCCCCTTCTCTTGCCCTCTCCCACGCAATCCCCTCTTCGCAAACCCTTTTCTCTCTCACCGGCTCCGCCGCCTTCCATCCCCGCCGGCGAACAATCATCTAAACTACTTCTTCTTCTCCTCCCCCTTTCCCTCTGTTATGTTCTTATTTCATTAATCGAAGCCCTTTCATTATTATCTTGTAAGTTCGCTGGCTTTCTGTCTCTCTCGTAAGTAATTATGCCTTTTGGTTGATAATTGATTGCATGTGATTTGTTGCTCTAACGTGTGTAACAGCATCGCAGAATTAGGGTATCCATGTTGAAATGCATCTAATTTATATCTTTGTGTGCTTTTTATCAACTCTCCTTCGTACATTGAAGTAAGAATTGATTTTTGGCACAAAGGGTCATTTTCTTGTAGGAGCTTTAGGTCAAACAGTTTAGAGCCAGCACAAGATTAAATAATCGTCCTGGAGTTCTTATTTCTGTCTGACTGGTCCTTGAAATGATGAGAGCATGTTGTCCTAAAAATGTTCCAAGCATGGAAACATGAATTTGATAGTTCCAATGTGAGGCTGTCTTAAGTTTGAAGAGAATTTAATTTTTCAGTGAATTGTATTGTAAAACGCTACCTGGCCATATGAATTGCTCTTTCCATGCTCTTCTAAGCTTTATATGTTCTTCCGTTCTATTTCCGTTTTGAATTGATCCTTCATCTTATTAGAGCTAAAATATATATATTTTTTTGGTAAATATTTTTAGAGCTAAAATATTAGTCTCTTCATTTGCTAAAATATTTTCCCCGTACACCATATGATGCTACGCTGTGTGATTTTGTTCCCTTTAGATATGGATGGCAAATCATTCCTCCCTATAGTGAGAATCATTTATCATTTCTGTATATCATGTGGTTCTTTTTTTTTTGGCTACATGAAACAGTTTGTGAGGGTAGACAACACTTTCAGTTTGTTTGCATGTCAACATGTAATAATTACAATTGTTCAATATCAAACTTCTATAACTATGCTGCATGAGCATGCAACACAGGCGTGCATTTTTTTCCAGATGGATTGACCTGACATAATTGATTGCTTATGGGACCCATGCTAGTTTAACTTGATGTTAGAGTTTTGATTTCTAAGTTGTTATTGTTTCCGAACCTAATTGCCCCAATATGTTTAGTGTTGGATGGTCGCATGCAGCTTCACTTGTGATGCCAAAAACATGAGGATATTTTAACATGAGGTCATTTTATGACTCGTTGGTCCCATTCCTCAATACCTTTAACTTTTGGGGATTTAGGCTCCTTTCTGTTCATTGTCCGGAATATTGAATGCTAAAAGAATATATATCCTATGGTTGATAATGTGAGAAAATTATGGAAAATATTCAACTAAATGTCATTTTTTTCATCCCAAGCACCCTCAGACATTCTGAAAATTGACTACGGGTCAAGATTTGTTTTCAATTGCAGACTGGGGCAAAATTAATCACAACATAGTGCAAGCCAAAACATTCTAAATGTCATTCAACCCAAAATTAGATTTGCATTTCATAAGATCTTGAAATCCAAATGTAAAACTACCATCTGCAAAGACTTAATTTGCCAAAAGAAAAAAAAAGAAAAAAAGAAGAGGGAAACAAGAAAGTTAGAATTAAAGCCAAGTAAATGAAGTCCGACTGAACTACGCACGCATGGTAGAACGTCAATGAGCAAAAACTCTCTCTCTGACCCTAATTGGGATCTCACTCGTCATCCTCATCATCAATAGCAGAGTTGAGTGCATTCAGTCGCTCAATCAACTTGTTTTTCCTTTCCGCGTACGTGAGCTTCTTCAAGTTATACCTGATAAGAACATAATAGCACAAAAATATCATATATGGGGAATTGAAATAAAATCCTATAACCAATGAAGCTTCTCATCTCCTATCCGAGCTCACGTTATAGCATAAAAATAATGAAATAGGGTATCTAAAGGCTTGTTTTATTCACCTGTGATCACGTTAAAGGTAAAGACCTATATAATCCATAAAAACTTCCACCTGATCAGCACCCCCCCCCCCCCCCCCCCCCAACCTTTTTCCCTCTTCAGGGGGGGCAAAAAGAAAAAGAAGGGGTAAACTTTGGTACCCAACCAGCCATAAATCTAACAATGAACCATGAAACTACTGAAGTTTTTAATACTCTTAAACAGAACTTGCAGTATAATTTACAAGCAAAGTTTTGACCGGAAAATCATCCCAACCCTGCAAGGCTATCACTGTATCAGGTTTGTTCGGATCGTAGAAGAATTACAACAGCAAAAACAAGTGGTTAATATTCACAAGTCTGGGAATGTCACCTTTTGTGCTCTTTGGGTGGCTGCTTCTCGGACTTCTGAGATGGATCTGCACGGATAGCAGCATGAACCTTCTTATACATCTCCTCAACATCATCCACCTCAATTCCCTTCTTGACATATTCACTGAAGTGAGTCTGATACTTCTCTGGCTCATCTTCCATCAGTGTCTGTGGGGAGAAGAAAAGTGGGGCGGAAGGAATTAAAAGAATGGGCAAAGGCATCATAAACACAATACAACTTCAACAAAACAAATCAGCAATTCTACATCACAGGCATCACAACCAAGGATATGAAGAAATTGTAAATCCTACCCTCATGTATGCAGCAACATGTCCACCATAGATGTACTTACGGTGGACTTCAGGATCAAGCTGTTTACCATCCTTTGAAAAGCCAGCAAACCTCTTCTCACTGTGGGGAATGTCCAAACCACCATCTAATGCTCCCTGTGATTGATGGAAAGCAAATATTTAGTTAGACTTCATAGAAATAGTTGCAATGAGGCACAACCTTTCATGCAAATGAGGACTTGTGCTCAAGTCACACATAGTTGCTGGGGTACTAAAATATTCAAAATGATATAAGTTGATTGAGCAAAACTTAAAACTACAGACGAAGTAACAATACCTTAAGAGCACCGAAAACACGATTACCAGTTGTTGTTCTAAGAAGGCCAACATCAAGAAGTGCTCGGAATGGTCTCCGGGTTTCAGCTGGTTCGACCGAGTAATCCTCGCCGGTTGCCTGTCAATGTAAGCACTCTATGAATGCTATGCATTAAAGAACCAAAAAATGCCGCAAAAGAAAAACCCCAATGTAGAGGCTATAATAGGGGACTAGATATTTCAAATAAAAATCTCAGCAATACCTCCACATTACCCTCATATTCAGCATCCATCTCCAGCATTTCCAAGACACGGCGAGCGAGGAGGAGACCAGTACAATAAGCTGAAAAAGAATAACAGAATTCATAAACATTTAAGGGGAAAAAGTGTATGCTTATGCTGAAAAGAGGAAAAGTCACATGCTAACGAAAATAGAAGCAAGGGGCAAAAGTGACACAATCAATGACAAACCTGCACCATAATTTGTAAGCCCTACTTCAGGTCCATAGTGAGACAGCTCATGAGCATATGCTGCAGCAAGGACCAAATCACCTGAAACACTAGCAGATACTATTTGTACAACAATATCTTTGTTGGTCTAATAACAAAGTTAAGGGATAAAATAGAGAAGCATTTCCTTGATTACCCTACTCCCCTGACATACACTCTAGGCTGGCATAATAATAATATTTATGAACCATGAATGATTACTTAAATACATGGTTCATACATTCAATTACTACACATCACTATGTAAACAAAAATTGTACCGCAGGGGACCAAATTAATTTAGCAAGCAAATATAAAAAATAACTGGACATCTAAATGATACATAGACTGTTGGATACAAATCGTACAACAAAGCGATACTTCGGAGTGTTGTATTCATTCTTATCTTGATTAACTAGACGAACCCGGGCACGGTAATCAGTCTTCCCCTCTGCCAAGTTTTGGAAAATTAAATCATGATGAGAAACCAAATGAAAGTATAGAAAAAGAAAACACAGAAAATATTTGATACCTCTCCTTCTCTTGAATTTAACTTGAAATCGCTTGAAATAAGCCCTAGGCTTTTGAGCTTTGATGAAGACCTAAAGAAAGCATCAAGACGTGTCAGAAGAAAGTATACAAAGATTTAGCATGCAATTACTAGATTATTTAACAGATCAGTAACAAAAAAAAAAAGCCATCAACCATAAGTCATTGATTAAAAAGTAATCAACTCAAATGTGGACTTGGAGCAATACATTGATTGCAGACACATTATGTAGAAAACCACAAATTCCTAATTTAAAACAAAAAGGACAAGGACCAGAAAAGGTCCACAGTTGCGTCAGGGACCCACATTAACACGGGCATTCTGAAAAACAAAACTATTAGAGAACGCGTGAACACAATATTATTGTCAATTCCGCAACTGATAAGAGAGAGCCATTGACGCATGAATCAAACAATCAGTTCAGAAGAAAGAACAACTTATGGAGCAGTGAAAGTACACAAAAATGGACCAGATCTCAAACAAGCAATCGTAGGAGGGAAAGGATTCTAGACATGCAACGCTTTTAAAGCCTAAAGAAATCAGTAAGAACAAGAGAAAAAGATTTCTATGTCATCGATTTCTTCTTTACACAAACCTTACATACATGGACGGAACGAAAGGGGTAGATTGAACAGAAATCAAATGAGAAATCTCCATTCTCACCATTATTGCGCTGCAGCTGCTGGCGCCACCGGAGAGAGCGAGAGGGGCGAGGGAGCGACGGCGGGGCGTCAGAGTTTGTTTTATAAACCCTACGTCCCAACATGGGATCCCACGCTCTTCCGGCCCAGCCCGACTTTGCAGTGGGCTTCGCTACAATGAATAAGCCCAAAAGCTTATTCCCTTTTGGGCTTTTCTTGTGTGCTTCTCGTTTGCAAAGCATCATCTATATAATAAAATAAAATAAAATAACCAAAAAAAAGCATTTCACGCTTAAATGTTTTCTCTTCTCCCCTCAATTACATCATCCACTCTTTTTTCTCCCGATCAGCTGATAGTTTTAATGCATTTATTAGATAAAAGTGATAATAAAAATTTATTAAATATGCATTTTAAATTAGGATTTCTGCCCTGGGGCGCTTGTTTGGTCTAAATAGAGTTTTAATGAGTTATATATTTGATTCGTTCAAATTTAGGCCCATTAAGACCGTAGGATAGTGTAATTGATATGCTCTTATTGGATCCGAACAAATCAGGTCCAATTTTAGATCTGATTAAATCAAATGTCCCATTCAAATCCACGCAACAAAACTACATCTCATAAGTTTTCATTATTCTCACCATACCCTTCTCATTTCTCTCTCTCAATCTTCTTCCATGCACAACAACTCCTACGATGCCCATGAAGCCATTGCCACCATCACCAGCACAATTACCAGACACGGCCACCACAGCCATGAGACACCACCATCACCATCTACCACCACCACTTCACGATTCGAGGCTTTGATTCAAAATCAAACCCTAATTTTGGGTTTGATTTAAAAAGGCTTGATTCTGAACTAAACCCTTTGAATTTGATGTTGAAAATGAAATCAAAACTCTGATTTTAGGTTGGTTTGATTTTGAACCAAATTGTGATTTTGGGTTTGATTTGAAATTAAACTTTAAAAGGTTTGATTTCGAATTAAATCCTTCAAAAATGATATCATACCTCAATTTTGAATCGAAATGAAATAATATCCTCAAATCAACATTAGATTTTGTGTTTGATAAAGAAAAATGAAGAAGAATGAGGACAACCATGGGGAAAGGGAAAGAAGACGAAGGGGAGGCGAAGAACCACTTTGTTTTTCTTTTTCTTTTTTTTTTCAATTTGCACCTTTTCTAATTTCGCTCTTTCCCCCTTCCCTTTTTGACACCATTTTTATCTCAGTTTTCTTTTTCCTTATTTTCCTACTTCTTTTTTTATTTTGTTTTTTTCCTTGGTTTTACACCCTTTTCTTAACATAAAATTGATTATTAGACAAAATAACATTACAGTAGGGGTAAAAAGAGAAAAATATAATTTATTCAGATATTTTCATAAATTAGTTATCAAATAGATATAATTATTTATATTCAGATTTCAGATTTTAATCTACAGTATTCAAACTGATTTTTAGCATCCGAGCGTAAACACTAAATTTTATCAAATACCACCTTAATGCTTATCTTTTTGGTTCTTCTCTTCCCAGATTTATTTATTTATTTTTCTATATTTTGATGGATCATTTCAATTTCCCTCCCTCCGTTTAGCGTGTAATTGCCATACGCCCTCCTGAAAACCTTTTATTTTCTATAATATAAATAAAAATAATAAAGTTGCACATTCTGACAAAAAGGGGATGCTTTGGTACCCCATGAGAACTACAGAGCCGTACACGTGGCCGGCTCCCACTTCCCTTTCTTGGTCGATCGGTTAATCTTAGCAGTCGGATCAGTCCAACTATTTTCATATATATATATATATATATAAAGCCCCATTTTTTTTGTGCTCCCCGCCCCCCTCAGATTGTTGATCTGTGTTTAATTAAGTTGTTATCCTGATATTTCTTTTTTTTCTTTATTTTTTATTTTATTTTTTTTTATTTTTTTTATTTTGTTTTCTTTGTGTTTATTGACGTTATCCTGATATTTCTTTGTTTCTTTATTTTTGTTCTGATTCTATTCTATATTTTTATTTTGTTTTCTTCCATGCAGACGGCCCAATCCTTTATATTGCGCAAACTAGTTTCCCTTTTTTGTGAAATATTTATAAATTATTTAGTTTAATATTCTTATCTCACCTATCTTCTTTTACACTTATTCAACGTTTTCACCCAAATCATTTTCTTATGGTATTAGATTTTTCATATTAATCTGTTTTACAGATCCTCTCTATCTGTGCTCTTTCTTTTCTTATTTTGACCATGTGATTCAAAGATTAAGAATTTATATATGGTTTTTTATAATAGAAATTTTATGGCATTTTCTTCATTTTAATTTCTTTTATATGTATAGGTATGATTATTTTGGGGGGGAATGCTTGATTAGTTTTTAAAAATCGAAGAAACTAAAGAAACCTCAGGGATGTTTGGGGAGCAATAGACTTAGAATTCAAAGGAGGAAGGACACATAATCATATAAAGTTGAAGTGGTCAAATATTCAGTGCAAAATTAAAGGAAAGAAAAGATCCTGATCAAGTGGATAGATAAGCCTCATATGAAGATAAGCACCGAAGATGAAGGGCTTAAATATAACATAAGCATGACATGAGTCAAGATTATATTGGTATGCTGATATGACCTGTGGCAAAATTAAGTTGTCATAACTATAATTTTGTTGAGACTTTATTAATAATAATAAATATCATGTTTATTAAAATAGACTGATTATATACTGTACATTGCATTGGTTAAGTTAGGGTTTTGGGTGTTTATTAAATCGTAAGATTAATCTTGACATTTGTTATGATTTTAGATTAATATAACATGTTTCATGAAAACTTATCAATATTTTTTCTTGATATTTTCATAAATTTATTGGATTTTCTTGTTCAGTTGTGGAAAATATTTTCTATTTTTCATTTCTAATTTTATTTTATTTTTCTAATTTTAGATTTCTAATGTAAAAAATTTCAAAAAAAAAACATGTGGTAAATTAAAAAATGTGATCATCAAAAAAAAAATTGAAAAATTGATTATTTTCTATGTGATTACGAAACTACCACTAGTTTCTTCTCAGAACTATTTTAAAAGTATTTTTTGCTTTTTCATACTTGCCTCAAAATTTTCTGAAAAATTACATAATTTTCCATAACTAAACATTATAATTTGAAATTGACAGATTTTCATGAGCTTGTAGTGTATGGGTTCAGATCATTTCCCTCAAAGGTAATAGTCATGGAATGATCGAATTTTTTTATCAAAGGATGATTGTTTTAAAATAACTCTCTGTAACATATACGAACTAACTTATGAAAACTTTTCAATTTATGTTCATTTGTATCAAATTAAATTTGTTTCCCAAATAATTACTTTTCCTATAAGAAAAAAGAGTTTGTGAGTATAAATCCGATTTAGCAAGATAAGTTGGCATGAAACTCGGGGTTCATAATTTATCTTATGAGTCCTAAATTGAGCAAATAAAAATCAAATAAATTATGAATTCCGATCTTTATACCAACTTATTTTGCTAAAAATAATGCAAAGACATATAGCAACAAACTCCTTTTTGTTTAGTTAGTTGGGAAACAAATTTGACTTAATCCAAAAGGCCATAAATTGAGAAAGTTTTATAAATTGATGGTACACTTGGAAAGTTATTCTACAACAACAATGTAATTGTAAAATATTCCAAATGATGCATGTTAGCATGATCAATTTTAAGAAAGAAGAAAGAACTGAGAAAATCGATGAGAGAAAACCGGTGAGGCTCCAACGGATGAAACAAGTTCAATTCCTAGATCTTATAAAGGTCTCATAGAGCTGGGATTATCATTCACCATCACAGCACAAGCTAATCTAAACAAAGAAACAAATGCAATGGAATCAAACCAAAGACAAATTGGAGACCGAGAGAGAGAACTTCGTTTTTTTTACCTAAAATTACTTCACAGTTCAATGTAGTGAAGGTTCAAACTGCTAACCTTTATAATAAAGAAATAGATCACTATCAATTGAGCTAATACTTGTAAGTAGAATTCTATTTGTGTGAGTCTGGTTTTAAAGGAATTGGTTCCATTTCCCAAAATGACCCTGATGTTGGGCCTAATGGGCTTATGTGGGCCCACCAACCTTTAGTTCAGTTGGACTTGCGTTCATATTACCTGCAGCGTTGGGCCACCATAACCCCAACCAAAGAAATAAGGATAGTACCAAAGAAGGCTTACTGCCTTTCCGGGGTGTAATACTACTCTTTACATCAAACTTGATAAAATTTGTACGATTTTTTATTATTATTTTACTAATCTATCCCTCAAAAAGAACCATATAAATATTAACAAATCGTCATATCGGTGTGACGAGTATGTAAAGAGTGTATGTATAGTATTCCTCGTTTCTAAAGTACTAGCAGAGGGGAATATGCTCATAAGAAATATGCTTTCGGTACTAAGAAAGGATATTATCAAAGCCTTTAGATCCATACTTGATTGGAGGAGGAACACTCAAAAAAAGAAAAAATCAAGGTGTTTGCAGGTCTTCCCTGTCCACATAAAATAAAGCAAGTATTAATATCAATCCTCTAATTCATGAGGTTTACTCTATCAACTATGCGATTGAGTTATAGATCTCATGCCAAAAGTAGAATAAGCAATGTAGTGATTAATATAATTAGACAGACTCATAAACCCAACAACTTAAGCTTTTAGGTCAAGTCAGGTTCATTCAAGTTGTTAGGTCCACTCAGGGTAGACTTGCTTGACTTAACACACTCTAATAGTCCCTAGAAGTCCAATTGTTAAGTAGCCATGTCTCTATTTCTGTATTTATTGATCAAACTGTCTTTCAACTTGAAAAGTTTTATCCATTTCTAGGACTTGTTTTGGTTTAATTTAGCTTTCTAAAGAGGCTTATTCTTAAGATTAATAGCTATGGATCCATAATGTTCGTAGTGTATCAACCTTGCACTTTGCGACTCAAAGAAGTTTTATGTTATTCCATATTTCAAAAGGAATAACACCAATGCAATCCCACCTTACACAACAAATAAAGGCATCCCTTGGGTATGTATATGTCCTTCCAAGCAATTGAAGGTCTCTCGCTAGAGTTTTTATTCTCAATCCATAAGAAGGACAAAGATGCTGCTCCAATAAACTTTCTTCTTTTTTCTTTTTATTCAAAAAGCCACAAAGTATTTCTGAAGAGTACAAAGATCCATCCATCCATGGATGAATTAGTTTGGGTGGGATTGAGTTACCCCAAACACAAGCACGACGTTTTTTCATACCAAAAGAAGCCAACACATAGCTATCATGTCTCCTTCCTACCTAACACAAGAGAAAGCACAATTTATTGGCAAAGCAATAGCCACCTCTTTTATTTTGTCCACCACATGTCCAAGAGGAGCGAAGCCCTCACCCGATGCACAAATTTCAGAGTAACCACCAGCAAGTCCAATCCGACTATATCAGATAATCAACAGTCACACCTTGAGCTTTAGCCACCTTATGTCCAAAGAGAATAGCCTGTGCTTCGAACAGGTGGATCGAATCCGCATGCTCTTCTGTGCGGACTTGGGCCCTCAAGGCTTGATTACCTTGAATGCTAAAGGGCGCTGATTTGGTATAAGTTGAATCCTGTCTCATTTGGTGGACCGTACATTAGTTCTCGCAGCAATTAAAAGGGTTGTAATGACTAATAATAAATTAGTCAAAAATTAATAGATTTGTATTTTTATATGTTATTTTTATTTATACGGTTCAAATTTTTTAAAAATATATTAAAAAAAAGAATGGTGCAAACCGTGAACCCCTTTTCAGCAACCCCCTCCCCACACACTTCACAATTACCCAAACAATTGCATGACCATTATTTTATTATGATAATTACGTGATCACTTTTACCTTATATCAATTGCGTGATCAAAATAATTTGAAGTTGGTCACACAATTGTCAATTGCGCGAGATTGCCTAAAAAATTATTTTTAAAAAAATTGATTCATATACCTAATTTGAAATTTTTATTTTTTTCTATATTATTTCGGAATTCTTCCCCTACTTCGCACTTCGTGTTCTTCCAATCGCTTAAAGGGTTGTAAATTAATGGCCGGTAGAAAACTCTGTAGTGGCAGGAGAAACCTTATTTTTCACTTATAATATAAACATGGTTGAGAAAAGTAAACCCAAATAACTCTAGCACACTCTACAGTTTGGATATGGATGCAATTGGATGATTTTGATTATTTCTTGTAAAAACATAAAAAAAATTAAAGATAGAGAAAATAAACGATTAAGATTGTTCAAATTTATAAATTAAATAATTCACATCTTATAAGGTAATATTATATGTACATACTTTATATTGAAAGTAGTCACATGATAAAATTTGTATGGCATTTATTGTTACATATCAAAACATTCTTCAAAAATAATCACACAAATTTGATCATGTCATCATTTTGATGTGAAAGATGTATATAAAACATTATTCTATCAGATAATTTTAGTTAAGTATGAAATAACGATAAATTTCCTAAATTTGAAAATGTATAAATTTGTCCAACTTCATGATTCTAGTTATTCAGGAAATGAAATAAAAAAATTGAAGATAAAAAAATTCAAAAAATTCAAAATTATAAATTCATCCCCCTTTCACCTTTTCAAAATTAAGGTAATCTGATCCGATGGATAATCCGTATTCTACGGAACGTTTTCTATCTGACTTTTTGTTTGATATGTAAATAATTGGACGGATAGGTACGGTTTTCCCGCACGTGCGTGGGTCCCATAAGCACCGTACGAGGCCGCCCCACCTAGTCCGTCAACTGAGCTCTTAAAACCCTAAAATGCCCCTGTAATTTTTGAATTTCGATATATAAATAGTCAAAATCAAAAAAGAGAATGTACATTCACATACACACGTAATTTATTGCTTCATCTCTAAGACATCATTTTATTAAATTTATTATTTACATATTATTTTAATTAAAATAATATTATTTTAGGAATGGACATATACATACTCCATTTTCTCATAGTAAGAAGTGTATTTTTGAGATGCACCATTAAAATTACTTGCAAAAAAAAATAGTCGCAATGGAGCCGTTGGTCATTTAGCACACTAGTAGGCCCACCCACCGAGCTGGGGTTTGTCGACGCCCCAAGCAATCATCAACTGCGAAACAGCCGCAAGTTTCTCCTACAGATGACCAATGAAAAATCGCCACGTCAAATGCTAACTCAACGTGGCAAATCATAACTCGTGAAGAGTACAGAACACAATGTGATCGTTCTCAGCGAAAGGCCCCACCCTCCACCTCCTTATTATTATTATGAATATTCTTCTTCTTCTCGCGCTAATTATCTGATCCCTGCAAGTTGAAGTCTGAACACCCCGACCGGCGAGCTCGGATTTCTCGTCGCGGTAGCCATGAATCCGACCCGGAAGACCGGATCGCCCGAACCTCTCCCTCGGATCGTCCACCATCACCCTCTCCTCCACCTTCGTCTCCTCTTCCTTTTCGTTCCGACCTAAGCATCGTTCCCCCTCGACACCATTTCCGACTTCTCCCGAAACCACCGTTGTTGTTCTTCTTATTCTTCTGTGTAGGTTCGTTCCCATGGCGACGGCGACCCCCTCTATGCTCTCCCTCCTCACGGAAGACCTCCTCGCGCGGATCCTCGACGCGCTCGAGGCCGACGCCGACCGCAAGGCGTGGCGCGTGGTGTGCACGGACTTTCTCCGGGTGGACTCTCTCCGCCGCTCCACGCTCCGGGTTCTCCGCCCCGAGTTCCTACCCGGCCTGCTCCAGAAGCTCCGGAACGTCAGCGTTTTGGACCTGTCGCTGTGCCCGCGGATCGACGACGTTGCCGTCGCCGGGTTCCTGAGTTTGGCCGGAGACTCCGTGGGTTGGACTCGGCGGGTGAGGGAGCTGGTACTGAGTCGGGCCACAGGGTTGCGATCGACCGGGTTGGGTCTGCTGGTGCGCTCGTGTCCGTTTCTCGAGGCTGTGGATTTGTCCTACTGTTGGGCTTTCGGGGACCGGGAGGCGGCGGCGCTGTCACGCGCCGAGGGGCTCAGGGCGCTGAAGCTCGACAAGTGCTTGGGTCTTACAGACGTTGGGCTCGCGAAGATAGTTATTGGTTGTAGCAAATTAGAGACATTGAGCTTGAAATGGTGCTTGGAGATCAGTGATCTCGGGTTGGATCTTCTCTCCAAGAAATGCCTGAATTTGAAGTCCCTCGACATTTCCTATCTCAAGGTCCCTCTCTGAATTATTATGTGATGTTTTTACTGAGTTTTGGTGAATGCATCGGTTTTTTCCCTTCTTTTTTTTTTAGGTCACGAACGAGTCACTATGTTCGATTGCTTCGCTGCAGAAGCTGGAGGTATTGAGTATGGTGGGGTGCTCTTGGGTTAATAATGTTGGTTTGCAATTTCTGGGAGATGGATGTCCATCACTTCAGGTTACTTTTTCTTTTTCGATAAAATTATGTTGCTGTTGTTATTCACAGTTTTTTTAGACAAAATTGTGTTAAGCATTACTTTTTCTTCTTCTTCCTTTATTTTTTATTTTATTTAACTGGAAAGAGTCAATTTTCGATTTTCTTTTTTTCTATTATGCTGTTCTCACTTTCTGGAAAAAGTGAAAAAGTTGATTCGGGGTGGGAGGGGGCATCATTTTTACTCTGAGGGTGCGTTTAGTTGCAAGGGTGAGATAGGAATGGAAATGGAATGGTTATGTGGAAAGTCGAATTGTGATAACCTCAAAATGAAGACGGACCATTACTGATCATTCGGAATTTTGAACCAACCAAACACCAGAATGGGGATCATCATTTACATTTGGATTCCATTCCTGCAAATCAAACATGACCAAGCGTTGCTTATGTTTGCTTAGCTTGCCCTTTTAGCAATAACAGTGCAATGGATACTGTGGATGACACAATTTGTAAGACATTCACATTTCAACAGAACGTGCTATGGTTACATATTGGAGCACTAATCTTTGAGCAGTCTTGCAATTGGAGTATGAACTTAAACAAGAAATTACAGCCCAGTGGCAACATTCGTCAATAAGTGCTACAGTGTATCCTCTCACTTTCAGATTCATTTGCTGCACTCCTTTTTAGCAGTTACTTGTGTTGATAAAATTGCTTCAAATAACATCTATTGACAACAGGCACTTGACATAATGAGGTGTGAGGGGGTTGACATCTCTGGCATTGCCTCTATCATTAGGGGACATAGTAGTCTTGTGCAGCTCAGTGTGGGTTACTGTTGTCCCGTGAGTAATTGTTTATTACATGTATTTAGATTAAGGTCCCCCCTCCCCTCTCTATTCCAGACCTTGAACTTGGGCATTTGTGATTCCTCAGGTGCTTCGTGCAAGCCTTCTCCACTGGGTGAAGAACTTGAAGGATCTGAACTCTATAAGGCTTGATATGGCTCTAGTTTCCGATTCCAACTTATCAGCAATAAGCTCTAACTGTAGAGGTCTGGTTGAGATTGGGCTAAGCAAATGTACAGGGGTTACTGACAGTGGCATTATGCAGCTGGTATTTGGCTGTGTCAATTTGAAGGCCATTGACCTAACATGTTGCCATTCTATCACTGATGTGGCAATTTCTGCCATTGCAAGATCCTCTAGACATCTCATTTCCCTGAAGTTAGAGTCGTGCAATTTAATTACTGAGAAGAGTCTGGATTCCCTTGGATCATTCTGTCAACAACTTGAGGAGCTTGATCTTACAGATTGCCGCGGTGTTAATGACACAGGTAAAAATTGAAACATTTTGTGTCTGAGTAGCTTTGAGCGTGCTTCACTTGGTCTCTTTCATATAGAAACATAAAAAGTCCCAAAATATGCTTCTTGTTAGTGTGAGTATTTGTATTTTCGTGTGTATGTAATTGTCTCACATCAGGTATTACACTCTCTGTTCCATTAATATAAATACTAGAGAGATGCCGACGTTGGGTATGCTGATTTTTCTCCAAACCTTTCTCCTGTCATTTCTTTTTCTAAGGCATGCATAGCTTTTTTGGTCAAATTGATTCTCGTCTCTCCATTCCAAACATTTTGTTCTTGCATTTGGTTTTCCTATTCTTTTATTATAAATTGATTAGTTGGATTACAACCTGTTATATTTTGCAGGACTTAATTATTTGTCAAGGTGCTTGGAGCTGTTATGCTTGAAACTAGGACTCTGCGAACATGTATCTGACAAGGGACTGAGTTACATTGCTGATAATTGCATAAAATTGCATGATCTTGATCTCTACCGGTAATTTTGGTCTCATATATTAGCCCATATGATGTTCAAATGCCTTTCGAAAAGTTCATTATCTTATTTTCTTTGTTTTTGTACTGTTCAGATGTGCAGGTATAGGAGATGATGGATTACATGCTTTATCGCGTGGCTGCAAGAAGTTAAAGAAGCTGAACTTATCATACTGCAATGAGATTACTGACATAGGGATGGAGCATCTAAGCAATCTGCAGCAACTTTCTGACTTGGAACTGCGTGGGATCGTGAACATCACTAGTGCGGGTTTGGCAGCCGTTGTGGCTGGGTGCAAGAGTCTGGCAGAACTGGACTTGAAACTCTGTAGGAATATCAACGATTCGGGGTTTCAGGCTCTTGCCTACTACTCTAAGAACTTGCGTCAGGTTTGGCATGTGACTCTGACTTACAACTTCGAGATTCTTCCCCAAGCCCCCCTTTCAGAAGCACAGTTACACGATAAAACTTGATTGTTCATTATAGCATGACAACCTTAATGAAAATCATGTACGAAGGCAGTTGAGAATGCTTTAAGGCATAAGTTGAATCATTTTTCCGGGGTGGTGCTTAAAACTGGATTGCTTAGAGATTGCTTAGAAGCTATATCTTCATCTCGGGAATTGTACCTAAATTTTGAGTCATCACATTACATCATAGTATGCTTTGGGTCCTTGATTCAATTAGAATCTATTGCCCCATGATCACAATAATGAGGATAAATTCAAACATTAATATAAACTTCAGGAATAAGAACGGTAGAAATAGGATGTCTTTCTACGTTGATCCCCATCAAGACAAGAATGCTTTGTCATCATCATTGTTATAGTTTCGTCATGTAAGATGTAAGTGATTAACAGTGTTGATTTATGTTGTGTAATTATATAATTTTATATACTCCAATCGGTTAGCGAAACTGTCATGTTTCTTCCCTGTTTTCGGGGCGTCTGCAAGTAATACTTTATTTGGCATCTGCGACAGAGATTCCATGATCCTTGAGAAGTGTTTTTTTTTTTTTTTTTTATAAATCTTTCCCCGTAAGGTCTTTATGTAACTTAGCACATCTAATCTTTTATGTTTAACTTGGACTATGGTCCATAATGACAATTGTAAAATTCTAGCCTTGAATAGAAATGAAACATACAAACGCATTTCACATTCCTAGAATGTGTTCAGAAAGATTCTGTGAAAGAAGTGTCCGCCCAATGTAGGCAAGCAGTATATTGGCGGTACAAGTTTGCCTGTGTAGATTTGGGGCCTCATGTTGTTTATACACAAGTACGTACTTGAATGTTTACTCTTGAGAATATGTCCCTACATTTTCTGTAGCTATGTGTGAAATTGCAAGAGATGGTTTTGGTAGGAAGGTATTGAAGTTGAAATGGTTGTGGCAGATAAACCTGAGCTATTGTGCTATTTCGGACATGGGTCTGTGCATTGTGATGAGGAGCCTTCTGTGCCTTCAGGATGTGAAGCTGGTGCACCTTGACAAAGTCTCAGTTGAGGGGCTCGAATTCGTGCTCACAGCTTGCTCGGCTCGCCTTAAAAAGGTAAAGCTGCTCGGTCTTCTAAAGTACTTGCTTTCCCCTGAGATTCTTGAAACCCTGCAGGCCGGAGGCTGCAAACTTAGATGGGATTAATCTGGAGTTCTTTCTGTTTTTCTGAAACATGATCATGGTTTTGATAAATGCATGAGGTTGGAACTTTTGGAATTCATGTAACCTAAGATCGAAATGTTTGGACTGAGATTTGGTGTTCTTTTAGGGCTGTCTTCGTTTTTAAGTACGTAAAGATTATATGAAAAGTTTTATAGATACAAATTACAATGAAATCGCAAAAGGGTGATGTGACACAAGTTCATGAAGCACTTTTTAGGTAAAACGATGTTCAACTTTTTGTCTTTTGCGGCAATCTCCTTGTGCATGTAGTATATTGAGCTCTCTATCATTGGTTTCCTTGTTTCAATATTTTATTTTTACCATTATCCATCGATAAATGAATCTGGGGTGTCTCTAGTTTTGGGGTGCAGTTTCCTATGGAGTTTCCAATTTTTATTTTATTTTTCATAAAATTTTAAATAATTTGAACCTTACATATAGAAATAACATACAAAAGTACATAGGCATGTTAATTTTCATAAGATTTGGAAATACATAACTCATTCATCCTAAGCATTGAAAAAAATGACATCTAAAAATTATATTGAAATTATGAATGGGTTATGTATTTTTGGAGTTCACTTGTGCATGTCGAACACAATAGTGTTACATTTTAGAGAATCTTGCAAAGTTTGACGAACATAAAAATATGAGATTTAATGAATAAAAAGGGTTTTTAGATCACATATAATGAAAGTCAGACCGCTATACCTTAAGTTTAAGGATGTCTTGAAATTCGATGTATGTTATTCATGATGTATTTGATGAAATAAGGTACGGGATAAAAATAAAAGTTTAAAACTCAAATATTCAATTATTTTTAATGCCGTTTCTAGAGATTTTTTTAGATGAAAACAAATTTAAATCATTGTGATTTTTTCTCAGTGTACCCCTTAAAAATGGCACACTTTTGCAGCCATGCGCTTGGAAAATACCTAACTCGACTTAAAAACTCGAGTTGTGCATTTGTCAAACCCACAGCTCTTTTTATTTAAAGGGAAAAAGAAAAAGATGTGGGATTAGGTGAATATTATCCATTTGTCCATTAAGTTTGGGATAGGTGTCGATTTGGTCCCATATGTCTGAAAACCAGCCATTAGGTTCCAAAGTTTCTAAAAAAGTTGCCATTAGGTCCCACAGCTCTTTTTTTTTAAAGGGAAAAAGAAAAAGATGTGGGATTAGATGAATATTATCCATTTGTCCATTAAGTTTGGGATAGGTGTCGATTTGGTCCCATATGTCTGAAAACTAGCAATTAGGTTCCAAAGTTTCTAAAAAAGTTGCCATTTTGATCTCTAGACTAACTAATCCATCAAATTTGAAGAAAAAGGTCAAATTGTAATGCACATAAGGCCGTAGATAAAGGTGGATTCGAAGTTTAATGCATTTTAAGTCAACTAAGCATAAAAAGTACTTCATATCAAAGGAAAAGTATTATAAGCACACTCTTTTCCTATTGATTTATGTTAAAAATGACTATAAAATAAGGGAAAATGTTTTTTCAAAGCTTAATCCAGGAAACACTCGTGACTCAAGGTTAAATGAAAAAAAAAATTTATTAAGGGTTTTTCTAACCTGTGCTCAGCAAGTAAATCCTAAAAATATAAATTTTGAAATGTTTATAATTCAATAGTTTTTATGAATTTCAGTGCTGTAAAATGATGACTATTTCTATTTATATGGGTATATTCTTAACAAGTGCTTTGGGCACAGCTTAGGGGGAAAAAAAAAAACTTATTTAATTCACAGTGGTTTTAGTGCACAGTTCTCCCCTCGTGAGTAACAAATAAGAACGCGTATTCTCCGATCCGAGTCTTCCGAAAGGGGGCAAACAAACGACGTCGTGTCAAGGAAGCCAGCAGCCGGTAACGGCGCCGAGCCGAGCTCATAAAATCCTAACCCAACCCAGCTCGTGGAATTTTATTCCAAAGCGCATCTCTCTCGCTCTCTCTATCGCCTCTTTCGCTCTCTTAAAATGGTGGTCTCACCCTCCTCCTCCTCCGCCGCATCCTCGTCTCTCTCCGCCTCCTCCGACTCCGAATCATCTCACCGCCATCAACGCCGCCGCCGTCTCCGCGACAAAGATTCCCTCAAGATCCGCAAGAAGAGCCGCTCGTCGACAAAACGCCGTCGCAGGCGCCACTCCTCTTCTTCCTCCTCTGATGACGACAGGTCCTGTTCCGAAAACCCTAAAATCTTGTTTGTGGAAACTCGTCTCCTCTTTATTCGGGTCTGTGATTTGTAGTTTTTGTGAAGAGTTTCTTCAGATTTATTCTTCGTTTTGGCTTCTTATGGAAACGAGGAGATTGGGGATGCTGGAAGTTTACATCTTCTGATTATATGTTTTATTTTTTGTTTATGTAATTTCGAATAAGTGATGTTTTGAATTCAATAGAAGGAAATTAAATCCAGATAGTTGTCATTTGATCCTATATACGGCACCCTAGAGTTACATCTATGTTCAACTGATGCAAAAGACAAGAATAAGAGGTACGGAGTATGGATTTTGGTTTCGAGTAAATTCAGCTTGCTGCCTTCTCTGATCATAAAGAGATTGAGAGTTCAAGCCTCAACCTGTACCTGTTCTACACCCTGTGCTATAAAATGCTGCAGTTAGGGTGGCTTTCCAGTTCCTTAAACTAAATTAGGCTTTTTTTTGGGTTGTTATTTAAGGAGTGAGCTTTTAATTTTTGTGATAAGCTTGTCATTCTTATTGAGATTCTGCAACCATTCCATCCCTACCACCTACTTCTTACATCACTGGAAAGAACTTGGTATATGAATAGGTCCTTAAATTTTGGCAGCACTTCTGCGAGTCATTCTTGTATACCACACCATACACCCTAATTGTTAAGCCTATTTGTATACTTCTGTATTTCCATTGCAGCAGAAGTGGGAAGTGGATATTTCCCATGCTGGAAGTAGCTTAAACGTAAGTGGCTTGCCATATATGATTTTGATAGTGATAGGATGCCTTTGGCCGTGTCACCAACGCAGAAAGACTTGAAGCATTAGTTTGCACCATATTGTGTTTGGTCACCATTACTTTTGTCCGAGGGACCCTGGTGTAGCATGTGCGGCATCTTCTTTATGATGTTGGTGGCTTACAGCACTACTGGTAGAATATATATTGAATCTTAGGGGTTGGTGTGAATATTTGAATGTGCAGAATTTGAATGAGTATAGTCTTAATTGAGGCTTGTTGTTCAGCTTATGTTGCTTCTTATTGCTCAGAATGATCTGCATCAGTGTTATAAATCATTATAAGCTACGACCTTGGTGCAATTAATTGTTTGATAACATCTCCTACATTCTGGAATCATGTATGAAAACTTTGTTAGGAATCATAAAGCTTTGAAAGAAATTAATATCATCAAAAGAAACGAAAATGGGTAACATTTGTCTTAATGCAGAAGTGACAGTCCAGACAGCGAGCATGAATCATCTAGTCATTCAAAGAGACATAAACAAAATGACAAGTCCAAGAAGGTGGTTCTAAAATAGTTATTATTTGTTTTAGTATTTGAATTCTATCCATCTTGGTTGACATTTTTTTTGCTGCTATGATTTCTAGAGCAAAGAAAAGGACAGAGGCAAGACTCATCGCCATAAACGTCACAAGCATAAAGTTAAAGAGGTAGGCCACTATTCTCCTTGTGAATTTCTTGCTTTTTATATTCCTGTATAGTTGTAATAATACCCTTTTAAAAAACAAAAATAAAATGCTGCAATGGTCTTTCATTATGTAGCTACGGTTTTTTTTTTTTTTTTTTTTGCTCAATCATTAAATGATATGATGGTAACTGAAGATCTAGTGTTATAAAAACTTTTGTGTTGATTCGACCACATTTTCACTTAAATTCAAATAAAGCTTGTAAGCTTCATGATTGTGCGATTGTTTGTTTTTTTTACCAAAATAAATAAATAAATAAAATGAAACCTCGCCTGTGTGGGAATTTGTTAATGATTGATAGGGAATAGAGTGCTGTGAGGGTGTCAACTAGACATTAATACTTAGGTTGCCTCCTGTTCTTTTGACAGCACCATGAGTAGCTTTATGAACGAAGTGCCTGGTATGTTGTTTGAATCATGAGCGCTCAATCTTGTTCAACTTTTTAGCAGATGCCTATTCCTTCAAATGTTTCAACCACCAATTTGCTTTATAGCTCTCTCCCTAAACATGCTGTACAATTTTCTGTAGAAATCATCAGTCATGTTCATCAATTTCCATTAATAGTTAACTGCCTGGCCTCTTAGAACTTTTCGTTCTGCCTCTGTAGACATTGATTGTAGAAAAGAGACTTTGCTGAAACTTCTCTGGTATTTGTCCGGTTCTGCCCTTAGGAGATCATATATGTGTATATATTTATGGCGATATATCCTTCTGAATAATCAGTTTTAGCCTCTGTATGACTATGTTCCGTAAATCTGCACCAAAGTATTCTATGTGGATGGTTTTTCAAAAAAATTCCACATCGCAATGCCTTCAACTAGTTATTTTCTTAGTTTATTGCTTACCGATCAAAAAATAATAATTCTTAGTTTGTATTCTTGTATTTACAAATATCTGAGGTGCTTATAATACTTTCTGCCTGTTCATGGATTGGCTCTTCGCAATTGGAGCTGGGATCTGTAACCTGATGACTGGGCCCTTGGTTGACTTTCCTGGCAATGGGAGCTTTATGTAGGTGCAGCAAGATGATAGAAGTGGCGGCCCTGTGCAGCTTTCTAAGGTTCTACATCAATTTTGTATTCATCAACTATATTTGAAGGATCACCACTTGGGTTTTCCTACAATTTCAGTAACTTTTTCTATTTCAAACTCTTAATCCAGTTTTTAGGGCGCGATAAAGATGATGGTGTCCGTCGTAGTGCTGTTTCTGGCAAAAAGGTGAATCTGCTCAACAACTTATTCACGTGACTGAAAATGTTGTCTCTGGGGCATAAGAAGGGTTGTTTGTAATTTTGGTATTCTTCTGTTCTGTTGTTTTGTAGATTCTGTTGAAGGTCGAGAAAACAAAGGAGGATAAGGCGGCAGAGAACAAACGAAATGAATTGTTGAAGTTCCTGAATGCAAGTTTTGATTGATTTTGCAGCTTCAGGGGAAACCATGTGAAGTTAAGAAGTGAATGGAGGAATCATCAAATGAACTATGAAAATGCTTGATATAGTTGAATTTTATTAAAAGGGTGCTCCCTCAATTGGAATTAAGCTGGCTTGGTACGGCGGGCTTAGTCAATTCCCCTTCTGTTGCGACTGCAAAAACAAGACACAGATCTATTTGGCTGTCTGAAATGCAATTCTATTTCATAATGACATGATGGTAACTTAGGTGGTTGTTTTAAGTGATATCTGCGGCTCTGACTTTGGTGTTCTCATTGATGATTCGTTTTTCCTCTGTGGTTAAATGAGGTTTACATGATGATGGATCTTTTCCCAAAATTCTCTTTGAGCTTTTGAAGCTTTTTTTCCTTTTTCTTTTTCTTTTTTTCTTTTGAGTTTCTATAAGCTTCAGGCCGAACCCAATGCTCAGATCAAAATCTCTCTCCAAAACTCACTGTTTTTCTGGAGCAAAATGTAGGGAAAGAAAACAGTTTATTGGACATTAGCCTTGTATTCTATTAACTTGACAAATTTGAGTTGTATTATGGCCAAACGTGGTCGGGATTGTTTTTAAAAGAATAAAAAACTCGTGTTTTTTCTTATAAAGTTTCAAAATAATATATTGTTTTCAAAACATTAATTGTCATCAAATTTCACCGCGTGGATTTATAATATTTATTGTTAATCCAGCGGTTCGTATGAGCGCTGGCTCATTTAAGTTGTCTTGAGCACGTTATAATAAGTTTTGAGGGAGGTAAATTTTGAGGGAGGTAAATTTGAGGGGAAATTGCACTTAACTCCTTACTGTCGTTTCATCCAGTTGCAGAGAATCTCCCTGTAGTTTGAAAATAAGCACATAATTCCCTTATGGCTACAATGGACTTGCAAAAGTTAGCATTTCCATCAAATTTAATTGTTTGTTGTTCCAAAAAAAAAAAAATTTGAGTGTTCAATGGAAAAAAGAAGATTTTAATTTCTCAAATTACTGAAAATTAACTCTTTACCTCAATCACAATAGCTCTCAAAGGACTAGTTGTTTTATAATTCTTAAGCCATGAAAAAGATATATTTATTGTACAAAAAGAGAGAGAGACATTTGTATATGAATCTACTTAGTTGGGATTATGAATATATAATCTCTATAGAATATATATATATTTTTTAAGGTACAAGAAGTATGAAAGTATCCATTTATTTGGGTATTGCTACAATACGGGTTAAGAAATTAGTTCATGGGTAATTTTGGGAATTAAAGTCTTTTTTTATCATATTAAATACTAAAAAATTTATGAAATAATAAACCGTTAGATTTGACGACAAAGTTAACTTTTGCAAGTCAGTTTGAAACCATAGGGGGATTATGTGCTCATTTTTAGACCACAGGAAGTTCTCTGCAACAGGGTGAAACCATAGAGAGATTAAGTATAATTTTCCCTAAATTTTAAGGAAATCATTTTTCATCATTTTATTGATGATCTCTAAGGGGGGTGATAACTAAACAAACAAAATTTCAATTTCCTTCTTAGAGTTCTTATGGTTACATTTGACTCCGTTGATCATTAATGATTTAATAATTAACTTTCACGATTTTTGTTCAATTTTTTTTTTCCCCTCCTGCTCGGTCTCGCTTTTTTCCCTGATTTTTTTTCCCCCTCTTCTGCTCTCATTTCTATAATTTAATAATGGTTTTAAAAATCAACGAGAAATCTTTAAAAAGAAGGTGCATTGAAGATAAATTTAGAGTTTACGAGGCAGAATGCAATAAACGAGTTAAAGATTTCGTGAAAAAACGAAAAAACCAAGGTGACCTTTAGGGTGCAATTTCCGGGATTTAAAATGTTCTGTCGGGGGTATAAGCGTCATTGAGCTAGGGTAAAAGTAGGTTCCGAATTCCTATAAAAGAGGACGTAACAGAAGGTGGCGATTAGGGTTTCACGTGACCGCTCCCGTTCGTCTCTACCTCTCTAGGGTTTTAACTGGTGAGGTTTTGTTTCGACTGCGTCTCTCTATCTGTGATGGTTTCGAAGATGAGAGCTTCTGACTCGTCGATTCTTCTGAATCTTACATTTATTTTATATTTTTCCCTTTCCTTTTATTTTAGTTATAAGAATCGCTCATAGTTCTTCTTGGAAATCAAATCGTGATGGTTTCTAGGATTTTATGTGTGCGAAAAGCAAACAACCTTTCTGCTTGAGCCTTCTCCTTAGATCTCAATGGAGATGAGCTCCAATGTAAAAGGCTAATAATTTTTCCCGAAATTTTCTCTCTCTCTCTCTCTCTCTCTCTCTCTCTTTGGTCTTTCTGGTTGTGTCTGAGTGCACTAGTTTTTGCTTAACAAGTTAACAGTCCTAAAGGATCTCATTTTGCTTCAAACTCTGTGGCGATTCAGCAGTGGCTACAGACTAAATTGATGTGGAAGAAGAGAGGAGAGAGTAATGTTCCTATAGGGTTGAAAGCACAGTTCGTCATCAAGATACCTTGGGGGTTGGTTCCAGCGTCATATAATGAATTAGAGGTGATGCAATCCCAGATGTAATGGCATTTGATTTTTTTTTTTTTAAATTTTTATGCAATGGCCGTAATGATAACAAGGGGGGAAAAAAAGAAAATTTTGGTTGAGAAAGTTTTACTCGAGTGTGAAGGCACCAGCTTTACTTGAGGTATTGCTCTGTTGGGAGCCGGGAAAATATCGTAGGAGATGGAAAATAAAAAACGAAAACTATAAAACAACAGGGTACAACTTGCCAAATTCAGATTAGAAATAGCTGCAAAACCAATAATAAGTCTCTGAAAGTTTTCTTTAAATCTTCTGTGGGTGACCAAAGAGAGAGATTTGAAAGAGGTTAAGGCCTTGCATTGAAAAGAGAGAATAAAAGATAGTTGTCCCACAAACTAAATGGTGTTCTTTGCAAATGATTGGTAACGTCGCATGCCACGGTGAAGGATGGGGCACAAGTGGGGGAGATGCAGAGAGAAGGATTAATTAATTTGTAATATAAGTACTCGCTTAGAGGACTCTAAAGAGACCTTGAGGCTCTACCCAATCAGCCTTGGCATGAATAACAAAAGACCGTCTAAATACGAACAGATAGGATCCCTTCAACACATTCATAAGACGAGAAGCACATAAAACCCGCAACTTCAAGAATCGGCCATCACCAGCCGGTAACGCACCCGCAGCAGCTACCCCAAACAAATGAGGTACAGATACCTGATTTCCAATACCCCTACTGTAATAATCAACAAATATATATATATATATAATCTAACAGAGGCAAATGCTTGCATAACATAAACGGTTTTCCTGGTGCAGACAAAGCGTTCAACGTGATTTCTAGGACAAGCAGTAATTTCACTAAATTGGGTTAATTAAAGCCGATCAAGCTTCTTTGCATTCAGGGCTAAAAATGCATTCTGTATATTGCTGTTGAATGGTCACCTGGTGCATGCAAAAATATCCTAACTCAAATTTGACAAGGATAATACTTAAATAGATGATCAAAATATTAGTGAACATAGCAAGATGAACTATAGAGTGTATTTTTTACCCTAAATGCAGAGAAACCTGATTGTAATTAAGCAGTGCAAACAGTTAACTGCAATTACCATCTAATTGGTAGTCACCAATGCGACAGCTAGCTAATACGCATCATAATGCCCTCACTTCTACCATCATCTCTACCCCACAAAATGCCTTGATAATCCTTGACGAAATAAAATTCAGGATAATCGAATGCCATTTCCTAGCTAATGATAGTTATTATCACCAGCATCATGCATTTGTAATTCAGGATAATCAAATGCCATTTCACAGATAACGATAGTTATCATCACTACCATCATGCATTTGTTTGAAATGGAATCACACAACTCAAATCTTTTAGTTTAAACAGAACAATTTGTACCAGCATAGCCCATAATAGTCAAGTCTAAAACCCTGGAGGAATATATAACTCAAGATTAAAATGAGTGCATGGAAATCCCAAAGCGCAAAAAGCAGACAGCTGCAACAGATTCCCACCCCTGAAGCACAATTTTAACTGGAACAACTAGGAACCACAAATCAATCTCACATAATAAAACAAACTCAAACCCTATATCCCCTGCTGTTCCTTCTTCCTCTAGCCTTCTCAAATTTCCTTCCCTTCGACCGCACGTAAGGCTTGCTATGACTGTGGGGCACACCAGGAGCTGGGCCAAAGTGCTTCACTGCTTCACGAGACTTTGGACCTCTAAGGAGAACCTACAAATGAAACGCACAACTCCTTTACTAATAAGAATGATAAATTAAGGCTAATATTAAACAGAAGGAAATTGTTTCAGAATAAGAATACGAGAAATCTTCCTAGTTCAGAACAGATGATTGAATTTCATCTTGAAGGACTATAGTCCATTTTCAGAGAAGCATTTCTAGTCATATGCCATGCTCTCCATCTAGACTTTTACTGTTACTATCTGTTCTAGCACATAAAATAGGGTAGTAGAACACAACGGCCCAGCAAAAACAGGTAGAACGGTTGACTCCAAACCTCCATTTTAAAGTGTAATAATATAGCCATCAAACACTACTTGTGCCAAAATAAATGTCTGCAATCAAATCTGCCAACTAAGAAGGCTCTGTCTAGTACTTTCAGACCAATGAACAGCGCTATGAAAGTGGACCTAAGACAGTGTAACCTTAAACTTAACAGGCAGCAATGCAGATGGTGATCAGGAGATAATTCTGAATACTAATATATTGGATTTAAAATTTCCCCACACACTGATTCAGAAAATTAACTTAAAATTCTCTTCCTCACTAAGCCTTGCTTATTGAATTAACTTATCCAACCACAGGACTAAATCATGTATAGAAGAACAGTACACCGATCATATGAGCAAGCAAGATTAGTAAAAGAATGTAATACACACAGACAATAATCATTGCGAATGACAATGGTACTGAGTTATTTGCATACCGTGTTCTGTCCGAGAGGAGCTCGGAGAGCCAGCTGATCAAAAGTCAAGCACTCACCACCGGCTTTCTCAATCCTAGCTCTCGCCCTCTCTGTAAACCTCAGGGCTGTAACCTTCAAAGCTGGAACCTCATAAACCCTAATATCATCTGTTATAGTCCCCACGACAACGGCTATCTTCCCCTCCTGCAAATTTAGATCAGGATAGTAGTCAAAACACACAGAACCCAAAACCCAAAACCCAAATCCTAAGAAACTACAAACTATCTTGCTCCTAGAAGCATAAATTCACTCTGAATTCAGCTTTCCCAAGCAATAGCGGTACCAGAATTCTAAAAATGGTATCTTTAAATCAAAACCTGCATAAATTTAACAAACTGAGAATGGGTGGAATCACTAACCTTTCCTTTCATGAAACGGATCAACCTGGAGAGAGACAAGGGTGGTTTGTTGACCTTGCTCATGAACAGGCGCTTCAGTATGACCTGATTGAAGTTGCTCCCAGTTCTCCGGACGAGGAACCGGTACAGCTGACCATCAAAGGTCAATTCATTCAATCAGATCACAAACATAACTTTCATAACCAATAAACGCTATACAGAGAGAGATGGGGATACCTTGACAAGAAGCTTGAGATAGACATCATCGGACTTGGGGGCAGTCCGCTTTGTCTTCTTGCTCTTGCCTCCGGCGACTAGATCGATCCCCTGAAACCATGGAAATGGTCAGAGACTCGAAAAGAGAGAGCTAACAGAGAGAGAGAGAGAGAGAGAGAGAGAACCATTGAAGCTCAGAAAATGCTGCTCCTTCACGCCGCGACTGCTGTGCGGAAGCTTTGAGAAATTAGGGTTTATTTAGAAGCCTCGTGGTTCACATGCGGCTGTGGCCCACGGTAATCTCTGGGCCTAACTCGCTTAAAACCATCACTGGGCTTTCCGGCCCACTAAGCAGCATACTACTGCTTTGTAAGTCTCCTTGACGAATCCCATCGAGTCCTATTAAATTTCAAAAAAAAATTATGAGGGATTAAGTGCGTCTAAACCCTTCTGCTTGTCTAAACCCTTCTGCTTGGGCTCTCATACTGAAGTTGTAAATAACCTAGCATGATATTAACTTCATCAATATACCATAAACATTGAGGAAAAAAATAAATAAATAAATAAATAAAAATTCATGGCCTCTACTGGGTTGACCATCATCAACGCACAACATTGTGCCCTTGGTTCTTCCACAACATGCTTAGGTTGCCACCAAATTGCTATAAACATAGCACCATCCCTCACTTCATTCAGTTCCCTGCCAGTCACCCCGGACCCGCCACTGCCAAATCGATATCCAACACGAGCTTGATCAACATTGCCTGGCATTTTCAGTCATTGTTACTAGGTTTTCCTGATCCCTTGTTTTGTGCCAGGAGGCTACTAATTGCACACCATCATGAGTTACGACTCATAACCACCCATTGCCATGAGAGAGAGAGAGAGAGAGATCTTTTACAATATGTCAACATCCCATTGAAAATTATAACAAATATGCATTAAGCTTACATCGAGTTCTCCAAGTGTATACATATAGAAGGAAGAAAGCAGGAAAGGTTTAAATATAAATCGAACTGTCAGATCACCGTTACTGAGGCGTAATATTGTGGCGCAGAAATGAAGCACAAAACGCATGATGCTTCGCGTTGTGCGGTATGAAGTTGCTCTTAAAATGACCTCATTCTAAACGCTCCATCTGCAGAATGACAAAGATAACACAGTTTACAACTCTACTAGCTAATTACTTTCAAAACTGATTCTGGGGAAAAAGTTCATCGTTCTTTTAGAAATGCAAGAAAGACGACTGGTCAATTAGTTGTCGCAGTAATGAACAGAATGCACATGTCAGGATCACCTCACTAATTCCCAAACGAAGTATCATGTACTAATATAAATGCGGAGAAACGTGGGGTGACAGTCATGAGACGTGGAGAAGTGTAAGGGAAGGATTTAACCATGAAACATTACCTTCCAAAGGCCATCATTGAGATAATGCATGTTGTCAACACCAATTCCTTTGTTGATCGCTCTTCTGTAGTAACAAGAAAATTATTGAACTTCTAACAAAATTCCAGCAGAAGGAAAAGATGATGTAACCAGAGGAATATAAGTAGAATTTGTTAAGACTTTAAGAAGCCACTTCTCGTGCCTAGAGAGGAAAACAACGAGTGGTAAAAAAAAATAATAGCTTACATGTTTTTTGCTGACATTTTTGTAAATCCAATTGCGAGAGCATGTTGCTTTCCTTCAGCCATTATGGCCTACGATAACCAATGCTATATGTCAGTTACAAAAGTAATGAAAATACTTTTACAATTTCATTCCATACCTTTGCTTTAAGGAAGAGTAACAGAACTACATGAGAGTATAATAAGACGGAAAAGAGAACTGAATGGAGCATGGTTGTGTTGCGTGGCTGTTAGGGTGTCCAACACCCTTTAGGGCAGGTTGTGTGGGATGTGGTGCTTGAGTGTAAATGTGTGTGCACATAACTATCAAAAAAGAGGAACTGAAACGTGCTATTGTACAAAGCTCATGAAACGCATAATACTGAAAAAGAAAATTTATAATTTGTACCACAGGACTTTCTTCAGCGACTTCATCGTCCAAAACACCACCAGGAGAAGTAAGGCCAGGACACATTATGTTTGCACCAGCAAGAACAAATTTTATTGCCCCTCTGTCCACCTGTAGCTTCTTCATTACATTTGGATCTGTCAGATACAGCAAAATGAGACGGTATTCTGAAATTTTATCATGATACAGTCTCTCCACAAGAAAAAATGAAATAGAAATAAAAAGAAAGAGAAAACACAGAACATGCGGAGAATTACGTGGTTTAGCGTCTTATATGTATTAAACCGATATCAATCAGCATTTTGTGATACAGAAAATTTTTCTAAGGTAGCAACTTAAATATAAAACAGACAATCCAATCAGCAGAAGAACATCCTTATTCACTTTCACAATCATCTGATCCCAATCCTGAAAAACTAAACAACACAAAAACTAGCCCTATCACTTAAAAAAATTAATGTTGCACAAAAGATCAAATAATAAGATCATTGGTCAGGAATGCTTTACATTGATGAAGAAGCCGTAAAGTAGGCATGTAAGGTCCATCACGCATGCTGAAAAATAGTGGTACATTGTTCACCACGACCAGATTCAGATGATTTTGACTGAAGAGCAAAAAAAGAGGAAAAACAAACAAAGAAAGCTGTCAAAAACAAACTACAGACATACTGGGTACATCTTTTATATTGAAAATGCAAAACAGCAACAAATAAGAATAAATCTGCTAGAGCTATGACAACCATTTAGCTACAATGAGAGGGGACTTCTTCGGAAGCAACTCATCAAGCACTGGCTCAAGGCCCGGGTACTGCAATATAAATAGATTATCATCAAGCGTCAAGCATAAAATATGATAGACCAAGATGATGGAACTTAAAAAATGTCGTTAAACCAAACCTCTTCTGCAATACTTTGCCGAATTTTGCGTTGCACTGATGCCTTAACTTGATTTTGTGAAGATACTTCTTCATAGGAGAACCTGCAAAATACCAAAATACATGATAGAAGTTATAACAGAAAATCAAAAACAGTGTGGGGTAGAAAAACACAAGGCGTGTGGAAAACTAGAAAATCTTCAGTCAACAACCTGTACACTTTTCATAGCTACATCTGTATACAAACCCTACTTACCTAGATCATGACTGGCTCCTCAATGCAGCCAAGTAGTCATATAACAGTAAAACAATAGTCATTGACTTCATCCACCAGTCATTCACCTTTCTCCATGTTATGAATTTTGAGAAGATAAACAAGGATAAAACATACACAACAAGCACGCAAAGTTTAACATGGTTCAGCATCCACGGGCAAAGGAGATAAAACTTCACTGAAATGAGAAGAGCAAGCTCCAAGTTTACCTATGGACCATTTTCTCACCAAAGAGAACCTGCACTCTCTTTTCTACATGCGCAAGAAGCTACATGGTGCCCAAATGGCCTCTTCTTTGCCCCATTTCGTCATAGGCCTATAGGAGGGGGCTAAATACAGCTCAATCATACTGCCCAAAACTGCCTAAACTGCTCTAAACTGCATTGTAATTGTTGCTGGCTGTTCTGGACCAAAACCAGCCCTAGTTTGGGCTGAATTCAAGACACTACACTTACATTCCACAAAGAACTTGACATCATCATAGAAACCTTAAGACTTAACCACCGCCTAAGATTTGTGCTACCAAGAAGTGCTTAGAACAAAAGAAGAACCCTTATAGGTTAATGGTATACCTTCCTATGATAGTTACAGAATCGTGAATGGTTACCAGTCAGGGCGGTTGTCACGGAAGGTAGCTCTATAATGCTATCTTCCACTCATTTGTAAAATGGCCACCTTTTCAGACTGCTTAAGGGACAGCTGGTCACATCCATGTATGCGCCAGAACAAAGCTGTGGTTGAGCCTCATCTGGTAGACACCATAGTGTCCTCCAACACTTGTGCAAGCTTAACTAGTATAAGGATTATTCTGCTGTCCAATTTAGCTTTGAAAGCACTTCACTGCTTTGCCAAGCTAAAATCATGCACTATTTGATTCATTCCTAGATCATCAATTACTCCTCAGTCACAGCCAGATTGTCATAAAACGATAAAATCATAAATTCACTTCATCCCCCAGACGTGCACATTTCTCCCAAAGGAAGAACTTGACATCGTTATAGAAACCTTCAGACTTAACCACTGCCTAAGATTTCCTAGTCTAGCATTCTATAGCTAACCCAAGGATACAACAAACAGAACCAAGAAGTGCCCACAAAAAAGAGAGAAGAAAAAAAACGAAGGATCCTTATTGGGAAATAGTTATATTGTCCTGCAATAGATACAGAATCAAAAATGGTTTCCATTTTTAGCAGTGCAGTTAGCTATAACAGAAGGAAACTCGATAACCCTATCTTTTCCACCCAATATCTTCAAACTGCCACTTTTCCAAACTCTTTAAGGGGCAAGAGTTTATTCACGGGCATTCATAGATGATTCAGAACTAATCTTGTCCAGGGCTCCTCTAATAGACACCATACTGTTCTCAAGGCTTGTCCAACACTCACTAACCACCCAATTAACAGCAGTGATGAACTATATAGTAACAGAAGAAGTACTAGATAATAGGCAAGTCAAACAATGCCTAGAAATTTCCTTCTCCTGAATCCAAAATATTTGTAACAAGAGGGGTGATGCTAAAGCCTTTGCCTTTGCAGTCACTCCGTATTGGTAAAGAAGATCATGTTTACTTATACTCGTAACATATAGGTACTATCTGATTTGGTATGATGCAAGTTGTGGTTAGATTCGGCTTTGACAATTTCTCAAACAATTTCAAACCATCAGAGAGTAACAAATTGCAAGCGACGCCCACAAAATTAATGGTTCATTAAGACGAATAACAAAGTAAACCAATCATATTTACCGGGACCCAACCGTACATATAATAGCCTTTTCACATGAAAACCAAGATTACGAAGCTATAGACGTCTGCACACACACACACACAGACTCACTTCTTGAACATGGTTGCGGGTGGAGGTGAGGCGAGCGAGGGAGAGGTTGAAGAAACGGTGGTCGATCTGGTACAAAAATGGAAAAGAAAAAGCCCAGAACTCTCTGGGGATCAGAACAGTAACCTCCCCGTCCCTTGCATAATGCCGCTGCGTTGTCTTACCGAGCGACTCGAACCGGACTGGCTCACTGGGTGGGAGCGGTTCGATTCGATTCAAAATATTTATATTAAAAACCCCAGTGACGGACCGGCCGACGGTTATTGAATGGGCCAGACGAACTCAAACTATTTAGGCCCGTAAGTGACTTGTACTCGACAATCATAAGGCTCGAGCAAACTGAGCCCATTCATTTCAAGGCCCCGAACTCCTAGGTGGCTGCACAAAACTCGGAAAATTGAAAATTCGATCCAGTCTGACCCGATTGACCCGCGGAATCGAAAAATCAAAGAACTGACCCAATTCGACTTGGCTCACTCGCAAAATCAGAAATGAAAAATTGCCTCTCGTCAAGCGAGTTCGTCCTGTAGGAGTAGGGCGGGTCGGGTTGGTTCTGCGACAAGACTCAACCCACCTCATTATTAGTTGAATTTGTATGTTTGTTGTAATTTGATTCGCTAATTTAGTGTGTTAGTTGTGGGTGGCTTGATTGAGTTATGATTTGGTATGTTAGTTTTGGTTGGATTGAGCTTGTTGCCGGCCAAAATCGATGATGGATAAATTTATTAGGTGTGGGGAACACGCTCTATGGTGAGTGCCCTCCAATGTCCAACTTAGTAAAGGCCGTGATCGAAAAGAGAGAGAGTCTAGTAAAAATGTGCCCTATGGTATAATTTTTCGTTGGAAATCACGAAGAAATTACTAGAGTGCGCCTAGTTTCTTCCTCAATCTAGAGCGTTCTCACTCTTCTCATGTAATTCCAACCATATCCTAGAGTAATCTATACCACATGCCTTTATATGATTGAGCCACGTGTCACTCTTTTATTGATGGTGTAATATTCTCGACGAAGCTAATTTAGTAGGCATGTTAGTCATGATTGGATTCAATTTTGTTTTATATTTGCTAAAATGAATTTTCAATTTTTGACCCATTTCAGGAGAAAAAAATTCACTTTTCTTAATATTTAAAATAATATTACTTGTATATTATTCTAAAATGATAATATGATAAAATTTATGCCATGGGGGAAGGGGCTTGAGATGGAGACGTATGTACAAATAATATTAAAAATTGATGTCTCTGAGTCCATGCTTTATTTTACTGAATTCACTTTGTATCCTTCAGTAGATCAGTGTAATTTTGGAACCCAGCCTCAGATGAGTCCGTCGGTCCGGACTAAGGAGCTCTTTTGCACGTAATTACTCCCAAAATTAAAATCGTCCAAAGCCAACTGGTCAAACTCAACCACCTTCCACCGTAGGGGAACGAGAGATTGTCAAAAAGGGGATCGGGAAAATCAAAGAGAGGGAGAGAGGAAAAAAAAAATATAAAAATGGCATCTCAGTTCCTCCACAGATCTACAGTTCTATGCCTCCTCCTCCTCATAGCCTCTTCATCCTTCGCGAGGTCCTCCGATGAGAATCCCACGGCTTACGACCTCCTCGAGGGATTCGATTTCCCCATCGGCATTCTCCCCAAAGGAGTCACGGGCTACCATCTCGACGCATCCACAGGCAAGTTCTCGGCCTACATGAACAACAGTTGTAGCTTTTCGCTAGAAGGGTCTTATCAATTGAAGTACGAGCCCACCATCAAAGGTTACATCTCCAAAGGAAAGCTTTCCAGTCTCGAGGGCGTGAGTGTGAAGCTTTTCTGGGTGTGGGTCAACATCATCGAGGTCTCCAGGGAGGGCAATGATCTCGATTTCTCGGTTGGGATCGCTTCCGCGGGGTTTCCGCTCGATAATTTCTTCGAGTCCCCTCAGTGTGGATGCGGCTTGGATTGCAATAATGTGCAAGTAAGGAAGCTTAGAACTAACCTGCTTGTTTCTTGTAATTAGTGAGATTTGTTGTAACATTTAGTGGAATTTTAACTTCAATTTATTGTTTAATTGTGTTTGATTAACAATGGTTGTGCCTATCTTTGTGATCAATTTTAGCTGTCATTTGTTTTCTAAAATGCGATGCCTGCTGCTTGTTGGTTCATGTCTTTGCGAATGAAATGATCTTTGCGTGATAGGAAAGTGATCGTCATAGATACTTGGATTTCATATTGTGATGTAGCTTTAGTTATAAGTAAAATATATGATTAGAGTTGTTTCTATTGTGCAAACTTAAATGTTCTCCTTATGTGCTATAATAAATCAACAGATGAGTTACATCGGAGAACCAATTGCACCCTAAAGTTTAGGTCTCATAGAGTATAGCAAGCATCGTGTTCTAGCCTTTTGGGTCCATATTCGTCCTTTGTGGTGGAATGTGTCAGTTAACTTTAAAGTGAATCAGTGTCCCTTAACTTGTTGGTAGAAGTTGCCAGTATGCTTTATTGACTTGAAGTCACTAAACCTGTCAGGGGCATATGTGTGTAACATTACCATGTCATGGTCTCCTTTCTAAATGGATGAGATGAGATTTTGATTTTAAGGAAATTCAGAAATTCTTGTCTTGTCACATTGTTCATATCCAATTGACAAGTAATGTCAGCCATCTCTGTACTTGTGATTGGTTCTGATCAGTTGTAACAAAGAGAGCACAAGAAAGGTGAAGGTACAGATTTTCGATCCATAACTGGTAGGTATTAGTTGTGTTGGTAGTATATGGGAATGCTAAAACTGGTCAGGGTCTTGAGGATCTGACGGAATGTCACACCAGAGTTAGGATAGTTAAACTTTTCTCCTATAGTTTGGGGAACTGCAAGCCTAACAATTCATGAACCCCAATTGAACAAAACTCAGATGAGTGGACAAGGGATAAACAGCGAGATACTCTCTATGCATTATATCCATAAACACAGAGAGACTCAGCAAATTATTAGCTGAGTAAGAAGCTTTTAGTTTTCGAATTTGTAGAACACCAGTAACTAAACAAATGATAAAGATCTCATATTGGTGAAGAAACTTGTGCTTCATTGCATCAAGCCCATAAATCTGCCAACTCCTAGGGAGAGACATGTCTTAAAGATTACCAGCATACAATATCCTCAATCCCTAGTGGCTAGAATGCTTTATACACACACACACACACACACGCATGCATGCACAAGTAATAATGAAATTGGATATAATCACCAAGCTTCAATGCTTGGGGTCCCCCATCTTTGATTTAGCTAATCAAAGTGGTTGAAATGAGTTGTTTCAGTCTAGAATTAGCTGCCAATTAATGAGTATGCTCAATCCATCTTATCTTTTAATGGCCAAACCATCCAGCCCTTTTAGTCAAGGCCTTGGTTATCTTCGCAATGCCAGACTCTCTCTTTCTTCTGAGATTCAACTTCCATGAGGAGCAACTGAGAGCTCTTCCCAAGCAGCCTTGAACTGCATCATCATCACCACCACCACCACCATCGTCACAAAACACCATCTTACCCTCCCTTTTCTCCTTCACCTTCTCCACGGTGTCACAGGCTTCCCACATTAAATCCATCACACATTCGCCCCCACTGGCACCATGCCTCACCGCGAAGAGCCTCCATGCGAGTGTCTTCTCGTATTCCTTCGCCACCGTATCCGATGACCCCAAACTCCCCTTCTGGTCCCGACACGGATCCTTCTCTTTTGAGGCCTCGTGCTCTCCACTACAGGCCGATTCTGGTCTTTTCATTATCGATGGCTTCTTCTCCCTTGCCTCTTCAACTTTATTGGATTCTGCAAGCTTACGTACATCTGGAATTTCCTGAAATTCTCTGGGTTGTTCATGGCCTACTTTCAATTGGAATTTCCTTAAACCAGATTGGTTTGCCGAAGAAGAAGAACCCAAAGTGGGGATGAAGAAAATGAAGGAACAAAAGAGGAAAGCTACATGAGAAGGGACTGTGAGAAGTCCAGAGAAGAGGATGAGCTGTAAAGAACATAGAATGAACAGTTCAGTCAAAATGAAGAGAAGGGTAGTAGAGGAGTGAAATTCTACTCGAGCTTGGTTGTTGGTGATGGTGGTGCTCACCACTGGGAGCGGAAAATGGGACATATTTTCCTCCTCAAAATTGGAATAAAGGGGTAAAAGGATTATGGGAGTTGGATGCAAGAACAAGACAGAGTAAGGAGAAATATGTAGTGGTTGCTTTTGCTCTATTTTTGGCAGTTTTGGGAAGATAATTCAGCTGCGTGGTTAAAGGGGGAAAAAAAAAAAAAAAAACCAACCATATCTGCAAGAAAGAAGCATTAATCCACCATTTATGTTCTTTTTTTTTCCTTTTTTTTGGTAATTAATCCATCATTTATGTTTCATCTTTATTTGTTCCTTTCTGCTGTGAAGATGATGCAAAGAGATAGTGGGTGTGGGATTTCAAATATTATTAATATTTATGTTGAATCATTGAGAAGACCAGAGATTTCAGTTTCGTGGTGTTTCAAGGCTTTATGCGTTCCTCAACTCCCCCAACTTAGATTTCTTTTCTTAAATTTCTTGCTTAATAAATGGCTGGCGGGGAATTTATGTGCTTTGTGAAACGTTGACTACCTAAATTAAATCCCCATTTTAGGGAAATCAGTGTTTCAACTTAACTTTTCCCAAGTCAAAATTCAGATTATGTTTTCAATTTAGATTCCCATTATGCTACCAAACATCATCATCTACGTCTATACCATTATAAAGGCAAAAAAATTTTTAGCTCTATCAACTAAAATTAATTTTAAATTTTAAATTTAAATTTTAAATTTTTTATAATTATGAAAGTTATTTTCTTAACCACTCACTTTTCAACTTTTCTTCCTATTCTTTCCACTTTTTTTTTTTTAAGTACATATTCTTTTTTTTTACAATTTTATATTTAATTTTTTATATTTTAATAAAAAAGTTGTTGAATCTATTTTATATAAATAGAAAAGAAAAAATAGATCCAGATACAATTATGGCAACTTCGCCCTTCATTAATCCTAATTGAGAATGGAAAATAAATAAATAATTGAAAAAAAATCTAGATTACATCAGTACTCCCATAAGTTTCAATAAAATTTCAATGTCTTTGTTAGGGTTTCAATTGTCACATTAATTATTAAATAAATACTAATAATTTATTGCATTGGTTACTCGAAGCAACCAAACATTAAACTAAGTCAAAAAAAGAAGGTATTTGTTTAATATATTTTCTTAAGGAAAAAAAAAAGAATAAGAAAATAAGTATGTTCGCAAAATAAGTATACCCCACCGTGTCCGGCTCTTGCTACCGAACGCAATGATAACAAATGGCAGGGCACTCATTTGCTAATATGAGCCAGCAGGAACACCCGGCACAATCTAGCCAGGACCCGCAGCCTCTTGCTATCGTACGTCACCCGCGCCATTCAGTCCACGGGCGTTGAAGGTTTCAACCGATTGAATCTTCCTGGCAGTTGAGAGAGAGAGAGGGGGGGAACGAGCAGCCCACGAATTCTGACGGAAAGAGACAGCATAAATATGTATAGAATCATCGCTTTACGGATTTGATCAACCGGATAAACAATCAGATAAAGCGCGTAGATCGATTGATTCATTTCTCTCCACAGAATCTTCTCTCGATTTCTTTTTTTTTTTTTTTGGGGTTTTGTTTTTTCCTGTTTGGGAGGAAGCGAAGTTGCGGAGGGGGAGATGATGAAGATGACGATGGAGGGGATGATGGAGAGAGGTGTAGTGGACGACATAATAGGGAGGCTGTTGGAGGGGAAAGGAGGGGGAAAACAGGTTCAGCTCTCTGAGTCTGAGATCCGCCAGCTCTGTGTTAACGCTCGCCAGATCTTCCTCTCTCAACCCAATCTCCTCCAGCTCCATGCCCCTATTCGGATCTGCGGTTAGCCCCCTTTCTCTCTCTCTCTCCCAAAATTCATTCTCGTTTAGAGCTGATTGTTAAGATCACCGAGAAAATTGAGAGAAGAAGAAACAAATTGTAATGGTTGAGATTTCTAGATCTGATTGCTGGAAATATGAGTTTTGGAGACCTAATTGATCGATTTAAGGTATGGAATGGCATTATTGAGGTTTTAATTTATATTATTCTTTTTCTTAAAATTATTTTTGCCATGGTTTAGAGATTTAAAAAGGAAACCAAGGGTTTCTATCTGATTGAGTTTGAGGTGATTTATTCTACAACTGTTCGAAATATCCTACCTGATGTTTTGAGGATTCTTTATTTTACTTGAAGCTGCATAAAATCTTCAGAAGCTAGCTGTAGATGTTGATTCGCCTTATTGATTGCAGCCTTAGCTATTATTGCATTGAGAAGGCTTGGCTTACTTCTACTATATATATATGTGTGTGTGTGTGTGTGTGTGTGTGTTATTTTCCATAGAAGCTAATGCAACCTTGCTGCTTTGCTTGTGGTTGAAACTTTGACAACCAATTTTGCAAGAAATGGAAGTGTTCTATTTACATTCACGATACATGTTAAAAGCCTATGAGATTTCTTCGATGACTGGATGACCAACACCCGAAACTGCAACTCTTGTATCTATTATTGCGGTTTTGCCAATAACAATCGCATGATGTTTTGAGTATTGGCATGCGCAAACTAAGTAGCTGCATCTTTATAGTCCAAGCCAAAGCCAAATCATGCAGTTTGTGCTATTTTATTTTCCTGCAATTCTGTCATTTTAGTCTCTAATATTGGATGACCTTTACAGGTGACATACATGGGCAATACCAAGATCTATTAAGGTTGTTTGAATACGGTGGGTACCCTCCTGAAGCAAACTACCTCTTTCTTGGGGATTACGTTGACAGAGGCAAGCAAAGTCTGGAGACAATATGTTTGCTTCTAGCCTACAAAATTAGATACCCTGACAAAATTTTCCTATTAAGGGGGAACCATGAAGACGCAAAAATCAACCGGATTTATGGTTTCTATGATGAGTGTAAAAGGAGGTTTAATGTTCGTCTCTGGAAGATCTTCACGGATTGCTTCAATTGCTTGCCAGTGGCTGCACTCATTGATGAAAAGATATTTTGCATGCATGGGGGGCTTTCTCCGGAATTGCACACTTTGGAACAGATAAAGGAAATTCAGAGGCCCACCGATATCCCAGATACTGGTCTCCTGTGTGATCTGCTCTGGTCGGATCCTGACCCTCAGGCCGAGGGTTGGTCTGAAAGCGATAGAGGAGTATCCTGTACCTTTGGACCTGATAGAGTTGCCGAGTTTTTGGACCAAAATGACCTTGACCTAATTTGCCGGGGTCATCAGGTAAAGCCAAATTGTTCTTCAGATACCAGAATTGAATCATCATTGGTTCGCTGTATTCGTACACTAGTTTGGTCCTGTGTTGGCCAATGTTCTTTTAGCCAAAGGCCATATTCCTCAAGCCGGTGGTAGATGACTTTATTTTTTCAGGTAGTAGAGGATGGATATGAATTCTTTGCAAAACGGAGACTTGTTACAATATTTTCTGCTCCAAACTATGGTGGGGAGTTTGACAATGCAGGTGCGTTGTTGAGTGTTGATGAAGGTTTAGTTTGTTCATTCGAGATATTGAAGCCAACCAGAAATAAATCATCTGCAAGTGGTTCTAACACTTCCAAGATGAATACGAGGAAGGTATGCACATTTCATTTTTCATTTCCTTCGCATGTTAAGCTTGGGATTTACATGATATCTATGGATGTTCCCTGTCAATCCTCAGAAGAATCTGTTCTTATCTTTCTTGTGTTTGATCGAACAGTCAGCTAGAGCTGGATAGGTTTTCGGAAGATTTTTCAGTTTAAGAGGGGAGAAAGCGAACCCAAGCCGTAACGCGTTCAAATCTGTTGTTAATTGAGCCAAACCATATCGCAACTCTGGGGATTGCTGATAAATGAATGGCCATAGGAAGTATTAGATGATGTGTACATTAGAAATGCAAGTCATCTCTTGTGCAGGACTAGAAAAAGTTTCGTTTTAGGCAGCTTTGGGTGAGTTCCTGTTTGTGCAAATAAGCCATCAACTCATAGAAAGTGTTTATTTAGATAGAGAAGGGCTTTGGCTTGCTTTTTGATAAAGTATGGTCACATACGGATCCTTGGATATGTTGGATTTTTTTTTTTTTTTTGTAATTCCTATGCTTAATAATATCAGCTAATCTTAGCCCTTGGAGCTGCTTGTTCCATGCTGTTTTACAAAATCACATTAACGTGACGATAAAAAACAATCAGAACGAACGAACAGAAGAATACGCAGGATTTACGAAAATCACAAGTCAAAATTTGACCGAAAGGATTTCACAACCAAATGAGTTGTGAGCTGTCCTTGACTCGTCGACAAGCACTAATATTTAATATGACTCTGACTCCTTATCCATACATCATTTATATTTAAATTATTTCACACTTGTGCTGCTTCATTGATCCCTTCGTTAAAGATCGTTTGATCAATTATTGGACATATCTTATATATTAAATATAATTTTAAATTAAATAAATTATTTATTTAAAAAAGGTAATTTTAAATAAATTTCATGAAGCGAGATTTATTTACACTTTTTGAAATCTTGAATGTAAAATGTTTGTGTTGGTCAACAAAATGTGGCCCCAGGAAATTTGTCTTACCACACACCCCGTGATCCCTAGATATGTCAGATAAATCCAATTTGTGGGATTAGAGACAGCTAACTACCTTTTCAACTGTTCACCAAAAAAAAAAAACTACTTTTTCAACCCATATTCAATCATTCATATTTAGAACGGCTTCTCTACTGATATTTTAGTGCTTATTCATTACAATAAATAATTTGATATATATTTATAATTTATAAATTATACACGCGCGACACCTCAATACCACAGCATCACATTTAAACTTAAGCCTCTGATTCCAATCATACTTTCTTGACTAACCTTTTCAAGCGGTGATCTGCTTTGTGGTGGGATTGTTAATTTCAAGGTATTACACAATACGCTTTCAATGACTACTCAACCCATTCTTTTATCATCCATTCTCACCATCATCCAAACACAATAGAGGGAGAGAGAGATAAAAAGGCTTTATTCCACTCTAACAAACTCAACAAGAAACCAACCCAGATGAACAGAAACAAAGATGCCTACTTATACAAAACCAAGTGCCATATCTACAACGATCATCTTTTCTCTCTCTCTTGCTTCAACAGATTAAGGAACATAAAACTCTCACACCATATAACATATATACACACACACACCCACACCTACATCATCACACACACCCCTACATCATCACACACACACACACACACACACACATATATATAGAGGTAGTCACAAAGTGGAAAAAACTTTTGACCATCGGATGGGGAAGTTGCTCATATCTCAGACATCATAAGGAGCAGATGGAGGGCTTCTGTCTCCATTTCCCTTCTCATAGGCATCTGATGTGGACCTCCGCCTGAATCGAAAAGATTGTTTCCCTCCTATCAAACAATTAATCAAAATAATTCATCCGCATTACCAAATCATGTAAATTTCACCAATCTCTAACCAATAGTATGAGCTACGTGCAGTGATGAACACCCAAGGGGGAAAAGACAATGGTTGACCATGCATATAACATAAGTCTGCTCGAAATATTTGGATTTTCACAGCTACATTTCGGTCAAGTCCACTGAAGAGCATTATTAGCGATTAACGATCTCTTCACTAGAAGAGATTCATAATTTTAATTTAGCATTAGCTAAAAAAATATCTTCACATCCTCTTAATGCCTATAAAATTTTAATCAATCAGCAGATCATATATATATATATATATATATAGAGCAGTTTGATGTTAAAACGATTCTAAAGAGCAGGTATTAGGCATCATATAGACATAGAGCTGGCTGGCCAGTAAAGCAATGAGCAACTTCATAAGCTTGTGCACTTCAAATGAAAATAAATTCACAAACATAGAACCGCAACTATATTACTGAATTTACTAAACATGGATGTCAAATTTCCAATTAGCAATTTTGGGTGAATCTCAAGCATTATTGGAGGCTGATATACATCATAAGTACATGGATGTCATTTTCCAATGAAACGAGAAGCAACAATAATGATAATGTATAGCATGGCACCACCCACCCACCACCACTGCATAGGTGGTATCCACCTAACCTGACCTACAATCCCCACATCAACATTATTGTCCATTGACGCACCAAAAGCCCCACAAAATGACAAAACTACCCTCAGCAGTGAGCTCTCAGAACTTCCTGGGCTGCCGAGAGACCCCAACTTCCCCGGAGGGCATCTTTTTCGCCATTTGGCACAAAGGCATGGGGCTATTTCGTCATTAGATTCTTTGTTTATTGAAAAAAAAAAAAACTGAGAACAAAGCTTACCGGAAAAAGGAGATACCGGAGAATCCGATCCGGCCGGAGAAACCGGTGGCGATCCTTTCTGATACCCCGGCGGTTTCACAATCATGATCTTGCGCGTAACCTTAATCGCCTCGTCGGAACCTCTTCCATCGCCGTAGGCTCTCCCGTTTCCACCGGCCGATTCTGCTCAAACACCATCCAAACAAACAACAAAGGAGAGAGATTCAAAATTCTTCATCAACTTCATTTCCCATTGTCCCTAATTTAGTAGATCTAGCCGAATAATCAGGTGTTCATTCAATCCTATTGTTCGTTTCACGATTCAAAAGCGTTTTGATTAGTAGTAAATCATATTGATTGAATCTCCGCCGTACCCTTGCCGGAGACCAAACGGGAGTTAAAGGTCGAGTACTTGCGAAGCTTTCCGAGGCCACTTTCCGGCGGGGGTCCGGCGACAGTATCATCCCATAAGTGGTCAAGAAGGCTCATGGCGCCCGTTTGCGTGCGGGGATCTAACGTTCACGGCGCAGAGAAAGAGAGAAAGGGAGAGAGTGGGAGAGTGTATGCAAGAGGAGTCTCGCTGATATTTAAGGACGATAAGGTCAATCTGAACCGTTGATCGAGATCTGACGAATCGATGATGGCGTGGACGACGGATCCAGAACCGCGTAGAGATAAGGCCGAGGTGACAAGTGGATCGTGACCCGGAGACTTCGGGGCGAAATGGGTGACGTGGCTCCTCCGGAACGGATAGGGAGGTCCTGTCACGTGATGGGAGTTGTCCCTTCGGAATCTTAAACTTCGAAAATACCCTTTACTTTATCTGTATGTACCTTATTTGCCCCTTTGCTTCTTTTATATTACGTGGTTGACCTTGGATCGTTGCTTCCCAAAGTGCCGGCGCCGGCGCCGAGTTTTTCGATTAACCGGCGTTTTCTCGCGCGTAATAATTGACGTTATAATCACTTTAGAACTTTCCTTAAACAGTCTCACGAGCAATAAAACTTTCCTTAACCGGCGTTGCGAGCAATAAATATTTAGGAAGTGTTCGCCATGTGCATACAGAATCACGCATGGGACGATGGATAGGATTATTCATGTGCCCCCCTACAAATAGTGGTGGGATCACTTTTAATTCTAGTTTATAGTTATTTGACAGGTGTGTTCTCGCATTAGATTGTAGCATTATATCACACAAATTTTCTTCTATAGTTTCATTTCTAAACCAAATAAATTAATGACTCTATTTTGGTATCATTTACTTTTATTCGGAAGATTTAAATATTTAAATAGTTATAACGGCTTAGATCAATCATTAATTTACTATATAAATGAAAACTTAATATATCATAAAATTGAATAAAAAATAACACATCGTCTTATTTTTTAATGTTTATTCATTCTGTACTCTTAAAATTTATAAAATAAACGTCAAAGAGTCATCATCTTAAGTGCTACAACAATCCCAATGTGGTACGTAGATTCATCGAGCCAAAAAATAAAAATATTATTGATGAAAAACATTTCTACATGAGTAAAAAATGAGTCATATCTTTCATAATTAAAAAAACAAAAGAAGGATAAAAGGAAACAATAAGTGAAATCTTATCCAATAATTAGAAAAATTCAAAACAAAATAGTGAAGGTCGCCGGAGTATTTAAGACTACACTGTAATTAAGGGCTGGTTACTAAATCCATTTTTAACTTTTCTACTTAAATAAATTCTCTTCGATAAAATTAAGCATGTAGTAAAAATTTTATTAAAAAAAAATCTTAACATAATTTTTCAAATATACCCATAAAAGCGTAAAAGCAGTTTTTCAGAAAAATTATAATTTTGACTTTATTTCAAAAACTAATTCTTTTAATTTCTCAAGGAGTCTTTGCCACTTAGTTCAATCTATCCAAATACTTAGGGCGTTCATTGTGTGGATTGACTGAGCCTATGAATAGATGTTTGTTTACTATATAGATAAGATACATTGTTTGGCCCACAGTCCCTTTGAAAGCATTGTGCTGGGCCCATTATTCCATGATCGGGTACTAGTTTCAACCATTACAGCGTGTTCGTGATAAACATGAGGGAAAGAAGAGAAAACAGTTAAACCTTCCCTCTCAATCCCTAGTTATAGGTGGGACGATGTAAGGGGGGAAGGTTGCAACTTTGATAGGATACCAATAATAATCCAAAATGTTAGGAAAAAAAAAAAGAAAAAGGATAAGATATAAAGGTAAATTAGAATTATAATCTTAAAGATTTATACTTTTTTTAATTTTCCAATGAAATTATTAACAAGAGAGACGTAAACAAATTATACATTCTTTTGTGAATAATGCTATTTGTCCAAAAAAAAGTAATCCCATCTAAATCATGAGTAAGTACGACGAAAATTTAAACATATTCTCTAACTTTGCTTGCAGAAACATAGAATCTTTTCTATTTTTCTTTACAAACTTACGTGGTGCCATTTTATCCGACGCATTTCAAAAAGTCAAAACTATTGGCCTGTTTCTACGTTTTGGGATTCTATATTACGCATTTAAAGATGGGAAAATTTTAGGCAACATAATCGCAAAAATTCAAGAGGAGTTGTCAATTTATGAATGTCACAATGAAATCCACTCACAATTGGATCAAACCAAACAGCAAGGGAAAGTGCTGTTTCATAACCAAACCCAACAACAGATTCACAATTCAAAAGCAATTCCACGCCTACTTCCCTAAGAGAATCGATCGCAGCGCTCACCTTACTATGGTATTTCTGATCTCTCTTCGAGACAACAGAGACGGCAGGTGCATTATCCGGCACCAAGAGGCACTCCCCGAGAATGGGAAACAAGTGGGTTGGGACAGCTCCTGAAAGTCCAATTTCCTTATTTTAGATGGCCTACACATTTATTTAGTTTGCGGAATTAACATGAAGTAAAAATGAAATGATTAAAACATAACATAATTCATAAGAGAGGAGTACACAAAGAATAACTATTCTCAAAAATCATCACAGTAAGGAATACCTATTAAAATAGTGTTTTTGATGCCCGTGAACCAAACTAATGATTATTCTAAATTTAGTCAAACTATAAAATAAGCTTAAACGATCATATGGTCCTTTAGATCATTCTTTGGAAAATTATTGCAAGCTCAAAGCTCAAACCTTCTCACATGGGTGCCGGTGGATTTGGCATTATCCATCTGACATAGTTTATTCGTATTGGTTATTCTAAGACTTTTATCGAAAAGGTTTATTTTGAGCATACAATCTTGTATTTACCGACTCTTCAAGCCTCCAACATTTACTTATGCTATTGAAATTTCTTCACGGGGAGCACAGATCTTGGGGGATATATATAATTGAATGCTATGCTTTATTTCATGTCTGTCTTTAAAGAAAGCCCACTCCAGGACTCCACCTATCAGAATCAATCCCTCTCTATCTCCCTCACTCAATGTATCTGACTGTATAATGTAGCAAAAGTGTATAAATGCACGAGGGGTTGCTCTTCTTCCTTCCCATGTCTAAGCTCAACTGCGATGAAGGCAAGGGGAAGTGTGGCATTGGAATTTCAGTGAGTGGGTAGCTCTGGTTGGAGAAGCAGGGCACGTGCAATTCCTTGGACCTTGCACGTGCTCTCCTTCTCCAACATGGGTTTCCTCACTCCTCCAACATGGCTCTCTCTCTCTCTCTCTCTCTCTCTCTCTCTGCGCTGAGCAGAGTTTGCCTGTGAATCTGTTATGTTCTCATGTATGTAATAATGTAAGTACATTTTTTCTAATATGGTTACATTCTTCTGTTCTGGACTATAGTGCATCTGTCGCTCCTCTAAACTTTGAAGTTGTTTTTCTTTCATGCAATTGTGCAGGAAAGAGCAATCAGAAGAAAAACAAGGAACAAATGAGAGGGAGTGTTCGCCTGTCCAAGAACAAAATTTGCTATAGATTACTGAGAGGGACGAGGTCTTCCTTTCCCTGGTTTGTGTTATTTTCCTACGTTTTCGATATCCCAAAGAAAGAAAAGGAAATTAAAACTCTTAGCCTCGGGTTGCAAGACTCTCGTCTTCATCATGCCGCAGCCTGACGGGATGTTGATGGGCTCAATTCCACTGGCTGATGCAAAGCAAGAAGAAATCATAATAATAAACCCAAATCTCTTTTTCTTTGGCTCGTAAATGGTGGTGTCGTGGCTTGTTCTGCAGTTGCGGATCATCGCTACTTACCATCAGTCGTCACAACAAGTAAATTGGTGCAGCGAGGGAAACTGTCCAATCCCCGAAGGCAAAGGCAAAGGCATGGCGTATGGTTTGGGGCTGCTTTTGCCTTACTGGTACGGCCAGTGAGTAGAGTGAGAATTGGGGTTTTTTGGCCTTAGAAAGTGGGGGATATTTTCAGTCTCCCCTTTCCTCTATGCCTGTCTCTGCAGTCTGTCGGTCTCTGAGGGGACAATATTAGATACACAACATTTACACTCTGCGTACAAAAGTTAATAAAAGGTTTCCAAAAACACCTTCACAGCTCATTTAGAATTGTACGGATGAAAATACCGACAACCAGTTCATTTTTAACGCAATGAAATAACTATTTCATTAGCATTCTCATTCCTTAGTCATTTTATTTTTACTATCCAATCATAATTTTATTCTACTTTAATATATTTAGACAGTTCAGCATGTAAAATTATTAGAACCAAACTCAAAAATAAGTTAAAAAATAAAAAGAAGAAAGGTCCAAATATCTAAAAAGGGGCTCAAAGAATTTATATTTGTTACATGACAGATACGGATACTGAAATGAAAATATTCCATTGTCATTACTAGTTAATTTCTATCTACTCTCAGAACTACATGATTATAATGAGTTATAAATTAAAAATATCTTATTTAAGACGACGCTAGATAAAATAGTCTAAATATAAAGTCAAATAGGTCCAAGTTAAGTCTTTGCTCCTATTTTTTACTTTACCCCAATCAGTTTTAAGAGACTTGGTCCTTGATTAAATTCAATTAAAATCAAGAGCCCCACTCTTCTCGTTTATTGTTTAGAATATAGAGAATCCACATGGGTTTCTTGCCCCTATTTGCATAAAAATACAATAGATGAAAAGCATTTGAACATTTTTCATTTTCTCGAACCAATTTGTACCACTATTGACTAATAACGGAATGAATTCACATTGATATCGAAAGAACTGGAATGATTCCCTTTTGTAGGAATCCAAGATATTATTTCACTAGATAAGATAAAACCTTATTTTTTAATTATAAACATTAAAGCGTGATTTCTTCGATGTCGTGTCAAATTAACATCGGAAAAAAAAATGTAGAATAATTAACCCGTAAGGAACGCCATTGTTGGTATCACTGTCAATATAAGCCTTGCTGCATAAGAATTTGATGCGACCACTTGAAATAACGCATGTATCCATCAACCACTATAAAAAAGAAACAATTTAGGCTTAACAGAGGTCACTTGGACCAGCAAGTTGGACCATTACAGGGCTCTAGTAAGTCTCTCAACACAGGAACTTCAATATGGCATGCATTAAAAGTAAGGTAAAGCATGCAAATGAACTGGTTAAGCATAACGTTAACTAATTATAATTTAAAAAGGATTCTGGAACACTTAACAGATAATCTTTTAACACAAAAATCACTCAATGATTTGCCAGAATGACCAAAGAGGATCTATCCCATCCAAAAGTAGTGACAAATCACTAATTGAGTGAACCAAATTTTAGATGTCCAATTTAACAAATTAAGCAACGCACGGGAAACATTGACCATGAGCATCACCCTCTTTTAAATGAACTATTTCATTCTTCTTCATCTCCCTCATTCTCAGCAATGTTGAAGTATCTCAATTCATAAACATTTCTATCTTTGTTGGAAGAAATCACCCGGAGCCAATCACGAACATTGTGCTTCTTTAGGTACTTTTTAGTCAAGTATTTCAGGTACCTACAAAAAGACATGCAAACAGAGACTAAGTTAAGGAACCACTAAGCAACAAGCACACTGAATGCACACAAACACAACACAAGTGCCCCCACTCATCAATAATGCATGGCCATTCAAAACAGAAAAGCGAATAACTCCTTTGCAAAACTAGAACGTCTTAGATTTACATTATTCAAATAAATCAACAGCTGCATCTGGAAAAGAAAATTTGCATTGCATTAAAATCAATTTAGCATGATCTGGGAATTTCCACCACAGACAAAACTTTAAGCTTTGACCACCAATCACTCTATCGAAATGAAAGGACACGACTATATACACCAAAGAGCAACACACTGATCATTATAAGTACTATGAAAATTACAAGTAATGGAACATATTAGAGACCGCAATTGTGCACCTAACATTACACAAACCATCCACTTGGTAGATGAGTAACATTGTGAAGACATAAGAAAATTAATTTTGTAATCGTATATAATGACTCTGCAAATAGAAGCCCTTTCAAGATAACATGATCTGAAAGCCGTGTAATACTGAACCTTAGCTCAGCTGTCCCACACAAGCAGAAGCCAAAGCAAATTATGAAATTGCGAGCCTTTGATGTGAAAATTGACAATATAAAGTAACAAGATCATCCCCCCGCCACCCCCCCCCCCCCTACCCAAATAAAAATGACAATAATCTGAACTAGGCAACCCGATTTCAACCCCAGTTGCTAACATCGCAATTACCACTCAGAATTGAACTGACATAAATCAAACTAATCTAAGTCCGAAATATTCACCATCCATAATGCGCAAGTTAAGTTTTAAAAATAGACCAAGGATGTGCATACTTTAGCTTTATCTATAGACAAAGAGAGCGAGGTAAAAATGGCAATTTACCGCTTAGAGAAGTTGCTGTCGGAAGTGACGATGATCTTGCTCTTCTCGCGAGTGACAGTGATGGAGTCCCCGAGCGCGCCGGCCTTGCCACCAACCTTGATGCGCTCCTGGAGGAACTTCTCCAGTGTAGCAATGTCCATGATCTTATCCTCCACCGGCTTCCCGCAGTCGATCGTGAAGGTCGCGCCCCTCTTCTTCGCCTTGGGTCCAACTGCGCTACCTCGACTCATCTTCGTTTACCCAAAAACCTCTGCATTGAAAATGAATCACAGAACAGATCAGATCAAACACAAACATCAGTTAGAGAGAGAGAGAGAGAGAGAGAGAGGGGCGATACCAGTAGCCGAAGAAAGGGGGTGAACAGTGGGACGTGGAAGTGAAATGAAGCGGCGCGGAAGGGTGAAAGGTTAGGGTTAGGGTTTTGTAGGTTGTTCAACTTGAGGTTTAGTGTCGTTATTCCATGCGCCGCTGGAGCCTTAGATCTCTTGTTCTCCCTGTTAGTCTTTAACACAAGGGTTTAGGTCTTGCCTCACAATAATTACTAACTCCGAGACAGCCCGACTTACGTTGCGTTTAATAAATAAGTTTAATTAGCATTTGATTCTAAATATATATTAAATTAATACTATTAAGATAATAGATGTAATATAAAATATTAAATTCAAATTTATCAATTAATTCAGACATGTAATTAAATAATTTTACTATTACATATATAAAATCTCTTATTACACCTCTTATTTAACCAGTACCAATTCAGCACGCATTCAAAATTAAAGGCTAATCAGACCTATTTATCAAATGCAACCTTAATTATTGGATTTTCATTTGACGCCGTTGTGTCATTAAATGTTAATATATTTTTTTTCCTATTTCTTTTCCATTTCTTTGTCCCTAAATGATCATTGAACTTTGACTCTGATTTCAAAATAATTACTAAATTTTAAATTGATGATCCATTGATCCATTTTACATTCGCATGAAAATATACGAACCAAAAAAAGAATAAATTGATGAATATTATTTACAAACTCCTTAGGAGCAAGAATATAGATCATCTGAATTTTAAAAAGTCATGAATTACATATCTAAATAAATGCCTAAATTACTTGTACTTTCAATTTTACTCTTGTTATTATATTTATTTATTTATTATTGAGTCATGCATTCAAATTTATCAATTAATTCAAATATGTAATCAACTGGTTTTATTATTACATACATAGCATCTCTTATTACACCCCTTATGTAATCAGCACCAATTCAACATGCATTCAAAATTAGAGGCTAATCAAACTTATTTATCAAACTCAACCTTAGTCATTTGATTTTCATTTGATGCCGTTGTGTCATTAAATGTTAATATTTTTTTCTATTTTTTTTTCCTTTTCTCTATCCCTAAATGATCATTAAACTTTGACTTTGTTTTCGAAATGCCTACTAAATTTTAAATTGATGATCCATTGATCCATTTTACATTCGCATGAAAACATATGCACCAAAAAAAAGAATAAATTGATGAATATTATTTACAAATCCCTTAGATGTAAGAATATAGATCATCTGAATTATAAAAAGTCATGAATTTATGAATTTGAGCAGACTTAACCATATCTTTAATTTGTCTCTTTATATTTTTTATAATAAATATTCAAAATTATTGAAATTCATAAAAGTCCATAAGCTTTTAAATTTGGAGGATCCCGATCGTAAGTGCAAAGAGTTGTTCTCCTAACATAGATGAAAGCACGTGATGACCTTTCAACTTGTACATATAGAGCTATGGTTAGGCATGGCAACCAGTCATGCTGAGTTGGCAAGTACACGTAATTAACAAAAGAATTGCATAAGTTATTTTTATTAAAAGCTGCTTGAAATAACCCCATCTATTTAAAGGGTTATAACCCTTAAAAATCTATTATACTCTTGAAATATAATTATTAGAGGGAGTAAATTAGTAATTTTAGGACTTTCTTTCCCAATAAAATGGATAATATAGCTATTGGAGGATGCAAGGACTTCTTAGGGCCTTCGATTCGAGTCAGGATTTGGTTCGAGTTCCAATTAGATCCATGCCAAGTTTCAAGTGAGATCGGGTCGGTTCGTGTTGAGCTCTGAACTTTATTTTGGGATTCAAATGGGCCAATTTGATTTGGACCTGATAAATCAAGCCATTTAATAAATTTTTGGACCAATCGGGCCTATTGCTTCGCCTAACTAGGGTGATGAGATGTGGAACCCAAATTTACTGTACTTTAATTTTTATTACTTGAATTATATACATATATGCATATATATATATATATATATATATATATGTATGTATTTAGATATATTTATAAAATTTTTAATTACTGATGATTAAATAATTCGCGCATAATGCGAATCTCAAATTTAGTTATTGTTAATCACTTAGAATTATATTTTCGGATAAGAGGAAATATTTTATTTTTCGGTTGATTTTAGTTATTTTAAGACCAATGAGCGGCCCCAAAATATGAGAAATTAAAACGTGAATTTAATTTCTTACCGATAGAGGCTCTCGAATAACATGCGCCGTTAGATCATAGCGTTCGGTTGTCCCATCTCCAGATGGACGGCTCCAACCCGCACTATATACTTCATCAGTTCCCAGCCGCATAAAACTCAAACATTCTCCGACGATCTTCTTCACCACGCCGCCCCGATATTTCCTCTTCCGATCGATCTGCGGAGGTTAGTTCGCAATCTCCATTTCACAGATCCAATTTTTTTTCCAGGCATTCATGTTAGATTAAAGATATGTTTCATGAACTTCTCTGTTGATTAGGGTTTCACGCACGAAACAATCGCCTATTATATCTTTTCGTTGTTTATCATGTTCATGTGTGTCGGGATCTTTTTTGGTTTGCAATCCTTATATGGCTGCGTCGAACTAGGGTTTTATGCCGCATTTGGAGGCGCCCGACCCCAGATCTAAATCTTTCTTGTTATTTGCAAGAGCTTCTTATGGAACCCTTGATTCCGAAAGTTTTTAATTATGTTTTTGAAAAAAATAGGGATTTATAATTTTAATCGATTTGTCTGATTATAAACAAGTCACATATTTCCAGGCAGGATGACTAGGCATGCAAGTCGAACACTCTATGTTGGCAATCTTCCTGGAGATATCCGCGAGAGAGAAGTAGAAGATATATTCTACAAGGTATTTTTTTTAACAGAGAAATCCAATTTCTATAGTTGACTGATTTTGTTGAATTTTATTCTCTTGTTTTTAATGGGTATAACTTTAGAATACCTGGAGGATTTTCTTTAATTTATAGTCTAATGGTTACATGTAATTTAGATATAGGGGTTGCGTGAAGAAAAGAGTTATGCTGAATTTTTATGCATTTCTATACATGAGAGTTCCCAAGAATAAACTATTTAGTTAGTTGCTTCTTTATTGTGCTAAAGTACTTTAGGGCATCTATATCTGTGCTGATTGTTTGTTATATAACGAGTTATGTGTATGAGAGGATTATTTTCCATGTTATACTTTCCTAAATATACTAAGATGCAATGTTTGCAAATTCTTGTGCTTGAGGAGTACCTAGGTGATGGGTCATTTTAGAGTATATTACAATTTTACTTTAGGTGCTTCGATCATCTAAAGCCAGTAATTTTATGAGCTGTAACTGAACTATGAATTACTTCTTTCCCTCTTAAATTATTTTTTGGGTGGGGTGGATGCCGGAAGGAAAGATGGGAGTAAGCTTAGTTCCAGTCAAGAATTCATTTGCATGTTATTAGAACTATAAAGGTCATAAAGACTCTTGGTTTGATATTGTTTGACACTTCCTGTGAATGATATTGGAGAAAGGAAGGAGCCGCTTTGTATGGGTTGGGTGTATGATCACTATCTTACATTGCCTCCCCCTTTTTTTATTTTCTTTCTTTTGTATTTTATGCAAAGGGACCATTTCCTTGATTTGGACCCAAGTTACGGAGAGCATTTACATTATGTTATCTGAGTTTTCCACACAGGATGATTGCATTGGATGAATTATGAACCTAGCATGACTTCTTTAACTACCAAGACCTGTTTCTATGCCTCCATTTTACTGTCTGACACATATCTGTCCATCGCTGAAGAAAATGATAGAAATATGTGGCCAAGTGGCTTTTTATTGCAGCTAGCCATAAATAGATGGAGGAGAGAAAAAAGAGAAAATAAATGTTGCTAGAAAATGATGTTCTTGTAACACATTAAACAGACGGACCCCATATGCAAGGCTTCTATCTCTGTGAGGATTGGATCATGCTAGTAATGATTATTTGAAGTAGGGGTGTATTTTTTTTGGGTAATTAAAAAAATTTCACTGCCGATTTACGGCTATCCAAAATTTTCACAACTTAAATATATTTTTACCCATTCCCGACCAAACTAACATTATTTCTGATTTTTCTTATCCAAGCAATTTTGATCACAAAATTGGGATATCTGAGTTACCCAAATAAAAATGTCCATTTAGAAAATTTGATGAGACTAATATGTACCCTGCCCCCATCTTATTTTTTAATATCTGCTCATGTTTATAGAAAATTTGAGTAAATAAGGAAATTCAACTACTCTAATCCTGGACCTGTGCATAATCACGGAACTTAGCTTGGAAAAACATCTGATCCTCAGCCAATTTCCATAAATTACTACCCTACTGAATCCCCCGTCTGTTGGGAAGTTTTTGGGGAAATTTGGATTTTCCTGAATTTTTTATGCCCCTAATTTGAAGCAAGATGGATAATGTTGATATGGAAGTGTGATGTGTTTTATGGTTTAGTTCTATCATTTTGACTTGGTCAGCATTGTTTTTGCCACTGCTTGAGCAAGAAGGCAACTCATATACTAATGACATGCATGATAGAACAACACAGGATGTGTTTGCTGTTGTAATGTACCTTCCCTATTCTGGATTCGTTTAGCCTTATAAACATCATTGTAGATGTGACACGGGTTTGTTGGTCAAGCAAAATAATGGGTATGATACAGATTATTGGTTGCTTTTAGCTTGGATGGCCTATTTGGTGAATATAATGTGTTGGACATGGTTACAAGTTTAAAACATTTTCAATTAGGCTGTGAAAAGAAAGGCAAACAGATAAATTTCAGTAGTGATTTTTATTCCCTGATCCTCATCCTTGTTTTTTATTTCTTATTTGGTGGCGGTCCTTGCAGTATGGACCTATTGTTGAAATCGATTTGAAAATGCCGCCTAGGCCCCCGGGCTATGCTTTTGTTGAGGTATGTTGAATTCTTACTTCTAATGGAGAATCTCACAAAGGTTTCTTGGTTATAATTATTTCTTATGGATGTTTTTAGGCATTTTTAAGTCTTAACTTCTGGTACTGAACCATTTTGTTCTGTTCTGCCTTTTGTGCCCCTCTTTTCATTTGCTTTCAGTTAACGCTTAATTCCGAGATTTCCTATTTGATGCCAGACACCCACCTTACTTCCACGCACTGATTTTTAAACGTCTAATAACTGTTTTTATATTGCAGTTTGAAGATTCTCGCGATGCAGAGGATGCTATGCATGGCCGCGATGGGTACAAATTTGATGGACATCGGTTACGAGTTAGTCACCATTCTAATTTACATTTGATATTATTTTTGTTGAACTATTGGTATGATTTTTTTATACATTTGGTATACGTTTTCTGCTGTACCAGATTTGTACTGGTACTGCAGCTTCCAAACAGACCTTATCCTCCGTGTACTGGTGTTCCATAATTTGGGGATTGGTCATGAGTTGGTGGTTTTATATTTTGATAGGTTGAATTTGCACATGGTGGGCGAGGATATTCATCATCAATAGACCGGTACAGTAGTTTTGGGGGTGGACGAGGATATTCATCGCCGATAGATCGTCATGGCAGTTACAGTGATGGTGGTCGTGGAATTCCTAGATACTCTGAATATCGGGGTACGAGCTCTCCTTATGCTTATTATTATTATTATTATTTTCATTTAAGATTTACCATGTCAAAAGATAGATATAGCATGTCAACAGTTATCTCATTTTGATTATTGGCCCCATGCAGTTATAGTGACTGGATTGCCTTCTTCTGCCTCATGGCAAGACCTGAAGGTAAGTTTAATACTTTTTCCTCTTTTGTCAACTTGTGCATGCTTGTTCATGTGAATAGGTGAGTTGTAGGAGTAAAACTTGACTCATTTTGTTAATTTAATGACAGTTGAAGTTGTTTTTGGGCTAATATAGCTCAGCTCAGATGATAGGGATTGAGGCTTATTTTTTATTTTTTTTTGTTGTTGTTGTTGTTGTTGTGTTGATAAAAATTATGTGGTTTGGTTGATATAGCCGAGCTCAAACTATAGTGATTGAGGCTTACTTTGTTGTTGATGTTGATATATATATTTTTTGAATTTTCTAGGATCACATGCGTCGAGCTGGAGATGTTAGTTTCTCCCAAGTGTTTCGCGATCGTCATGGTGCGTAAGGTTCTTCTTTGGTGTTTCACTTTCTTTTCTCTCTCCAATCATTTATTATGTATTATTAGCTTGAATGAATTCTAGGGCAAATGTCCTGATGATAGAAGATATTTCCATCTTGAGATAGTTTGATGGGATTTAGATTGGATTATGCTTGCCCTTTTCCTTCTATTTTTAATTTTATGAACTACTGTTTTCCTTTCCCTTGTATTTTAAAAATAAAGAATTACTTTTCCAACCATGGATAGAAGCAACTTGTTTGCCAAAAAGGGGAGGAAGGCTGCATACATTGAAGGGCCTCCCTCAATTCTCTTGGAAAATGGGAAGTTTGTGCACTAGGACCGAACCTTTAACCATGCATACTCTTCTCTATTTCTTCCCTGGTTTCTGTTTAGATAGTGGCCTGCTTTTCCCAGCAATTGACGACCTCAGCACAAAACTCCACTGATTAGATTCCCTAGCTTCACAGACCCCAAAATAACATATATAGTCCTTAAACTGTCTTTTTTTAGAGGGGTTAACAATTGGAAATTTTGAATTTCACAAGCTCCCGGGGGCTTCTCCCCATCTTTGGAGATCCTCACCTGTGATATTGATCATGGATGTGTACTATGGAATTCTGAATTATTCAATCCTTTGAGCCTTCTGTTTCTTAGTTGCATGGCTCATTGTACTGACCACAAACCACTATGACTTCTAGACCTGATGGAATTGTACTTTCGTTTGTTGTTGAAAGTCCTCACATCGAATTGGGACTATGTATTCTGATGCTTGAAGTATCCTGTTGGACTATTCCCCCATTGCCAATTGGTGTTGGCTGGAACCTTGACATGATATCAGAATCAGGTTCTGTCTGGTCCAAGAGTGGCCCAAATTATTTTTTTGCCAAAGAGTAGCCCAGTTACGTGGTACCCCATTCACGTGCAGTATATCAAGTCCCCTCAAAGGATTGTGACTAAGTATGTTGATGCTTCTGATGGTTGAAGTGCACTGTTGGGCTACTCCCCCATTGCTAATTGGTCTTGGGTGGAACCTTGACATTTGTCAGAATGTTATTAAGTACAGAGGCAAGCCTACCATAGTATTTTCCCATTTATGACATTATCAATAGACTTCCTTTAAGGTTAAACATGCATAATTCTTCTAGATTTAGTGGATAAGTGACAATTTTCCTGACAAAAAATTGTAGGTGTCTATGGAATTGTAGATTACACAAACTACGAGGACATGAAATATGCAGTAAGTGATCAAACTTGCTAGTTTGTTTTTCTTGTTGCAATTATTGCATTGTGTTTTGAGTTGGATCCTCAGACAATTAGCTGCGTTTTCCATCTTTGTTTTCAGATCAGGAAACTTGATGATTCCAAATTTAGGAATGCATTCTCTTCTTCTTATGTCCGGGTATTTTATGCAATTTTTTTTTTTGAATTTTTACATTTTTATATTTGGATCAGTATTGATAGTTGTTCGTGTTGTCCAGGTGAGGGAGTATGATTCAAGAAGGAGCTCATCGAGGAGTTATAGTCGTAGTCCATACAGGTCAAGAAGTCGAAGCTCATTGCGTAGCCCTAGCTACAGTAGCAGGGATGGAAGGTTTAGTGACGTTTTACCAAATTAGTTTCTGATGGTGTTGTTTGTATCAATATTAAATTAATGAGTACCGAGTTGCTATGGTGGGCGAGTGTCTGAGGGCTAAATATTCAGGTTTTTTCTTATCTAGGTCTCGGTCGAGATCTGTTTCCTTACGCTCCTATTCAGCTTCACCTCGCGCTGCTTCTTCAAGGTATTTTATTGCCCTTAATTTATAAATTCTTCTCGCACTTCTCATCTGATGTGAAGGATTGCGTTTTTTATTCATTTTTCAAACTTTACAATGTTGGCTAGCTTGTTTTTTGTTCTATTTCTTAACTCTGTGGTTTAACAGCTCTTTCATATATTTTAGTTTGGAAAATAATAATACCTACTGATGTGACTTGTTACACACCCACTTGGTTGTTTTAGGGCCTATTTGATAACGGCTAAAATAAGTTAACACAAAATGCGGTCACAGATTTTCAAAACCACTGAGCGTAAAGCTGCATAATTTTTCATTGAATGTAATGTAATCTCACTGCAGACTGTACACTGAAGACGGAATGCAATCAGTGGTGGAATTTAAATTTCTCCTCTTGAGCTGACTAGTTTACCCTTAAATAACATCAATAATCATGATTTTTACCTTTTATGACATCATTCTCCACGATAGGGTTTCAGTGGATACCTAAAGGCAAAATCTCAAGTAAAATCAATATTTACGATTTCTTCCTTCAGACAAACTGTTCTGTCACACAGTTCAATGGTAGATTTTCTGTCAACTTTTATCAAACACACTTCGAAAATTCAGTATTAAACTCTTCATCACTAAAAATTCAGTTCTAAAAGTTTTCACTGCCAAGTTTTGAATTTTATCAAACAGCCCTTTAGTCCCATTTATTTGTGTTGTTGGGATTGCTTCCTCGGTTGGTGTCAAAAGTTGCTGCAAATTGTTGATGTCCATGGCATTGCTTTATTCGGATATTTCCTAATAACGAGCAACCTACTGTTCTTTTGTGTATTTCTTTTTCCTAGCTTTTCTTTTTCTTCTTTCCTTTCTTCTCAACTTTTTCTTGGGCTTCCACTTTTACCCTTACATGTTAACATCACATATTTTTCCTTGAACTCTGCTCTTGTTCTTTTGACGACAGTGTTAACTTTCGTTAAACTTGATTTTTGGGCTATTGTTGTTTTTGTCATTATGCATTGCCTTGAATCCCATTTTCCCTTTAAAACTGTGTATTTTGGATGAGGAAACAAACCCCTCAGCTCCCCCTCCCCAAAAGAGAAAAAGGGCATGCTCTCGGTTCCCCATTTTTCATGCTTGGTTTATGAGAAGTTTGCTGTTCCCTTGTTTTCTTATAGATATGGCATTTTTGCGGAAGTCTGGGATTGCATGTTAGGGACATGATGGGACATGGTGCTCTCATGCCTACAACTCTTTCGGTTGTGGAGGTACGCCGTTTTGCCAAGGAGCACCTTGAAAAAAATGTAATGGTACATCACTTCTGTTGTGTTGGCATGGGGAAGCCCACAGGTGCTAGACTGGAAAAGTGAACACAGTGGGTTGCAGTTCCAAAGCTGGATTTGGTGAAGTGTTTTAAGTGCTACTGGAACCCTGCCCCCACAAAGCTACTGGAACCCCGCCCCCACGATCAGACAGTGGTATAAACTGACTTAAAATTACTAACAACTTCACACTAAGAAGACTGACCTCTGGAATCTTTTATTGTGTCTTGCATTCTTTAGGATAGTTGCTGGTCTCCTCTCCTTTAGTGTTGCATAGGCTAGTATTTTAAATTTGTCTGCTTCTCTTCTCTGACAAGGCTAGGTTCTCATCAAGGTTTTGGGGGCCAAGGCCTTTTTTTTTTTTTTTTTGTCACGAGGGTGAAACATATTTTTATTTGGGCTATAGGGCTTTCTTTGCTCAATGCTGCAAAAAAGGTTATGGAAATTTCTTTATTTTGATTATTGCCATTCTGTTTGTAAAATTGGTGTGAAGCCAGCGCTACTGCATCGGTACCCTGTATAGTTCAATCCCTGGTGACTTATTTTCTTCCTTTTGGTTATCAGAACTCTTGTAAAAAGGCTGATAAGCATTCTGGATAATTAATAAGTTGTTTCTCATACTTCTTACAGATCTCAATCCAGATCCAGATCCAGATCCATGTCTCTACGGCCATCTGTGAGTCTCAACCTCCTCTCACTCTCTTCCCTTTATTTGTTCGAACAAATGGGTTAACGCTGTACTTGGTATGCCTGTGATTTCTTGCTATATTGCCTGTATATACTAAGCTCAAAAATTTTTGCAGCATCAGCGCCAGAAAGAAAGGAGTGTAAGTCCAGGAGAACGCCGCTTTACCAGGAGCCTGAGTCGTTCTCCTCTACCTTCTTCTGTATGCTCCCTTCCCAACACCCCCCCCCCCCCCCCCCCCCCCCCTCCCCCCAAACAAAAAAAAACCCCTCTTTATTGTTTATATAAGTATAGATTATTTAAATTTTTTTTAAAAAAATTCATACATCGTGATTGATCCTTTTTAAACTGGTTTTACCTTGTGTTGTGATCAACAGGAGAGGGCGAATTGAAATATTTGATGGGCTTGAAAGCGGTTGGAGAAAGCTCATATATGGCAGTGCATCTAAAATCTTTGTAGCTGAGATTCGACTCTTTGCTATTGAAAGTTCTAGCTGTGTATGCATTAGGCTATATTTGGACTTAACAGTTCTCGTGTGTCTCTAAAATCCTTGGAGCTAAGATTGGAACCTTTACCATTGAAAGTTCTAGCTGTGTGCGCATTAGACTATATTTGGACGTAACAGTTCTCGCATGCTCTTTCATTTTGCATTTAGTTATTCCATGAAACTTAAAACCAGTCTATAGGCTGTATTCTGACTTTGTTTTGCTGGACTCTTGGCCCATTGAGCCATTGAATTTTTTATGGCTGCGTTAATGTGTTGTGGATTTTGCGTCAGGTTGCTCTCTTTACTGCTGTGCAATTGCCATAAAAATGCATGCGCTAGTTGAATGTTAAGCAACGAGAAACTTTATTTTCAAAATTATTGTTGTAGGTGTTTCTTTAATGTTTCTTTCCCTAGCATATTTAATATACAAAAATTTAAGTTAGGTTGATCTTGTCTGAGGCCCGCCCAGGCCCATAATTTTGCCGGTGTTGGTTCTTGATGGGTTGAAAATTGTCCTTTTCGGGCTGGAAATTGGTCTTTTTGGGGTGAAAATTCGCCTTTTTGGGCACGAATTTGGCCTTGGTGGGGTAGACTAGGGTCTGATTGGGCCAGGGTTGTGCAAAATGGACCTTTGTCGGAAAGAGTTGGCCAGGGTGGAGAGTAAATTGGGTCTGGTTGGCATCGAATTTGGGCCTTGATGGGTTAGAATTGGGCCCTTGTTGGCACGAATTGGGCCTCAGTGGTTACCTGGGCCTTATTTGGCATGAAATAGGCTGGGTGGTGATGAAACTAAGCTTCTGGGCTGGAATTGGGCCTTGTACTGTCAAACTGGGCCAGTGGGGACAAATTGGCCAGGGTGGGGACAAATTGGGCCTTATTGGGCATGAATTGGCCTTGATGGGTTGAATTGGGCTGGATCGGGGATAAAATTGGGCTGGATGGGATCGAACTGGACCTTGATGGGCTATAATTGGGCTGGGTGGTTAAGAAATTGGGCCTATTTAACTGGAATTGGGCCTAGTAGAGTTGATTTGGGCCAAGGTGGGGAAATTTGGGCCTTTCTCAGATTGAATTGGGCTTCGGTATTTTTGGGATTGAATTTGGGCCTTGATAGGAGACGATTGGGCTTTCATGGGCTGGAATTGGGCCTTGATGGGTGAAATTGGGCCTGATGGGCGGGAATTGGGCTTAAGGGCGGTGAATTTGGGCCTGTTGGGCCTGATTGGGCCATGGTGGAGATCAATTGGGCCTTCATAAATTGAACCAAGGTGGGTGTGATTGGGATTGGATTTGACCATTATGTGCAGATTCAGTCTTGTGGGGGACTGAATTGGGCCGACATTGGCATGAATTTGGCCTTGTTGGGTTGGATGGCGATAAAAACTGAGCCTCTCGGGCTCGAATTGGGCCATGGTGAAAAGAAGGGGGGGGGGGGGGGGGGGGGGGGGGGGGGTACGGGAGGGGAGGGGACGGTAATTGCATCTGATTGGGAGTGAATTTGTATCTCGACGGGCTAGAATTGGGCGTGGGCGCAAATTGGGTCTCGGTGGAACGATTGTTTGGCATGAATTGGGACAAATTGGGCCTCATTCTTGGACAGTGGAGTCTAATTTTTTAATGGATGAGCCTAAAATGGGGCACAAACTCGGCCAAATTGGGTATGCGACGAGAAAGTTTGGGCCTCATTGGGATTATATGGGCATCATATTAACCTGAATTCAGAACAGATTGGCCCTGAATTGCACGCACGCATTGGTTTAGGCTTGCCTATAGGCCCTAAGCGGGGAGACACTGGACCCAGTCATTTGTTGCCAATGTTTCCCATGGTGGGACTTTCCTTTGGCGTGGATGGCAAATAATGGTGCTGAACAGGAAGTTTATTTGGTACCGAGGACGCTCATACAAGCCTTGGATATCTACGGGACTAGCCTATTCAAGACCATATGAGTGCTGCGACCTTGAGCAGACCATTTAGCTTCATCTTATTAAGGCTTATTTCAGGCCTTAATTTCTGCCGACCTCCAACTGCCGGCATTATGGACAGTCATATTACATGTCTGTCTCATATTTAGGCCTTTGCTTTCGGCCTTTCTTTTTTTTACTTTGTAAAAATGGGATCTTATACTTACTAATAATAAGCCTTTTTGAGGCATAGACAAACACTAACAGAAAGCCAACAACTACATAACAAAAGATTATATGCTGCAATTTCTTTCCAGGCGAAGAGGAGAATCATAATATGCTGTTCTCGAAATTCCTGCATATAAACATATAAGCAAAGTCAGTTCTTATCATGAATACATGAAACAAATGTGAAATTAGCAAGTCCTAACTAGTCGCCTTGTACCGCCATAAAAGATCAATCATACATGCATGTTCAACTTCCTAAACCACAATAAAACCTTCGTTTTTGTAGCTAAAAAATATTAATGGATTTAATAATATGTCAAAGTGAATAACCAAGCTAAAGCTAAGTTAAAGTTCATAAGCAAATAGACATTTCATTAACAGATCAAAATGAGCAACCAATGAATAAACAATTTTGTAAGCATCATAAAATCCTATTTGCTCATTTTGTTGAGTTTTCTAGACTCCAAAGATTAGGGGTCACAACTTGCAACAACAGTTGTTCACACTATTGAACCTAGTGCTCTAATCACAACACCAGCTTACTGTTCAAAGTTCTCTAACCAAACTCCTAGTAAAAATACATTTTCTTTTAGAACAGAAAGCAAGTCATTGCACAATGGAAGTAATTCCAATATAAAAGAGGTTCAATACGTACACCATGTACAATATAAGTTTATAAATATAATAGATTGAAAAATTATACAAAAGAGCTTATTATACAGCATGACCTACTATCGTAAAATCATAGTTCCATGGGGTTTGGAAGCGGAGGTCGAAGGGGATTAGATCACAAGGGGCTTAGGGATGCGTATGGAGAGAGGTGACAATTAATGCTCCCTTGTTCAAGAAATGACAAAGAGCTGCTATTTGAACTGACACCGGGGCTGGATGGAAATCATGGGAATGTTTACAGTGCTTGCTTGATCATTACTTGTTATATGTAACATGATATTTTTGTTGCTTAATGGGGTATATATCAGTGTAATAATCTATTCCAGTAACATATCAAATGTTAGTATATTAACTAAATAATTTTCAATTAAAGGAAAAAAGAATATTAAATAATTTTCTTGTCTTGCTTGTAGTGGATCATCATGCATTATCTTTATAATGGTTCGGTGGTCAATAATGTGGATAGTGTCTCTCTTCCTCTCTCTCTTTCTCTAAGTTCAAGTATCATCATCCAACTAATACTCTCCTGTTATTTATCTACTTTTGCAGATAATTGAAGATGCATAATCTTTGGAATGAATTTCATGAAAAAGATATGGCCAGCAAACATTTTCCTGGATGTAGAGAATAACAGGACCACTGCTGGTAAAATGAAACTGTAAATCACATTTTGGATACAAATACACAGCAAAATGACATAAAGTAGAATTGCAAATACAAGCATGCTGCAAAAACCTATAAGTTTTAATGCTTATAAGTAATCACAAGCTAATTATACTATACACTAAGTATTTTTAACTTAAAGGCAACAAAAATCCAACAGCCCCCATCCATACGTTCATGAACATACTAAATGTGGATCTAATTAATACTTTCTCATGGAATTAATTTCTAAATAATGCTGAATGGGCAAATCTAGGTACCTGATCATGCATAGGCCCTGCCTGAGCATAAAAACTTTCGGTAATGGTGTAAGAAAAGCCTTTCTTTATGTAATGGACCTCCATTTGCCCATTAGCATCCACCTTAATCCACTATTCAGATCCAATTTTACCTAACAAGCTGGCAATATGAAGGAGAAGAAAAATTGTGAAAGATGTAAAGAAGTATCAAAGGCCAAACTCTACCAAAAAATAAAAGATAATATCAATGACATGGAAATAACTTCATAAATATAAGTTTTCTCACATGACTATAACCCTTTCATTGGTTTGATTAGAATAAACACTCAATAAAAGTTATAAAACACTAAATGTTGCACAACAATGCAAGCAATAAGAATCCAAAGCTAAAGCATTCAGCACTTCAAATCACATCAGACAATAATGTGGGCCAATCCTCAAAATTCTAGCAAGAATTTATAAAAATAAGTTTTAAAAAATTGACTTCTCTAGGCAAAGGTGGATGAACTCCACGTGAAATCAACAAGGAGCCTTCACAATCTTCCTCAATTTCCAGGGAAGCTCTGCTAACATATATCTTAAACACTTCAAGCTTCATTTTACTGCTGAGACAATGTTGGAAGGAAAAGGAAAAAAAACAGAAAATCAAAGCTTTGAATCATCAATAGCCCTAAACATCAGACCACAGGGGAATAAAAGACCACAAATTTATTTTATATATATATATATATATATTTTTTTTTTTTTTTATATTTTTTTTTATCGGTAAAATTTATTATATATATGCATGCATATGTTATTCAGAATGTACAAGTAAGGATTTTGTAAAGTATTTGTCTGACAAAAGCTATCCTTGAGTGTATTATGAAATCTTACAAATCAAGATTTGATTTGATCAAAAATTAAAAAAATGATTTTTCGATTCACAATCCAATTCACAAGTCCAAAAAAATGCACATCATAAATACCCCTCGCAAATCATATAACCACATATGAATAAAGAATTCAAAGAATCACCATATGATCAAAGATACCCAAAAAGGAAAATAAAACCTCCCTGCAATCATGCCAATATAATTTTTAGAAAATCATAAAACCTCTGAAAATCTTAAATGGAAATGGCTTACTTGTGCCCTCCAAGATGGTACACCTTCTCAACCTCCTCAAATTTCTTGATCTTCTCTTTGTAGGGAACATATGCCTGGTAAAATAGAGCTCGTGTCATCCCAAATTACAAAGCACCCAGATCGAAACCATATTAGATTCTGATGAATCAACTAAAATAACTGCAAAGCACTTATAGTCAGCCAGGTAATCAAGTCTATTTTTCTAGGATTCCCAATGATAACATGAATCGTTGTTATTTATGTTTTGGACAAAGGAGAACAAGATGAAGCAGAGCACCAAAACTCTTGTACGAAAACAGAGAACGAAGACAAACAAAATGAAGGGATTGATCGGCATCTTGGATTACCAACTGTAATCAAAAGTGAACATACCACAAGTTGTTCATGTAGAGTCGATCAGACCCAAAGGCCTGAGCGCATTTCCTAAGCAACTGAGGCAGCTCCTCCAAGAAGAAGCTGAGGGAGAGAATCCCATAATGATTGGAGGTCTGTTTATTCACAAGTCAGTTAAATTACATTAACATAAATGAGCAAATACACTTCAAAGGGAGCAGAAAAAGATTGGTGGCCTGTTTATTCTCATAATGATTTCCTTGTGTGCTTTCAAAATGTTGTTATTTGGTCCAAGGCTGGAAGATTATAGACGAACATGGTTCTGAACTTGCTAGACACTTTGATGCACTCATGGGAAGACACGTTTCATAAAAATAAAATGAAGATTCTACCAGAAAAACAAAACAATACAACACAAAAACTCCATGTCACATTTATGTTGCTGAAGGCAGTCAAAAGAAAGTTTCTAAAACAAAACTGCTGCAGGGGAAACATGAAGTTTGAAGAATTAAAATGATCTTATCAATATTTACCTGTAATGACCGACAACAAATGGATACTGAGAAGCTCCTGCTGTTCGAACATCAGAACTGCCCCTGCCCAACGTCTGTATAAAGAAGGATTGAGGGTTGATCGGTTCCAGAAATAAGGCTGCTGTGATAATGAAGTTCCATGGTTGGAAAAGCATAAGACGTAGGTACATTGCTACTCACTGGTGGGTTATTCATGTGACTACTGAAGTTGGGACCATCTGAAACACTTCTGCCGGAATTTAATAATGAGGAATGGGTCGGCCCAAAATAAGCACTGTATAGCCACGGATTTGTAGCCAATGAAATAGCTGCATCTTATCCAAGTAAATCATGGTCTGCACCAAAGCATAACTGTATCAGTATATTTGGCCAAAACACCTCCCTTCACCAGAAGATAAACAAAAAGTTGCTTGGGGAGCAAGCAAGAAATAGTAAAACCTTACATGCAGTTGATGAAAATTCAACTTCACTGCAAAATTACAAACATAACATGTCAAGGAAAGAATGAGCAGTATAATAGAACATCAACAGAAAAAAAGCAGACGAAATTAAATAACGAAAAATCTAGCTCCTCAATCCCCCTCCCAAACAAAATAAGTTAAATTAAAAGCATAAAATTTTAGAATATGCAATCAATTAACCCAAACTAATATTAGCACAGGCATAATGGCGCAGGCCTAGGTCACTGTTTCCAATGTTATTTAGGACATCATCCAAGAAAGAGCTTGAAGATCCCAAGAAATTACAATTAAATAAGGAAATAATATTTATATTTGGGCATTTGCTAGCAAGAACCCTACATTCACTTCAGGAAGTAAGTACGAATTTCAGCATAGAATGTTGATAGCTAAGCCCCATGTTTTCCTCCTTTGCATTCATCAAACCAAATGACCAATGGCAATAAAAGACCACCATTATGTAATGAGAAAGCACGCCAAGGGCATGTGGTCTTTGTAAGTGCAAGGTTCAGAATGTTTGGTGCATATGGGCATTTGCTAGCAAGAACCATACATTCACTTCAGGAAGTAATTACGAATTTCAGCATAGAATGTTGATAGCTACGCCCCATGTTTTCCTCCTTTGCATTTATCAAACCAAATGACCAATGGCAATAAAAGACCACCATTATGTAATGAGAAAGCACGCCAAGGGCATGTGGTCTTTGTAAGTGCAAGGGTGAGAATGTTTGGTGCATATGTATTAACTTGTGGAAAAAGTAAGGTGACACAGCCTACCAATATAAAAAAATGGCAAACTTACATTCCCCGTGCCATTTATTTGTATTAAAGAGACATAGTTACCATAATGCGCCTCAGCCTACAAACTATCCCTTCACACAACATTCCTTGCACAATTATTAGAATTTGAAGGGACTCTTCCTGCATAGCCATGTTCATCACGTGGCCCTCTGTTGACTGCGATTTTATTAAGGAAAGATCTTGTTTCTTTGGTGTTGTAAAAGGTTCTTAATTTCTGAAGCGTAAAAATAGCAAACATGCACCGAAAGACAGTACACTATCTCTTAAAAGAGAACTATCAGTCATAATATTTTTAACCACATTGAAAAGGGCAAAAAAAGAAAGAAAGAAAAACATAAGCTTTGTCTAAGATTTACTTGAAAGACAAAGGGAGGTGAGTTTATCCACTAAATGGGCACCAATGAACTCCAAAGAACAGCACAAGAAACTCAATGTCAAAACCAGATCAAATTGGTAAACGGGACTTGAGAAAGATATTCTTCGACTTTTGGCAGCTTGATAGTAAAAGAGGAACACTAATCCTACAGAGGGGCTCAGTGAAACATGAGTCCTACAAGATGTTACAGGGGTGCAGTATCAAAATATACAAGAATTTTATCTGTTTCTAATGCACACACACACATAATAGATTCACAGCTACAAGCTACTATATGATTTTGTGTGTTCCATTGTCCAACAATCATGTGAGACTCCCAATTCTACACTCAGGTCAGCAAAGGATAAATTACATATTCAGTTATCCAGTACACACTTTCCAACAGGATCACATGTTAAATATACAAAAAAACATTCCCCCTCCCCCCCCCCCCTCTTCGGGGGTGAATACGTCATGAAATTTATATCTAGTTCCTTCAACAGTCCAGATGAACTTAAGAATGTTTCAACTAAATACTAATTTTATACACCCAATCAATTGATGCGCCCCAGTACATGTACATATTCAGCCTACCACAAGAAATTTTTTGCATCCTCACTACAACAGTAAGCAACTAAAGGCCATGATATAAAGAAAAAGCATATTAATGGAGCTGTGAGATTGGAGTTCATGCATAAATTCGAAGGTGCAGAACTTTGAGAAAAAATTGCTAGTAAGTAGTTATGCTAATTCCCTTTCGCAAACGTCCAACAATACTTGATCGTCTATCCTTCATGACTTCTTTTATTAGATTGTTAGAGCAACATATTCCCTCTGATACTCGCACTTGACCCCTTCTGAAAATTTATTACTACTCCCTTTCTAATTTAAGTGCTACTTTCCTGGTTAATATTTATTCACTAATCATAATTCACCGACTGTTTCAATTTTCACTAACTCAGAACTTCAGCACCTGAGTTTTCTGCACACACACAAACACCAGTATTTATTTTATTTTATTTTTCAGAATTGGGTTGCCCAGATCCACGGAGGATGCGATTAATCCCCAAGAGGAACTAGAGCAGCCCCTCACCCCAGCTCACAAGTAAATCACAAGATATTATAAGTCGAGGGAAGCAGGAATTGAACCTGGACATGACTCACCTCAAGCCCACACCTTCAACACTCAACCAACCCCAGCGGGACACAAACAGCAATTTTACCTTTCCACTTTCAATCAAGTACCAAAATTGTTGCCTTAACAAGACATTCATATGTCTTCAACTTACTACAAGTGTTTTCCTTTTTCTATACTACTTAATTTTCCCTAGTATTTATTAGCTAAGCAATCAAAGCATTGTGCAAGCTCACAAGTGTAACTACAAGCTACTTGTAGATTTGAGGCTTAGCTTTTATGATATAAACATTGATAATCTGTAACGCAGCTCCCCACCCCCCAAAACACCCCCCACTGCCACCCCCACCCCCAAAACCAAAAGTTCTATAAAAAAAAAAGAGCTTAAATTATGAAACATAAACTTCTTGAATATGCAATCAATTACCCCAAACTAATATTAGCACAGGCATACCTGCGCAGGCCTAGGTAGCTATTTCCCAAATTTTATTTGATACATCATCCAAGTAAGAGCTTGAAGATCCCAAGAAATTACTATTAAATAAGGCAACAATACTTAAGCATTTGGATACAAGACCACAACTTTCAATTCGGGGAGTACGTACGAATTTCAGTATGCAATGTCAATAATGAAGCTCATATTTTCCTCCTTTGCATTTATCAAACCAAATGCCCAATGCAAATATAAGACTACGAGTATGTAATGAGGTGAGAGAGAACGCCAAGGCATGAGGTCCAATGGCATCTCCTCCCAGTGCAAGTGTAAAAGCAAGAGGAAGGTTGCAAGTTCAAAACCTATTGGGTACGCGTATATTTCCCTATCAAAAAAAACAAAAAACAAAACAAAACCTAATGAGAGAGAACAGCCCACCAATAAATAACATAACGGCACATTTCGATTCCAGGTTTTCTGACCTCACAGCAACGGCCCAAACTCATTCTCAAACTAAGTATTTATATTAAAGGGCCATAGTTCCCAAAAAGCGCGCGTCAACCTCACAAATTATCCCTCCATACAAGTAAGATCTTGTTTTGTGGTGTAATAGATGCAGGTTCTTAATTTCAGAAGCGCAAACTCCTACTTTTCCAGCATCCGACAGAAATGAACATAGGGCAATAGAAGCAACATCCAGATTCCGACTCCTACTTTTCTCGTTAATATGTTCATCAAACATGAATGTCGAATTGAATCACGAAATTATACAACTGGGAGTACGGGACGCACTGAATAACCAGAACTCAACTGTATCGATCAAAACACGGTAGCTATATTCTAGATTGCAGTTTGACTCACCGAGATGGAGTTGGTGATCGCACTGAAGCTTCGCCAAAGATCTGTTCCCCTTATCCATGACCGCCTGAAATCGCAAACGAACAATGGGGAGAAAATTTAGGGCTCCATATAGATTGTTCGGACTTCAGATATGTCCTCGCGACCAAGACTCTCTCTCTCTCTCTCTCTCTCTCTCTCCCACTCGCAAGTCAAAGACGAAATTAACCATCGACCATTCAGACCGACGTACTACTATATGGGAATTAACTAGTGGGCATTAATACTCTTAATTAGTGCCTAGAAAACCTAATCTCCTCAAAAATAGAAGGAATAAATAAATAAAAGATAAAAAAATAATCTATGCATATATATATATATATAGCAAAAACTAATATGTAGAAGGTGTATATAAGTTATATGCAACTGTACCTTACAGTGTTTAAAAAAAATACACAAAATATAAAATGATGTTGTTTTAGGTTGGCCTTTTTTTTTTGTGCGTGTAATTAGGGCTGCAAATGAGTCAAGCCGCTTGTGAGTGGCTCAAAGCTCGACTTGATGAGGTTCACGAGTACAAGTCCGAGTTTGAGCTTAGCAAGTTAAACCAGCCAAGCTCGTGCAACCATCGGCTCAACCTGTTAGGGCTTGTTTAATGAGGCAATCAGTCAAATCATGATGCAATTTCATGTCGAAAAGAAAAGAAAAAAAAAACAGAGAAAGGGAAATAAGTCTACCATAAAAGAATTCATACATTTTATTTTTCTTAGCAGATGGATTGGGTTTCATATTATGAAAGGTCATCCTATTTTAATGTTTATTTATTTCAAGATTAAATTACTAATGCTTCTTTTTATAGTTCATTGTTTTAATATATAAAAATGAGGTTGGCTTGAGTTTAGGCTCATTTCAACTTTTTAAACAAGTTGGCTTGAATTTGGTTCAATAGTTCACAAGTTTTAAACAAACCAAACTTCAGTAGCTTAATAGAAGCTTCAGGTGAGCCAGAGCTCAATTAAATTTTACAACACAAACTTGAGCAACCTAAAGCTTGGCTTGGCTCATTTGTAGCTTTATGCAACTACCATACATGCAACAGCTACACCAAATACAAGATATATACATATAATAATAGACGGGTGAAGCTATTATGGCAATACATAAGGCTCAATTTTATCATTTGTCATATTCTATACTAATTATGATACGTGTCATGCATTTAATAATCCTATTTAAACTCTTTGACTTCAATGTTTATATTTTTCAATTACTTATCTACAATTACTAATAAATAATTTCTAAATTACATTTAGCATATGATCTAATTATATATCATTAGATTCATTTAGACTTCTGAATTTTTGTTCCCAAAAAGCACGTATGTGGCATATGTCACATCCTCATTTTTGTGAAATTTTTTGCTATAAACATGCTAATGAATTATTCACTTATTAATTTATATTAATGAACCTTACTTTCACATTTTTACACGTTACACTGTTTGTTTTTTTTAAATTTATATTTAAATTAGGAATCATCGATTTTTAGACCTCTATTTAAACTCTTTCTATTCAATCCTTAATTTTCTTCTAAAACTTAATTATCAAACTTTTGTATTATAAATTTAATTATACATACTAAATTTATACTTATTAATAATTAAATCATTTTGTGGATCGCTTAAGTCAAACTAGTATGGGAAGCAACATGAGATTTCTGATGACGGAACTGTGTAATAAGTAAACTGGGACTCGTTGAAGGCTAATTCAATTTGGGCAAGTCTTTCAGATTTAACGACAAAACGGAAGGGTATCTCCGTAAATTCAGTTGGACACGACCTCCGTTTTTGGTAATTTCTCATCCCTTTCCTATTTCTAAGTCCGCTGAACCCTACCCGATATAAGCACTAGCGGCCTCAATATCGCCGATGACCTCTCGCGATCTCTCTTCTTCTCTCGATTCGTACTAGTGATCAATCGACCCCTTTGTTCGAGAGAGAGAAAAGAGTCGCAAACATGCTTGTCTATCAAGATCTGCTCTCAGGTACTCTTCTTTACTGAATCCTCCTTCTCCTCTCCGTGTTAATCTCCTTGGTGTTCCGGTTTCTGATCTTTTTCCAGATTTCCTGAGAACTGTTTGTTTGACGCAAGAAAGAATTTTCCTTTGGTTAAAAAGAAAATCGTAGACTGACATGGGTTCCTTTGAATCTGAATCTGGGTTTAATTAGAAACTTAATTTTAAGAGTAAAGCTATGTTTTTGCTTGAAGAATCTGACTTGCGGACTGTGCGGTATCGGGTACTTCTCTAATCTACGGAAAGACAGCCATTGAAATAAAGGGATCTTTTAGCAAGTTTCTTCTCCACTTGACGGTATCTGATTCCCGTGCGTGGATATTTCCCTTCACACTGGGAAATTGTTTATCAGCTGCTTCCCACGAAGTTCACTGCGTAAAGTCTTCGCGTTTGTATTTGATCGGCCTTGTTTTGGAATTTTAGACTTCTTAGATACACCTTAATCGGATGAGCGGGTTTTTCGTGGTGTATTTTAAGTTTTCTTGGAGCGAGATTATCTTTAGCTGTTAGGTGTTTTCTCTTACTTGTGATTCGTTCTTTTGGGCTTTATCGCTGTTTAAAATGTATCATATAAACGGACTGCACTTTGCTTAGTTTCCTGTTTGGTCCATGAGTAGCATGCAAATTTTGATTTCCTAGGGATGCTTATTCTGTAGAATATTAACTCAAAGTTCTTATTGTTACTTTTTTTTTTTTTGTATTTATCAATTAGAAGCAACCAGATAAACTTTTTGCTTCTTTTTTGGGTGTTTCTTTTCCCCCCCTCTTTTGTGTGTTTTCTACGCCATGAGATTTTTCTGGACTTAATTTTTAGTGCAAATCAGGTCTCCAATCTAAGTATCTTTTCTCCAAGTAAGCTTTAGGCAAGCATGCATGCACCTTGAGTCAGAAAGTAAGGCATTTGTATGGAAGGCACTAGGTTAGTTGGTGGAGATCGAATATGGACTTCTAGGCAGTTGCAAGTCTTCCCCAGTGTTGATTTCAGGAATTAATTACAACAGGGTATTGTAATGAATCAAAAATATTACTTACGTTAGCCAATTTGACCTTATTTAAAGATTGGCTCTTTATTATTTTGGTATAGTAATGTATCAGGATTCGACTTGACCACAGTTGCATGATTGTTGTATGGGTTTTATCAATCTGTTATATTTCTAATTCACATTTTTAGAATGTGTATTTTTTGCAATGATTGATATATTTGTTCCTGAATTTCAGGTGATGAGCTTCTCTCAGACTCATTCCCATACAATGAAATTGAGAATGGACTGCTGTGGGAAGTGGAAGGAAAGGTTGGTGGTCTTTTTGCTTGTTTACTATTCTGGGAACCTTAGTTTTAAATTATACATTGTTTTTTGTCATTTTCGTTTGTAATTCTGCTACGACAAAAAGGAAGATGTTGGATTTATGCCAGAATCATGTTCTTGAGGTCTCGCATTCTCTTTACTTATTACTTAATATGTTCCATATATGACAGTGGGTTGTGCAAGGAGCAGTCAGTGTAGACATTGGGGCTAATCCTTCTGCAGAAGGCGCAGGTGAAGATGAAGGTGTTGATGACCAAGCTGTCAAGGTTGTTGATATTGTCGACACATTCAGGCTTCAGGTTAGCCCGCGCCATATAACTTATGATTCATAATTCAAGGATGCAATTTTTTTAATTGAAACTTTCTAAATAAAATTCTGAGACAAGGGATTTATGTAATGTTGTAGGAGCAACCTTCTTATGACAAGAAGGCTTTTGTTGCATTCATAAAGAGTTACATCAAGCAGTTGACTCCTAAGTTGGAACCTGAGCAGCAGGAGAAGTTCAAGAAGAACGTTGAGGGAGCAACCAAGTTCCTGCTTTCGAAGCTCAAAGATTTACAATTGTATGTTTCTTGTTGATTTAGTGCTGAAAGTTGGAATCCATCTGAACTAGTAATTTTTGGTTTTGCTGCTGTAGTACACGTATGTGTTTTGTGTCTTCTCATTGTTGACATGCTTCCGTTGCAGTTTCAAGGGGGAGAGTACAGCAGACGAGTGCAGCCTGGTTTTTGCATACTACAAGGATGGTGCCACTGATCCAACCTTCCTCTATTTTGCTCATGGACTGAAGGAGGTCAAGTGTTAAAAGGGGAGACTCTACCCTTACAGCTTCCAAATTTGTTGCTTTTTTCCTGTAGCGTCTCATGCTTCTATTGTGTCGGATTTTGTTTCTGTTATATTTTCTCCTTTTCTTATGGGGAGTAAGGTATTCCCTGAGAGTCGGATTCAGTTTTTTTTTTTCCTTCTTTTTTTGTGCTTGTTGCATCATTTAATTTGATTGTGGTGAGCTTTTTAATGTTGTGTTCCCTAATCAAGTGTCTTTGCGGACTCTTCACATTATATTTAATTCGGTTGGTGGAATTTGAAATGAATAGTATCTTCAAGCGCCGAGTGTAAGTGAAACATAATATTTAACGAATAACAATTGTATGGAGTGTAGGCGAAGTAGTTACTTTCGAAAGAACTAGTTTTTTACGTACTTATAATTGAAAATGGTTGTTTGTTTATTCTTTTTATAGTTTATCAGATTTATTATTTCGTTAATGCTTCCTGAAAATATTATTTTTTACTTGTTATATTTTTAAAAAGTGAGTATTTCATTTCATTTCATGGGAATATTATTAATTATATGTTACATTTCTATTTAATGACCATTGCATGTCGGCTAATGAAATGTAAACTTAGGTTAAGAATAAATGGAGGACAAAGGTTTAAACAAAATAATAAGTGGCATATTTTTAAGCATATATGCTAATCATTGGATTTAATAAAATTATTTTCTATTAATATATATATATATATATATATATATGTACACGTAATTCAAACCGTCAACTTAACTGAGTTCAAGAACTCATCATACGTGCAACTGGCGGTTGGAGTATTTTCATGGATAAAATCTCACATCATTGGAAAGGGACAAATTTACGTAATTCATGCTCGTAAAATTTAATGCGTGCGTAAACTTCATTTAGCTTTTGCTAATGAAACGATTCAACAAATAAAAGCATCAACTTTAGAAATAATCTCGTCATATTCTCTCCAACTCACAGTAATAATAATTAAAGAATAGCGGAAGCAGCAATTGCTTTCTTCTTTAACGAGTGTGAGATCAATGTAAAAAACCCACATCGACAACTAATATATGTTTTGATTAGTTAATAAATCTTGCAGTCTCCCAGGGCAAGGCGGGTGTTGGTTGGGGATTCTGCATTTGCCGTCCGTAACCCTAAACCCTCTCTGTGAATGGAGATTCTCGAAATACGGGGTCGTTTCCCCGATCTTTTCCCCGTATCAAAAGAAAGATCGATGGTTCGCGGGTGCGGGGTACCCACGTGATATAAACCTACGGGAGGATCGAAGGGAGTCGCCGCCGGGCGGGGGCAACGTTTCCGTGGCGACTGACGATGCATCCTCTTCTCCCGAGCACCCACCTTTTTGTTTTGCTGTTTTGTCCTCTACAAACTTACTTTTCCACTCCTTGGCCCTCGAACCCAAGTTTCTTTCCAATTTTAGTCCATTACCGCAAATTCTACTCCTTTTTGTTTTGCTGTTTTGTCCTCTACAAACTTGCTTTTTCCGCTCCTCGGCCCTCGAACCCAAGTTTCTTTCCAATTTTAGTCCATTCTGCAAATTCTACGCATGTTGAATTATAAATGCAAGAAAATGTTATGCTTTTATTTATAATAAGAGAGTATGAAATTATTTTCTATCAACTCAATCTTCCCGAGTAAAATTTCCTGACTTCAACCAAATTCTGATCCTGGTTGAAACTCAAGCGAAGACTGATTGAGAAGAAAGACGAGAAGGAGAAATTTTTCGGTTACCGAGTTCTCGCACACATGGCTCAAAATTATATCGTTTAAATAAAAAAAAAAAAAATTAATGCAAGGCACTCTTCTAGTAGACTACTGAAAATCTGCAGTTTTGAATTAGTCTGTTTTCCAAAGAATTTCAGTTTTGGAATTTACTAAAAATAAAAGTCGATCTTAATAAACGAACAGTCAGTTTTGCGATGAGAATCATTCCGTAGATGTAAATTAGAACTTGAATTATGGGGCACTATCTCCCCTAGGGTATGATTAGGAGGCATTAAATTGTGAAATGAATTGCTAGCAAGTCGCAGCCAAAAGGGGAAATTTGGACTAAAATTTGCTTACATCCGATGATGATCATTCAACGGGGCAAGTCGATAAGAGGCTTAAATATTCGGTGGTGGAGCAGTTCACCCAGAGATACTTTCGAGAATGCGAGCAAGATTCGGCACACCATGTTGCCTAAAGAAAACTGGACAACTAATTAGAAGCTAGCTTTCTTCCTGGCTTGATCTCCATCTTGGATGGCAAACCTAAGCATAGTAATTTAAGCTCGCTTTCTTCTTTGCTTGAACTTGGATGATACCTTCATTGAAGTCTTCATGATTCACCTGGAGCACAGATATACAGCAAATAGCAAGATCAGTAGACCCTCTCGAGGATTTCAGAAGCCACTCCATAGCAAATAAGCATGAATAAAAATAAATTATAAGTCATGACGACTCTGTACACCTATTGACTTATCAACTACTTGACTTCATTAACATTACGCTATGAATAATCTCTCCACCTGTTATTGGCTCATGGTCCCTTGTTCAGTCCCCGATTAAATTCAAGGTTTAAGAGGTTTCTGTGGTCAAAATATACATGGTCAGGCTGTGGAAGAGGCCAATTGAACCAACTCATTGCCTGGCCCACTCAAATCGCATGCTCACTTATGTATAGTACACAATAAATATCCTGTTTCTATCCTAGTTTCAAATTCAAATCACATGTTTAGACCCTAATGTGAAAAATTTGCACGTGAATAACGAATTGCAAAGATAGATGATTTTGAGATGCATTATACCTCAGTTGCATCACGACGAAGAGCTAGCATGCCTGCCTCTACACAAACAGCCTTTAATTGTGCTCCATTGAAATCATCAGTGGAACGAGCTAGCTCTTCAAAATTGACATCTGGGTGTACGTTCATTTTCCTTGAATGGATCTACAGTTCCAGTGTAAGGATTTAATAAGAGTTTTTTAAAATCCAAAAAGTAAATATACAATAGTTAGAAAGATTTGGGAAACTTAACCTGCAAGATTCTAGCTCTTGCTTCTTCAGTGGGATGAGGAAACTCAATCTTACGATCCAATCGACCAGACCGCATGAGAGCTGGGTCCAGGATATCAGCCCGATTTGTTGCAGCTATCACCTGCAGTTTACAACATTCAATACTTGTAGTCAGAGAGAGAGAGAGAGAGAGAGAGCGAGAGAGAGAGTTATTATTATTATTACTGTTAATAATTGGAGCACTGCAAAGGCAAATTGCGTTTATACATATACAGTATTCAACCAAGGTAGGCAATCTAAACAGCACAGTGGAAAAAAGGATTCAACACTCTTAAAGCATTTTATCAGTAAATATACACACCCACACTAATAGAAGTGGATAATTTAGGGAAACTGTAAAGTAATTGTAATGAAAACCTTTATCCGATCATCACTACTAAAGCCATCAAGCTGGTTGAGCAACTCCAACATCGTCCGTTGAACCTCCCTATCTCCACTTACCTCACTACAATATATGAAAAAATTAAGATTGATAACACTGCAATAATATGCTTCGAACCAAAAATTGTACAAAATATACATGCCACAGTACAAGTGAGCATAAACCAACTACTTAGAACATGAGGTGTAAACAATGCATACCTATCAAATCGCTTTGTTCCAATAGCATCAATTTCATCTATAAAAATAATGCACGGAGATTTCTCTTTTGCAAGCTGAAATGCATCACGAACTAATTTTGCTCCATCTCCAATGAACATCTACAATAATTTATAGTTTAATGACCTTGATTCAAGGAACCATAAAGAAAATGTAACTTTCCACGTGCTATGACAAGTAGCTGCTACTGAAATTTTAGCAGAAATACGTGCAGCACCGCTGAAAGATTCATCAGAGGATGATACATTTACTCCATTTTAAGGAATTAACTTAATAGTATAGGTAGTTTAATGAAAGGCTCCTCGCTTTGGTGGGGCTTGGGGTAGGGTCGTTTTATGCATGCAGTCTTCTCCTTGCTCTTTCGCAGAGAGGCTGCTTCTACAAGAACGAAAGAAAAAGAAACAGAACACAGTTTATCCTATCATTTAACTTATCTTTACTTTAATTCTATAGGAAAACCAACAGAATTAAAATAAGTTGTATTCTAGCCGAGCTCCAGATTTGAACAATCCTTACTTATATGCCTCTGCCACACATGCATTAAAAGTTATTCATGATTTAAAACTGTAAGCATAGCTAATCTTGACAGAAGGAACTCCAAAGCATTTGAACCTCAACAACCAACTGCCATCTATTATTAAAGAGAAAAAATAACAAGAAGAGAATTATAGCAAACCTGCACAAGCTGTGGCCCAGCTAGTTTCAGAAAAGTAGCATTTGTTTGTGCAGCACATGCACGGGCCATTAGAGTCTTCCCTGTGCCAGGAGGCCCATACAAAAGAACTCCCTTAGGTGGACGAATACCTAATTTCTGGAAACGCTCTTTGTGTGTCATGGGCAAAACAATAGCTTCAACTAGTTCTTGTATCTGACGCCATAATCACAAAGTGCCAGTAAAAGTATTTAAAAAGGTATTCAACAATTACCTATAAAACATATATTATAGCTAAAGGCGTTATCAGATACTCACCTGCTTCTCCAGCCCTCCAACATCGTTGTAGTCTTCTGTTGGTTTTTCATCTACCTCCATGGCCTTTACTCGAGAATCATACTCAGATGGCAGAGTATCTAGTATCAAGTAACTGTCTTTGTTCACACCGACTAGGTCACCAGGCTTCAACTTATCAGGGTCAACGAGTCCAACAACAGGGAGAAAAATTGTCTACAGTCAAATAATAATGCCACCATGAGCTCAAGAACAGTTTATGAATTAGCACAAAGACTTATCACTGTCTTCACATTATGTCGATGAATAAAATCAGTTTAAAGTTGGAATTATTGCAGTGCTTCTGATAGGCTCTGTCACTCGCTGTGACTGATCACAGAAAGTGGCAAAAGGTAAAATGTGTATAGACAGTACTAACATAGAATTCTGCACTTTTTTTTTTCTAGTCATCTTACTAACAATACAAGAAGAAACATAAAATTTTATGAGCTGTCAATTTCAGGTCTGATGCTGAAGAACAAGGCTAACACCATTGACCAAGGGAAAACAACAGAAATAAAATTTTGATGTTTCTTAGTATCAAATTATCCATACCAAACAACACACTAGAACCATGGCCAAAGAGAACCAATTGTATTCAATCATTTTACTATCACGTCATCCTAATGAAAAGTCTTTCATGAATAAATTCAATGGCCCTAAAATTTAAATACTGTAAAAAACAATGAATATTGAACACTCCCCAACTGATAGAAAAAGTGACTAAAAAATATATTAAATTTAAAAGAACACAAGTTCACCTGGCGTGTGGATGTTTTTAATACAACACATTTTCCCTTTCTTTGTGAGTCAAGATCGACATTTGCACCATCCTCTTCAGCCTCATCCTCTGGATTCATTTCCAAAATCTATCAAAATAAGGGGCAGAAAAATTAATGATAACCCATTGCTACCGGAACCAAAACTTCAAAATAAATAAATAAACAAAACAAAAATGTCGACCACTACCAAAACAGCGCTACTGCACAGGTTCTAATTTTAAATGTTGCAAACATCTAGTATCAACTTTCTGTAAAAGTACAATCCCCAAGAGAAAGTATTGCATCTTAACATTGGACCGAAGTCTAAATATATATATACATGTATATTGGCATAGTCTGATTGATATGGGGCATCAGATTAGCATTTGGTAAAGGGTGGCTTTTCATGACAATCGAAAGCTAATATTCATCTGGTTTTTTAAACACTTATGATCTCAAGAACAAACTTAGGGTTTCTAGATGGAAACATACACGCATAGAATTCTACACGATCAAAATAAAACAATAAATCGGAAATCAAATCTGTTACAAAAAAGTTAAACCACATAGAGAGAGAGGGTAGGGAAGGACCTCAACGATGTTGCCGACCAAGTACGGAAGCTGCTTGTTGAGCTTGATCTTCTCTTGGTTTTCCTTTATCTTCTCCTTGTATGAATCCAGCTCCAGATTCGTTCTTTGCAACTCCTCCTAAACCCAAACAACAACTCAAAACAGGGAGAAAATTAGCAAAAAAAACGTCAATTCACCCGGAGATAGAGAGGGCGAGGGAGAGGAGACCTTGAGGATCCGAATCTCGTTATCAAGCAATCGAGAAGCTCTAACAATGTCATCTGTAGTCATCGAAGCCAGCTGATCATCCTCAAAGTTGCTGTCTTCAACCATGTCCGATGCCATGTTCTAGACAGAGGGCGGGGAGAGGAGAGGGAGAGAGGGGAAGAGGGGGTTGGCAGAGACGGAGAGCGAAGTGTTTGATTCTTCCTTTCTTGCGCTCTGGGCAAAGGAATGGGCCGATCGGTTTTACGATGGGACTTTGTGTGCGCTTTTCTAGTGGGCCGGTCATGGGCCTCCGACCTTTAATTTCGAGAATTCATGAAAAGTGTATTTTAGCTTATCCATTAACGAAGCTCCGCCTCATACATGAGCCCTGTTCGATAAAATTGAAATTTCGGCACTAAATTTTTTGAGTATTTAATTTTTAGTGGCAAAGATTTTAGTACTAAATTCTTGAAAGTATCTGTTGATAAATGTTATAAAAACATAATTCAATTAAAAAAATTTATAAAAAATTATGTTTGACAAAAAAAATTGTAAATATTAATGTTATTGGAGACTAATTTTTTATCTTCAACGAAACCTTGGGGGGAGAATAGTATTTTAAAAATAAAAAATAATAATTATTAATATTATTTGAGGTTAAATTATTCAGTTGATGGGGATGTGATATGGTGGCTGAGTGAGCTAATTCACTCATATGACTTTGAGGATAGACTATGGATGAAAGGATGAAATGGAGATAGTGAGGAAGTATAGACGAAAATGAGAAGTGATAAGTGTTTAAACCTAAAGGCAACGGGCAGCAGTTATGAACAAACACCACCAAGCTATGAACATAATATGGGCTACCAAAGGTTACTGGGCTCATAACTTTAGAATTTAAGCCTCCCTTCTGTTCACTTACATTTTAGTCCAAGTGAGGTGCTCCTGTATCATTAACTCAATAGAAAAAAAAAAAAAAAACTCACTCCTAACCATATTCTATTAAATGAGAAATTTGTTATTGAATACATAATGATCACATTATAAATTATATATAGTTTTATATTATTATTTTATTAAAATACTCTTATAAAAGGTCATATAAAAGGAGTGAATTTTAAAATTCGTGAAACTGTTTTTGGTCCGACAGTCCAATATGTTAATGGGCCAAGTGATCTACCCGAATACCCGTATGCCGGCCCACTTTTGGCCTGCTTAAACCCCTAAATCGTGCAAGCAACGCCACCACACCATCCGTCGACTCTCTGATCGAACTAGGGTTTTTACGCGAAATCCATTTTTCGTACCGTGACACCATGAGGTACGCTCTGAACAATCTCTCTTTCATCGCTCGACGTCACCTCCCCCTTCCCTGAAACCTGGAAAATGCGTTGTTCTTTTGTTATTTTGTGTATTTTATGGGTTACTATTCGATGAGATTACCCTTATTTGTATATTTAGGAGTTAGGGTTTGTCATCACGTCCTTTCTTTTAGATTTTTTTCTTTCAGATTCCGAGTTCTATTTGCATGAAATTAAATCATCAACTTTGGGTTGTTTGTATGTCGTGCTGATAGTTACAATAACTGGGTCTTTCGGGCCTCTCTCTAAAGATTTTAAATATGTTGAGACACTCTGTGTCAAGAAGCACATTGAGCTATGTCATCAAACTAGTAGCCATTTCTGAGTTTAGGCTTTTTTTGTGTGTGTGTGTGTGTGTGTGTGTGTGTGTGTGTGTTTATGGGTTTGCTCAGAAGTACCGAATTTCTTAAACGAACCACTTTGAAAGAAAAATAGAGTAATGGAATAGAACAACAGTATTTGGACCTATTGTTTTTTTTTTTTTTTAAAATTAAATTGCTTTCTTTATGTATCTATTGTTTCACTAGTTTACTATATGTGCCTTGTAGTCGGCATCCTGAAGTAAAGTGGGCTCAGAGGTTGGATGAGGTTTATATTACAGTGCTGTTGCCAGATGCCAAAAATGCTAAAATAAATCTCAAGCCAGAAGGAACTTTTACTTTTTCAGCTACTGGTGGAGCAGAAAACCATGTTTATGAATTGAAGTTGGAACTTTTTGATAAGGTTAACGTTGAGGTAAGAGGATTACCCTTTGTTGCTGGCTGATGCTTTTTAGAAACTTTTTGCAGTGGGCAATTCTAGTTATAGTACTCCAACATTTTGGGAAAACCCATGAATGATGAACAAGGAAATAATCAGCTCATTGTCTCCAATTTCTTCCTAACACAATACCAGCACCATAAATTAGCATGTTAGCTATACAAGAAGCAAACCGCTGAAATATTGCGCCACGCACAATGGGGCTTCTTATGGATTTGGTAGCTTGGCCTACATTGTTGTCCCACTTTCTGATGGCTTACGTTCTAGAGTCAAGTGGCAGCTTAAGAAAACAGATGAAAGCTAGTTTAAGAGTTTGTCCAATAACAACAACAACAGCAGCAAGGTATCCTCCATCTCATGTGAATCTAATAGTTTGTACTGAATTAAATTTCTTTTTGCTTGCATCAGGAAAGCAAATTAAACACTGGTGTTAGGACTGTATTCTGTGTGATAAAGAAAGCAGAGAAAGGATGGTGGAAGAAACTCTTGCGCGCGGATGGCAAGCCACCGCATTATGTAAAAGTTGACTGGGACAAATGGGTGGATGAAGATGAAGATGATGGTATCCTATGTCGTTTGTTTTATTCTCTTTGGCCATAATGTTACACTTGAGGAACCTAGTTGGACATTAATCATTTTATTGATTGTTTCGTGTAGGTCCAGCGGCCCCTGACTTTGATATGGGAGACATGGATTTCTCCGTATGTTTTCTGCTAAATGGTTCTTATTTTTTATGTCTTTACTGGAATTTTCATTAATCTTTTTTTACTGCCACCTTTTGCAGAATTTTGCTGGTATGGATGGCATGGGAGGCCCTATGGGTGATGATTCTGATGACAGTATTGATGAAGGTAGCTGGTAAACCTTAGGTTGTTCATCAACATATACTACGTGTTTTCGAAAGAGTTTTTGTGTTCGGTTCTACAGGAATCTTTGTAGATATTGGATTGTAAAACTGAAGCTGTTGAATTGGGACCTAAAATACCATTTGCCGTCCACCCTATCATTGAAATTCAGCACAGGGGATGGGCCATATACTTGTTCTTGATTACTTTTCTCTTGAATGCACCTGTGATGGGTAGTCAAACTTAAAAGTTCTAGGAATGATCTAGTATGAACATGAAATAGCTATAGATTTCAGGTGCAAGCATGATGTTTGGAGGAGTTTTCATCTTGGTAGATCGTTTCATTAGATTTTACTTGTATTCCTGGTAGATGAAGAAGTATCCAAACTGGAACCAGGAGTGACAAAAGCAGGTGACCAAGAAACAGAAAAGAAGGAAGAAGCACCTGAAGGGAAATCAGAAACTGCTCCAAGCACATGAAAAGAGTGAAAGGTGAGATTTACAGCAACTAATTGCGGAAGGACGATGACCCAGTTTTGTGCCAGTGACCTGTGTGATTTCTGCATCCTGGAAGCCAACCATATCTGTGCTGAGGTGCTGATATGGCTCAGTTTAGTGTCTTATGATTTCATCCAATATTTACGATGAACTGTTTTTCTTCCTGGCGCTTTCTCCCTCTATTGGAGAACTTGTAGTATGAGTAAATGACTGGTTTTTGATACTCTTTGCTTCCTATCTAAATTTCCAGCCCCATGTTTTTTATGACATTATTTTTCCCTTTCATGGTCTGCCTGCCATCAGTTTCCAGTTTGACATTACTGCAGTAGAGAAGCATTTTATCAAGTTGGGAATCAAGTATGCACCAATGGGGGGCCTACCTCCATGTGTATTGGGTTCCCAATTCCATTGAATGCTTCGGTTCCTGGCATTACTGTTTAAATATGAGAAAAAATGTGGGCATATTGTGGCTTGGTCTATATCTTTGCTCATTGTAGTGTTGCCTTTTTTCCTCTTTAAAATATATTTAAGGTGAGATAAGGATAACTGATGAAAGGAGTAAACAAGCAACAAGAAAGAAAATGCTTTCAAGATGGACAGTTGTGAAAAGAGAATCTCAGTTGGATTGGGGTTACCATGAAACGAGCTTCTTTGCGGGACATTTTTTTTTTCTTTGTGATCTTCTAACCTGTCCATTTAAAAGCTCCTTAATAGGAAAATTTTGTCAACTAATCGAACGTTGAAGGGCTCCTAAATAGGATGGTGTAGCGTTTATTGATACCAACACCCATAAGGGGACATCCTTACCCAAGGGACACCAACACCCATGAGTGGAGAGTCTGCAGTACCTGCCGAAAGGTACGCTTCCAATTTGGTTAGGAACTGAATTTATAGGCTCTAATACCAAAAATGAAAGTGCTAGCTTCGGCAGATTTTTCTCAAGGATTAATCCTAACGAATCTAACCTCTCCACCTCTCTGAACCCCCTTTCCTTTTTATGGGTTTTATCGGAGAAAAAACAAGATTGTACTTAGGATCACTAGGAGGAATAAAGCATTCTACTCATACATTGAAGAATAGATACGAGAAAAACCTATGCTCAACATGAAAAATATTAATTTTGGTGAAATAATTTTAAAAACTTGTTTTTTTTTTTTTTTTACCCCTAACTTATGTACAGCTTCCTTTTGATACTTCAAAAAAAAAAAAACATTCAAAATGATGTTTAAAAAACAGATTCTTTTTTAAAATTTTTTATTGTGTATATACTGCATCTAAACAAGATGCAGCTGCTTATATATATTGTTAAATGATGTAATTTACGGGTAATCACTTCGGTCTTGGCCGTGATTCTCCAACTTCTTAAAGCAACTCTCGAACTTCATTACTTTTCAACATGGAAATTGGCATGGACATGATTTTAGGTACTAGATTCACCGACACCTTGATCACATCTCTAAGATTTGATAATATTTATAATATCAATCGGGATGCGGACGAGTCTCCTGCAGTCCTGAGCAGTTCTTGCTTTCTTTCAAAACTCTATTGATCTGTCCACCAAAACAAAAACAAAAACAAAAAAAAAAACCCTCTATTGATCAAGTGAAAAGCAAAGGCATCAACAACAGAAGCATAATAGTAGAGGAAGAATAGAGCTGCAAAAGAGCAAAAAATAAAATAAATGAAAATAAAAACAGAAGAAATATTTAACAAGGATTCAAGGGTTTGACATTAGAGAGAGTAAAGAAGGGGATATTTAGAGAGAGAGAGAAAAAAAAAAAAGGTCAGCAAAACAACCAATCTCTGTTTTTTTTTATCGTCAAAGGAGATGCGCTTCTACATAAGGGGCTTCGATCTACATAATGAAGACGAAACCTTATGGAACACATCGCTCTCTGATTTGGCTAAAGTCGCATCATTCCAAAGAAAAGAGAAATTTATGTGTGTCTGTGTATATATATATATATATTTTATCCAGGATGAAAAAAAAGGATCAAAAGTGGAAAAATATCAAACTTCTGACCAATAGTGAGAAAGCCCTCACCTTCGGATGCCCTCCCTCCTCCGTTCTCTGTCAAAGAATGAGGAAGCTGCATATAAAAAGGTCAAAATCGTAAACCCTAGTTTCAGATCGGCGACTCACATTGACGTCTTTTACATAAATGCCCCCCATCCCGAATTAAAAGAGCTCACTGAATCCTCCCCCAAAACTTGGGAAATGGGCAGCCTGAATTTCAAAGAAGGCTTTCTTATTTTATTTTAGTTTCTCTACTTTTTTTTTTTTGCCCCTTATAGTGAATAATTAGAATGGCCAGTTCTACAAATGCAATTAGGACCTAAAAGGATTAAATATGACATTGCACATTTGAAAGAAAGGGCCCCCCAAGGACCAGCCCAAGGGCGGATAAAGACCTACATTTTAGTAACGATTATTCACCTTGTACAATTTGAAAACACGATTCCCATAAGAACAATGATGTAACAAACTTTAAGTGATTCTTGTGAGGTATATCTTAGTCAAACCAAAAAGAAATCACTTAAAATTCGCAAGAAGAATATTTTTGATGTAAATAATTTCAAAGATGTACAAATAAAATTACTATATATTAGTTTAATAAAATAAATTCATCAACATCTGGTGTTTAGCTTCAATTCTTCTTATCATTTTTAAAGTTTGCTATAGTGTATGGTTGTCTTCTAGTTTAACATATACATGTACTGTTTCTTTAATTTTAAAAACATTAACTTAATTACATAAATTAGAAGGTAAGAAATTTGTTCGATTGAAATCAGTAATGCTTGATGAGAAGTGCAGTAAGACGTACCAAACTGATAGGAGACTTTAATTACAGACCAGTTGATGGAGGAAATGATGATTTAAGAGAATTAAAAGAAAGCCAGCATACGCTATCAGAAGTAATCATATATAAAAAAAAAAATTAAAAACAAAAAAAAATGGAATGGCTTGAGAAAAATTGTCCACTTTTACACTCTTCATACACATGCATGGAGCTGCTGCTTCTTCTTCTTCTTCTTCTTCTTCTTCAAGGTATATTCACTTTTCGAGGCCCAGTTGTTTGGAGATGTCTTTTGTCAGGCTAAATTGCAGTGTGTTGTGCCATGGGAATAGAGTACGTGTAACAGGAAGCTTCCTCCGAAGATCCTGCATTGCATAAACAGGCCGTCAAATAAGAACGAAGGCGCAATGCTATATCTGAGAATTACAATAACAGAAAAGCAATAATTACATTTCAGTATTTGCCTATTTCCTCCCCAAGGTCAAAAGTTGAGATCAATGTCATGTTTGATTCATGGTAGTAGCTATTTCATTTCATTTTCATTTTTAGAAATAACCATTACATCATTTGGTTCACTTCATAGTTCCCCGTCTAACCACGAGTTAATATTCTACTCATGGCTCCTATGAATAGTTGTTCCTTACCTAGCCCACTCATGTTGTATGAGAATGACTATTCATGACCTATCCCACTTATTGATCCATGAGAATAACTATTCCGTGTGCATTCTTATAAGTATTAAAATAAAGATTTAATTGCTAAAATGTCGAGCATAGGACATGAAATAGACGACATAATGAGGCGACCCTAGCTGCTAGTCAGCACTAATTCATTTATAGAGATGTCCCCTTGCTTGATTTTCAAAATTTCATTAGGAATCTTCTAATTTACTTTGTTTGCTTGAACTCGAACGCTGTCATAGGAAATTGTTTGAAGGATGGACAATACCTTAAAAGTGGTATCAGGCAAGTTAGAGTAGGCAGCCTGCAATATAAAAATGCGAGTGAAATACTCTCCCAAGAATCAAGTATTTAACCACAAAGAAAGATGTACTGGACCTCTAGAGAAGCTAGGTATTCAGTCTCATGATGACGAATAATATTGCTAACAGACACAGCACAATCTTCCGGTGACTGAAAAGAATATAACAAATGCAAATATTATAGGGCGAAACAATAATAAATAAATAAATCACAAGAGATTGTACAAGAACATATTCAATCAAGGGAAATTATGGATTTCTCTGAATTTGTGCGAAAAGAGGGGAAAAAGAATTAAATAAAAGATGAATTTGACAAATGTCCAATACAAAGTAAAAAACTTGAGCATGGTTCTTGTGTATCATTCTTATCAATAGTATTAATATTCTAGCACCCTACAACATCATCTTAAAATAGCATCCAAATTATCTCCTAGGGTTCTTCACATCAAATAAACCCCATAGATAAACAATTATGAAAATAAATGTATTTTTCAGTAATAATAAAGGCGCTACATCGCTCAAGCATAGTTTAGCATACTACATAATCGGCAGGTCACAGCCATGGGACATGATAATTTTTATAATAACCTGAAACATTGTTGTATCCTTGCATTCATGCTTTGCATCTAACTGCACATTCCCCTCTTCAAAATAATGGGCCCCCACCTACACACAAAGCAGGAGCAAGAAACCAATTCTCTTAAAATTCCCAATCTTGATATGGGATGAAACCAGAAAATGCCACTCAAATCAAAAGGTGTCAGCTAGCTTAGTACCGGAGTTGGCCATTTTCATTTATCTTTCTCTTTTTTTTTGGATGGATGGGAGTGGAAGAGGATTATCTGTGTTGTGTAGCTCATGCACGGATTAAAAAACAGAAATTTTAAAAAATGCATCCGTTGCACACCATGATCAATCGCTTTAAACTACCTGCAATTTGCCTCTTATTTCCAATACTTGAATGTCATCCTTGAACTCAATGTTCCAAATGGAGCGCCAGCTTCCATTACTACACAACAGAAGCACCAAAAGAATTAGATCGGACGACAATTGACATGATGACTATTCATAACTTTTTGGGCATAATGTACTAGCACAGCATTGCATTCTCAAAAGAACGTGCCATATCAAATGTGCCCTATATGCTGCATATTCTTGTGATAAAAAATTCATTTCCAAAGAAATATTACTAATTGGAAACTATTATCACTCTAGTAAACATTAACTCAAGAAACAGGATAGATGCTGTAATATAATATTTAAAGAAATTGCTATTACATAAAGCCTACATATTGAATGACTGCAGCAAATATTTTCATGCTTTTCCAGAGGTTGGGCATGAACAGCTACGGCATATATTTCATGCCATTCCAGAGATGAAAAATTTGTGGCTACAGAAAATCTTTCATGCTTTTCCATAGATTGGCATCTCGGGCCAAGATCAAAGCAACTAGGAACACTATGTTCATGCAAGCGCAAATAAAAATACACACCCATAAAACAAACATAAATCGGCCTTTCCAGACCAACAGTAATCCATTATCACAGTATTACAATAGAGAGATGTACAAGATAAAGGCTGAAAAACAAAATAAAGACATGCTGCAAAAAAAAAAAAAGAAAAGAAAAGGCACTGAGAGCAAAAATAGAGATGAAAATAAATAGTGAAGTAATTGATATCTACTAGTATCAATGGAATAATTGGTATGCATTGGAAACTTTAATTTAACTTATTTCACAAACCAGAAATTCTGTGGGCTATGTCTAGCTGCTAAAATTACAACTGCCAGCTCAAAATCAGATCCTGGTTCCTCCACATCTTTTCCATTTATACAGTAAACTGAAGATACTCCTTTTGGATAAGCTTCACCAACGTATTTCATTATTTCTGCATCCATAGCACACCTGCCATGGGAAAATTTTAAATTTATACTTCTAAAGAATCCATATAACCTTTTTCGAATAGTTGTTAAAAGGAAATCACAACGATAATACGAGAGCAATAATAAATTATCAGTAAATGCAGGCCAACTCCTTTGATGATCAAAATTTGACTCGCCCAAAGATGGGTATCCTTATACTAATCAAAGAACCATTCAGTACATCACATCAGGGTCCTGCAGGTTTACACATCAAGCTCTTTCTTTTACTAGAAAACCAAATTGCAACTTCCTATATGGGTTCTAGACGTGTTGGGGTCAGTGGAGGCTGGGGAGGTAATGGGTCAGTGCTTTTGGGGGGGTTGCAGTTGTGAACATTGGTTTGCCCAAACATTTTTTTTTCCCTATTAAACTTACTAGAACTAAAAGGATGAGATGGGTCTATAAAATATATCATAATGATGAAAGATTTTCAATTTCCCCTTGCACAAAACAAAAGATGAGGTCTATAAACTATGATAATAACAAAATACTGACAATATGGGATCGTTAGATATGAATTGGACGTCACCATTCACCCCATTAGAGTCGAATGACTAAGCCTAAATCTCTAGAATTTGGCGTCAGCTAAAAGGAACCAAAACAAGAAACTACATTGAGTTGTTGATATGAATTTTCCTAATCGCTCATTCCTGTCTAGGGTGACCTTCTCACCTAAATCCCTAACACTCTTGTCCTTCCTTACAACTCAGATTCGTATGTATGGTAAAATAAGAAGTCTAACTGTCTGTATTAATGATTACTTATAACTTTATGCTCATTATTTTATCAAAACTCACCGATATTCCTCAATATATGGAGATGCAAGCTCCTCATCAGCAGCAGGTCTCACCTCTGTACAAACCTGAAGCAATTTAGCACATCATGATAATAAAAAAGGTGGAAAAAATTAGAAAGATTGGTTTAATGAATTAAAGTAATGGTAGACATATCTCAGGCATATGCATGAGCATAATTTATTTTTTATTTTTTATTTTTTGGTATCTAAGATATTTCAATAGCTATTTGGTAAACCATTTAGAGTTTGAATCCTAATCAACGTGACTGAAAGTAGTCTGCTAGAATACAGGTATCTCAGGCATATGCACAAGCATAAATAATGTTGGTCCTTGAGATATTTCGATAGCTATTTTATAGGCCATTAAGAGTTTCAGTCCGGATCAACATACCTATAATACAGATTGGTGACAGATTAATGGCCAGTTCTCAGATCTCTCCGACAATGGAATTTAAACCAAAAAGTTCTAGATGTTGTAAATAAATAAATTATTTTACATGTGAGAATGGCGCACAAAGCCATGTCTCCTAATGTGTGTAGAACGTTCTCTCATTTCAGAGGCAATCAAATATTTGTTCTTGCATTGCGCCTTCTGTTGGACCCTCTGGGCCATCTCATTTGTGAAGTTTATGAATTTGTGGGTGTGCCACAAATACGTGGAAGGGCTTACGGAGTCCATCTTCAGTGCCATGGGCCAAGGCAGAAGAAGACGACCTTATGGACTAACTTGGTGCTAACTACTCTGGTGCATTTAGATTGAAGGAATGCCATATTTTTTCTTGGGAGAGTTCGTACTGTTCTCTTTATCTTCCTAAAGGTTCGGGTTTGGGGCTTGTCCCAGTGGACATCATTGTGGGATGATCAGAGGGACTGGTTTCTGTCATAGTGCGACTGTAAATTTCTCGTGTTCTGGTTTTGTTTTCTCCTTAGCAGATTCCCCATCCCCTTTTTAACTTTATATTCTTTTCCTCTTAACATAATCTACTTTGCTGATCATAAAAAAATAAAGGGAAAATACTGAAGGGCAATTCTTTTTCATGCATTACAGCATAACCCAGAACATCTCTCATCTTCTCAATGTTTCATAATAGTAAGTTGAAAATAACGGCATGATTCAATTATGCAAAATAGAATATAACATCAACCAACTCATGCCTTCAAGCTTCAAAATAAATTAAATACGTAAATCAACCTTAGAGGCTCAGAACATCTTATTGCCACCTAAATTTAGTTTTCATTTGCTTCTTTACTTCTTCTTTTTTTTGGTTCATCTGCTGGTGGGAACTGCAACAGGGGGAAAAAAAATAAAAACAGAAAACAAAAGAAAGCTGTGTGCAGTATCCACATGTAAAACACAGCTTACCTGCTTGACATGATCGACTGTAGCAACTTGAGCAGTCCTAGGATCAAGATATGCATTCTCATCAAGCTCCGCAAATGATGTAACCATCACCTGAAAGCAAATAACAACACACACACATAAACACAAAGATTAGCACCTCTGAGAACAATTCGGGCTGACTCCTTCAGGGGATTGCCATGGTGCCCAGGACGACACCAATTAGAACAATCCTAAAGAGCAAATAATTCAACGTGTCTAAGCTTCACTTGATCAGAGTAGACGTGCTTTCTTATTAACTTGAAACTAATTATAGCTTGACTTCTCCATAACAGTAACAATTAATCGCTCAAGAATAGTATAGACGTGTTTGGACCTTTCAGTATTTTTAAAATTTAAAGCTAAATAGGGCACAACAGTTGCAATCTACATATAAACGCAACTAAAACTCCAAGTGGATCAGTTTTACCCTAACACTAACAGACGAAGGAGCGAAGAGAGAAACAAGGCACAGAATGAAATGGGAAACGAGACTCACATCTCCGCTTCTGTCAGGCATTTCAAGGCATATCATGTAAGATTTGTTGAACAGAGGAAATGCCTCCGAGGCCGCCATATTGTATACATTCTCGTCATCCAAAACCGATCGGAGATCTGCATATCCAATCGACAATAACGCGAATTTATATAAACATCATACAGATCAAAGTGAAAAAATAAATAAATAAATCCAGAGGCGTAACAAATCATCAATGTTTTTGCAGATATATATACACACACACACGTATGTATCAATTTCTTTAAAATCAAAAGTGAGAGAGACTAGAATGCAGTGATGAGTCCGCAAGAATTTGCGGAGAGAGAAAGAGACCTCTGGCAACGTATTGGATTTCACCGGCGGGGGAGTTGAGGAGGAACCATTTGGCGATCTCTTTCTTCTGCTCGTCGCTCAACTCCTCCTCATCCGCCATTGCCAATCCCGCACCACAGAGAGAGAGAGAGAGAGAGAGAGAGAGAGAGAGAGAGAGAGAGAGAGATGTGATGTCAATGGATCTGTCTGCGAAGAAGGCTCTCCCTCTCTTTGATGGTGTTGTGGAAAATGGTTTCTCAAGGGTGGGCCACTGTGACTCCCGCAAGCTAAGCTCGAAGATTCAGTGACTGTGGTGTGCGAAGAATATCATTAATTTGAGGTCACGCTCCCTTTCTCCGTGGCAGCATTTTTCGTAACGCGGCCAAAAATGTATTTTGTATCTATTCCAAAAAAATCATAGGCAAATATATATTATTTTATTTTTTTATTCTTAAAATTATATATTAATTTTAGCTTGCAGTTATGAAACATTTTTTTCCTTTTCTTTTTTTTTTTTGAAGAAAAAAATAGAGACAACGCAACAAAACTACGGCCCTAATAGCTAAAATGTGTTTTTTCTTTGTTCATTTGTCAAAAAAAAAAATGAAAATGAAAATGAAAAACCCAATGCAGCCTCACGTGGTCCTACCAGTTCAGGGGCTACCGTGATATCTGTTTGCCCTCATCTTCAAATTTTGGGAACTCTTCCAACTTGGGCAGTTTATATCCTCAGAGATAGTTTATCTTCAAATTTTGGGAACTCTCCCAAGGCATCTGACCAAACGGCTCATCTCTAAAATGGCTGAGGGTGCCAGTGGCTTATAACCTGCCATGGGGATCCAAGATCTCATTAGAGCACATTGTTCTATCTCGATCATTTGGTGTACCTCCGAAAAAATTCCTGTAGTTTGATAATCCAGATATCTACTTAATGTTACGATAGAACTAAGAGATCTAAGCCTTTATTTATTATTTTAAATGATATTATTTTGAGTTAACGCAATCAATTAATTTCTTGTTCCACATTTTCACCGATCCTGTCCCTCTTAAAATTTTGTAGGCATGCCATGGCCCCTAGAACGAATATTCAACGACGGCACAGCTGCAAACCCTAATCTGTTCCTCCCAACTTTAGGGTCTTTTGAGGGAAAAGTTTTGATCTTTCTTCTTTATTTTCCATTTTATAAGTGATCTTTTTCAGAGACAACATTCCCTTTGCCATTTTATATTTGCTCTGCCTAGTTAATTTAGACTGGCTGAAGTCGGAAAGGCTACTTTTGTGCCAAAGTGATTATTTTTCTTCTTTTCAGAGATAGCAGTCCCTTTTTCATTTTGTATTGCTCTTCCGACCTAATTCAGAACCTATATGGTTCCCTGAAGTCAGAAAGGCTTACTTTTACGCCACACTCATCTCTTCCTCATCCTCTTTCTAGTATGCAGTCAGGTATTTCTTTCATCTTCTCCTTATATTCTTCAAATTGAGCTAGATATGACTAGTGTGGTTGCATATCAGATATTGATTGCCTTGAATGCTTTGAATCTTGTTAAACCACTATTGGGGTTGTGTAGATGTTATTTGCCCTGTCCGTTGCATAAGGATCTCAGAAGAACATTGGGACCATACGTACTTGACTTGGTATTTCTAATTATTTTTTAGTTTATGATGAAAAGATGCATGAACAGAGTTATAATTACTGAATTGGCATAAATTTGCGTCTTTTCTGATTAATTTGAGTATCCTTGAGGGAAGAAAGGATAATGGAGAGACTATGTGGATACAACGATTTTAGAGGTGAGGCTGATTTGTTTAATGATGATACCGTTTTGGGACTCCCGGAATGTGCAAAGGTAGATAAACCCTCGGTAGATCTCGCTCTGATTCCATGTGATTCAAGCAATGGTTGTAATTTGGTCCCGAGCACAAGCAACGGGAGAGAAATCCAGGAAGACACTGAGCTTAGCGATGCAGTGCTCAAGTACATAAACCAGATTCTCATGGAAGAAGAAGATCTGGAAGATGAGGCTCGCGTCTCAGGAAGCCTCCTTGGCACTTCAAGATGCTGAGAAATCTTCCTATGAGGTTATAGGCAAGAAGCATCCTCCACTACCCAATTTGCAACTCGCATCCTCTGCTGCACATTACAGCGAATGTAACAGGAGTTGTATTGCTCATTGTAACTCGTCAACCCTGAGGAGTGATTGCAATTTCAGGGAGTATAGGTTCTGCTATCAGCAAAATGTCACTGCAAAACCCTAATTTGGAGACGAGTTCTCAGTCTCCAAACGAAAACCAGATTCTCATGGAAGAAGAAGATCTGGAAGATGACGCTTGTGCTTCTCAGGAGTCCTCTTTGGCATTTAAAGTTGCTGAGAAATCTGTCAATGAGGTTATAGGGGAGAAGTATCCTCCCCCATCTGGTTCCAAGCTCACATCCTCTTTCAATGCACATTTTGAGTGCCCTAATCCAACCCATGTGGAACGTAATCCAGAGGATGGGTTGAAGCATCCGGAAAATGTCACCGTTGACACTAATCCAGAGTCAACTGATGCATATCAGCATCAGTCATTGTTTAGTATAGCAAGCAGCACATGTAATAATGAAGATGTGTTTGTGAGTCAAGAAAATGCTGACATTTCTACTGAGAGTGAGCCTAATTTGCTCAAGGGGAGAAATGGAGAAGCTCAATATGCAGGATGGGTTGTGGAGAAGTATGTGAATGAGTGCCCCCATGAATTGCTCAAGGGGAAGGAAGAACCCTCATTTTGAGGATGTGGATTTGGAGCGTGGGAGGAGTACTAAGCAAATAGCTGTTCAAACTGATCCCACTCTCATATCAGATATGTTCCATAAGATATTACTATATTATGGCGAGGAAGAAGAATCTGCAGTTCGTGAAGCATTGCGAAATAGCGCGGGCAACGAACAGGCCTGTTGATTGAGAAAACCTAACAGGGAAAATCGCTAAACACAAAAATGGGTGGTCAGACAGATTTGGTGGATTTAACATGATTTCTGTCCTTTTGTGCAAAAGCTATTGTGATGGACGGTAGAAAAAACGTGTATGAGCTGCTGAATCAGATTAAACAACATTCTTCCCCCACTGGAGATGGATCACAGAGATTGGCTAGTTATTTTGCCAACAGCCTCGAGGCACGCTTAGCTGGCACTACAACTCTGAATCACACCTCTCTTATATTCAGGCCAATAACAGCTGTCCAGACCTTGACGTGCTGCTGTCTCTGGCTTGTGTGTGCCCATAAATGAAGCCCATATACTTCTTCTCTAATACGAAGATTATGAGCGTAGCTGAGAAGGCATCGAGGCTCCACATTATTGATTTCGGTATTTACTATAGTTTCTAATTGGCTTCTCTCATAGAACAGTTGTCGTCTAGGTCCAGTGGGCCTCCGTAGCTAGGGATTACTGTGATTGATCTTCCACAACCCAGTAAAAGACCAGCTGACAGGATTCAAGAGACGGGAAGCCGCTTAGCAGTGGCGAGTAAGGGTTTGAGATTGAGAGAGCAGGGTTTAGGCAGCTTCCATTTGGAAAGGAGCTGTTCAGGATAGTGAAGGAGTGGGTCAGATCTGATTACCACAAAGAATTTGTACTCGAGGAAGACGGCATGTGGGTAGTGCAAGGTTGGCAGTGGCGGATCCTGAACGCTATCTCTTGTTGGAACTTCATTGTTATTGTTCGGACAACAAGAGCGTGTTTTTGTGGTTGTGAAATCTGAAAATGTCTTATATTTGATCTTTGGTGGATTTGCTGTAGTTCTCTATTGGCACTTCAATAGGATACCATGTTTCTCTCAGCAAGCGATGTCCAGTCTTATTTTTTTCTATAGTTTTTATTTCTAATTTTGACTGATCATGGGAGAACTCTGAATCACTCTATCAACATTGATAAAGAAAAGCAAAAGAAATCATTGTTTGCACATTTTCTTTATTTCCAAGGAACAGGTATCAAGTTTATTCTTCTTTTAGTTTAATGTTATTGCTCTATAGCGTTTATTTTATATTTTATTTAACCGATTAGTAGGTTATAGTAATCCTGAACGCATCCATATTTAGCTTCTGTGGGCCTCCATGTTCAGAAATTACAATGCCTCCAAAATCCTTTGGACTGCCATAGTCCTCCTGCTATTATTTATCTCTGGTTGAGGGTATATTAAAACTTTAGTTCCTTAGTGCCCGTCTCCCTCCACTGTGCTACACTTCCCCCCTAACTTTTTTTTTTTTTTCCTTTTTTATGCCGATGCACATGGTTGGATGGGGGGCGGCTATTGAATTTGGGGTTGACCAAAAAACCAAAATGTTCTATTTGCATGAAAGTTTAATACATCTGAGGTCACTGGAGCATGTTTACAGCCAAGCCAATCTCCTTGAATCAAAACGTCTTCAGTTTTTTAAGTTGGGATTTTGGGGTCCGTAAGCCAGACCGGTAAAGGATTTCGAGGTCGAGGCTCGATTTGAAGGGATAATGGGGTGGGAGATAGTGAATGCGATAGCATGCGAGGGGGTGAGAAAGAATTGAGTTTGAGAGTCAATAGGTATAAGCAGGGCCCAGTGTGTGGCCTCAGAAAACTCGGCTAAGGCAGGTCCCCTTCAAAAAGGAGGATTTGATATGTTATTTATCTTAAATTCTTAATAAATAAGAATTTGTAATAGTTATAATGGTATTTTATTATATACATTTTAAATTTGTAATGATTATAATAGATTTCCATTATAACACATTTTAATTTTATTTTATTTGTAAAATTCATTGTCATCAAGTTTTTTGTTTCTTTTCATTTATTATTAATTTTATTTTAGTGGCAGTCATTATGGGGAACCTCTCCTAGGCTTATTAAAGGGCTAACCCTGAGAAGGGAAAATCACATCTCTTTCGCTCCATCCCTTCTTCTCACATTTGCTCTCTCTCTCACTTGTAGAGAAATTTCCTCGTGTTCATGTATTCTTGATTTTCTTGAGTGTAGTGTGTGTAGTGACTTCGGTTCAATTTTTTGTTGAGTAGTCAAAGAATTGTTTATACTTTCAGCCTTTGTAACTTGAGACGAAGCGTCGCATATACTGTTACCCCGAATTACCCGCAACAGGTGCAAATCATCTAAAAAAAAAGACTTGGTCCATGCCTAAAGAGTCCAATTAATTTATTAATTTCTGTTTCATCTCTCGGTTACAGATTCTATACAAGGTGTGTACGTTCATTAATTTTGACAAATCGAAAGATTGTTCATGGCAACTATTCCTGATTCCATCGAAAATTCGAATGCAAGATTCCATCAAAAATTCGAAGGCAAAACCCAACAATTATTCTTATGTTCTTATGAAAGACGATAGTGGGATGTTGGGCACCACATGTCAAAGGCAACAATGAGGAGTTCCTAGGAGCCCTAGGTTGCCATGGCCCATGACCATGGCACAGTGAGTACAAGACCTAGCCTTCCCCACTTTGCGGTAGCCTGTGACACACCGTATCTCTCAGGCATTAGTGGGGTTCATCTCGCAACCCCATGGCACCATGCAGTGTAGCCCCATGGTGCCATGGAAAATGGTCCATGGCATTGTGGGGCTCCTAGGCTGTTCGGTAAATTTATTAATTTTCTATTTAATCTCTCAATTACAAAATCTGTACAAGGTGTAAGCATTCATCAATTGCAATAAATCTAAAGATTGTTTGTGAAAACTGTTCCCAATTCCATCAAAAATTCGAAGGCAAAAGTCAACATTTATCACAAGGAATTCGTACTCAAGGAAGATGGTATGTGGATATTTCGAGGTAGGAAGGATCATTGCCTCTTTCATTATCCTCGTTCCCTTTCTCAGTATTTGCATAAAAGACCTTGTGTCAAAATCGAAATAGAGGGGAACTAGAGGATTTGCTGAAAGGCAAAACAGTTTTCATCAAGACCTTGCATATGGCGTGTCATTTGTGGAATAGAATAGCTGTAACATGAAGCATGAAGGAAGTATGTGAGGAAGAGGAACAACTCTCTTCAAGGACTTTGTGAACGGAATAGATAAGGAATACCATGATCGTTGATGATAGTTATTCTTTGTCTATTCCCTTGGTTCATGAAGACATTATTCCTTACATGTTACATTTATATTAAATTACTATTTTATTCTTACTCTATTCATTCTAGTGAACCGCACATGCTATTTTATTCTTACTCTATTCATTCCAGTGAACCGCATGAGTGGTTAGAGTTTTATGTGTTTTTGGAAGATAGAGATTTTGTATATTTGGAATCATTGGGGATACGAACATTTCATAACAATTGTGGTTTACATAAGATTAGAGTATTTCAGTATTTTATCGAAATGGTTATTATTATGTCATGACTGACCTGTTCCAATGTTTCTGCATGTTTGCATAGCAATATGTAATTCAGTGTGGTGTACAAGCCAACGAGACAAAAAAAAAAAAAAAAAGGATAAGGAATAAAACCAACCTTACTTCGGATAGAAAACCGAAGAAGGCAATGACTACCAAAAAAAAAAAAAAAAAAAAAAAAAAAAAAAAAAAAAAGAGCGCATGGCCGATGAAGCCACAACAACCATCAACAAGAAGTGTCCGCCAGAGCTCCTCGACCGCCAGCAATACCAATCCATGGCAACCCTGAAACGGTCTCCCGTCATGGATGCGATCATGGACCAAACATTGAATAAAAATTACAATAAACCCGTCAAAATAATCATTGTTTATTCACACTCCTCATAGCTTTTCTTTAAAAATGAAACAAAAATGATAATTTGCTTACTCCAGGTATAGCATCGCAATTTATTCAAAGCTGCCCCTAGAAATCCATTTACTAAAATTAAAAATTAAAAAACAGTACAAAGGCCTTAATGATAAATGGACATGGCCGCAGAATGAGAAAACAAAAAATTCAATCATTCATACATACAACCTCTTTGTATATAGATATTAAAGTTGTGAACACAGGTCTACATTAACATTCCAAAGTAGATTAAACACATTTTACCACAGATAAAAGAGGGCCACAAAAAGGAAAAGGGGGAAGAATTTGAGAGGAAAGAAACCTCTCAGAAATGTATACCCCAAAACCAGCGCGTAAAACCTCTTGATCATTAAGCAAACCAAAGCATCAAAATTTAAAGCTTATGAACCATCAATGAGCAGGAACCGCAGCCTCTGAGCCAGGGGAAACAAGAGGCTCTTTCTCCACGGCACTGCCCTGAAACACCTTGGCAATCCTCTCCACAGGCACCAAAGGAAGGTAAGACGCAGCCTTGTATCCCTTGTCAGCAGAAGAACGAACAGTTTGATTATACTTCTCGGAGCAAAAGGCTGCGGTGGGGACAATAAACTGGGCAACTTGAGGGAACAGAGGAAGCCGGTGCAGTGAGGACCATGCAGAGACAGCATACTCCTCCGCGACAGGTTCATATCTATCATAGAACCCCTTGGCCGTAGGCTCGCACTTGGTGTAAACTGTCTTCGCAAGCCCTGAGGCAGCATCAACCACACCTGAGCGTTGGAGTCCAGAAACCACTGCCCTAGCAACCTCTGGAGCCCGCTGAGCCGCTGAGACTGCTTGGGCTGAAACCTGCTTCACAGCTGGGGCATGGTGGCTCAGCTGAGTCACTGACTGATCCACCTGAGAAAAGTAAATTGGAAAAAGCAAATCAAATGACCAGTAACATGCATTTTAGGCACGACCAGATTCATACTAATAAGTTCTAGCTTTTTTTTTTCCCAAGGTAACAAATGTTTAGATAACATAATCTCTGAACACATTTAAGAGTCTTCTCATGTATGCTTCACATTCGCCATGCATTATCCCAGGTATAACTTTTTGCAGGCTTAAAACTAACTGCTTTGAATTCACAATGAGTTAACTTGTTTCTCAAAAACAAAATAAGCAAAGAGAAAAACAGCAAACCAACAAAAGTAGCATTCTAAACTGGTTGAGGTGGACATGTTCAACAGTTTAAACATCCTTATAATAAAAATAACAAGAAAACTAAATTCAGATATTCACCGTTGAGATGAGTCCAATTAGGAGAGAAACCCATAAAACATGAAAAATGTTAAGATAGGGTACTTGAATGAAACCCATAGTTGAAAGATATCAAGACATGCTAGTTAACCAAAACATACTGACCAAGTATACAAAAGGAGGAGATCATAGCAAAATGGACCTTTTGATCGACGAACTTGAGGAGATCTACTGGGATGCCATGGTATTTCTCATAGACAGGGCCAACGACAGTCTTCACTTTTGCCTCGACGTTTTGGACGCCGGGCTTTAGCGAGCCTGATTTATTTTTGGCCAAGTTGTAGAGGTATGAAAAGCAGATCACAGCTTGTAAGGCAGCCACATGAACAAACTCCAGGTACTTGAGCTTCTGCTCATCGATCTTAGGCTTCAATCATAAACAGAAACATAGATTTCAGTATTCAAACCAACCTTTGCTTTCTTTTTTACTCCTTTGTGGAACTTTTTATTTTTATTTTTTATCTTCCTGATATTAGGGAATATACAATCAGGAAGTGAGTTAACGATTTATACGCCTGCCGAATAAGAAATCAAAGCCCCAGACTAGGGTTTGTTTGTAGCAAGGGTTGGAGTTGGAAAAGAAATATATATTCTCAATCCGATCATTGTTTATGATTTAAGAACGAAAATTTGAAATTAATCTCCAACATTTAGATTGAATGAACATTAGATCCTATAAGAGGAGTAGGCTTAAACATTTAATTTCATTTCTTGTTTTCAAGGGAAAAAACAGATTAAAATTCAATGAAATCCTAATCTCTCAATCGTCATCATAACTCTAGCCATAACACGGTAACCAAATTCCTAAACCCTCAGAAACCCACAACAGACGAGAAATCAATTAGAAAAATTGAAAGAACAAGAAGGAAAAAAAAACACCGATTCATAACAAGAAATTCAAACTTCTAAAGAAACGAAAAATAAATCATATGACAGTGAACTAAAAGAAAGGGGTCCTCACCGCTTCGGTGGGAGATTGCTTATCTGATTCAGCCATGATCAAAGCGCTCGAAAAAAGCCAATTCGCCGAAACCCTAAATAGCTTCGAGAGCTTTCTTCGTCGAAGAGAACGGGAGCTAGGGAGAGGGACAAAAACAAAAGCAGAGACGGTAACAAGCTTAATAAGGAAACCGGAGGAAGACTTATCCATTTATACTAAAAAATAAATAAAGGGACCTGAGAATCTTTGGCGCGGTTACGTATGAAAATGGATGGCTGAGATGAGAAAGCGACAGCTGTGAAACGTAGGCCCACTGCCGTTATGGGCCGAAATGGCCCATACCGCGTCCAAAGGTCGTCGTTGACAACTTCGAGGTTAAGTTTACTCTTTTTGTGGCCAATGCGCTAACGAACGCGCTGTTTACAAAGCGCGTGAGCATTGGGACCCTTTTGTGGTAAGATGTGACTAAGCGCGGTGAGTTGGCACCATATGATTGATTTGCTGACATATATATATATATGAAAAATGTGGGGAGGCGTACATCTCGTAAATTTATAATAGTATATTTTATTATTTATTAAAACATCTTTTATTATATTTATATTAAATTAATTTTTCTAATTTTATTGTGAAAAAATTATCCTATATATTTTCTTGATAAGAACCCTGATATTATTTTTAAATTTTATGGGGACAGCATCATCTAACCAATCATATTGTAATTAAAATCTATAAAAAAAAAAAATTCCCTTGAAGGAAAAATACAAAATGATAAATAAATGACAATTGACCATAAGTGTAGTTAGCCAAAGTACGGGGGAAATCATAAAAAGGGTACAATAATTGAAGTTCTTTCAGATTCGTTACAATTTATACAAAAATCGGGGGTATCATTAAATTATATAGAAATTAACAGGTTTTTTATTTAATGCTTATTCATTTGATGTGGTTAAAATTTATGACATGTTTGGAGGTGCGCTATGTTATTATTGAGCAGGTAACATTTAAACAAGTGGGGGAGTCCATTTCAATCGGTTATATTGTGAGATTGTCGGTGAATTAGGATCAACTATAAAAAATAAGCCGAAACTAAGGAATTTATCTAGGAATGTCACATTGCAGCATTTTGCAGCAATCTTATGTTCTTAAAAGGTGTCCTCCATTGATTAAGAATTTTGATTTTTGAAAAGTATCACGATCATCCAATAAGAAGGATATCCTGAATCCGCACCTAAACAAGCAAATTGTTGATAAAACTTCAAAATGACATTTTCTTTTGACTCAGGGAAGACAAGAAAATTTCAGGGTAGCAAACATTTTCTAAAATTTCTCTTAAATGTGAACCCATAGCTGATGATAGAACTAGAATAGAGATTTTTTGTTTCCTACGAACATTAGCCCATATCCTTTCTTCTCTATTAAGTAGTTCTGAATTAGATTTAGAACCTAATAGGATAAAGCACCTCTGATTTTGGGACACCAAACTGCACCCAATAGTGGTTGTTTGATGAGTGACACGTGTTACCGAAAGATCCTAACCGTCTATTCATAGAAAAAATGGGTAAGGGCACAGTTGTAAAATCAAGATTCTCAAAATACTATTTTTAAAAGGTTTTTTTTCAGAAAAATAAATAAACGGTCAAGATTTTTTAGTGATACATGTCACTTATCAGACAATCACTGTACGGTGCAATTTAGTACTCTAAAATTAGAGGAGCTTTATAAGACCAATTAAATGCCAACCACCTAAATAATTAAAAACTTTGACGTTCTGGTATGCACAAAAAGGTATCCTAATAATCCCATCTACATAAATTTGAAAGCCCATTCTCCTAAGAGGGAAAAAGAAAAAGAAATAAATAAAGAAAGAAAAGAGATGAAACAGCTCACGCTACCACTCTTGTTCAGGCTTCCTCCCAAGTCTATCCTGTTTTATACCATGCAAACAGCAGCTCTTCCTGTAGGTCTACGCGGACGTCGGTATAAATTGAATCGCAACTTCTTATGAGGTCACAGGAAGAGTCAATAAAGGCTCATTTGATGAACTGGGATCGCATTTGTAGCCCAAAGAGTGTCTGGGGCTTAGACCTGAAGAAGCTCGAAGTGTGTAACAAAGCCCTCATCGCTAAATTGGGGTGAAGTCTGATGATGAATGATCAGAGCCTTTGGGCTAGGTTGCTCTGAGGCAAGTACTTCCCAGACCCGCTCCTTTAAAAAAGGGGCTTCCCATGTTGGGAGAACCACCACAAGCAGCAGAGATCTCCTTAAAACCGAACGTTGTGTTATGCTTCGTAATGAGATTGGGATGACAAGTGAATTAATAATGTGCCCCTCTATGATTATGTTTCACCCTTTCCCCTCACATTAGTAACGATCCCCAAGTTGCTGATCATACCTGTACTGGAACTTGGGATTTCGCCAAGTTGCAGCAAGATCTCCCTTCTTCCCTTGTCCGGCAAGTCATTAATATCCCCATTGCTGATGATTGTGCGGGTTTTGATACCACTATCTGGGCTGTCTCTAAGGATGCGGGAAGTTTACTACTAAATCGGCCTATACTCTTGCCAGTAACATTTCTGGGACAAACGGGACTGAAGGCTTTTGGAAGGAAGTTTGGAGTCCAAAGCTACACCTCGGCGTAAACATTTTCTTTGGTTGGCTGTGGCTGATGGCATCCTTACTAATGATCAAAGGAAAAGAAGACGCACTGCTTATACGGCTCTTTGCGAGTTTTGTGGGCTTCGTGATGAAACCGCCCTCCACTGCCTTCAGGACTGCCCCCCATTGGCTCATTTGGCGTCGGCTTGGGATGCACTCCCTCCACTCAGATTTCTTCACCGTTCCTCCTAACATTTGGTTCAAGAAGGATTGTGAATCGACCACTATCTTTATAGTGGACATTCCGTGGTGCAATACTAGCACCCATTGGAAACTTTGGAGGCTTCGTTGCAATAGCATATTAAACTTGGATTTCAACTAGCCTACAAATGTTTGCACTGCTATTGTCCAGGAACCCGTTGATATTAGCAAAGCTCTCAACCTTAGCTCCCCTACTCCCAAAAAAAATAGGTATCCTATGTTGCTTGGGAACACTCCCCTTCTGCCCCCCGGGGAGCCGGGAGGGAAGAAATTGAGTCAAAATTAATGTTGATGGTAGTGCTAAAGGAGCTCCTGACCCTGGGGGTATTGGCAAACTTTCAAGGGATTGCAAAGAGCCTTACTTGGGTTTGTGAAATATACTGGTTGTGCACTGTGCTGAGGTTTGGGCTATGCTTAAAGGCCTCCAGATTCTCTGGACATTGAGATTTCGGCACATCCTCCTTAAATATAAAGTTTGATTTATTTATCGAGAGAAGCGAAAAGATGTGCTGACTTCCTTACCAAATCTGATATTAGTTCTTCCTATGTCTTCCTTTTACTTGACCTCTTCAGGGCTGATCATCTTTCAGTAACCTCCCCTCGGCTTGTTTTAGCTTAGTCACCCCCCGGCGGGGCGTAAACCAAAAACAAACAAACAAAGAAGAACGAAATGAGATGGTTTGCATAAAAATCACATAGCAATGCTGAGTGATCAGTATATTTTACAATTTACATAATTTCCTGAAACCATAAAATTTAAATAATTCAAAAGCCAAATGAGAAACAAACCAGGTTATTACCAACAACGAATATAATTTTGTTTATTTTAAATGATTATTGTAACCGCAATTATGTTTACAGAAGCAATCGGATACCCCGATCATAACAAAAGGACCCACTCCCAAAAAAAAAAGGGTTAAAAAAATAAAACAAAAGGAAACACACAAAAAATAAATTAATAAATAATAAAAAAGAGAATTTATCGTCTGCATCGAGCGATGGCACTGCACCCGCGAGAGTACGGATTGGCCTGCGCACCGGGCCTTCATTTGTAGTAAGATCCACCGCGCCGCGAGCACGGCACTCTGTTCCGGGACAGCGCACCATAGCTGATGTAGCGCGTGGTGGCTAGGATGCGCCGGCTGATCTCCGACGAGCCCACCTCGAACTCCTTGGCCCCGTCGCCGACGAGGCACTCCGCAACGGTCCCACGGCAGTAGCCGGATCCAAATCCTTAGGGGTCTGGCTTGAAACAAGCAAGGGAGGTGGCTCGAGGGTTTTATACACCAAATAAGAATTTGCACCACTATTGAAGCTAAACTCTATATGAGTTTAAATAATATTATAGTTGAATTTATTTTTAAGTATGACCATTATAACGACCACAAAGAAATATGATTTTAGAAGGGAGTCTAGAAGACTTATTTATAACTTTTAAATGGCTTTTGAATTTGGGATAGAATGTGGTGATGGACTCTACCACACTATACACATTTGTCGTTTTTTTTCTTTTTTTTTTTTCGTTCTGCTTTTGTAGCCCTCCTTTCTTCCGCCAAAAGAAAACATGTTATACCTTCGTCATAAGACATGAAAGAAAAAAATAGATAATGTAAAATATCATTATTAGTTACTAAAATTTCCATCGGAAAAAGTTGGTGGAAAAATTAACTGAACGACAAAAGAAAAAAAAATTAAGAAACTCGAAAGTGTGAAAAAGTCAATTCAACTACAATCAACTAATAATGGAGGACTCAAACCTGATCTCAGGGAGCAATAAGTCAACAAAAGATGATGAACTCCATTATTTGGTGCCAACTGATATACACCCACAATCTTCTCGGCATGTTTCACAAACAATGCTAAATTTTATTTTTGAAATATAAAAGCACATAATTTCAGCAGTTAAGATGTAGCTCGTAACCTCAGCAGAAATCTAAAAAAATATAAGAGTTATCCACTTGGGAAGGCAACTCTGCAATGAAGCTGCAACACTATGGGCATAGTGAAAAATAGACCATCGCACAAATCCAAAGTCCGTTCAAGTAGGTGGGCCCGTCGCCAGAGCTTGCTGGCCCGTCTCTCCTCGTCGGGAAGGCAAAAAACACTCCCCCGGCTGTCATCATCACCAACCATAATCCTCCCTATCTCTCTACAACTCACTCTTCTCTACGACTCTTACGGAAGGAATTTAGAAAGAGATCCCCATAAAATGCCCTAGGAGATTTTCCAGAACACCCAAACAACAATAGAAGTTCTGACTCATCAGCATACGTACATGATGTTTTTAGGGTGTACAAGTAAAATCAACCTATGAATACATATCAGCCAGTTCTGGATGGCCACTGCCAGTTCAACCAGCTTCAGCTTGTTCACTCAATGGGAAGCTTAAAATGTGGTTGACTTCTTCAAAATCTAAAGAAACTTAGAAGAGAAAAGAAAAAGGAAAAATATAAACATATACTCGATGAGATAAATGATGGGCTCCATGACATCACCTTAGCAAGTCAGCATCTCAAACAACTTGCCCAGAGAGAATGAGATGTCCTCCTTGGAGATACAGATAAAAAGTCACAAATTAGAACACCACGAGCTTAAGGGTGAAGGCAGATGCAATGCTTTTCGATTTCAATTTAGTTAAACTACAGTCTGCCTGATGGTTCAATCAATTCAACGGAGGAAATTTGGAAGTCTCAAAACATAACAGCTCAAACTAGTAAAATTCTATCACTGAATCAAAATTTTGTCATCGAAAGTAAATGAGAATAGGAATAAATAAAGCTAGTACTCAAGGATAATTGAAATCTTAACACTCTCGTGCAAACATAACATGCCAAGTTGCGTGAGTACAATCATATCGAAATACAATCATATCGAAATAGAGGTGAAATAATATGTCATGTTCTATGTGGGTGGATGGAGTGATAGAGCTTAGTGGCCCTTGAATGCTATGAACATTTCCAAACACCATTAACGGAGTTTTTTAAGCAATTAAAACCGTATCCTCAAAAGGTGTGGTTCCAAACATGTTAATCAAATTTCTTAGCAAAATTATAGTTCAATGGTCTCAACCTGCTCCGTACAGAACTAGTTCTTAGCTGAAGATAGATGCCACCTGCCTTCAGAGTACCTGCTTCTTAAAAGTACGGGAAAGCAGCTTCATGGATGTGAATTAAGCTAACACAGCTGTCAGTTTTCTTTGTACAGATCCTCCACTCGAAAGTAAAACCACCTACTATGGAGAGGTTCATCAGTTTCGCTGGTTAAAACACTTCAAATGGACACAAAACTCACTGCAAGAAAACTTACCACAAAGTGGATGAGAGAATTGCTTTTCCTTTCAAACAAACAGCAGGAAAATGAGCACACCCACCTCGGAGCCGTTCCAAAAATTCCACCCATAAAAAATTGGAAGTGCACAAAAAAAAGTAGGACAAGCTACCAGTTTTCATACAGTTTGGTGATGTACAGGATCTTTATTTTAGATCTTTAAATATGCAGAGATCTTGGATGTTACAACTTTCACCTTTTAAATGTTAGGTGTGCCTCTACAATAATTGAATGAAAATTGGAAGCTTTTCCTATTTTTTCATACTCATTCAATCAGTATGAGTGAAATTTTCGGAACGGTTTTGAGGTGATGTGTGCTAATTTTATGTTCACATATGATGTGCTCACTCTAACATTTCCTCATATTTATAAAGGATTTGTCTTTATGCAATGCCGAAATTCCTAATTAGGCATGAGTACGCCCTCAAACAGGTAGTTTTGATTTAAAAAAATGTGCCGTCTTTTTAAAATCATTTATCAAAACAACATCACTTTAGGGTATAGTTGTGACTAAGTAGGAACATATAGGATTTTCTCATGTATATATATATATATTTGCACACCAAAAGAAATTGCGAGCGTTGCTAGTTGCATTTGTCAACGCTCGATGATTGAGGGTTTTGTAAGTTGTAACCCTTGTCACATGTACTGTAGTTATAAGGTGTTTTTTTTATTGGTTTAGTGAAGTTATAAGGTGTTGTTACCTTAACTGTATGCTTTTAAGCCCTAGAACAGTTTAAGCTATTATCTTATTTCTCCAAACAGTTCCTATCATTTCCCTAAATACACTGTAAAACCCATGTGCTGGGAACTCATCTTTTTTTTCTAAAGATGCTGGACACAGTTTCTCCTTAAATCATAAAGTCTTCAGTTTAAGCATGACACTGGACCCAAATGCGAATAATTATAACAAATTCAAAATAATTGAAAACAAATGGAACAAAAACATCTTGGAAAAGGGAAAAGAATCAATGTTCAAATATTCACACGCACTTACAAGGAAGAAAAGGAAACTGACAGCCTTTCCACACAGCGCACCAACTAGTACTACTGCTCTTCATAGTATGGAGGTGTTGGCTGAATATACAACTCATTATCATCGCCTTCATCATCATCATCATCCTCACCTGCGTCGACCCAGTTACTAGGATGACGCTGTGACTGACCATGAATATTAACATCTGTTGAACCTGATACCAACAAAAGTTATATAAATTAGACTTTAAGAATTCAACCCAAAAAAAGATTAGACAATAAGAGTACTTCATCTGTAATGGGGAAAACTAACACTTACCTCGAGGTGCATCTGCATGATTTGTTTCTGCAGGATGGAAGCTACTGGACTCGGTTAAAGAATTCAACTTCACCGCAAGGTCAGGAAAGGCACATGAGAATGTTTCAGCTATTAGTGCTGCAAAAATTTAGGTTCCTGGGCAACGTAATTCGCATTTGCTTTGTTTAGATATGTTGTGATGTTGTTCTAGGAAATCACAAACAAGCGTATCTATCTCATTATATCATCAAAAGCTCGTGTCCTTCTATTGCGCATGTGCATGTGTTTTACCCCTCCCTGGGTAGAGAAGAAGTTCATTAGAAAATCAGAGGAAGGCGTGTCCCAGCCATTGTGAAGGCTTTGTATCATCATGATCTAATAGTCATACATGCATAACTGATGAATTTGGATATATGACACTTACACAAGGACAAGTGTACACATGACTCATAACTGTCAAGTTCAGACAAGCCTATAGGACTTAACAGAAAAGGGCTCCATGACTGAAAAGGAGAAAAAAGAGAACAAAGTTCAGGATACATATTAGAGCCACCAGGTTCATTTCCTCTTGCAAATCCAGCATTTGAAATGTTCATGGTGCTGATCCTTTGGATATCCCTCTGTTCTGTAGCAGTTGGATTTCTTTCACCTTGAACCTGCCTTTCATTAGCACTACAATTGGTTTTTGCACCACTTCCTGCTTAAAGTTTAAGACATTAATAAACAAGGATACACAACATATTCTCACGATTCAAAGAGTAAATATTATTTACCAGAAAGTTCAGACCAGATTCTGGTGTGATCAGAAGGATTCTCAGGAACATTTCCTCTTGGCCTTTCTTGCTGTGCTTGGGCCTGACCATGGACTGTGGCAGCCACTGGAGGCTCTGAGGTTCCTCCATGGAGCTGTGACACAAGCATTGTTGCGAGAACAAGTGCAGCGTCAAAATTTGAACTGGACCCATCATCTAGACCAAATCTTGGTGCCATGAGAATAGGCCTGTTCCATAATACAAGTTTTAGAAGCCAAATTATTTTCCACAATTTTTTCCTTGGCTACTCAAAATTTCAAAATGAAAAAGAAAATAGCCAAATATAGAGACCACTGTATATGTACCATATTAGTAACTTACTCGCCAGACTTCTCAAAAAATAAGTGAATGTCAACTTCACATCCCTCACAGAAAGAAAGGAATGCCTGAAATTCAGAAATAAAAAGACAAAACTGCATCAAAGGCTTCAGATAAAATGGAGGTTTTGTCACAACGGCATAACACACTACTTGCTCAACCAAAAAAAACTCATATATCTGTATCTACTAGATCACAAATATTGTTGATTGAGACAACTTGCTGCTAATTCTTAGTCATGGCACCTGTGTAAATAAAACTCAAAAAAAAAATAGTACGTTGCTTTGTGTACCTTCAATTCTTTCACGCTAAAGGTTACATCTACAGGATCTCCTGTGTGAGTATATTGCACAAACTCTTCTGTAGGATCTATCCATAGTTGAGTGTGTAGTGATGAGTCGTTATCTGTAATCAAGATCTGGAAAAATCAATTAACTGGACTTTTTGACTAATGGAGGACTCTGGTCACTGATCAATCCTCAATTCAATCTGATCTTAAGGGCCGCTACAGCTTGTTCTTAAATGTTGGACAAATTTAAGAAGAAAATGCAAAGAACCAAAATTTACCTTTTGTTGGATCAATATAGCTTCTAAATTCAACAGCTTTTCCTCCAATTTCACTTGCAGCATCAGAAGGTAAGGAAGTGGATTCTGTTGCAATGATTGTAATCTCCTGAAGGGATGACTGGAAATTAGCCAGCAATCTATTGAGATCCCGAGGCCTCACCACCAATTGGCTTGGGAATTTTCTCCTGTCGAGAGAAAGATGCTGTATGTCAGGTTCAACATTGCAATTTATCCAGTATGCCTTTTTCACGCCTGCACAAATATATGAGACATATGATATGACTGCACAATGCATCTGTAAGACCAGCATCTAGAAGATCCCCATCCATGCAATTGTTCTGAATGGATGACCAACATAAGTGAAAATATCAAAGGCACTTTACCACTATAGCAGTTCAAGGTCCACCGCACTTTTGTTGCATCGGGATCAGGAAGTTGCATGGACAAATGATCAACACTTGTAATGGGAGTCCTGAGCACAGAACAAATGGCCTACATACATCTTGTTAGACATAAACCATTTCTAACCAAGAACACGAGAAACATTACAACTGAAGCCATACCTTCAGAAGAACACTACATTGTGCTTGGGTACCAGAAACTGTGTAAGTATCAAAGAAATTGGGCTTGAATGTGATAAACTGATACGCAGATCGCGATGAATTGAGGGTGTGAAAAGCGAGCTGCACGTGAAATTAGTAACAGCAAATTTAGCATGCAGATGGACCGTAACTACTGATCTTCTAATGTTTTTACACATAAAATAAGCCAGTCGGAAATTTCTATGAAATAAGAAACTTTAGAGTATCCTAACAAAATTTTTAAGTTGGTAGCTAGTTCAATTATCGGAAGTGAAAACATCATGAGATTCATAATATTATTTTGATATCCTTTTGCATTTGTGTAGCATTTAACAATCCTATCCTCTTTCTTTCCACTAATTTGTTACTTCTTCATGTGTTCTTCTAGCCAAATTAGAGATGCAAGTTCACACGCATACACAAGTCAGCAGCAAAAATGTTCCTACAGAAGTCATCGTAAGCAAGCTTCGCTACAGCCCTAAAGCAGGAGTCTCAAACCCTAATTACAACAAACTGTAAGCATTTCTAATATAATATTCATATAACAAAGACTAATATATTGACCGAGTACTATAATTACTCATCCTGTATATTATATCCAACAAAAAGACTCGCCCGACGGACCGCTGATGCGGATTTTATAATGTTGAATTTTTAGCGAGCGTTATAAATAAAACTCAGCTCAATGATCGAAGATCACCGGAAGGGGAAGAACATACTAACATTATCCAAAAGAGAGGTTCAAGTGGAAGCAGATGAAATCCGACTAAGATCGCAGAGAAAGCGAGAGAACAAGCAGAGAGAGAGAGAGAGAGACAGACAGACAGATGCATATACCTGGGAAGGAGAAGCTTGGATAACGAGCTCGTTGCCAATGCGCGCAAGGTTGGTTATGGAGCGGGAAAAGGTTTTCAGAGCGTTCCCGCTCAAGCTGAACTCCATCTCTCTCTCTCTCTCTCTCTCTCTCTCTCTCTGGTGGGAAGGAGCATCTGATTTGGGGATCAGCTCGCGCGGCATGGGACGCACCTAGGTTTTACCCGATTCGAATTATATATTTTAAAAAACAACTTCTCTTTTTTTCTTTTTTTTTTTCTTCAGGTAATTGGGTGGAGAGAACGCATCAATCCGGACCCAATAATTACTTTGAATTACCTGAATCTGGGAAATTATTTTAAGGGTCTCCCGAAATACAAAAATCCTTGGATTTTTGCGGGAAATGGCAGTAAATAAGGGTATGTTAGGGATTTAATAAATTTTTGTCATTTTACTTTGAAAACACATTCTCAACATATTCCAGGAGAAAATAAAAATTCATATAGTACTCTTTGAGTTTAGTTGACAAAAAATGCATTAAATTCTAAATCTATTCTAATTTAAATCATATGTACATTATATTATATGGTTTTTTTCATTCTAATGATTATGTTATTTTACAAACTAAACAGGCTGCTATTCAGAAACGTTAGGGACTAAATTTACTATTTTCAAAAGTAATGAACTAAATTAGCATTGACGTCAAACTTAACAAAAAAAAGTGATTTTCCCTCTAACATGCATGTATTCTCTCTCTTATTTTTTTTTTGGTTACAGTGATATAGTCTTAGAGTCTAGACCTAACATTTTGTAAGCTCTTAAAAATTTTACTTCAAATTTGATGTATTCACCGGAAAAAAGTGTCCATAATTTGCCGCTCTATGAATTTAGCTAGTATAACATTCACGATGTCATGGTTTTCACAAACAAGTGAAAATAAAAAAAAATAATTCACAATTAATATTGTTTCGATGAGTCATAAGTTCACACATACTGCTGGAGTTAGCTTATTTGACCACAAGTATTTAAAGTTGGCTAATTAAACCACTCAAGTCGCACTTGTGGCCAACTTAACTAAAACTAACCGCGCACCTAGCACCATCATCACTAATACATGCGGTGACGTGTGAAGCTATCACGTCTTGCTGAAAAAAAAACAAAAAATCAACTTAAAATAAGAGAATTTTTTCTTCTATTCTCTGTCCCACGGACAACCATCAAAGCGAGGTAATTCGTGACAGTTGACGTCCTTACCTTTCTATTTGCTTCTCTCTATCAAATTTAAGGAGGATATTCACCCACTAGACCATTCTTTCCTGGAGTCCAAATTTGGTCCTTGGACATGAAAGAGAAATAAGATGAATAGTGAGATGCAGTGATAGACGCTGAACCGATTACTTATGAAGAATGGGGGGAGGAAATATTTTATCCTTTATCCGATGGTTTATTTTTTATTTGCCTCAAACAATAATCTGACAATTCCACCCATTGCCATATGTTTTCTATATAAGAATGTTAGATAGATTATTAGATTTGTGTTGGGTATAAGTATAAGTCAAGCGATTCGATTGACCCATTTCAAATATTAGTTGTAAAATTGACCAACCAACTAATTTTGGTGGCCAGCATGAACTTAACCCTTTAAATAAGCATAACATTGTTTTAATGAAATAACGTCATTTTAATTGTTACACTAGATAAATTCACAATATAATACGACATCCACCAAATCTAGTTAAGACATTAAGTAGCATAAAGTATGATTTAAGCTATAAAATTTATAAATTCAAGATCGAAATGGTGGGGAGAAAAAGGACTATAATACAGGGCTTACTTTAACTTCTAAAAAGTAAAGTTCTCTTCCTCTTGCCCCACTCTTATCTATTTTATTTTTCTTCCGACAACTTTAATACTACACCCCTTCTCTACACACTAATTAGGGCCTGCTTAGCTGTCTGCTACTCTAATCTAAAATCATTGGTGAAGAACGTCATGGAGCTGTGCAAGGGGTTAACCAAACTTAAAAGCCAAACCTGACCACGTCAAGCTGCAAATGGCGGTCTCGATTTTATGCAATTATAATTTAAATTTCTCACACCCCACGTCAACTTGGTTTTTCGCATACCAAAATAAGAGGAATACCGAGCGAGGTCATAAACACGGAACCCCGGGGGTATTTTGGTCCCGGAATAGTACTCGCCAAGAAGAAACCCTAGGCGATATATAAGATCGCTAAACACACCTGAGCCTTTCTCCGCTCGCTTGATCGTCGTAGCTGCATTCTCCCTTTGTCGTTCGCGTCAACTTGCTTGTAAGCCACACTCAGTCTCTCACCCTTTCTCCCTCTCTCTCGCATTCCGTTTATGTGCTCGCTGTTGGAATGTGCAATCGACATTTTTGGTTTTCCTTAATGTGATCACTGGAATTTAGTTGTAATCATAGTACTACTTATCATTGTCCGTAGATCTAACCATTCTGATTTTATTTTCCCGTGTTTTTGTTTGTTTTTATAACTCGTAGGGTGTTTTTTGGATTTAGCGCTCATATTAAGCGTAGGAAAATGGTGAAGGGGTCTGTGATATGGGTTTTGTTGCATATAGGTAGTTAGTTCTAGCTTCGGGTATTAGTGAGGGAAATAATGCTAATGTTTAGTATTCGTATGCATTAGTCGGGAGTTTTGGTCTATATCTCCTGCAAAGTAATTGTTGGTTGACTCTTATGGATGTCCCAAATGCACTGTTTACGCAGTTAATTTTTGAGGCTGTTATATGTATGTAATAGGCTTGCACTTTATATAGTGCCATTGCTACTAATTGTGAATGCACTCTAAAAACAATATCTCTATGATAAAAAAATGAATTGCCCTCTTAAAATGATTTAATGGAATGGTGTCATTTTGGTGTAATGACATTACAGTAATGTGTACTTAAGTGGCGCTGCATAATGAGTTTTCAAGTATGCGTATGTATATGTGCGCGCGCGCGCGCGTGTGTGTATCATTGAATCATATCAGCTGTCTTCAGCAGGTTATCAAAACAATCCACCAAGATGCAGAATGAGGAGGGACAAAACATGGATCTTTATATCCCGAGGAAATGGTATGTCAGCTCACCTACAATACCAAGGGCATGTTTGGCTGCAATGGAAAAATTGAGTTCAGAACTAAACTTAGTTTTAGTTCCAAAACCGACTTTTGCAAAACTCAGTTTTGTGTAAAATTCGTACTTGGCTGCCCTATTCAAAATTTGGGAAAATGCCCAAAAAGAAACACGGGCAAACTAAAATGGTAAAGACTCGACTGAGGGTAATTACATAAATTCAGATGGCCAAAACTTGGTTTTTTGTTGGTCAAAATCATGGTTTTGCAAATGGACCCTTAACATTAGTTTTGAGAGTCAACCACAAAATAAAAAAAAATTAATTTTGTCTGTTAAAACTAAGTTTTGAGTGGTAGCCAAAAATGCACTAAGTAGAGATACTTGAATATCATGATTTTTTGCTGATATTAGTAATATGGATTTGCAGTTCGGCCACTAACAGGCTGATCACCTCGAAAGATCATGCATCTGTCCAGATTAATGTTGGACATCTGGATGAGAATGGATTGTATGTCGGGCAGTTCAGCACTTTTGCTCTCTGTGGCTTCGTCCGAGCCCAGGTTTTTGATCTTATCTTTTTCATTTGAGATAATATAGCTATTATTTGGTCTTTAATATTGTATGCCATGTCATATTTGTTGCATGTGGTGATTAATGAAATTTTATTGCTTTTATTCATCAATTCTAAATTCTGATGAACTGCTTCTCGTTTGTTTTCTTATCACCTACCACAATGATAGCAACATTGGTTATGGTTTATGAGATGTTTGACTGACTATAAGTCTTTGTAGCCCTTATGTGGGCTTTTTCCAGCTTTAAATTTTACCCCATTGTTGATAGGAGTGCCAGTTTAATTGAACTCATGTCTTCCCACCCAAATCCCATCTTACCCAGTGGATGTATTTTTGTTAGTCATCTTTGTTCGTATTATGCTACTGTCCTAGCCTGCACTTTGCAATATGAGATAATTATGTAAAAATATATTAGTATTATCTACAGTGTGGGGTCTTCTTGGAGGTAACCTTGGCATGTGTAGTAGAATTGTTGTGTTCTATTGGCTTTGGAGAAAATTACAGGTTGAAGTTGTTGTGGATTTGGCACGCTATATGTTTGATGCTTAATATTAAGGAACGTAGCTTCATTCTCCCCATAACTTGGTGTAGCTTATTTTGCACAGTAGTTACTCCCTATACGATTAAATACCTCCTTCATTGTTTTGTTGATTGTATACATGCAGCATATTTTGTCCACTCATATATATATATGTATTAGCCTGTATTGCTGGAACGAGCCCATTTCATTATTTAAGAACTCTCGCAGGGAGATGCTGACAGTGCTATTGATAGACTCTGGCAGAAGAAGAAAGCTGACGTCCGGCAGTAATTTCTCCTTCACAGCGCAGATGAGACATGACAGGCTGTTAGTATTCGACCATGTTGAGGTCTGTAGTTTTAATGTCATGTTATGGTTTTTGGCCATGATCGAACTTTATTTTCCCTCTGTCGACGCTTCTTTGGAGTTTCCCCCCATCTTTTTGACATTTGATGCAGCCTTTCATGTTTGCTTGTTGATGTTAAAGATATTTGCCCCTTAAAATCTATCCTTTTTGATCAACGAATGGCTTGATTTTGGCTTCGTATTGTTCTATGCAGTGCAGCACCCAAAAGAATAAAAGTTAGGCTTTAATTAAGTTCAGCACTTGGTTGAGCTGTAGTTATTCAGCATCTTTTACTATATTAATTTTGATTGACTATAATTTTGAAGTTATTCATCTTTTCACCTTTTGAAATTCCGTTTGCTGATAAAATTGCATTCTTCTTTTCACTCTAGTTATTTATGTATATTGGCCTGGGCTGGGATGGCCCAATGGGCTCATAATTTTTGTCTAGGGCCCAATATTCATTCATTTTCTGGATTGGAGCCCAATGTGCTTTATTTGGTTCAACGTGGACTTTGCTTTTTGAGATACGTAGAAGAAATGACGTCGTTTTAATGATTCCCTTGAAAACATAATTATTGCTCATCTATCATCTAAACCCTAATTTCACGAACAGTGAGGAGGTGGCTATCTGCAAGTCACGTTTTTCATGCTTTGAGATTAAAAGCAAAATAAAAATAAAAATAAAAATAAAAATTCAATGGAAGTTCTAAAAATTTCAAGCTTTCGGTTTAAATAGTTATCTCATCATGTGGCACCACGATCATGATGTAGGCGCTGAATGTTACCTTCGGTGGTGAGCCCATTGCACCTTAACTAATCAGGCATGTGGCTCAAAATCAACCTTGTGATAATAATTTATGTGGGGCGTCTGAATTTTTTAAATAGGACTCCTCTCATTTTGTTTGGTACCAGTTAGATGGGTGATATTAAAATATTTTTATTCCCATTAAAGAAGCGGTAGCGTAGCTGTGAACGAGAAACGATCATCTTTTATTAATTGTAACTTGAGAAGCTTTACACACATGGAAGAAGCAGTAGTGAAGCTGCATATGATAAACGGTCATCTTTTATTAATTGTAACTTGGGAAGCTTTACACACATTAAAGAAGCAGCAGTGCAGCTGCGTATGATAAACAATCATCATTGTAACTTGGGAGCATTCGAAATCACCCATTCCATCCTAATAAGATGGCTAGTTGGTCTCCACTTTCAACAATGAACAATGCTATGTATGTAACAACTTTCAACAATGAACAATACTATATATGCAAAAAATTTTATAATAAAATTACAAAATGCCCGTGTCACATGTTCATGAGAGCATTGGTTGTCTTTACCCAAATACCTTTCAGTCTTTTGTGATTTTATTATGAAATCCTTTGTATACATGAAATTATTCTTCAAACAATACTATCTTCATTAATTATACTCGATTTAACTTTATATTTCTTTGGTTTAAGGTTTTACTTTTTAAATCAATTTATGTCGTCTTCTTCTTCCTCCAATCGTGTTTAACCGTACCAAGATTCCAAGATGATATGCCTGTGAGTGCAGATGGATTGAACGAAAGGAATAGGGTTCTTCTTGATAAAAAGCAACGTTTCATTGATTTATCTTCAAAAAAAAAAAAATTTGATATTTTCAGGTTCTACTTGTACATCATTTGGCCAATATAAGTGGAGCAACAAATCCTGATTTACAAATGCGAAAATCTGTTCGGTGCATCTTCTTGATTTCAATTGAGTGAGTTCGGGAAGCTTATCTAAAAGTTTCTTTTTTTAATATGCTTTTTTTTTTGGGGGAAAGCTGAAAAATGAGTAAATTTCAAATGGCTAAAGATATTTCAATGGATAAATTTACAAATAATCCTTTATATTATTATTTTTCTTTTAATAATTGAAATGACAGATTCACAGGAGCCCAATTTCTGTGTTGGGTTCATCTTGGGAATCTTATTAAGGTTATTAAAAATGATGTTCATGGTTATCTTGAGGGTGAAGCTGGTTGGAATCTCAATTAGGTTCAAAGTGGTTTAGGGAATAAGAGCCCAAAGAGCAGCTTTCTTGATAACTTAAAGAGACAAAAGACAACTAGGGGTCCCTAATTCTGGTCACGGTGGAGAAAAAGAAAGAGAAAAGGATGAACTTCACCATATTCTTTCATGATTGAAGAAGTGTGGTTGTAAATATCAATGAAAATGAAACTTTAAAAAAATTGGGAAGAAAGGAATTTTGGGGAAGGGAATGATCCCTTAGGGAAGGAAGATATGCCAAAGCTACGGCAAACTCATCTAGAATTTATCGGAAGAGAAATATTAGGGATATTGAAGTTTGTACCCATTTTTAGGTACCGACACTCGTATGTGGGTGGAGTCAACCCCTAGTGTGTGATGATAAGCTCCACTCACATGCAAGTGTCGGTATCCATTAAGTAGCATTCAAAAGAAGGTTATGAGATGAGTTACGTTAAAGTCAAAATGAGATTTTAATTTTGGTGAAAAGGGGACATGTGGGAATCACATTCCATCAATCAAATAAATCATGTTGTTCAAGTATCAAGCTTCAAGTTTTATGACGTGTGGAGTCATTTTTTTTTTAAAATTATTGATTTGTGCCTAACACAACTTTTTGTAATTGAGTCTTTCATGCGATACATCTAAAGACACAAAAGGCGGGAAGTTAGAACACTTATAAAGAGATCATCTTAAAACCCAAGACTGCTAACTGTGACGAGATTAATGCCTAACTTGCAAAAGCAAAAGATCAAAAAAAGGGAAGAAAAAAAAAAGGAAAAGAAAAAGCACCAACTCTAAACCCTATGAGTTTTTATTAAAGGTAAAAAATGACCTGAGAAAAGCAGCACCAAAAACAAAGAGGTCAAGGTGGCCATCCCCATTCTCATTCAATATCCCATAGCTCACAATCAAGACCTCCTTTACACAGAAGAGGCAGAAAAGGACCAGTGCATTACAGGGCTTTCAAGCTTTTAAACCTTCTTTTGTGAAAAAGAATGAATAAATAGAAAAGCACTAAAGAACAACCAAAACATAGGGGCATAGTGAGGGCTCAAGGTTTCATTATTCAACACTTGATCTGAGTTAGAAGTGGTTCTCTTTTTTTTCCCCTCTTCTTTTCTATAGGTGCAAACTTGTCCATGGTGGGCAGCGTTGAGCTAAAAAGAGTTTGTTTGGTGGGTTGTATCGTTCAAACTTGCAACATTTTTTACGTGCAAAATGTATTTTAAGATCTAATTGATGTATTTTTTATGCGAAGTTCATGAACTTGACAATAAAGTTAACCTTGCAAAGCTCGAAATAGACCGGATTCCATCATATAATGTCAATAATCTAATAGTGAAGGCCAAAGCTCAACCAAAATAGAACCATCACTGTGAGGGAAAGACGAGCAGTCCTTCACATAGTTGCAAAACACCAAAAGCATGAAATCCCCACTTGGCTCCCTTCTAATTTCCCTAGCGCTACCGCATATATGCACGTACACACCAAAACTATCGGCACACTCATACGATTCGTATAAGCACACTTTCCGTTGTCGTTGTACTCATGAGAACCTCCCCTCACATAACCGAGCACGCGTTCGGGTTTTCGTCGCTAAACAGCTCGAACGAATCAGCCGATTGCGGCGGGTATGAGTCGAAATCGGATGGCTGAGATTCCATCTCAGCGTTCGGATGCACATTGTACGTGTACGAGTGGGAGTACTGTGGGGGCGCAGCATAGTACGACGCCCCGGGATCATTGCTGGGATGCGCCGTATTGTAACTTATTACGTGGGTAGAATACTGCGGCGGAGGGTATTGGCTCACGTAGTGACCACGTGGAGGGCTGTGATTGGCCTGGGATGGAGGGAACTGTGGTGCTGGCTGACGTGGAGGGCTGTGATTGGCCTGGGATGGAGGGAACTGTGGTGCTCGCTGACGTGGAGGGCTGCGATTGGTGTGGAATGGCTGCGACTGAGGCATTTGAGGACGTGGAGGGCTGCGATTGGCGGTGACAGTGACCGTGGTTTGACCAGTGGGAGAGAATACGGTGCTCACCGGTGCTCCACTCAAATGTGCGCCGTCACTGTGTGTGGTAGAATTACCAATTTGCACCTTCTTTTTCTTCTTTTTACCTCCACCGCCATTGCCACTCTGCGGCCCATCACCGCCGCCGTCGCTTTCGCCGCCCTTTTTGGCCGGTGCCGGAGGATTTTCACCGGCCGGAGTACTTTCAACCCTTTTCCCTTCAGATTTTAACTCTTTGTTCTGTCCGGCGCTACTATTCATAACTGGAGCTCCGCCTTCACTATTTTTAACCGCGGCGGTGCCGTCGGTGTCCCTGGACGGAGCAACGCCGTCGGTTGTTTTCACCGGAGCACAGCCATCGCTGAATTTGACGGAGCTTGAAGGGCGAACTTCGGATTGCGGTTCTCCCCCTTTCTCCTCGTCACTATGGTTATTCCTCTCTTCACTGCTTTCCGGCGGGTCATTACTCTGCTTCTCTTTGCTTTTCCCTTTCCCTGATTTCTTCTCCTTCGCCTGAGGAACCTTTTCCGGCCAAAGCTCGGCGTGTTTTCCGGTCTTCTTTATCAATTTCTTGATCAAGATCTGGGCGTCCACATTCCCTATCACTGTAGCTTTCTGTTGCTTCAAATCGATTTCCGTGGCATAAACCCCTGAACAATTTAACGATAAAATGGGCAAATTCGGAGAAAAATCAGAGCCCAGATCAATAAATTTGACAAAACAAAAGAAATGAGGAAAGTTTCCAACAGAGAAGAAGAAAATATTGGATTTCGGCTCACCGTCGATGCTTTGTAAAATTTTCTTCACTTTTTTCTTGCAGCCTTCGCAGTGGACCGAGACTTTGAGAACCCATGTCTGAGAAGAAGAAGAAATAGAGGAGACGAGGATTTTTTTTTATAAAAAAAAAGGAAAGGAAAAAAAAAAAAAAGAAGAAGAAGAAGAAAAAACAAGGAAGAAAAGATTGAGATTTTACAGCTTACTGCAGAAGAAGAGGAGATGAGATGGGTTCAGTGCCCTTTCAGATTAAGAATGCCTTACCTTGTATTTAAGGGGCGCTGGAGCTTCTTCTACTTCTGTTGCTGCCATTACTGGATGAGAAAGGAAAGAAGTGCTCCAGGGAGAAAGGGAGAGGGTTTGTTTTGGGGGCTCCTTTGGTGAGAATGAGGTGTTGGCATACGAAGGAATGAATCAAAGAGCTTTATTGGTGGGCGCATGTTTCGTTGGCATGATTTTATTGGCCAACGCCGAGGTGGATTCAATAGTTCCTTACACTCAACTAGTTGCTCCATACTGTAGGAACCATTTTTGTACCACTTTTAATTCTTTATGCGAAATCATGTCCTTCATGTTGCAATTATATAACCAAAAGTAAATAACAGAAGAGACAGGGGATGGATTAGTACAAATTAATGCTACTTTCTTATGCAGTACGAACATGTAATTACCAGGAATTATTAGAGGACAAAGTAGAAAATGACTCAAGGGATTACAAGGGATAAGATCGATGGCCTTCAGGCGCTTTGGGTGGTCAAAAAGGAGTCAAAGTCAAAATGATGTCAATAAATCAAAATGTACTCAAGTTTGTTCAGTGGACTGAAGGAGGACAAAAGGACATTTTTGTAATGGTTGTTAGAAAACATGCCTTGCTATTGTTAGTTTCTTTTTGGGTGTTCTTTATCCCTTCTAAAGGACCACTGTTGATTCAATCTTCCAAATTTTACCAATGTCGAAGTTTATTTCCTTCTACTAATCGAATTTTATCATATGATGTTAGGGTCCTGAGGGTAATGATAACAATACAAATCTTATAGTCGTGGTGATTAGAAAAGTGGGAAGTGGGTATGGGAGGGCCTGTATTATTAGGGGTTTCAAGGCATAAGGGAGTGGAGTGATTGGGTATTAGAAATTTTAGTGGAAGCTGTGAGGAAGGACACAAGTATCTGGGAGGTACATCCAGTGAAGAAATAATAATAATGATTTATAGAGGAACTCACATTAACAACCTAATCTAATGTTTTATTTTGTTTCTATATATATATATATATATATATATATTTATCATTATGTAAAGTAATGCTCATCGCTATGATTTTTTCTTTTCTAATTCAAATGAAGCCTTTCACAAAGATGTGAGAATTACTTTGTAAATAAAAATGATAAGACCATCTTAGGCACGCGCATCTAGTGTAGTGGTATCATAGGTACCCTCCCACGGTACTGACCGGGGGTCGATTCCCCGGATGCGCAACTTTCCTTTCTTTTACTTTTCCTTCTTATTATTTTCTGGCTGTGTCTCATCTATTTTCCATCTTTTCAATTCGAAGGAAAATGGAGAAAACTGACCTAAGCAAGGAATCGATTCGCCTTAATTTCTCCACAAAGCAATTCAACTCCTCATCCTTGCAGAAACTCCCATGGCGTTCGCCCGCATAGTGTGCGCAATTCTCGGATTCTCGGCCTCGTTCTTACTCCGGTGTCCCGGAGTAATCGAGCAAACACAGCGGCGCCGAATCGCGGCGGAGAAGCTGAGGATCGTAAGCGAAGCACTGGAGATGGCGGAAGAGAGAGTGGCGACGCTACAGGAGCGGCACGACCGGATCCTGTCCCAGATCTGCTCCTTCTACCTCTCCCACCCCGATCTCGAGGACGCTCTGAGCGCCGCCCGAGTCCACGTGAACGAGGCCGCAGAGTTCGCCGCCGGTTTGAGGTCGCTCCAGATGAACTTCATCGGCTCCTATCCCAATGCGGACTTGTAAATCAAATGCTGCGATTCAACGCCGCTTGTTCCCATGCATTCTCGACCGGGATTTGAATCTAGTCTTTATTTCTATAACACTGGGTTCAACAGGTTGGTACCTATCGGATTTATGAACGGATTGACGAGTTAAGAGTATTAGGTTTCGAATTATATTGCAAACTTATAAAAGATTTAAATCGTTATCCCATGTTCATTTAATTGAATTCACTGAAATTTATATAATGAATTCAAAATGGTGTTATTTCGGGTGGCTCGATTGATTGCTATAATTTGAATAAATCTATTTGTCATGAAATAGGTGATATCAAACAAATTTTATCACTTACATTTAATAATGAGACTCATTCCTATACGTGAGGTCCACTTTGACCTTATAAGTAATGAAATTTATTTGTGATTCGCTTTTTTAAAAAGAGTAGCATTACCCATCTAATTTTGAACAAAGCAATAAAGATTAACTGAAAAAGGTAATTACACGATTTGAGCTGATTATGAATGGATCAAAAAGGGTTATGGTTCAACATAAATGGATTAGATCACAATTAATTTAAGAATGGATTGGACGGATTGGATCAAAAATTATTTTAAGGATGGATTGGACGGTCATGAGTTGATATTAATTTTAATATTATTCTTACTCTGGCCGGAATTTTAATCTTTTATTATGATTTCCTCAAGCTCCCGGGAACTTCGAATCTCAACCTTCAGCTCCACCCAAAAATTCCAGTGACTATTACACGAGAGTAGGCTCAGGTAACAATAGAACTTGTTGACTTACTATAAAATGTGAAAATTAAGGGAAATAAAAAAATAAAAAATCTATCGGGGACGAAAAATAAAAAGATATTTTATAATTAAAATACAAAAACACATTAAACCTCACTCACTTGATCAAATGGAAGTTCTCGACCTAGAGATTCACATTTCAAGCACAAATAATAATTACCAATAATTTAATTTTCCTACTTCTAACTTGATTTCATATTGTATTCTTTTTTTTAATATATAATTTTTCATTATCAACTAAACCAAAATTAGATGGCCAGGACCTATTAGACCGTTTTCTAAAACACAAGTAACAAAACAAAATTGAAATTGTGAGAAATGTCTTCATCCAAATTATAAGGAATATTTTAAAGGTTTACCCTAATTTCTATCTCATTATAGATGATCGATATTAAAAATTCCAAGACTTCATCATTTAAATTTGTACCCTTCTAAGTATACCAAAGTCAATATTTAATGGACACCATCCCACACTCACATTTGAGTGAAACCCATCATTATATGTTAAAGGGGTTAATGCCCCTAATATTCCGGTTTAAATCTCATCTGCCATTAATGTTTTCTCCCGCCCAGCTTTACATACAGTAAAGAATCGTGTTCCTCCGTTTGGCATCGAAGACCGAGTCACGTACCGTTGTTATAGTAAGATCTGCAAATGTAACTTCTACCGTCACCCATCATCCCCATTATTGACATTTTTTATCTATATTTTTAAAACGCCGTTAGTACAGGTCAGGCGGAAGAGGTTCTTAATGAAAGCCAGATTGACTGATACCCATTTTGCCAGCTCTCGATAGCCTCTTTTACATATGAATCTATCCCATCCGGTAGAGGATAGCTAATAGGGGACCCTTCCTTCAAAAGGGGGGAAAAAGAGCCCCGGAAGGCTGTTGGTTGATTTATCTCACCATTCCTTCAAAAATTAAGGTCCTATTTGATAAAATTAAATATTAAATTTTGAATACTGAACATATCACTATATGATATAAATTATAATTAGAGGGTTCAAATTTGAATATTTTAATCTATTTGATTATCATTTACCTAGACATTTGAATGAATTATATTTTTCAATTGTACCTCTTTCGTAACAAAAAAAAATAAAATTATTTGATCTAATTAAAAATAAGTAAACAGATGAAAACTGTTTCTTTTTGGTAATACTCTTTTTATTAATCAATTATTCTTTAAAAAAAATTCACAAATTACAAAATAACTATCCATGATTTCCTCACTCATTTTTTCAAGTTTTCCTCAAAACTTATTATCATGAAGTGAAAAGGTAAAAAAATAAAAAAATATTTTTTTTTTATAAAAAAATCAGATTTATCTCATATATTGTTAATCTTCTTCCCCTTCTGTTCTATTTATTCCAAGAAAATGAAATATAAAATGAAAATGAAAAATGAAAATTTAGGATTCTTGGAGGTAGCAAAGGGACATCAATTTTCAACTCAAATTTGCTTCAACTCCAAAACCTCTAATTCTCAACCCCAATCAAATCTAAGAATCCTCAGGCCTAACCAGATTTGCCTCGGTTCATCTTCTTCCCCTTCTTCCATTTAACCGTGAAAGTGAAAAATAAAATGAAAATCAAAAATGAAAAATTAGGATTCTTGGATTTAGCACAGGAACTTTAATTCTCAAGCCAAATATGCAATTCTTAATCCAAATCAGTTCCAAAATTGAAATTTCCCACTCCAAAACCTCAATTCTTAACCAAAATTTACAAAAATAAAATAAATACACTTCATAAAACCTCAATTCAAGGACCCTAATTCAAATGAAAACCCTTAAATCAAAATCACAATCATAATTGAAATCACTAATCTACAAAAATAAAAAAGAAAATCAAATTCTCACATCAGAAATTTCAAATATGCACCAAAATAAAAACCCCAAATTTGCAAATATCCTCAAAATGCAAAATCTCTAAACCCTAATCAAATCCAAGAATCCTCAAGCCCTAACCAAATTAGGGAAACATACTACCTTGAAATTGAGAATCCCGAAGTCCCTGTTCATTCTCTAGTGGCTGTGATGGCAGCGTAGAATGAGACCAAATTTAGGTTTTTGAAGGTAATTTAAGTTTACGAAACAAATACCATTGTGAGGTGAGAAGTAGAGTTTTTACACTCAAAAAAGGCAAAGGAGAGAGAAGAGATTGAAGAGGAACATGAAAGATTGAAGAGAGGAGAACGGAGTGGGAGAGAGCGGCGTGAACCAGAGAGGGAGAGAGTTGCATGAAGATTAGGGAGGGGAGGTTGGTTCGGAAAGTTGCATATATATATATATATATATATATATGGATGTAATTTTTATCCTTTTTGAGCGGCAAAAATATCATAATAGGTACTAACCTGCGTCTCTAAACGAGTTAAACAAATTTTTTGTCTCTAATTCGGTCAGAAGCATTCAAAGCCTATTTAGAGTACACACTAAACACTCTAAATAGGCTTACCTCAGACTAAATTAGAACACGAGCTTATTCAAAGCTCATTCAATGCAAACAAATGAACTAGCTCATTCAAAGCCCATTCAATCCAAACACATAGAGGCTAAGCAAATAAGTGGATTTCATGGCTCTAATTGGGCAAAAGCATTTTCACACCCATTCAAAGGTGCTACCAAACGCACTTAATGGATTTATGTCTGATCAAATCAGATTTAAACTAAATTCAGACCCTATTACGAAAAAACAAACACCACCTAAAAGGAATAATCTATTCGTGGTAACAGATTTAGCCGACTCTTGCAACTAACGAGAAGGCCAAGGAACATCGCTTAGACTTTCGATTCCCTGGAGAGAATTCATCCTATCTAGCTTTCAATCGGATTTCGATTCTCGGTCGTCCATATGTGCAGTCCCCTATGCAATTTTTCATAATTTTCTTTTTTGATAAATTTTTAAATAACTTCAACCTATCATACAAATATAGGTAGATATGTCAATTTTTATGAAATTTAAAAATACAAAACCTATTCAAGCATTGAAAAAATAATATTTAAAAATTTATGCCAAAATTTTAATGCATAGGATAAATGAATTTCGTATTTTCAAATTCCATACTTACTATTTTTGTATATTAATGCACCCAAAACCCGGAAAGAATCCAATTCCCTCTCAATCAGCCGCAAACACAAAAGTGTGGGGTCAGTGGTTGAATCATCATTTTTTAGTCCCTCATGTCAACGTAAGAGGGAGGAAGACTATCACCATTATTATTGTCCAATAGGGATACCAATGCAGTAGCACAATCCAAGAACATAGGCGTAACCAACTAGAACCTATCATTTCTTAAAGCACTGAATATAAGTAGATGCATTAGGCATACCCAACTAGAACCTTCAGTGATTTACACCAACCCTCATAAAACAATTGAGGGTTGTGTATCAGGACACTATCCTTCCCTAAGCTTGAAAATTAACCCTAAATTGATGTAAATTACAACAGAGACTTGGGCTCAAATGGGATAATCTTTCAAACTCATTCGAGAATTTATCAATTCACGATTGAATATCATTCTCAAATTAAAATGAGTTTTTAAACCTTTGAACTGTATGAGGATCAGGTCTCTACCCTTTCTTTAAAAGCAGAAAATCACCATCTCTGAGATTAAGTGTTAATTTCGTTCAAGCTTTTAATTTGAAAGCCTCTCGTAATAGTAGTCTAACCAATTACTGAAGAAAAAAATGTAAAAAATCCAACAAAAAATACTCCAAATATAGTAGTATATGGTATATGGTTTATTTGCTTTTGCTCTGAAACCCAACAAAAAGGGAATCCAAATATATATATATATATATATAACATGTGAGCGAGCACCAGAAATAAATAAAAGAATTTAAAAAAATTGAAAAAAAAAAGTTCCCTCAGAGTTTGAAAGAAGGTAATAAATAATCATGGAGTGATCAGCATTAGCATGGTTCATAGAAAAACATCACAGGGAACTGCATAAGAACGCCTAGATTACAAATCATATAACGGAAAACAAGTTGTGAGACGAAATTTCAGAAACAAAGAACTAGAGAAGGAAAGGATCTAATAATCAGAAAACTGTTCAGGCTCAGATCTAGATGAAACTATTTCTATTCCCAGACCTTATAAAAGGTCTCATAGAGCTGGGATTATCATAAATCATCATCGCGCAAACTAATAAACAACGAAACAAAAACAGAATCGCATGAAAAGAATTAGACATTTGAGATTCAGAGAGGGAGAAGGACCATCTAACCGGCGCCGCAGATAGATCTTAGTTTGCTCTGGGGGTCTCTGGTTTTAAAAGGAGGAGACGAGCTAGGGTTAGGGTTTATTAGTTCACTCGGCGGCCATGTTATTTTAATTTCCGAAAATGACCCTGAGCTTGGGCCCAATGGCCTAATATGGGCCACAAACTAGGATGAGATCAACCATTAAGTTGGCCCAAACTCAGTTCAGTTGGACTTGGGCTTGGCGTGCACTTACCTCGCCTCACCCAAAGCTTACCGATCTCGATTGCTACTTTATAAAAACAAGTGTCATGTGGGGGTCGTTAATTATCATATTTCGATTCATCCTAAAATAATTATTTCAATATGGTGTCTTTTTTAGTTAAATTTAATGTGTTTTTGAAGGTTTTTTTGATTTATTATAATTCAATATGTTTTTTTGTTTACTCTTGTTTTGTTTCCAACTTATGTTTATTTTTGTAATTTTATTCATTTTTTACCACTTTTATATTTTTTATCTTTCTCTATACTCCTCTTCTTTTTATTTTTATTTTTTTAAGCTGACGTTGGTGTGATTTTGCAATTTTTTTAAGTGTGTCAATTTTTTGGGGTTTTATTTTTTCTATTATATGTATATATACGCGTTTATTTAGCTAAAGATGAAACTTTTTTGATTTTTTTTTTCTCATGTGCTTTTAGATGAAACCAGTGCATTTTTAAAATTTTTATTTTTTTCACTAACAATAAATGTAAACTAACTCAATGATAAATGAGTTTATGCTAAGAATTAATTCATGGGTTTGAATCTTCTTAATGCTATTTTTATTAATATAATATTAAATAAAGACAGTGAATTTGAGTGACATGCGGTGTTCTAAATTTTTCACTGCTGCCTTCTTTCATAGCGAGGGCGGAATTTTTTTTCTCTCACTAACTACAAATGTAAAGTACAACAACGGTAAATAAATTTAATCTTCAATTTTATGTTAAGAATTAGTTCATGAATTTAAGTCCTTCTTTATGCTGTTTTTTTAAATAATATGATATTAAATAAAGATAATAAATTGGTGTGTCATGTGGCGCTCAGGGTGGATGGGTGAGATAGTGTATATGGGAGGGAGTGATTGTAACTAACCCATGATATCATTCACAGAAATTGCATTCACTCAATTTATTAAAATTTAATTATAAATTTACTCATCCAAGTGTGAGATTTCTTATAGAAGTGATGTCATTCAATATCATCATTGGCAAGTTCTAGCATAACCATTTTTTAAAATTTATTTTTGATTTAAAAAATACTCATAACAAAATAACTTCTCCCCACGTTCGGCTTAATCTTTTGCTCTAATTTTCTTATATTTTTATTTTATCGAAATCTGCATTTGGAAAAATTTTTAGAATTAATTTTTTTATATTCATGATTGATCTTATATACACTTTTTTAAGTAAAACTTTTAACCGTGCCACTAAACTTTAATTTGAATCGCTAAGCTTTAAAATTTCTTTCAATCCAATCACTATCGCTAATACCGACAATACAATCCCGCCATGTGGGAGTAATTTCCTTCCACTCCTTTGTGGTCATCGAAAAGCTGCCACATCAGCCATTCTCAACGACTGCTGATGGCTCAAAATTACGAACGGCTCATACAGATGCATATCACTTCATCTAGAAAAATTAAAGCTACTCAACAAGGCCTACTGAATTACTAGTTGGGGGTTGGCCCACGATACACTTAGCAAAAAGGCAAAGAGAAAACAAACCGAGGGAGGGGCACGCCCAATATTAGTACACATTTTGCAGTGCACTTTAAGATTACATCCAACTTTTGAGCCATATTTATAGAGAGCGTTTCTCTTGGGTTCTCCTTTCCTCCTCCCGAATATTCGACGACGGGACCTAAAGGGTGTGGTACGGCACATAGCCGAGAGCGCCATTCAAGTTGGCGATGACATCGTTGCACCGCCTCAATAGGTTTAGCATCTGCCGTGAAATATCGATGCCAGTGGGGGCCAATGGCATGTTATAATCGTGCATGATTCCAGGCGATAATGCCTCGGGTTGATGCAAATTATTCGCGAATTTTGGACGCGGGGTTCCCTTTAGTCCCCCGCTGGCCATGACCACCTCTTCACCAGAGGATTTCTTCAAACAGGATTTCAACTGGACTGAAGGTTGTAGGGTTGGCCGTTGCAGGCCCACCGGCGAGGGCATTAATGGATCTCGAAGCTGAAGGTTCTCGTTGGTTGCTTCTTCTGCTCGGCCCTGAACTTCGACTTCACGGAGATGGTATCTTACAGGAACATTCCCAAACAGGGAACTGTTTCCGGTGGCATACTTGCACGCTGCCTGGGCATCAGCCTTGTACTTGAAAACCACACGGCAGGTATGGGTTGTCCAGAAAACGCGGGTTCCACTGAGATCCAATGGTCCAAATCGAGCGAACCTCGCTTTCAGTTCCATGATGGAAGGAAGAGATGTTTGGGGAGGAAACTTCATCACCAGCATGGTGGGCTCTTCCACCTTAACAGGAGGCTTAAATGGAGGCTCCACTTTTGGTTTGGCTGGTTTCTCCGGTGCTGGAGCTGGTTTGTCGAGTGCTGGAACGGGTGGATCTGGAGCCTTCAGATTTGCCGCCTTCTCAGCAGTCAACGGTTTCAGATTGTTAATTTTCTTCAGCTTTCCGGTGATTTCCTCTTGACGATCGGATAGACTGCGTTTGCGCCCAGCTTTTGTTGGATCATCAGGTCTGAAAGGGGGCTTCGGAGATCTTGAATACGGAAAACCTCTAACACGCTGAGGTACAAGCGAACGAACTTCAGTAGGATCAGTGTCAGCTGGCGGAGACAAAACCAAACTTTTCTGGAAAACTAGGGACCGGAATCGCAAAATGAACTGCCTTGCAAGGATATTTCTTTCCACACCATGGAAGGGATCAAGAGCAAGAGACTGAAAGTCACTCAGTACAGCGCCGACAGAATTATTCTTTATCACACTACCAGGTGCATAATCTTGCAGGTCAACTTGATTGTCATCGTTGGAATTTGAACCAACAGATTTTCCTGACAACCTTCCAAGCGCTGCTCCATCTTTCCTAGCTGCTTGCTGCTTCTGTGAATGGATAGAGCCTGCTCCCAAATTAATTTCATTTTTTCTCTTCTTCTTTTTCTCCACAATACTAGATTTTCCAGAGCCCCGTTCTTCCAAAGGACGTTTAAGGAGTTTAGCCTTCTTCACCCCACTTACAGTAGTTCTAAGGATCTCACCAGGAAGCCTTGGCTTTGTTGGCACATCATGAACATGACTTTGCCCGTGGCATTCTGCTGCTCCCAATGGATTACTGTTATTGGGCAGCTGGAAACCTACGCTCACTTTGAATGCTTCTGTAATCTCATTTTTCAAGTCATCATGTTGCTGAGAAATGACTGGTGAACCATTTATCGAGCTGGAAAATGCTTGTCCACCAGAACATTCGGACCCACCAGGACTGGTGGAATCTGGAGCCATCTCTGGTGGTCCCGTTCTCTCTTTCAAATCCTGCACTCCAACATTCCCCTTATCGAGAGGAGGCCTTGCAATAATGGGTAAACTTTGGGAGGTGCTTGGAATTCTCTTTTGGAAGACATAGTCCCTTGCTGCTAAACTTGACTGCTCCACAAAAACTGGTTGGGAAGAGGCATTTGTTTGTCCTTGTTTAATATGATGACTTTTGGAATTGCTCGGATCATCTCTCCGCTTGAAAAGATATTTGTCTTTCTTTGCCTGGTCCTTGACTTTTATAGGTTTGCGTGAGGTCTTCCCATCGCCAAGAGGCTCAATGACCAGCGGACCACTCAGAAAAGCTGAAGAATCATACAGATAAGAAAGAAGCATGCGTACATCAATAAAGATGATAAGACAGAATAGATGAAATTGAGATTTGCAACCATTCACAATAAATGAATTCTTGCATCATAAGGGGAGCAGCTAAAAAAATTTAGAGGTACCATAAATTGAGAAGCCAGTTCAAACAAATATCAATGTAATGCAGACGATTGTACTTCAAAATTGTATTGTAAGAAGAAACTATGATAGTACAGGGATACACCACCTGCTTTGTTGTTTTGAAATTTGATCTGACATTAAAAAAAAGCAGATGAGGAGGAGGCGATTTAATGATCCAAACCGGTGAAGCTGAGCATATATGCATTGACAGATGGTTCAATGCCAACAAGCTTTTTTAGCAACAAGTACATGAGCTGGATTAAAGAAAGGTAGTTATAAAAATAGAAAGCTAGACCTCCAGTTACTGGATCTAATCCTTCACGAAAAGTCCAAAATTCCACGTGGACTTTTAGCAGCAATTATGTAAACATAGCTAATTGTATTGAGCATATTGATAATCTCCCATTTTAATTATCTGTGCATGGGTGGGCATCAACTTGGTGCCCCATTTGCAAAACACATTATCAAGGACCATGACCATTTCTGGAAACTGAAAATCAACTTGATGGCCATTTGCAAAACCTGTTATCAAGGACCACGACCATTTCTGGAAACTGAAAAGGAAAATAGTATGTAGATGCGAGTCGGACTTTGTACAATCTCTGAATTTTATCAGGCTACCGAGATTAACTAAATAATTCATACAATAGTTCATGCTGGGATTCATTCCATTGTATTCTGGGCAATATTTGCATAATTCACAACTTTTTAAGGTAAAACGTTAGAAAATATTTTAGTGTCTTGAATATTTTATTAAGTTCAGAGTAATTCCAAAATCTTCATACGAATCACTAAACCTAGAAGAACATTGAAAAAAGAGATATCTATGTAATCACACTAGTATAAGTTTTAAGAAATACATGGGTTTTAGAAATCGGAATGAATGGGTCAGGTTCAAATAGAACAACCTTAATAGGCAACAATATGATTTGGATAAGGATGAACTCAGGCAATCTGATTGTAGGCACATAACATGAAAGCACAATAAGTAGTGAAAACAAGCATAAAAAAGTTACGAGAACATAGTATACCTTGAGAAGGCTCTTTAAATTGTAGATCCAATACACCTTTTGGTTCATGAGACGGACGAACTGCTTGCATCCCAAAAGCCTGGGCATAAGTCTCATCAAACTCCTCATATACAGCCTTGCGGTAAGCAAGAACCTTAGCCCTACTCTTAATCCAGTCGACGCTCCGTTGCTCCCCAGCACGGGGAGCCAAGGCCAGCATCTTAATGAAGGCGAGGGTGTCATCTGGCTTGAAACTATCTCTTGCCTTTCTAATTTGGCTCCCTGAATAAATCCCTGCAGGCTCGTAATCGGGCACATCAACAGCAAAGTATCCTTGAACGTTCGCCGGCCTAAAGTTATATGGGTTTCTACACCGACATGCCAAACCGAGACTAGACCTCTTATTCACCTCATCTACGGCCTCTTCAACAGCATTCGTAAAATTTCTTGAGGCCATCTGCTGTGACTTTTCAGCATAGTGAGGATCGAAGTGTATAAGCTCATTCACATCAAACCACCCATAACTACTGTCTCCAAAAAAAGCAACTAACACATGACCCTCCCTTCTAGTTCTGCGCACTGAAGGAGAAGCAAAAGCGTCACCAAAAATATGCCCTGGCCACCATGGGTGAGATTTCACCTTTCCCCACACCATATCCCCAACTCTGAATCCATAGCCCACCGCGTCCGAGTCTCTCGTCCCAGTTACTCCACGCTTCTCATTGGCAACATAATCATCAAAATTGCACAACATAGACTCGTATTCAGAAACAGCAGACTTCCCTGATCCAACCCTTGATTTTATCTGCCCCTTCTGATCATTCCACTCTGCAACAGCAGAATTCTCCGATTCAGCCCTCGATGTTGCGTGTGTCTTCAGATCATTCCATGGACCAAACCCATCACCACTTCTTCCCACTTCCTTCCCCTCCATCCCATCAACCCCACAATCATACTGGTAAGAACAGTCCCTCGAAGCCACAGCATCAGCCTTATCCTCCAAAACCCTAGACTCCATTTCTCTGTCACATCCTCTACCATCACTCTCCTCACAAACCCTAGCATCCTCAGATCGCCCATTCTCTGATTCAACCGTTTCCAGTTTCATATCAGAATCGCCAACTACAGCCCCAACACCAACATCATTAGCTGTACTCTCGAGCTCGGGTGAAGCCCCAGCTTCGTCAGTGACATCGAAATTCACGCAGCTGCATACATCCGTAGCACCATCTACAACTGCACCGGAGTTCTCCGCACCATTATCGTCCGGAACCCTAGGTCTCGCAGGGGGCTCAGTCAATCAAATCAGAGCCCCTATCTAGTTTACAACCGCTGCTGTTCATCACGGATGTCATCGCAACAGATGGAATCGTTCCGAAACCCTAGAAACCATACCAAACTGATGCAATATACCTCAGACGTACAAATGCACGAGACAATACACCGAGGAAAAGATGAACATAAATCGGAACACAAAACAGAAACCTGACAGGGCGGAGAGAGAGAGAGAGAGAGAGAGGGAAGAGAGAGACGCAAAGAGCCCGATCGGGGCGACGAGGAGTTCATTTGAGGCCGATTGGAGATTATTATTATCATTATCTGTCAAAATATTAGTTTCATAAAAATAAGCGTCCGGTAGATTTACAGAAAATTCAAAACAAATTATACGAAAGTTGAGAAATAACCTTACGAATAAGACACAATTTGGATTTAATTTGGACAGTTATCCCCAGCTGGTTGATATATAAATAGACTTGCTGCAACTAATAAAGATTTAAGAATTTCCATAAATCAAGATATCGGGATATAATTGCTTTTTCTGGCAATAACTTTTTAAAAACTTTTTGAAAAATAATAATAATAATAATAACCCATTAGGAGGAAAAAATGTCCTCAGAATAATCTACAACCCAAAAGATCTCTTCCCATCATCTAATGATATTCTCTCCCTCACACACATGTAAGTTCCCTAAATTACAATCTGAACACAAATTGGTAACACAGAACATGTAACACTGACTCGTATGAAAATACATAACCAAGGGAAAACCTAGGGTTTTCCTTGGGAAACAAAAACCTGAGGCACCTTATTTGTTACAGGAATGAGCCGAGTTAATGAAAACAAAACTGTTGAGTATAATGAGAACTCTAAACAGTAACCACAATATATCTAGGAATTGAAAACTTCTACGAATCATCGGTCTTTGGAGCAGGGGTTCCAGCAAGCCAACCCCACACACCGCCCGAGCTCTGCCTTTGCTTCGCATTCAAAGCGGCTTGTTCGGAAGCGGCTTTCTGTCGTTGGAGGAGCTCAAGTTCTTTTTGTAATGTTTCCATTGTTTGCAGCTTCTGCCGTAGTTCAGCAACATCAACCTGTGGTAGGAGTAATACAGATTAGGCCCTCAGTCCTCAGTACGTTGAATCAAAAACCTTTCCATTTACATTAAGAAAGGAGCAACAACTTGAGCCATTTACACGGTACGTTGAATCAAAAAACCTTTCCATTTACATTAAGAAAGGAGCAACAACTTGAGCAATTTACACGGAAACTGGGGAAAAAAAAATGTATTCATGTCCATGAGAACCCGAAAAAAATTGAGGACGATAAATCCATACGATAAACTGAGGGTTCATCTCAAGAGTCTGGGTTCTGCTACATGAAACCAGAGCAATGCCACCGATCCGTGTCTAGGGCTATGTTCTCATTTACCTTCCTAACATTCATGTCCTTCTTAACCACTTGCACCAAAGTCGATCACCCAACTTCTCCTACCTGTAAATAATTTGGAAAAGAAAACATGCATACCTCAAGTTTGAAACAACGCGACTGCTCAGAAGCAAGCTGACCACGAATAGCTTGGAGCTCCTGCATATATTCAAGAGGAACGGTCAGTGTCACAAATAGATGGTATGTTAATCAACGTCAGAGAGACAATTAGATTATAATTAGACACTGGCTTTAAAATTAGCGTTTGAAAAGTAATTAAAACAATCGTGCTGGTAGAGACTCTAGAAACTTCAGTTCACGTCAAGGAGGAGAGTGAGTTTCTGGTGATTCCCCCTTTCCAGCTTCGCAAAAATTACAACACAAAACTGTCTACAAAGAAATTGTATGTGCTTGTGTTCTCGGTAAGTTGATGAAACATTAGTAAAGGACTAATGAAAGAGAAGCTAAATAAAGGTAACAATGACCAGACAAGAAAACCTTGATGAATTAGTTCATCCGTACAGGAAGTGTATCAAAGGAAAAAATAAACCCTGAGAAAATAAATTTAAGGTGCAAAGAGAAGACTTATCCTCAGACCACACAATGTTCTAAAAAGCAGGCTAGGCGGCCACCTAGGCATGGGCGGCCCTAAAACGCCTTGCCTAGGAGGAAAGCCGCCTCCTAGGTGGTCACAGTCCAAGGCGGGATCCAAGGAGGCCAGCAGGCGCCTAGCAGCTGTCTAGGCATTTTTATTTTTTTTAAATAGAAAATTGCGGAAGATGCTTTTTTTCCCCCTCTTGTCACATACCACTCAAAAAATAATAATAAAATAAATAATGATATAATAATTCAGAGGAAGTGGAAGAGAATATAACTTTTGAAGACTCGAATGAAGATGGTGATCTTTATGGAAGGAGATTCTAAGAATTAGTGAAGATAAAGTTATGCAAATTGTGAAAAGATATTATTTATACATTTTGTTGTGTTTAATTATGGTACTTAAATAATATTTTATGAATTTATGTAAATAGTTGCATATAGTACTAATATTTTAAACAAAATAATAAGAAATTCGTCAAAGCCGCCTAGCCACCTAGCGGTAGGTTGAGAGCATAGATCCGCCTAGTGTCTTTTAGAACCCTAAGACCATATGAGATAAATTTTCCCCAAGCTCAACACAAATAGATGGCATAAACTACACTATCTATTTTTTGAAAAATTTTCAAGATAATTTTGTACAAGGACAAAAGTTCCATCTAAAATCCATCCTATATGTATACTCATGAGGTAAATCCAACTACATTTAACAAGTAAATCCAACTGTCCATCATCTTTTTAAAAACCCTTTTCCCTTAATATTTCGTGCAACCTTTTCCTCATTAAATTTAACAAGTAATGAATCCCACAATGGAAACAACATCATTTCCACAGCCAAAAAAAAAAAAAACCCATCCTATATCATACCAAACATATGAAAGCCCAAGTAAAACAAGGGATCCCTGATTTTTGTATAAAAATAATGTCGTCAAGCAACTCCCTGCAAGAAGTTACCTTATATAAGTCTGTACTTCTACTCTCAGCTTCAGCTAGCTCTTGTTTTAGCTGAAGTGACTGCAACTTCTCCTTGCCGAGTGAAGACTCTAGTTCTTCTTTCTCTGCCTTGAGGGTTGCTATTAGGCATTCATTATTTTCCCCGCTCTTAACTTTCTGCAAAGACTACAAAATTTAAATGGAATGTATAAACCTCTCTCTTGCGTTTATTTAATTTATGGATACACACTCTCCTTGTAAACAAAACCGGTTGAATATGCTTATTTTCAGTAATGTAATATAAGCTCAAAGAATTAAAATTGCAGTGCACTTGAGCATTACTACTACGGGTTCTGATTCAGCGTTGTCCACACCAATTTCTCTTATTTTCCCATCTTGACCTGCTTCAAACTCAGATTCCAAATCTCTGGTTGGATTTGTAGCATTAGGCACAACAGAAACACTGTCAGGAACAGGAGTTTCCATCATCTTTGATTGCAGGGTTGACTTGTGGCTTGGTTTGAGAACATTAACCTAAAGTTAACAAACAAAATAAGAACAAAGAAAAAACCTTGCGGACAGAAGGAGAAATAAAAGATCTAAATACTTATTCTCAACCTCATTGTTGTATCGCCCATTGTATCCTCCAAAAGACACGAGAATGTCTTCACTGTTGTAGGAACTCACAACTAAACTCATACCCTGCAATTGTAGAAAGCAGATAACACCTTACCATTAAATACCTAGCAGTGAAGGAAAACTCCAGCTTTCAAACATAAAAAACATTCACCCTCATACATGCTATATCTTGATTAATGTGTGTTTTGCCAATTGCCAATCTATGCTATATCAAAGTTGTTTAGCAGAAACCAGAGAAGGAATAAGAAGAAAAGAAGAGATAAATGTGGTGGCAAGCCTCTAGGGTTGCGAGTGAGCTTTATTTATGGCAAGTTACAACTGCAGAAAAATAATCCTCTTAGCAAATAAAACTCCCATGAAGCTTGAAGATTGAACACCAATGATTCTCTCCAAGTGAAAATTAGACAAAAGCTATCTGTAACGTGTTACCAAGATAAAGAGACTAACAATCACCAGTTCTTGTGCTGGCCCTTCTATTGTGTTATTTTGTTTAAGCTTTTTCACATCTTTGGAACTATTTGCGTGTACCCCAACACAGTGAAAGGGATGCTGGCTTTTATCTTCCTTGGTATGGGAATGGGAAAATTTGTGGTCCAATGCTGTGTTGGCCTCCTTATGGGGTATCTGGATGGATAGAAAGAAAAGAATTTTTTCAGGAAAGACTGACCGCCACACAAGTTTGGGACTGCATTCTTTTTTCTTTTTTTCTTTTTTTTTTTTTTCCCTTAAACCATATTTATGGCTTGTAGCAAGGGGCAGATCACAGGGGACTGCTGCCAGTGGTGTGCCCATAGAATGGTAGACTTTTGTTTGATGTAATTTTCTCTTTTCTCTTAAGAGGATCTCTCTTCTTCCTTTGTTTTGTATCTTCTTCTTAATACAATACTGTCTATCAAAAAAAAATTAACAATAGAAAATGCTTCAGTCAAATGGATAGAACATTCTTATTAAGATGCCTAAAAAGTTATTACTAAAATGTCTATCCCATTCATGAAAAGTGTTTTACTTTCCAAACTGATCAGTAGTTAAAGTTCCACTCAGCTTCTTCTTCATGTCAGACCTGTATATTAATAGATCAGCACCATTGTAACATTACCTGAAATGTTCGTTGCGCAATGAAAAGAAATTTCGTGTTGGACAATAGATAATAGATGTCTTTTATGGCCAACTATAATAATGAATAATCTCTAATCCACAACTTACAAAGGTTTAATTCAGCTTCAAATACCTTTCAAATCGGACAATGCATGCAGAAAGCATGGGCACCTCAAATTAAGACGCCAAAATGTTCAACAACTATCTTGATGAACAGGCCTAGCCAAAAAAAAAAAAGAAAGTCTTGATGAACAAAAATGCTAGAGTAATATTTGAGTACCTCACTAGCAAGAGGAACACGTCCTTGAACAGTAGTTACAACGGACCAAACAAGGGTAGACATGTTGAGTACAACAGTTTCAGAAACCCCTACAAGCAGTTCAGAAAAAGATAAAGATAAAGACAAATGATAATAGGTGGTGCAAGTGATCTTGGATCCAGGATAATGCAGATCAACAATATTAAGGCATTTCCTCAAGTTAGGAAACAAATGGTGCTACACAAAAGAAAGGACCATCAGGGGTACCCCTCATGACAACATTGTCTACGAAGCATTAACAATCGATGGAACTTCAGGATCAATAATAACAACAGTACTAGAAACAGATGCAGGAAAAAATAGAATTTCATGATATCCAAAAGAAAAGGAAAAGAAACTGAAAGATTCCATTACTTGCATAGTTACTGAAGCAATGATGGTGTAGCTTCCTCCGGCTGGCTCAAACTAATCTACCTAATTTATCTTCTTACAGCCCTAGATATACCATGGCCACAATATGATGATAATGTTATCAAGTTAAAATTGCAGATGCAGTTGTAAGCCCTTCCAGTTACCTCAATCAAGATAGAGATACAGTGGAAAAATACAATAAAAAGTTGCCTGTTCCTGACTGTTACTTCAGTTCAGATTAGATTAGAGGACTGGGGCAAAAATATAATAGAGAAAATGAGTCCTTCATGGGGAAGGGAAAAAACATGGATGTAGTAAATATGAGCTAGGCGTGGGAGATGTGGCACTTCTGTGGGAGTTAGATGCAATTGTGGAAATCTTTTACCGCCTTATGACGATTCAATCATGGTACAATTTCATAGAAAGAAAGCTCCAGAAACATATGCTTATCAATGAAAATAGATAATATCAAGACGATTGAGCCCTCTGCAAACCTTCAAACAAGCCTTAGCAACATAAATTGGTGAAAAGCCATTTCGCCTTTCGAAATGCTAAAATTAGAATCAAACACTCTAGAATCTAGATCACTCAGATCAGTCACATACATTGCATGCTGATTGGAGTAATAGAGAAATGCATACCACTCTTGTTATCACCTCCTCCAACAATGAACCAATTCTCCCCGACCGTAACACCTGCATGTCCAGCTCGTGGACTTGGTACATCACCCTGTTGAGTGGGTCTTGACCATTCCATCTGAAGAATCCAATGCAACAAAGACAAACAACATTCCTGTAATAACAACATAAATGTTAAAATTATTGTTACTATTATTTAAAAAAACTCATCTTACAGCTTGCAAATCAAGGACATGCAGATCATTGAAGCATGTAGCATGTGAACCGCCACCAAAGATAAGAAGGTATCGCTCTGCATGCACTGCAGCAGCATGATCAGACCTTGGAGAAGGCGGCACCCCCCTAATAGATAATGAAGCTGGTATCAATCTCAATTTTTTTCTTTTCGATAAGAAAGGAAGCTTTGTTGTGATAAAGAAGGAAATACAAAGGGGACCTTTAGGTAAACTCGTAAAGGAACGAACAAGAAACAAGGAAATAAAAGACATTAAAGTGAACCAGCAGCCCAGTTTCTTTGTAGATCTGACAGGTGTAATTCCCTAAAGTTTTCAGATGCATGATCCTACAACGAACCAAGTAAAGCTCATCTGGTAGAAACAATTTCTATGAACACGAGAGTTCCTTTCTAACCAAGTGCTGTACAGGATTGCAAAGAGAGTGCATTGTTAAGCTGCCCCAACCCTTTAATACTCCTAACCATGGTTTTAAAGTAGCGGCCGCTTCGTAGCGGTATCGGCGCGTCCCAATACCGCTACGGTCCGCTTTAGCGGATTGAGGCCGATTCGCGTGCGTAGCGGCCGTGACGCCCGCGACGGCTGCTACAGCAACCTAAGTTCTATTCTAAGACCCATTTTTTCTAATGTAAGAGCCTAGTTTGATTCCAAAAACTAGTTATGGTATGTTACCATGCTTCAAACATATATTGTCAGCTTGGTTATTTTGTTTCCACATGCTTGATATTTACTTGTAAAAGTCTAGTGCCTCTCTTTTGAACTCAATAAAAGTAACTAAAGAAGATTCTTACAGATTATGATGTGTGACATCAAGTTGCACATGAACAAAAGGTATCCTTGGCACCATACTGTGGTTTGCACTTCAAACAAAAATGTTAAATCTTTGGGATGCCTACTATACCCAAAAAATTATTTTAACCATAATGCTAGGTACTATATAATTTAATCTGTTAAGCTACTGGTAGCATCATTTGTTTTGCAAAATGACAAATCAAGATATGTGTAGGTTTTATGTTTAGCAACGCACTTAAATTTATCTAAAATCTAAAAGTTATATATACCAGTATTTGCTTGATAAATAAAGTGGGTCAAAATAGTCTAAAAATCATTTATAACATTTTTATAAACTTAAAATATCAAAAAACAATTGTCGTGCGCCGCGCCTCATAATTCACGTCCGTTACACCCGCGTCCCCTTACAAAACCCCCGTTACGCCTGCGTCCCATTACACCCGCGACCGTTACGCGACAGCGGCTGCGACCGCTATTTAAAACCATGCTCCTAACCTCCACAAGAAAGCCCAGCTCTCCCCAGAAAAAGAAAAAAAACCCATCCCAAATATGCCAAGCTGCTGACAGTGCAAGCATAAGTAGGATAGGCCTCACCATTGGAGGAACACATGAGGCACATACCAGGGGTTGCCTCTCTTGCAACATATTTTTAGTGTTGAATCTGTTTAAAACCAATTGACAGTGGGAGAGTACCCTAACAGGATACTTCAAGCACCACAATACTAAGTCCTAAATTGACGTGTGACTCTCCACACTCACCATTGCGGGCAGGCACAATCTGGGCTCTAGATGTGCATAACACAGAAGTAAAAATGGGCCACCCTTGAGCCAAACACAGCCTGAGCTACCCTTGACAACCATGCCAATTCTTGAGCCAAACAAAACCGGGCTTTGGTTCCATGTTGAGAGAAGAGATAAGTTATTGCACTATGGTAAATGAGAGAGATCAAATAAAATATAGGCTAGATTAAAGCCATCATATACTGAAACGACTGATATACCTTTACTCATAACTACAATCATATAAGTAAAGAAGACAACTCAGCTTCTCACAGAATTTTTTAAAAGCATCTTACACAGCATCTATTTCATCCCAAGTCATGGTTTCCAGGTCAAGAATGTGCAGATCATTCAAGAGGGATCTATTTGCATCTTCTCCACCAAATATGACTAAGGTAGTATTCACAAGGGTCACTGACTGGCCTCCGCGTGATACCTGTAAAGCATGAATAATTGCAAGCCACAACATTAAAAGATAATTCAAGCACAATTGTGGGTAATAATTTTTTAGTATCTGTCAAAAAAAAAATCCCATTCAAGTTTGAGCCATGTGCTGAGCAATTTTGGTCTGATCTTTTATGATTAGAAAATTTTAAAATCAGATTCAGTGAATGGAAAAACATAAGTACCAACCAAGGTTCAATTTTATAAAAGACAGGAAGTGTCTTGTTTTTGATTACTAATTACACACAGCAACTGCATAAAAGCTGTGAGGTTTCCGTAAATTGATATCCTAAATATGTTATTTTGCATTGATGTAAATAAGTAACCCCGTAATCAGCAAAAAGACAAAGAAATTCCCTAAAATTTTCATGGGCAGGAATAAAAATTAAAAAATATTCAAAAAATTAAGTTCAGAGTGTTATGGCAAGGGCCAACAAGCAATTTTGATGATATGACAAAACAATAGTTTCAATGGAGGGTTTCAATTTTGTTACAGCTAGAATGCTGTTGGAAATAAATATTCTTAGTGATGTTGCATTGCATTGAATGATATAATTACTTAATCCTGCAGAGGACAGTATCTCTATCTTATTCAGTAATCCACCCCAACTATTGTTGTTTAACAAGAACAAAAAGAAATTCTGAAATTATTTCCAGAGTGGAGCCACAGAACACCAAATACCATGAATATTCAATTTCCTAGGAAGAAGAATGACATCAACAAGCAGGCTGAATTTATTCTCTAATTAGATAAAAATATAATGGCAATAATTTGTTGTTTGGGTACAATAATATTGACTTTTCATGTATCGTACAGAAAAGAAAGAAACTGTCAAGGGGAAAAAAATAATACCGGTGGCTTCCCATACGTCTTAAGTGTTGACCAGGTACATGTTTGCAGATCAAATACCTTTACTGTAAAAAAAAAAAAAAAAAAAAAAAAGGTCAAACATTCAGCCAAATGCAACCTTGTAAAAATCTTCAAATTTCTCCAAAATTCGATAACACAGTTTGTAAAATTTCATAAGTTACAAGAAATATAATAAAGTTCAAAGCCTGTAATCCAAAAATTGAAATATGAAATATTCCATAAACATGGTGCAAAGCCAATATGTAAATTAAAATTCTCACGATACTAAGTTTATTGTGAATCTATGATTCCAACTAAAACATGTTAGCAACACTTCTATGGACAAACCATATTAATCAACATCAAAATTTATAGCTTGTTGAACAACACAAATATTCTTCCCAACATGTACCAAAAAAAACCTTTCCCAACAGTTCTTGTGGGGAGATAGGCATGAACTAACCATGGATAATACGAGAGTCTTAACATAAAACTCTTTCTTCCAGAATATTATTTGTCCTCTCAGTCTAGGCTAACAGTTATCTCCATTGAGACTGGAAGGCCACTGGTTTGAGACGTGAAAACAGATTCTTTGCCTAAAAAGCAAGGGGAAGGTTGTGTATGATAAATGGCCCAACCCCAACCCTCACAAAACTGGAAGCCTTGCACACCAGGGCCCACTAATTCTACATTAATTAACACTTTAAAATCTACTTTGGTTGGAGACATGAAGACAGATTCTTTGCATACATGTTCATGGAATGCTGCTTCTCCTGGATATCATGGAGCAGATTCTTTGTTTCACCAAAGGGCCCCCCCTGAAGTCTTTGGGCAGCTTCTTGGAATTCAATCCGTTAAAATTTGGCAAAAGACAAGAGAAGGTATAGTGGATATTAGGTTGGAAAGGAATACACAATTTTTCCAAGAGCATGGTAGAATTTCAAGTCAGGGATCAGAACATTTTGGCTTCAGTTGGTTTGCCGTCTGCAGTGTAGCCTAAGGATATTACTGAGGGTCATCCACCAAGATGGCTGGCATGGAAAAGTACTGTTTGTTTTTTCTCTCTCAATTTACTTTCACTATGAGATCTGATTATATCATTTGAAATATTTTCTCCTTAATTGAAGAACTTCATTTTTTTTATATTTTAAAAAAAAAATAGTACATTATTGAGGGAGAAAGGTGGGGGGGGGGGGGGAAAGAAGAAGTGTAGAACAGGAGGATACCATACTAACTATTACAAAAGCATGCCCTCTCATGCCTAAAACACATTCATTCGTTCTTTAGTGCATATATTCCAAGGAAAGGTAGCTATAAACCTAGTAACAATTTTTTGGTAGTTGTAAACATGTAAACATTTGTGTTGTTGAAACTTCTATTAAAATCTTCTATGAGCATTTCTGCTTTCAAGTACAAAATAATTATTCAAATGAAGTATTTTCTGATATATCTGTACCTTGAACAGTTTCCAAAGGATCCTTTGTATGCCCAGCTATTGAAAGAAGCTTGTTATCCCATGGTATCTGGAGAACCAAACTGGATACTGTAACAAATGTTGATGCATATGTATTTTGGCATATTGTAATATACATCCAAGGCCAACTGGACAATTAAAAGTTCTAAAACTTTTTTAATATTAAATCCCTTTAAATGTCACCATTAAAGCAAAGTCATAGTATATGTAATGTACATTAGGAATAATATATCACCTATAATTAATGACAGTCATGGTGAGTATACTTTAAAATGTTATGATATATAGATGGGACATAATTTATTTATGATTTATTTTCATATAAGAAGGTTAATGGATACTGAACAGGGAAAAAAATAATAATAGAATTCAACTTGGTTTTGCTTGTATATTCTTGGGGTTTGAATGCACATTTGCATCTTCCTAAAATTTTAATACATTAGAGGATTTAGCAATCCTCGTTTCCAAAATTCTATGTTCACAGTCCTGCAGGGGAAAAAAAAAATGTTATATCCTTACCAAGGAATGACCAGCACAGGGAGCCAAGGGCACGGGAGATGGTGATTCCAGAGACTCTGACCCAGCATTCACATCAACCCTAGACCAAGTCCAGCTTCTCAAGTCTAAAACCTGCATTAGTATTCAGAAATTTCATTACCGTCAACCTTGGATGAAGTCCAACTTCTAAACTCCAAAACCTGCACTGTTATTCAGATTTTTTTTTTATGGGAAAAGAAAACCATTTACGATCAACTAGAAGTTTCTTTTTTTAGCAGCAAAAGAAATAAGTTCAAATTATGAAAGCATTAAACATTAAAATGAAAAATTATGTGGAAAATGCAATGGCACAATGTAAGAGAGTATACAAGGGAAGTTCTCAACAGTGAACAAGCCTGCCCAGCCCTTGAATGACTTGTCCCTGCCCTCAAAGGCATCCAAGGGGAAAAAGAAGCACCAATATGTACAAACTGATAAGCGGGTAGTAAAGCGATAGGTTGGTAGCTTAAGACCTAGCCAGACACTAGAGCAGGAGACATGACTATGGCCAACCTAAAGCTAATAGCAGTAAATTTGATAATAAAGTATTAAGTTGGTGGCCAAAGATGTGGCCAGAATTTTTTTTTTTGAGGGGAGGGGGGAGGGGGGGGGGGGTTGCGGCTGTTTTTACAAATTGGCATTACGAAGAAGTCCCAAATATCGGAGTATATAAGAAGCATACATAAATGTAGCAACGCAACCTGAAGATCGTTAAGGTAACGGCCATTGTGGTTTCCACCAAATATGTACATTTTATCTTGAACAACGGCTGCTCCATGCTGCAAAATTGGAGTAAGTTTGTTAAGAACAGGGAACATTCAAAAATTAAAGATAAATGCAAACAATTTATATTCTAAAAGAGAGACATGTACACCTCATATCTGGGTCTCGGGCGCTGCCCAGACACCGAGGGTGCAACCCATTGATCGTAGACACCAACTGAACCTAGGCCCTCTGAAACGACATCTTTATCCTGAGTTTCCAACAAGCTACTGTTTTCGGTCGCAATAACCTTTGTTTCAGTTAAAGAATTCCCATTTTCAATGACTGGCAGCTCAACTATTGGTTTATGCTACAAAATCCAAGTGAAAACAATTGCTTCAGGTCAGTACAGAAAACGAAGAAGATAGATCCAAAATCAGATTTAGACTATATTAATTTTCAAATTTTAGATGTCTTGAGAAAGAAGTCTAAACATGGTAGTATGGTACAAGCATACAAAACTTTTGAGATTACGTGACAATCAGATGAAAACAGATTGCAGAATGCATGGCAAGAAGCAAGAGTGCAACACCACTAGCCACAAACTCACTCATGCTGTCAAAAGAAGAACAAAAATTCTCAAATCCTTCCTTCGAGAAGTAAGAAGGGAAATGCCTAAAAGAAGAAAGAAACCAAATGGCGGCAAAGAGCCAACATCAAGGTGCCAAACCTTCCCGTCAATGTGAGCTCTCACACCGCAAACATCTAGACAAAATTTTAAAGCAAAAGTACTTAAAACCTATGCTAATTAATAGCATATGTCAATGTAAAGGAATTAACAAAGCAACATTAGCGAGAACAGAACACAGAGAATAATGAAAACTTTTAGGCATACTACCTTCCATGCAGGATATAATTAATTTTCAAATAACGATGTTGAGTCATGTTACAGTATAACTAGCACTAATTAAAGAAAACAAAATTCAGAATATAAAATTACAACAAGCTCACATTCATTTCCACGTCTACAACAGGCTCTGCAACAAACTCAGATGCTCTTGAATACCACCCTGGTTCTTCTTCCTATTCAATCAAAGGAAACAAAATTAGGTAACCAGAGTCCTTGATAGAGTTCGGAGATTTTCATCCCAAAACCAATTAGCAGTGAATGTGCGGCCCCGGGATTTTATTAATTGAATTGCTAAGCTTATATTTAATATTTTTAGAAAGTAATATCAACATGCCCCTCATGTGTGGCGTTATTTGAGTGGGTGACATGAAGCATGCGCACGTTTAACCCATAAACGAGGTGGGCTACATACTCTAATGCCACGATAAAGTCTAGAGGTTTCCATCCCAAAACTAATTGACATTGCGTGTGCTGGCCTCAATATCTTATAAGTTGAATTTCTACGATTAAATTTTTCGATGTGGGACTGTCAACTTTTACTAAATACATAATGGAAACATGAACTGAAAGATCTAGAAATCAAGAACCTCCAGTATTTTCACAAAAAGACGCATCGCCTCTGTGGATGCCATGTTTCCAAGCCCGTGCCAACTGCATAAAAAGAAAACACAAAAAAGAAAGTTAATCGGATTAGTAATGACCATATACTGACACAGATAGGAAAAATTATTTTGGGTAGCATTAGGACTTAAAACATCAGAGTCAACCAGTTGATAGGGCCTCTCATGCAACCCATGACCCTACTTCGATACAGTTAGTCACATCAGAGGCCTGCCTGAGTTACAAGTTATAGTGCCTTAGCTTACCAACCTAGTCCATTTGCTCTGCTCAACTGGATTCCAACCTCGAGGCTTTGGAATGGTACAAGGTCCCACAGTTGCCTGTCATTGCAATGCACTACAATTAACAGCTTGACTAGTAAACCATTCATTATAGGAAAGCACATCTGAAATCCAACAGATCTCCATAAAAGAACATAAGGCACACAACTCAATTTCTTCACAAAACCAAAAATCTCGGCTTAACCCATAATCCCAGTTTCAATAGACCGAATTCAATCTGAAATTGCTAGATCCAGCTAAATTACAGTCAAACGGCGAGCCATTGCAAAGATAATGTACAATTGAAAGCTCTATAACCACATTTCTATATATCAGTTTGCCCATGAAAGGGTATAAAACTCCATATTTACTATTAAACTAAATTAAAATGAGGACGAGGGATGGCACAAAAGATGAAAACTATATAAGACAACAAAAATAAGATCAAATCAAGTGCGAATTCGGGGGAATTTGAATTGGATCGAAGCGGAGAAACTCAGTGAAGATAGGCGAAATGGTGGAATACCTGCTGGTACAAGGCGTAGAGGAGGAGGGCAACGTCGTTGGGGAACTTGGCGGAGACGGATTTGCCGGAGTTGGGGGATCCATCGAAGCCCGCGAAGGAGGCGGCGGCGTAGAAACGGTCGGGGTAGGCGAGGCCGGAGCTCGCCTGAGCCATGATCGCCATCGCAAATTTCTTTGCAGTAGTGCAGATCCACAATTGAAGACGACGACGAAGGATTTATAAACTCGTCTCTCTCTCTCTCTCTCTCGCCTTGATTTGATTTGAACGAGTGCCTGAAAAATTTGTCAATTTCTTTGAGGTTTTTATTACGTTTCTTTTTCTTGAAATGAATTAAGTAAAAGCAGTTTACCGTAACGGTGGTGGAAGGGTGTCCGTCAGTCGAATTTTTATAATTTTAAGGAAAAATTGAATATCGCTCGACTGATCTGGAAGAGAAAAATCACAAATTAACTCATCGATTTAGTTGAGAAAAAAATTGAATGGTCAGTTTATATGATTTTTTTTAAGTAAATAAAAATTATATATATATATATATATATATATATATATATATATATTATCTATATCTATACTATTATAAAAGTAAAAAAATATTTTGATTCCATCAACTAAAATTAATTTAAAATTAATAATCTATACTATTATAAAGATAAAGAATCTTTTGATTTCATCCATCAAAAAATTAATTCAAAATTAATAATTTAAATTTCAAATTTTAAAATTCAAAATTTAAATTTTTTATAGTTATGAAAGTTATTCTCTTAACCACTTACCCTAACTTTTCTTCTTATTCTTTCATTTTTATCTCTTTTTAAGTACATACCCATTCTATTTTTTTTACAATTTTATATTTAATCTTTTATATTTTAATAAAAAAGTCGTTAAGCACGTGCGATGCGACTAGTTATATAATAACCATATTATACTTATAATACTATTAATATATATAATAATAATGATCAAGTTCACTCCATAAGTTTATGCGATTACTGCAAACCAACTGACGGTATCGATTTTTCTACTTAAAAATCGAGAACTAATCGACCAAAAGAAAATCAACCAAGTCAGTTCAATTTGTGTTGATTTAGGTCAATTTCTTTGGTTTTTTTGGGTTCAATTTACTGCCAACGAGAAAAGTTGCTCAAAGTTTTCTGAACAAATTTACTGGTTGTAATTATAGTTTCCGTTGAAATTATGCATTATATTTTCAATTTTATCTATATGATGATTGTGGATTTTTAAATGTGAAAAGTCATGAATTTAGTTATGTAAAAACTTTTCATGCATCAAGCCCAAATATTTAGCACAGTCAAGCAGTTTAGATTTATTGGTTGTTCATAATATAGATGAATACCCAAAACATGATAATTTTTTTTAAAAATCAGCATGACATATTATTTTTCTATCATTATTTAAATAAGGTTGAAATTTTAAAGATAGACCCTAACAAATTATTTTAGGGTGATATAATAAATGATTTATCTACGGTGCCACAGTACAAATGTTTTTCTCTTTATATATTTAGATAATTTCTTATAACCAAGGAATTGAGAGAAATTAAATATGAAAGAAAAAAATGGATTAACATAGTTCAGATTTATAAATTCATGACATTTCATGTCTCCATTATTGATCAACAAAAAACAAGTTGCCTGAGACTTTCTCAACAATCTATTTGATTATAATAACAATTAGGTTTTCTATGCATACTAATGTGGAATGTAAATCAGTTTTAACTTTCTTTTTATGAAAATGGTGATTAATTTTACAAAATGACTATGCCAATACCAATGAAATAACGCCACCTATGTTTATTGGGTCCCACTTAATATTAGCGGCAATATTTGATTGGCTCTAATAAGTTCACGAGCTTCTTTATTATATTTTAGTTTCTAATTAAAAAGGAAGTTGATAGACTGAAAAAATCGAATTAGAAATAACTTCTTTATTTTTTTTAATTATAATAGAGATTAACAGGGAAATTGAGAAAATGATCCATCGCAGTAAAAACTATTTTGTACCTTATAGCTTCAAATACTAATTATTCATCCCATATTACAGAAAATAACGATAATAATAATGAAAAATTGATATTACAGAAAATAAACTTTTTGAAAGTCAACAATCATACAATCTCTCACAGATTTGACTACACCACCGACAAAAAAACGACTATGAGATTGAGGAGAAAAACCAAAACAACAGACTCCCATCCTCTGTAAACAATTCCAGCTGCGGAATTAGTAGGAAACATAGATGAAGGAACACTATTATTATTGTTGTTGTTGTTGTTCTTCGTGGAAGGCCGCGGCAGAGAACCCGCCGCCGGCGATCGACTACCGCCGGCGCCGGAGGAGGGGGAAGGCTGAGGGGCGGTGGCCGGAGAACCCGCCGTGGGCGATCCGTTGGATTCCACGTTGACGCTGAGCTTCATGCCGCCTAGGCAGTGTAATCGGTTGCCGCAGACGAAGTATCTGGGGCCGGGTTTCGACAAGGGCACGGTCGAGTTTCCGCCGGAAGTTGTTTGGAGTGCGGCGGTCGTGTTGCACTTGTCGTAGCTCTCTTTCTTCACTTCGCTCACACTATGAGAAGATGAGTATTGGAACACTGCATGACAACCCCCAAAAAAGAAAATGTACCTTATAATTTTGAAGGAAGTACGAAAGCAATCACACATTTTTTTCTTTTTTTTTTTTTTTTGCACGAAATGCAATTGAGTGAGAATAAAAGATAATATTTTACGAGAAAATTATAATAGTGATAAAATTAAATTAAAAAAACCTTTTAAGATAAGCGGCATGTTAGATTAAGGATTGGATTGAGCTTTATTATTTTTTTTCTCCCTCTTTTTAATTGATTGGGAAGTCATTTAAAGCTTTCTAAATGAGTTTATTTTAGAAAGGAAAGGAAAAACTTACCTAGAGTATCGCCGACGACGAACCGTTTGCCGCTGGCCCAAGTATCAAGGTCAGTGCTAATGTCCCAGCCGGAGGTGTCGCCGACGACATACGTGGCAGCGCTGCCGCGTCGTAATGCAAGGGCGATGGTGAGGATGAAAAGGCTGCCGGGAAGTAGGAAGTGCTTTGCCATCGATTGATGACTAATGAAGCGGAAATGGTACGTGGGCGTGAATAGACGAGAACCCTATATATATGGTAAGGGTTTGCTTAATATTAGATCACCTAACTTTAACCATATTAATAATAATATTAGTCGTATAAAAATATTTTTTTCAATGTATTATTATTGGTGTAATTCTCAATTTTATGTGATTGATGATAATGCACATATATAGAGGATAGTCTTCTGAAAGGAAAATCCCTTTTTGTTTCGTATTGGCATTCTTTCGTTTCTCACTGGAAGTTGAAGTTGGTAGGGTGGGCAGGGAGGGTGAGGTTCGCTTCTGAAGGCTGTTTAAGCAGCTCCCGACTCTACCTTACTTTCTGACTTTAAAAAAGAAACATAACAATGGCACAAGAAATCTGGGGAAATGCGATGCCATAGAAGCCTTGCATTAACACAAACCATGCTACAATCACAGCATCCTTTTAATCATATTTTGTTGTTGATGGCATTTTGATGAGTTTTCACTCATCACGAGACTTCATTTGAGATTACCTTTGACTTTATATTTCTGCAATATGTTCCATAAAAATATAATATTTATGAAACAGAGGTAGCATGAGCAGGCCATCAAACTTTACCCATGAATGAATTTACGTAAACCTACAAAGTTTATAAAATAAGTACACCAAATAGTCGGGGCTTTTTTGTTTTTTTTTTTTTTTTTCCTTTTTTTTCCAACCTGACTGCGATTTTTCGGTTAGGTGGAACTATGGGCCATAAAGCGGCGCTCTCCTTGTGTCATGGGCCCATCATTATCATGTGAACAAGCCCACGAGGAAGGCCCATAACTAGGTCTCTCGGGGGGCCCAAAAAACCCCTCGCTTTCCCCAGCGTTCCTGTTGACAAAATGAATGAAAAGAAAAGAAAAGAAAAATCAGTAATCTCTGAGTAGGGATGGAGCTGTTTTGGCTTCTTCCCATCTAATATGATACTTCTTATCAAGTAATGCTGCTCCATTTAACATCCCATGGATACATATAAGTTTTACATTAAGTAATGCCTCTTCCTCACTTTCAATTTGATTTTCATCCGCAGCAATCAAGCCTATCCCCCGCAGCTCGAGTAGAGGCGTATTGTCTTTGAACTGGGGTCATGAATGACTCCTATTTGATGTTTGTTTAATTATGGTACCTGTCGATATTGGGTTGCACGAGACTTTGAAGATGGTCGGGGTTCTGGCGAAGCCTCTTTGTGAATCAGATGATTCGTCAAAGTTCTCAGTTTATTTGCTCTCGATGGATATGTAATGCAACTGCCAGCATGAATATGCATAGATAGAGATCATTGGAGAAGCATCCATCTACATATGATTTATCCATCGATCATCCATCCCCAAGCCATCAACGAGCTCCCTTCATCAATTCGTTCATCTATTCATCTACCCATACATCTATATGCGACTTCCAACCAAGATTTTCGTTGCTGTCACACATTTTAGTGCGACCCCGCCCGTTTTGATCAGTTAGCAGACAAAATAAGCAGAAACAAGTGTTTGAGCCATATCTTTAATGCCGAAAAGAAGCGATGATGACTTAAAATGCAGGTCAGATGGCAAAGGAAGTTGCACAGTGGTGGTGACGTGACAGACTAGAGCCTAAAAGCATTATATAAATTTGGGTGAAGCCTGGCTAAGAGCTAGTTTTGCGACGTTGATCATGGGCGGCTTGTCTTCTCCACTTTCGACCATGCAGCTGAGGCAAGTTGCGTAAAATCTCGCAATTGCTGCTCCTTCCCGTGCTTTTCTACCTCCATCAGTATTGCAGGATCCACAATCTCATTCAGCCTGTCGTTTTCCATATGATACTTCACATAATTGGATACCAAAGAAAGGCAGCCATCCACAAGCACTGATCCGAAACCATGGTTCTCACAATATTCCTTACCCGCACGGTTTATCTCCCAATTGCTCCGTCCAGTCGAAATCAGAAGCAAACACACGCCGAATGAAAAAATATTTGCTTTTTCGTTCACAGTAATAGTGACCATGTACTCTGGCGCCAAGAACCCAACCGCCCCACACGGTCTGTCTTCAGCATGGGTTCCGCCATGGGGAATACATATGCAAAGATAGAAATGAGATAGTTTGGCAATATTGTTTTGGTTCAATAGAATATTTGATGGTTTAATGTCCCTATGGACGATGAGCCTCGAAAAGGCGGTAAGTACACAACCACATCGGCATTCATAGAGACAATCCGCAAGGGCTCCATTCTCTGCAGATTCAAACACCAAGCTGGGAATTTCGGTCTCTAGCAACATCCTAAGCGCTTCAAAACATTGTTGTGAACACTCATCCTTGATGCAAGCACAATTTCTTTAGCTACCCAATGGAGTTTCTTCATTGGTCATACATCTTGATACAAACTGGGAAGCAACGAAAGCAGCCAATGTATAATTTAAAAGAACCTTCATCGTGCATGATCTGAGATGGAGTATAGTTATTTGTTGCCATTTTGAGTTCTTCGATGGAGAAGTTGCGGATGGGATTGCATTTTCAATTAGAAAAGGCGACCAACCGCTCTAGTAGCCTCACGCCGTTTCTCTCTCTTTAATGGCCCCTCAGTTCTCATCAATGATCCTCAGTTGTCACTTCTTTTTCAAGCATCTACTCGTCCCGTTCCCTCAATGTTGTCAGGAGAGTGTAGTGCACGAAAGCACAAAGGTCTTTTGGATTCACAAATATGTGCCACATAAATCTAGCTGGTGTCTATTGAACTTATTAGAATCCATATGTCCTGCTAGATTAAACCAGTCATTAAGTCAATTTTATTAAAAATACTCCTTGATGTGTAAGGATAGTAGGCCCCACTCATGTGTGATTGGGGTACTAATATGGATATGCTTAGCATAGCCCAAATCGAATATGGGGAAGGTGAGAAGAAGAAGAAAGAGTACGAGGGGATTGAGGGGTAGTGGCTCCTGTCTAGGGCTTGTGAGGGGAGGAATAAAAGATGAGTGTGAGAAGGATGGATAAAGAGGGATAAAGGCTGGAACATGATTTATCTCCTGAGGGAGTGTAGCGGTAAGCTTGGTTTTGTACCAAATCCCCGATTCAAATCCTACTAACTGCGATATATTGCTGATTTACCAAGAGCGGGTGTATGGGGAAACGCTATTATCCCCTAATTCTAATGTATCCCAACTTAATCCGACGGGCCTGACCAAATTGGAGTTCCGAGTTAATGATATATATATATATATATATATGTGTGTGTGTGTGTGTGTTGCCTTGTGATATTTAGGAAAAAAAAAATATAAGACTTGATATCTCGTCATTTCGATTTTCGTTTTGGGTCTCCTTTTTTGTGTATATAGAGAGGGGCCACCCTTGTCTAGCCTCTAAATGAGCTTAGGTGGACAATGGGCGCATTTGGTCTGTCCATTTATGGCCCAAAACTTAAATGGGATAAATAGAGCAATCTAAAGTTTTAGTAAACAACTATCACAAACTTGAAAACAAAAATGTAATAAAAGGGTTCTAAGTATGAATGTGTAACTGAAAATGTAGGCTATTTAGCAGCAAATGTGGACCATCAAATGCAATAGCCCCATCAACACATTTTCACTGGCTCATGATGATGGGCCAAACTTCTTTCTAAAAGCAAGTGAAAAATCAGAAGCAATTTGGGAACTGATGGAGGCAATAAGATGGCTCCACCAACCATCTTACCAACAAAACTCTCCCAAAATAGGGAGTTAGCTCACTACAAAGCTGACCCTAATGACTTGTTCTCAAGTTTTAAATTAATTTGAATACTCTATCGGGAAAAAATAATTAATTTTTCTTGCAAGCTTGACTAATAAGCTTATCAATTTAATGGTCTTGATGATTCATGTTTTATTAGTTTTAGTCAATGCACCCATCAAATAGGGGAACTTGTGTACGGGAAGGGTTGTTTGTCATACAAAACATTCCCTTTGCTTTTCTATAAAGATATCGACCTTTCCCCATGAGTTCTAATCTCAATGAGAGTATTAGTTCCTACTGTTCATATGTTGTGATATTATTATACCACACCAATTCGTTATATATAGAGGATGAGATTGCATTGATACAGAGCTAATTCTAATTGACTTATTGGAGGGTCCGATTGGCGTGCATATGCAAAGTAGTAACCTTGTCAGTTGCGTCAAAGCTCACTATTAGGTCTTCTAAGCGCGTGTTTATCGAACAATAGCTAATATTTCTTTATGTTTTTATTTAATTACATGATCTTTGGTTGAATCAATCTCAAAACATGCAAACGTGCACCCACTCATGTGGACAGGAAAAACCATGCTTTAGATTAAAAGAAGGCTCGTAGGGAGCATTAGAGCCAGAAAACTTAAATCCCTTTTCCAGAAAAGGGAAGGGGGGACCATTTAAAGGTTACTGGCCTTTTAGGTTTCCAACTTCTTAAGATCATTGCTTCCTAGACTCAACCACTGTGCTTCCATGCTATGCATAGTCATCTTTTATTATTTCTTTTTGGGGTGTTGGGTTTTTAGCGTAGTTCATGTTCTTAGAACAAGACAAATCATTCTATCTCTTGTGCACTTCTCAGACCCCTATAACCAGTATGCATTGAAGCTACATGGGACCTATGCCGTCGGATTTTTCGCGAGTGCGCCAATAAATGAAACCGCGTCACGCCCATGATGACATGTCTCATCCAATACATGCCATGATGTGTTTTAAACACAGATATACATATTCATCTATAAAGAAGCGATCTAAAAGGCGAGTTCAGTAAGTCCCTTTTGAATCCAGAAATGGGTGATGAGCATGAACATCTGTTGCCTATTGCCAATGTGGGGAGGATCATGAAGCAAATCCTTCCCCCTACAGCCAAGGTTTCCAAGGAATCAAAGGAGAGAATGCAGGAATGCGTGTCGGAGTTCATAAGTTTCGTTACGGGCGAGGCGTCTGACAAGTGTCGCAAGGAGAACCGCAAGACAATTAATGGAGACGACATATGCTGGGCTCTAAGCAATCTAGGGTTTGATAACTTTGCCGAGGCAACGTCGAGGTATTTGCATAAATATAGGGAGTGTGAAAGGGAGAGAGCCGACCAAAACAAAGCCAGTGGAGCCGAAGACACAGGTGAAGCCTCAGGCCATGGCAGTGGACAACTTGGAAGGAACGATGACGAAACCAACATTTCCTTGCAGTTAGGCGGCTCGACTGATAGGGGGAAAAACCTGCCTGCGGATCCATCATGAAACAGACCATCAAGCTTTGATGATATACATTTTTTCCCCCTATTTCATTTTTTTCTCCTGAAGTTAAAATGATGAAAACAGGATTAGGGGAGGAAGAGTAAGGTAGATTGGTCTGTTGAATAGACAGAACTTCTGAACATCCTCACTTGATAGCGTGAGCTGGGTCATTAGTTTTTTTGATCTCTCCCTCTTCGTTCACTTCTTCTTTCTCTTTCCCTTCCTCTTCATGTAGTCTGCTGACAGTGTAAGGTCACTGCACAGACAGCTTGTTTGAAAGAAACTAATTTGGCTGCAAATCTGGTTTTGGTTTGATGTTTATATATCAGTTTTTTTTTTTATTCCTTCCTTCTTTATCTTATTTTATTTTCCTTTGATCAGGTTGTAATTCTAACAATTCACAGAGAACTTCTCCCAGATTTTTGAATGATCCAGACACAAACAAATCAATTCTGTTTCCACATGGTTTCCAAAGCAAGATCCTCTTGTTGCAAGCCAACTCTCTCTCTCTCTCTCTCTCTCTCTCTCTCTTCTCATGTGCGCACACCGTGAGCGTACGCTGATTCTGGATTCTTTTTTCCTTTTCAGAAAACCATCCATGGTGAAACCACGCATAATTTTGTGCTAGAACAGTGCCCCATTCTGATCTGTCTAATTCTTCTCGTTCTAATCTTTGACCAGAATATCTGGGAGTTGGGGCTTGTCTAACCCTACAACAGGGGGCCATTTCCAGAATGGTCTTTCATTACCATGTTTTTTGTGTGAATTTTAATAAGTCTCGGGACGTGCTCATGGTATACTGTATGAAATTGGACAGACGTCCTTCCAATGAAAGAATATTTGGATATCAAAGGAACTGTCAGGAGCTTTATTTCAGCATGCACTCTACGGGTTCCTGCAACTGCAACCTAGTTGGGACCACTCCTCAACTATATCATCTAGTCCTCTCTCTCTCTCTCTCTCTCTCTCTCTCTCTCTCTCTCTCTCTCTCTCTCCCCCCCTTCCCCTCCCCTCTTTAGGTAATGTCATCTTGGAGGTAGTGAGATAGAGAGAATGTGAGAAAAGTTGAAAATCTTGAGATTGTTTGGACCAACATACCCATGCATGCAGTATAAATGTCAACATATAGAGGATCTGGCTGGGGGAATCAGTCTCTTGAATCTATGTTCTATGTCAAGGAAAAGATTTGAAAAAGACCAGCATAAGCTCTAAAAACTTAACTTCAGGAACCGCAATATCAGATATTCAAACTTTTACAGGATGAAAGTTCAAAAAAAAAGAAAGGAAAAAAAAAAAAAGAAGAAAGAAAGAAAGAAACAATTCCATGATCCGAAGACGGCATGAAAGAATGATTTTCATGCAGCCAACTCCATCAGCTCAGAGACCTGAACCCCTATATGCTATTAAAAATCATCATGATACTCTCTTCCTAACACGTGGCATGTCGGTGAACGACATGGGGGCACTTTGGTGCCAGTGCTTCCCTTGATTAACGGCCAAATGGCACTGTGCCTCTAATTTCATGTTCCCTAGCGGACATTAAAATCAATGCCGGTGTTCTCTGCCTCGTGTATAATAAATTCTTGTAGTTATTAGATGGCCGTGTGTATATTTACTGATTAAAAAAAAAAAAAAAAGAAGAAGATGAGCAATTTTGCCAAAGAAGAGCTTTTTTTTTTTTTTTTCTTCCTCAACGCGGTAACCATTGCTAAAGTATGGATCTTTTGCTGTTTTCCTATTGTTCTCAATCTCCAATTAAGCTCAAAACTTTCGTGAAGAATTAGTTGCATTTCGAGGAAGAGTTTGAACTCGGAAATTGTGGAATTTTCTTTTCTTTCATCTTGAAAGAGACCAAAAAAATAAAAAAGGTTTCATCGGGCTCTCGTATGGGCCTTCGTCATGGGGGTGTTACGTGATACAATGGGCCCATAACATAAGGAGGCCACCGTTTTAGGGCCCACAGATCCGCCAGCGTCGTTGAAATTGAAATTGAAACTGGGAACCGGATTCAGGTTGACCCGTTAAAACGAACCCGTGGACTATTGGGTCGGAGGAAATGGTAGGATCCGCGGGAAAGGCGCGAATCTTTTCCCAGCGACTAAGGAGACACCGATTGAGTCTTGATGAAGTCAGTCATGCATAAAACATGATCTTCTCTCTCTGTCAAATTTAATAAATTCCAGATCTGGGATTGCAGGATTCAGCTGGCTTGGAGGGCTTGATCTGTTGTTTCCACAGGTACTTCATTTTATTTATTTTATTGCTTGGTGTTCTGTGCAACAATTTGATTCCTCCATTCTGGTGCATGCTCGACCCTGTTCTTGTGTTGTGGGAGGGAGAATGAATTAGGAAAGGAAAAAAAAATTGAATTAGAATGGAAAGGTTTAGGGTATAAGGTTGCTTCCTTTACGCAGAAACCCTAGAATTGGCTAATGATCCTTGAGTCCAAAATGAATGTAGAATTATTGTTGCATAGATAAATAGTTGTCTTATTATGTTAATCAACACAATCAAATCTCGTTGCTTTCCACAGTATGATGCCAATCCCAGGTCAACTAACAATGAAAATTGTTTGGGCATTGTTTTTTCCTTGTTCTTTGCTGGATGTAGATTGTCCGAGCTGATCATTAGGTCAGCTGAACAATAAGTGTTCAATTTACAAATTACCTATGCTTAACTTTCTTAACTTAGTTTATATGCATAACCCTAACATTAGAGGCATGCACAGTTTTAAGCTTTATTATAAATGGTTTTCTTGGACAGGACAGGGATGTTTACCTGCATAAGAATGAAGAAGAAAAAAGAAGAGTCGTTCATTCAAAATGGGAGTATGTTGGTAGAGGCCATGGTTTCCATTTGTAACAGGAAATGTAATCCTATTCGTAGCTTCACTGTCAAAGAGCTACAGAGAATATCAAACAATTGTCGAACATTCTATGCTTTTCCTTCCAGGTTTTACGAGGGTTTTCTTCAAGGCAAGCCAATTTTCGTTAAATACATCGATGAAGATGCTGCGGCGCACCAGTCTATAATTAACAGTATTGTGATTGCATCAAGGATGAGCGTGCACAAAAATGTTCTAAAGCTCATAGGATGCTGCTTGGAGTTTGAAACTCCATCTCTAGTGCATGAATTTGCAGTGAATGGAACCCTCGAAAGTTGTCTCTTTGATTCAAATGGAACAAACCGGCAGCCTCTATCTTGGAAATGTAGGCTAAGGATTGCCATGGACATGGCTAATGTTGTTGCTTATCTCCACAATGCATTTTCTAGGCCCATTATCCATAGGGATATCAGACCCACAGTAATTCTATTGGATGAGAGCAATGTGGCCAAACTTTCTGATTTCTCTCTTTGCATTCGTATTCCTGAGGGTAAATCACACGTAGAAGATGCTCGTTGTGGAAGAAAGGGGTGCATTGCACCTGAATACTTTATTAGTGGTTTTGCAACGGAGAAAGTGGATGTCTTTGATTTCGGTTTACTTCTCGCTTACCTTTTAACTGGGAAGAAGCGCTGGTACCCTGTTGATGATGAGGTTATTAATCTGCACGATTCTGAGGATCCTTATTTTGAAGTCATTAAGGTCAATGAGTCTATGGATCCATCAATATTGCAAGAGGGAAGTTGGCCTGGAAAAGAGCGGCAGCCGCAAGATTTTTAAGCACTTGCCCATGAATGTATGAAGACAAATGAGGAAGATCGGCCAATGATGATCGAAGTGGCAAAACAACTTAAGCAGATTGAGATGTTTGGCTTTCCATTAACCTAGCTGCCTCCATGGTTGTCATATTTTCTTTACTTGCTCCATCAATATGATTCACAATTTATTGAACTCAATAATCTCTGTACTGGTGGTTTTTGTCTATCATGTTCCTCTCTCTCTCTCTCGTTTCTTGAAATTTTTTCTCTTTCTAATCAATGTAAATGGATTGCTTGGTTATACATTCATACTGTTGGTTTGATTGGGGATTGCAGGGCTTTATTTTTGTATTGATCTTCAAAAAAAGTACCTCCTCCCTCTAATGTGCGCACAAACACACACACACACGATACAAAGGCGGAGCCGATGGAAATCTTCTGGATTTTTTATCGGATCTTACTGGTTTCGGTCCTGTGGGTGAGATTAGAACAAATGACATGAAGGTGTTGATGCTAATGTCTTGTAGCTAACAGCTCAATCTGCTAGTGCAAATCTTCTGTGCGATTTGCTTTCTTTTTTATTCTTCTTGCAAAATCAGCAAGATATTTTCCTTTCCATTATCTTCTTTTTTTTCTTCCCTCCTAATTATCTAGCAAGAAACCAGTAATTTCATTCGAAACTTCAAACTCATGTGAGAATAATCCAGTGAGACATACGGGTTCTAATAAGTCCAATATGCCCCGGTCGCCTCAGTACACTAATAGGCTATGGGTTGGGTCCTTGGAATCCTAAATAAACATAAAGCAACTTAACATTGGCACCTAAAAACATGAATTTATGAATTTAGACAATTTTAATCATTTATTTTCTCTATCTCTAATTTTTCTTTTTATCTTCTCCTATAATAAATGGCCAAGATTATCTAACTGTACCAATTTATGGTTTTATAACTTTGAAGGATTTATATCTCCTAAAAAAAGAGAAAAAGTGTAGAAGGAAACAAATATAGGTTACTTGAATTTAGAAAAGTTATTAATTTGTAAATTTAGATAATATTAACTATTTATTTTTTCTACCTTTACTCTCTAAATATTTTTTAAAATAAATGATCATAATACCTAATTTCACGAACTCATAACTTCATAAATTGAGAAGATTCACGTTTCTCCGTGATTGTGAAAGGGACATCAATAAATTTTGGTAAAGGCCATAAGGGCTAGCAATCATGATTCGTGAGATTCAGGGTTTAATCAGCCTCCCTTTTGTCCTCTAACGACCGGACAAAACCGGCTAGAGACGCTTTGGGGAAATGCGAGGGGCTGTTCGGGGCTTTCATTTTTTTTTTTTCCTTTTTACTTTCATTACGTGTTGTAACACTTTTAGAAAGTTTAGGCTATGTTTCAGATACGAGTAATGTTAAACTTTATCCTAATTGAATTTCCACACACAGATATGTTAGTAGGCCCTACTCGCACATGAGGGGCCACCAACACATGTATATGGTGAGATTTGATCATAATGTTTCGAGAAATCTAGTATTTTTCTTTCAATATTTTTCAAATACTTCCTTACAATTTATTGCGTAAATTCTCTCTAAAAAACGCAATTGAAATGTCTAAGTTTGGTAAAACAAATAAGTCAACATTGCATATGCAAGATGAGCGTAATTTTAACATGACAACTTTTATAATCACATGCAAATAGGCATAAATGTCGATTTAAAAGAATAAAGACAAAAATATCGATTTAAAAGATTAATAGATGGAAAGTAAGCGTCTTTTTCAAATAGGTCGGGGGGTTTGATGTTTTTTCCCTTATTTAAATAAAAAGGCCAAAGCATTTTAAACTTATTCGAGGGATAGAGGGGGAGATGGCATTGTTTTTGGCACGAATTCTCTTATTCCCTCCCCCATCCCCCTTTTAGCCTGAGCATGATGTCATACTACGAATGGTTTATCTACTTAATTTTATGATTATACAGATGCATGACTACGTATGTAGGGAGCATTTGCGTGACTATGCATGTAGGGAGTATTTCAACTCCAAATAATACTTTGGGGACCGAACATAATGCTCCAGAATATTGCTGCAATGCCTCACCAAAGTCCACTGAGCTACACAAATGCCACACCCTGGGCTAATTCACCACAAAGAAAAAGCAGAGGAAACTGACCTCTGCGTGGGAACATAAATTGGTCGTCGTCCTACAATTACAATTTAATGTTTGTGCTTACCCATAAGAAAACTTGCACCCCAAGTAATATCAAGTGTCAGTGCATACTCCACATTCCATCCTCTGCCTCGGATCTCCTTTGCACGAAGGAGACCGTTCACCAGGGAGAGGGATGAACGAGATTTTCAAAGTCCCAACGAATGCGATGGTGATAATTCCGAGGGCCTGATTGTTTCACCGCGTGGCGTTTTTAAGGATTGCAAGTGAACCAAGCTTTGACAAACAAGCTTGCAGATGAGCTCATGCATTAAGCTAAACAATTCATTTTGAATAAAACAAGCCAACCTTGGCGTGTTTATGTTCGCGAACATGTGTCCTTGAGCATTGCTTACAGAGCAGGCAGCAAGTGACTTCATGTCTGGTGGAATTTCTTTGAAAATAAAAGGCATGTGTAGTATCTTTAATTTTCAGTATTTGAATGCTAAGTCTGTTGGACATCAAGGATGTAACATTTGGGGCAACAGGTTTCAAATATCATCTCATCTGATGGAATGCGATGAAGCTACCCCTCGAAAGAGGTGGCCTGAGCATAAAATCCCTTATCCACTTTAACTCCGCTCTTCTCGGGAAATGGCTGTGGAGATTTATGACGTAGAAAGATCATCTCTGGAAGCCAGTTGTTACCACCAAACATGGGCTTGCCTCATTGGGTTAGATCACTAAAGAAGGTGACAGTCCTCGTAGGTTAAGGGTTTGGAACAAATTAGAAGAGCGTGGAATGGCGTGTTGAATCATGCCAAGTGGAAGCCAGATAGGGGAATTTCCTATCTCGTTTTAGAAGGATGCAAGGTGCAGGGGCGAATCCTCATCAGTTTCCTGTTTAGAATAGAGAGGATGATCAGAAAGCTGTCTAGAGGGATTCAAAGAGCGGCCATTTCAATGTGAAATCCCACTAAATGATCCTGATTGGGGAGACAGAGGCCAGTCAGGCTTCAAACGAGCTACGGGCAGCAATTTGGAAGGTGGGCACCCACCAAATCTTGTAACATGGGAAGCTGTTTGGGGCAAAATTCTTACGACTGATAATCTTCAAAAGCGTGGTAAACTTCTTATAAACAGATGCAGTTTGTGAAAAGTAGAGGCTCGCTCAGCGCCTTGCCTGCTCATTCATTGCTTGTGAGCCAAGAAAATCTGGGAATTCATCCTTTATTTGCATGGGTTGAATCCGGAGGCTGCTGATTCCATGGATAGCTAGGCATGGGGCAGGAATACTTTTAAGGAGGATGGAGAAGCTGATTGCATTAGTCCCTCTATCCACTTGTTGGGCTATTTGGTGGGAGAGGAATAGGAGGGTAAAGCATGCTCCAGGACTAACTAAAGGGCTGCTTTAATCCCTTTGTGCACTAGCCCAACTATCTGATGGGAAAGATACAGGAGGGTGAAGAAAATGGTCTTAGGACTAGCTAAAGAAACAATGGATGTATAACAAAAGACCAAAGCCTGTTGCCAACATGAGAGGTTTACTAGTTGTGGTTTGGCATTATGGCTAATTGCTTGGATCCTGTTAACACCCTGTGTTTTATGGGTTGGCATCCCCATGGTGCTCTTTAATGCATATCCTACCTTTCATTGTTTAAAAGAAATAATACGAAAGACCAACAAGCAAGAATGTCTTGCAAACTCTTACAAACCAAGCGCGTATGGGTAAAGGCGCAACAAAGAAAAAACTGAGAAGCCTAACATTAGGCTACATTGGGGGAGCAAGAGGGCGGATGAGATCAACATCATCTGATCTGCACCTAATTTCTTCAATGACGTACATTTTTGGCACCACAGAATTCAAATCAGCTTTAAAAAAGAGAAAGAGGACGATGTAGCTAGCCTATAATAATCTTCAATGCACGAAAACATAAGCACGCAGATTGTAGCACAAATGAAAGATCCAGGTACATAATGAAATTCGAGTTTGTGAAGATGAAGAGAACTGCTCACGATTTAAGGGTTTCTCCTCGCCGCGAAGCCTCTCAAGCTTGTGCTTGCGATTTTAGCTTTCGCTTCTCCTCGCCAAGAAGCCTTTCAGGCTTGTTCTCTCGAATGTATCGATCTACTCTTCACCAGTTTGAGTTCAGCGAGAACCGAAATTCGAGGGATTCTAAATTTTGAGAAAAAGAAGTATGTACTCGCTCACACGTATTTTGTGTGTTCAGCCTGTTATTTTGTTAAAAAAAAGATTTATTGTGTATTGATTATCTGTCATAAAATAATATCGTGTTTTAGAGGATGGAAATATTTAAATTAGATGAGTTCGAATACATATTCTATTTTCTGTTAACTTTTATGAGAGGTAGTAAATTAAATAAAGTTAATCTGCCGTTCTTGAGTTAAGGGGCATAAATAATTTTTCTTGTTCCTTTTTTTTTGTAAATGGGGAACATAAAAGTATATTTTATAAGGTTGAATTACTATTAACAAAATTAAAGTACGTAAAATTCACCCACAGGACAGAAACAGTCCCAAGCATGCTTTAGGGTAAAAAAAGAAAAGGAAAAAAAACCTCCCTCGTCAAATAACTAATAGCAATGCATTTTCGGTAAGATCAAATCCAAAATCAAAAGATTTCCATCGACAACAATTTCACTTTTGGGTGATGTGGGTGTTTTCGAGCGCATTAAAGGGAGGAGGTGCCCGTTTGAAGATCAATATAAAAAGGAAAAATTACACTTAATTTTCCCTCCTTATAGTTTTACCTCATTGTAAGAAACATTTCTGTGGTTCGAAAATCAGCATATAACCCCGTGTGGTTTCAATGGACTTACAAAAGTTAATTTTTTCGTCAAATCTAACGGTTTGTTCTTCCTGAAATTTTTTAGTGTTTAATATAATAAAAAAAGACTTTAATTTCCAAAATTATCCATAAACTAATTTTTTAACCCCTGTTGTAGCGATACCCAAATAAATTGAAACTTTTATACTTCTTGTATCTTGAAAAAAAAAATATTTTATATAGGTTATATATTCATAATCCCAACTAATCATGATGATTAAAACATGTATACAAATATTATAAGTATCTAGGTAGATTCACATACAAATGTCTATTTTTTTTGTAAAATAAATATATCTTTTTTATGGCTTAAGAATTATAAAGACGACTAGTTCTTTGAGAGCTATTGTGATTGAGGTAAGGAGTTAATTTTTAGTAATTTGGGAAATTAAAGTCTATTTTTCGATTAAACACTATTTTATTTTTTATTTTTAGAAGAACAAACTGTTAGATTTGATGGAAAGGTTAACTTTTGTAAGTCTATTGAAACCATAGGGGACTACGTGCTGATTTTCAAATCACAAGGGAATTCCCTGCAATGAGGTGAAATTACAGGGAGGTTAAATGTAATTTTTCAATAGAGTCTTGCATTTCCCAATCAAACCACTACTATGAATGTATAACAAAACGACTTATTAACATTGCTTCAAAGGAGAATAAAAGAGCCAACTAAGAATCTTTAACTTGCATGAATTGTTGACTTGTCCTTATTTTTTTTTTTATTTACTCTTTATGGTCAATTTATACCACTTCATATTTTAGTTTATGAAATGTCCTCTAATTAATCCAAAAAAACAGATAATGGTTAGTGTTTGTCCTTAAAATAAAGACTTTTGTCATAAAAGTAATTTCTACATTTTAATTAAAAATTTATCATGATATAATGCCATATTCTCGAGAATTTGAAAAAAGCACATACTCATCTTAGTAACTTTTTTTTTGGGGGGGAGGGAGGGGGGGGGGGGGGGGGGGGTGGTCTTGTTGTATGGTTTAAATTGAAGACATATTAAATTGAGGAAAAAAGCAAATCAAACCGTATTAAAAATGGCTTGCAATCATAAAATTTTGTAACGGTGAAAATATATGATTTCCCTTTTATTCCCCCCTTTTTGTTTACGGTAGGAATCATTGCTGTAAGCGTCCAAACAACATCAATGGTCCCAATATTCCAGACATCCATCACCAACTCCACTGTAATTTCCCCCAGGTGACGACAAAATCGGGAGCGAGGAAGGGCAGTATCGTAATTTAGGGACAAAACGGGATGTAACTTTCCTAGTTCACTGCGGGGATGGGGCCAGCCTCTCGCATCGAGAAGAACAACAGAAAGTATCTCTTTAATCATCACTCTCTCCCCTTCCTCTTCCGGTAGTGGGGAGCTGCCCGGGAATCAGGGTCAGCAAAACTCCCCACGAAATTATGACCGTCGATTCCTTGGGCCCCAACCCCTCATAATTTCGCCACCCTCCGATCAAATCGAATCGGGGCTATCGGCGAGTCGAGTCTAGTTGGAAAAAAAAATATTTACCCTAAGTAAAGCTAGAGAAAGTCCTAAATGAGTTTATTCAAATAGCTATTAAGAAAAAAAGAAGAAAGCTTTTGACCTTTAAAATAAACTTAAAAATTATGTTTAATTTCGCCTATTTACCTATAAGTGCTCGATTTATTTACAATTCTAATAAATCTAATGAAAAATATTTTTAACTCGACATTAAATTCGTATAAAGTTATTTGAAATAAAAAAATGAGAATTGTAAATAAATAGAGTATATATTTTTAAGCTAAATATAATATTACGACAGATTTTAAATAATTTTTATATTATTATTAGATTAGAACGCCTGGATTATTACCCAAAAGGGAAAAAAAGTTATTTGGACTGGAGAAAGTGCTTGCATATGCTTTACTCGTGTGAACGTGTGAGACGTAAATGTAAATTTGTTGCACGTGAGAGTTGCGTGGAAGCATTTTATTTACTATTTCACCATATGCTATTTTTTGTTGACATATTTATAATTTATAATTAGTCGTTTGTTTCTTCGATTCTGGATTCGTCTCTCTCTTCGGAATCCGCACCGGGAAATTGCGGGGATTGCAAAGCTTGAAGAACAACAATGTCGCTATTATCTGAAATTTCTCCATGAATCTAGGGTTTCTACGTGAGGAAATAGTTCCAATTTTTCTTATTCTGTGAATTCGTTGAGAAACATTAGTTTACAGTCTATTTTCGCTTCAAGTTGGTAATTTTAGTGGTTTTAGATTCGATTCAGTCGCGACGGCTGTGTTTTGTTTTAGATCAGAGGTTAAAATTGGTTAATAGTTCTCAATATATGCAGATTTTTGCGAACGGATTTAATTCTTTCTGATGACCATTTCATCGTTGAAGTTCAACCTGAATCTTGAGGGAAAAGAGCTGGATTGACGGATATTTGATATTTATGTTTTTTCAGTAGTGGATTTGTAGTCTGAAATTGCTTGATTGGATTGTATGTTGCTACCACCGGTTGATTCGGCGTGGTTGTGTTGAAGATTTCTGCGTTGCTGTTCCAGGGTTTGGCTATTGAATCCAATATTTAAGGTTTTCATATCATTTGGTGGTTGTATATGTACAAGTCTTGGGGGGGTCCTCTGCTCTGCCGTAGAGGACCCTGTTGAGAAAAGTGTCCTGAAAATCGTGGTTTAGCTGTGGTTTCGGTTCTGAATTTCATGCTCTTTCTTACAAGGAGCGTGTTTAGTTGAGGTGTATGAAGATCTGGATTGGGTCATAAAGTGGTTTCTTCCCCTCCTTTAATTTCCTGACAGGAAGCAAAAAGTGGACACTGAAGCTTTGCTTTCAAGATTGGTTTTGTGCACTATTTTTAATATTTGGGTGAAATGTTTAGTTCTACCTTGGATTCTGGACAGAGAAACAGTGGAGTTCCAGGGACAGCGCTGATACCTACCCGGTTTGTGTGGCCTTATGGGGGGAGAAGGGTTTCTCTTTGTGGCTCTTTTAATATGTAAGAGCATCTTCTTTTTATCTATTATCTTTATTATTGTGCAAGTGTTTTTTCTTGTGTGTTTCTAATCCTTTTTATTTCCTGGATTTTGATGTATGTTTATAGTAATGGGATTTCAGTTTGTTTCTTAGGTGGTCAGAACATATACCAATGTCCCCAATGGAGGGTTGCCCCACTGTTTTTCAAGTTATTTGGAGTCTAACACCGGGTTATCACCAGGTTCTCTCAAGCTGTAGTTGATACTATTACAGTTATTTAATGATCTTCATATTGATTTATTGTGACTGCTAATTATGCTCTTTCGGGTGTGTTGTGTAATATGATCACATTATCTCTGTCTCACTAGGAGAATGCAACTGTTGAGTGCTTTGCATTCTCAAACCTAAAGGGGAATTAATTTCCGATATCTGGAGGACTATATAGTAATAAGATTTTATTTGACCTTTTTTACTTATCAACAAACATCTCCATGGTTCAATTTTGTACTCTGGGGATTTGTCGGTAAGATTTATTATGAGCTTGACATTTTTAGATTGAAGTGTGGTCCTATTTTATTATTATTATTAATTTATTACTACTTTCCTTATGGAAGATTAAGATCTGATCCTTATGATGAAGTTCCTGGCATATTTGGCCTGTAATGGTGTTTGGGATGATTTTTTCTTTTTTTGTGTGCATGTTTTTAGATGCTTTCTCAAACAAATTTTTGGAAGCCTGGATCATTGGATTTAAATTTGACGATTGCATTTGTAGTTGCCTTTTACATTATGTTACCATGAGTTTGTTCCTTCCATGTGTAGTTCAAGTTTCTGGTTGATGGAGAATGGCGTCATGATGAACACCAGCCCTTTGTAAGTGGGAATTACGGGATAGTGAACACAGTCTTCTTAGCAAGGGAACCTGATATGATTCCTCCGATTTCTCCACTTGTACATGATAGATCCCACATGGATGTGGATGACAATTTTGTGCGCTTGGTATGCTTCTCGCTCCAGTAAAAAAAAAACCCCGTATAGCTGCTAGCTACTGCGATAATCCTTTCTTATTTCTCATTCATCCTTCCTTGATGATGCTTTTTCTGTGTATTATCAAGGGTTCGGTGTTCCATATATTCATGAGGGCTTCTATAGATTACCATGCTCAGTAGTTGACCACAATTGACATTATTATGCTGAAAGAATCTGATCACTGTATTTTTCCCTCCTTTTTGTGTTTGTGGTTATCTTTGAGTTTCTATCTGCAGGAATCTATACAATGTTGGATGACGAGTGGGCTGAAATATTGACTGTTACTTTACATTAGTTACTACTCAAAATAGGCAGTTTTCCCCTTTTATGGGTGGTAAGATGTGAGTTTCTACCTTGCAGGATGCTGTTCAAAGGATATCTGAGGCTGATTTAGAGGCCTCTCGTCATCGTATATCTGTATTCTTGTCTACTCACACTGCTTACGAGTTGCTTCCTGACTCGGGCAAGGTTTGGATGCTTCAACCTTCTTTATGTGCTCTTGTTTTGCAATGTTTAGATTCATTGGCTCATAGGACAGAACCAACCAATCTCTTGCTACTTGGATTGTGTGTTGTTACAGGTCATTGCCTTGGATGTTAGTTTACCCGTGAAGCAAGCATTTCATGTTCTCTATGAGCAGGTATGTGGCATGGTTCAATTTGCAGGATTTACAATATTTGCTGGCATTCTTTAACTGTAAAAATTGGATCAGTATCTTTGTACTTCAATTCTTTACACACACAACCATTTCTCATAGTGTATTGTGTATTTAGAGCAATGCTCTTTTTGATTTGTTCAATTCAGTTGTCATCTTAGGTTAATATATTTAAAGTTAGATCTTTACGCTCCTCTTCAACACAGTTCATCCAGGTTTATTTGTTCACAATTTCCTTTCATTTTTCATTGTTTATAAATTCCTTGTGTTAACTTCTAATATCATCTCTTAACTCCCGGATGACAGCCAGGGTTTGATCCCCTTGTGGGAGTTTTTGCATGTGTGTTTGTGGGTGCATGCAGATGCATGTGCTAGGCTTCAATGTACTTTGCCACTAATTTATGCCACTTCCAGGGACTTCCTGTTGCGCCTCTATGGGATTTTTGCAAGGGTCAGTTTGTTGGAGTTCTTAGCGCATTGGACTTCATTTTAATTTTGAGAGAGGTATGCCTGGTAGCAATCTTGTTTTGGCATCATTTCTTTTGATTGGAAATCTAGCTAGCCACCATTTTCCAGTGGAACTGCGTTAATCAAGTATTAATGATTCAAGAAAAATTTTGGTAAAGTTTCAACTGGTCTCATGACTTTTCATATAGCTAGATGACTTTTTCCTATTTCCCATAATGTATTTTATTCTTCGGTGTAATGCTACCAAGTTATTTAAATTTTAGCTTGGGACTCATGGATCTAACTTGACGGAGGAAGAGCTTGAGACTCATACTATTTCAGCTTGGAAAGAGGGAAAGTTAGATCTCAACAGACAAATCGATGGAAATGGGAGATCATACCCAAGGCATATTGTCCATGTGAGTTCTCTGTGTGATGTCCGTGCCTTTAGTTCTGAAAACTCTAATCTATTTACTTCTTTATGCTTTTATGCTGCTTAACTAGCGTCATAAATTGAAGTTGATGTTGACTATATTTCTATGATAAGCTGTGTGAATCTAATGTTTTAGACATCCACTTGCAAATACATGTTAACCAGAAGGTGTCTTTAGTTCACAATAGTTGCAAGGCTACTTTTTAAGTGTAATTTTTAGGACTAAAAAGTTCCAGAACCTTTTCTCCATTGACTACATAAACAGGAGGTTTTGCAATAGATTTTTAGTTCTATTTTTTTTTAATGTGATTATGGTCTTGCCTTTTGCTCTGGAAATCTCATCAGGCAGAAATTTCGGTTGATGAGATGCCTTGCAACTTGATACCGATTCTTAACTTTTGTCTTTGAATACCCAATCACTGTGTCATTGTCATTGTCTTCATTCTATTTACAAAGGTTGTCAGAAAATTGATTGTTGCTACCTGCTGATTGCAAAATCTTAGGCTTTTGAAATTGTAATCATTTGTCAAACATAATGTGTGTTATCATGAAGTTCATTTGAAAGTATCTGTTGCTGACATATGTATAAGGCGGGTTTATCTAAAGTTGTTTCTCATATCTTGGTGTGGGGTTTCCATTTTGTCCCTTCTTAACCTCAAAGGCATCTCCACCCTGCAGGCTGGCCCATATGATTCTTTGGGGGATGTTGCTGTTAAAATCTTGCAAAACAAGGTCTCAACAGTTCCCATTATCCATTCCTCTTCACCAGATGGTTCATTTCCTCAGCTGCTACATCTTGCTTCCCTGTCCGGAATAATAAAATGTAAGATCATTTTTGCTTTTGTAATTGAGAATGTGATCTGTTATTAACCTATGGACCCATTAATCAGGTATTTGCAGGCATTTCAAACACTCTTCTAGCACCTTGCCAATTCTTCAACAACCAATTTGTTCAATTCCGATGGGTACGTGGGTTCCGAAACTTGGAGAGTCAAATGGGCGACCGTTTGCAATGTTGAGACCAAATGCCTCTCTCAACTCTGCCCTGTCATTGCTTGTCCAAGGTAACTTTCTTGGTTTATCTCTCCATATACTTTTGATTTTGGCTGTGATTTATCGTTCAGGCCAGAGGTATTCTATGACAGCCTTTATGTTACGGTTTTTTCTTCGTCTATTTGGTATAGTCAGTTGTGCTTGCTTTATCTGGCTTACCTGTTTTTGGATATCTATTTCCATAGTGTACGTTATTGGGCGTATATAACTAAGAGCAACTGGTAAGGTTTGAGTTGGGAGATTGATCAAATTGTGGAGAAGGCCTAAGTTTAGACCCAATTTTCACTCAACCCTGGAGGCTTTCTTATCCAGTAGTTTTCCACCCTAGTGGTATGCCTTGGTGCTGCACAAGTTCTTTGAATCCTTGTAATTACTAGGCCTGGCGCTTGTCTATTTACAGTCAAGAAAAAAAAACAAAAAAAGAAGAGAAAACCTGGGGCCTTTCTTGGTGTGATTGCAGTTCATTTGCTACCTGCACATGGATGACGGTCATTACTTGCCGTCATTGCCTCTACTTTGTGTTCCTAATATATTTTATTGTTAATACCGGACTAAATTCTTATCTGCTGAAAAAGCTTTTCAATTTGTAGACCTTGGGAGAGGAGTGAACAATGAATGGGAGCATTTTTTATTTATTTTTGCATAAGGAAGATACTGTATTGTTCTTATTTTTAAATTTTAATGGGCATAGCAAACTTGAGTTTGTAGGATCCGTTTTTCCTTTCCCCGCCTTTTTTCCTTTTTGGGTCATCAATTCTTCTGCTGGGAGCTTCCAGTTCATGTACTTATACTTCACTACCTTACGAACTAGCATATATCATTTCTCCTTTGCAGCTGAAGTTAGCTCAATTCCTATAGTTGATGACAACGACTCACTGCTTGATATATATTCTCGAAGGTAAATTTATTTTTTCCCCTGCTACTGATTTTCATCCCAGAAGTTACATTTTTATCTGTTCAGACTTCATAGTCTTTGCCATTCATTTTCAAAAACTCTAGTACTTGATTGCTATATCCTTCAACAGTGATATCACTGCTTTGGCCAAGGACAGAGCTTATGCACAGATTCGCCTTGATCAGATGAGTATCCATCAGGTAGCTTCATCACTTTCGTGATTTTTTTTTGCTTCTGGTTATGGTAGTGGCCGAATGTTAAAAGCTCCCTTCTTCCAAAAATGTGATATGCGCATTATCTAATTCAATTTTACTATGTTTTATGTCACTAGTATTTTTGTGCAAACTCTTGAACGGAATTTTATACTTGTCACTGACCTATGCTGATATGTTGAACAATAACTGAAGTTCATATTTTTACTTGGTGAACAAATTGTGGCTGTTTGTAGGCACTGCAACTTGGTCAAGATGTAAATTCTCCTTATGGATTATTCAATGGACAGAGATGTCAGATGTGTTTACGATCTGATCCTTTGCACAAAGTGATGGAACGATTGGCAAATCCTGGTATCGGTCTACATGTTCTATCGTCTATTCAATGTATTGATGAATTTTGGTGTCATTTAGGGAGTCCTTAGGTTTTTTATCCTTAGTTGGCTGGATTTTGGAGGAAAGCCTCAAGTCCGTCTGCTAGAGTGTTCGACTGTTCAATACTCATGTCCATACATGGTGTCAACTGGTAACAGTCAGTAGAATATGGGAATCCAAATTGATCACCCCGTATATGAGTGCTCAAGTTTCTTCAAATTTTAACCGTTTGCATTGCTGATTTCCAGGCACAAGGAGACTTGTGGTTGTCGAGGCTGGCAGCAAGCGTGTAGAAGGCATTATTTCATTGAGCGACGTATTTAGGTTTTTGCTCGGTTAGCTATCATCTTGAAGAAAGGTGGTTTAATCCAAGTGCCTTTTGAGAGAATCCATTCGGTTTATGCCCACATTTATGCCAACATGTTGATTGGTTTCATCAGTTTCTGTAGTCTTCCATTGGACCCCTTTCATGTATCTCAGCCTTGCCCTTCCTAGGGTGTGCAAGTTTAGAAGAGTTGAAAAAAAAAAAAAGAAAAAAGAAAAAACACCTGTAAATTTAGAGGATTCAATTTTTTTTCTTTTTCATTCTTGAAACGTAATTTTATGAACTCAGTAGTGTTGGATTAAAGGCAGCGAAAATGTGGTTCTGCTCAGTATTTTTGTTGTAGCGGTTTGATCGTTAAACCGACGATTAGGCTATAGAAATTATTTTTCTATCATTGGGTTCTTTATGTTTGTGTTGTGTGTTTTATGTTTGTTGGGTTTAAGCGGCTGAAGGATGATGTTGCCAACGCACTGTTAATAGTTTTAATTTGCAAGAGAAAGAAAAGAAAGCAAATGGCACTCTTTGGCATTCACTACCAAACACTCTTGCGGAAAAAACAATAAATAAAACAAAACGGAAAAAAAAAAAAAAAAAAAAAAAAAGAGAGGCAACGTACATTGTTGTTATTGAAGTATATATCTCATGCGGAAAAAACAATAAATAAAACAAAACGGAAAAAAAAAAAAAAAGAGAGGCAACGTACATTGTTGCTATTGAAGTATATATCTCATGCACCCAACGGATTATTAGTTTTTAACAAAGTAATATTCTAAATATTTTATTTTGATGCGAAAAAAATGTTGTCGAGCGTTCACTCATGGGTTAAAATGGTAAAGAAAGGGTGAATGTTTTTTAAAATCATTTAATTGTTTGTGCGCCTAATAATATTTTCACGTCTTTAAATATGCTTACATAGGATATTGATTGGTATCACTTACAATTTTTTGATGTTATTCATTGTACAGTCGGTTTGAAGTCGAGGTACCCCGACTGAGATGATTCAAGGATCCCAAAGAAAATTTTCTTTTTTTTTTTTAATTTCCTTTTAAAGGTTTTGCAGGCAACCTCGTTGATACAGAAGAGATTTTAGCTTTTTAGAGATTAAACCATTAACAAGCAAAAAATTATCCGAAACTTTTAACAATCAATTATTATAAAATTTTAACAAACTTCATAGAAAAGCACAGGAGTACTTGAAGCGGTTTCATCCCAAATCATCAAAATTACATATATATATATATATATATATATATATATATATATATATATATATATATATATATATATTTATAGGTTTTCCGTGAAGATTTCAATTTTTAAATAAATAAAAAAAATGATATACATTGAGAATGTAACGACTTTAAGGTGGAGTGATTTGACAGAATCATTGGGATAAAAAGCATGACATAACGGAATTGGGTCAATTTGAAGGAACCACCCGGTTGAACAACGATGGAAATTGGCGTTCGACTAGTTTTTGAAACTTGAGCGTTCCAAAAGGGGCCTAAAATAACTTAAGCCCCCCAAACAGACTCTGAACTCGTGACCCACCCATATACCGCCTCTACTCTAAACCTCTATGACCCAGTAACTTGAACCATCTTTAAATTAGAATAACAAATAAATGAAGGTTCCTGTCAACATACAGAATATCTTTATATATATATATATAATGGTCCCCAACAGAAGTTGACACTGCACATAAACTGTGAGCATAAAAATAAGAAATAAAACAATAAAAGCTGTACGAAACTTGAGCCCATTTAGTTATGGAAAACTAACTATTTTCATTCCACGCATGATTTCACGTTGAATTATTGTAGGAAACAGGGTTTCCGAGTTTCATTGTTCAGAAAGCTCTTGACGAACGTTCTCTATTTTTCATAATTTAAACCATTTATCCAATTAATTAAGCAAGGATCTTGAAACAAACTAAATTATGATGTATTAGCTTTTAAAACTGAAAAATGGAAAATATTTTCCACGACTAAATGGGCCCTTGCATTCCTATCATAACTATATAGGTGAAAACTGGAGAATTCCACTCCTTCCAAATGACAGAAATACGAAAGAAGAATACAGGATCGAATCACTGAAAAAACAGAAGATGATCAGGGAACTTAGCTTCATATATAAACACGGTGGTATCAGGTTGGAATGAGTGCCAAAATCTGGGTCTTGATTCTTCCCATGCACATCTGTATCTCTCTGTAAATTGGAAGATTCTGAGGGCAGCAAGGATACAAGCTAGTAAAAGCTGAATCTAATATTTGGGCTACGTCAGCTGGCGGATATTGTCGTTCGGTACACATCTGCAGTTTTCCAGAGAAAGAAAAGAAAGTTGTTAGCATCACAAGAGCCCTTGCTGTCTCAAACGTTTTGAAGAAAGCTCGCAGCAATGGCACATGAAAAGCTTATCCCATCCCAGAATGAAAGATGTCATCCCAATTGCAATAATAAGACTGGTAAATCAACTCTTGTAAGGATAGTGCATGGAGAGCCTTGTGTGACATTAGTACCTCTGAGACTGAAAGGAGAGTTCTATAGAACCGTTGTAAGGTTTCGTCCATTGTTGGCAATTAAGAAACAACACAAGCACAAAATGAGCATAGCTAAGATACATGCATGGGGAAGACTAGAAAAGAAAAGATCAGCAATGAGGAGATCGTGAAATGCTAAGGGTATCTTCAATTGAATGAGAGAGAACCATCTAAGGTGTTCTATGCATGTGCAACGGAGACCTATGAGCTCAACAATTAGAGCAACTTGATTAATTTAGGCAAGGTATGAAAAAGGGATGAGGATATCGCCTTAGATAGGAATGAGTGGAAAATCCATATTAATGACCAATATAAATTTTTGTGGTTCCATGTAAACGACCACGGATTCTTGGGTTAGGGCTTAGTTTGGCAGTTGTTTCTTCTATCTAAACAGGCTAACTCTATGGGCAAACAAAGCTTGGAAAAAGGCCTGGCACAGCATAGGTAATAGGAGAAACCAAGCCATATTTGGGCAGATATTATATATATACACACAAACACAAGTATATAGCTACCAAAACTTGCAATTTACCTGTACCATCAGCAAAGTAGCAACACACGAGGTGATGAGCTCTGTAGGGACTTGTACTTCATTATTGTCAGGGTCAATGTGCAACTTTGAGTCAGATGCATGACCTGTCAACAAGGGCTCTGAAGTGCAGGAAGTCAGATGGTTTTGATGAGCCAAGCTGTTGTTGACCGGATCAGGAGACCTCACCAGTGGCGTGCCTGAATCAGAAGAAACCTGCAACCTGCTTAGAGAATCTAAGGCCTCACTAATCCTTGCAAATACATCTTCTCCTTCCTTCATTGAGGACATTGCCTGAAATGGTTGTGAATTCAAACAAGTTTTGTCAGCTCAACTGCCTCGTGTCAAACATAAACATACAAATAAACTCCATGAGAAATATATGCTAATACATTCTACTAAATAGGCCCATGCAACGAGCAAGATATGATCCTTGACGAGTATCTTCTGAAAGGCGGGCAGACCCTGGTGCACAAGGCTCCCTGCATTGCAAGGGTTTGGGCAGGATCATTCATTGTGTGCAGCCTTCCCCTCGCTTTTTTTGGGCAAAGGGGTTGTCTTCATGGCTTGAGCCTGTGACATCCATCACAAACGGGCAACCAGGCTAGTTGCCCTAAGGCTCGCCATCGAAAGTGTTTTCTGGAAAGATTTTTTATTTTTTAAATTATATCATCCTCAAAGCCCAAGTTATGTAAGGGTCACAGTTCAACAACTGATAAAATGACGATAGGAACTCAATTGACTTTTTCCCAGAAATGCCCATCTGTCCCATAAAATTACGCAAATTAAACATTTCTACGAGGAAAATGAGAAGATGGTAAGAGTCTTGCAGGTAAAACAACAAATAGGGGGAGGAAAAAGCATACTTAACACAGAAAAAGTACAGTCTGAATATAACATGCAAGCATCCTCGGCTATAATTTCTAATATCAACGAGAGATGGGAAGACAGAACAAAGAAACAAGTAGTGCAATCAAAGGCATTTCTATACCTGAATAGCTGCATCTACCATTGAATATGCTTTTGATCTCGATCCTTTGACAATTTCAACAACATTAGACTCTGCTTCTTGAGAGTTAGAAGACAAATTATCACCAGAACTTGGGGGCCCACCAGGGCCATTTGAAAAAGCTGGCTGCTTCAACCAAAGATGCAGGGAGTTCCCGGGAAAAGTATTACGTTGTCTTAAATGAAGAATGGCAGAAGAAACCTGTATGTGAGAATCGCCAGTGAAATGTTTCTTCAAGCTCAGACTGCATAATGATAAGTTGATGACTAAAGATGTTAATTCAAAAACAAGCATATGGAAGCCACATGCCTGGTCACTGGCTTCCTTTAGCTGTACAAGTACCGAGGCGTAATTCTTCTTAAAAGGTTCAGAATCCTTCAAAGCACTGACTTCATTGCCTTGGCTCTCCAACACACCATTATTGGCGTGCTTAAGTTCCTCCAACAATGCTTCCTGAGAATTCAGACAAGCCATAACAGCTGCTTTTAAATCATCATCCTATGCATGCATGGTTCCTCGAAAATGAGTTCCCATATAATCAATGATCATCCTCAACACATCAAATTGAAAATAGCCACTCTGTATTCATCAAATTGAAACAGAAATGCATACTGATGGTGGAGCCACAATATAATTCATGTATTTTTTAGTTTTTATTTTGTATGGCAAGGATGACATAACTTAAAAGCAGATTCAGATTTAATGATCTACAAAACTCAGCCAGTTTAAGAGGAGAAGTGAGCATGCCTAGAAAACAATCACTAAGAAAGTTTACAGCTAAAGCTTTGCATATGCAAAATATAAAGAGAAGCATTGAATATGTGAAACTGATGGAACCAGAAATGGGTGCTTTAACATTGACATTGTAACTAAAAACTGTGATCCCTCGCAGCAAACTTTTGTTCTTCAGGTAGGTGCTACAACACAAATATGTAGACATGGATAGGTATTTTAATAAAGAACAAGAGACACAGAACCATTTCCTACATCAAATATGCAAAGCTACTGTAGACAATCTCACGGAAAAGGACTCAAGGCCATTAACCAGCATTTTCCTGCTAAGCAAGGTCCTAGCATTTGGTTGGTTCCATTCCTAAATCCATGCCTTCTCACTTGACGTATGAGGCCTTTACATCTGAACCAGACAACAGCCTTAACTACAGAACTCGCCAGAGTATTGTAGAAATGACAGCCCCATGAAGCATATGATTCAGAAAAGGTAATAACAGAATATTAGCAGGAAAAATGAGGTGGAGGATGCTAAGGGTGAAAAGAATGCAAAAGAGGCCCATCCACACATGCGTGTTTTTGAGATGAGATTAATTTGTCATCATTGTTGAAACAAAAAATCCAATTTACATCACATTATAAAAAGGACTATGCGTATGATATGACCTTTTTATCAAGAGCACGAGTTAGCTCAGAAAGAGCTTGTACATCTGCTTCCCTTGCTTGGGCCTGAGGCATCGCACAAGGCTGACTATAAACTGCTTGTTGTGCATTAACAATGTCAACAGCTCCGGCTTTAGCTTGTGAAATGGTAGAAACTGTATCCCCCTGATCAAACATTTGATATTTAAGTTCCAAGACAACAACCACGACATTCTTACCTTTACTTTCTTAAAACCTACAGCATGGAATACATGACATTTATTTTCATTTATAATGTTGGTTACCAGCAATCTAATTTAACAAAGTGAAATAAACAAAGATAAATTTCATAAGAGTATCACATATTATTCTCAAGAGAATTAAATTGCTCAGAAACTGGTTTACTGACTTGTTCCAGTTTCCAATGTTCAACCACAGACATACCATTAACCATTAACATATGTTTATTGAAAAATCACTGAAATAAAGTATGCAGTCTGTAGTGCAGTAACCTGTGCTTGCTTTACTAAGGCATTCACGGAATGATTTGATGAAGACATATAATGTGTAATCTCTGGACGCTCACTAGGAGCAAATAGCAAAGATCCTCCAGTATTTGATTGTCCGTTCAGTCTTGGATCATTAGAATTCCAATTATCCACAGACAGATTCTGTCTTTTAATGGCTTCTGGCAGACTCTCCAGTGGAACCAGAGGCATACAATCAATATCCTGTAATAAACAGTAAAAACACCAAAGCAATAAGCAAAAATGAAAAAATTGCCTAAATACAACAACAACAACAACAACAACAACAACAAAAAAAAAAGCCAACGAACTCATTTTCCGGAGAAGCAACAGCATGCACACCAATTTGCCAATTAAAATGCTTAAAAGGAGTAACTTCAAGAAGCAACAGCATGCTCACTTCAATGAAGAAGAAACCCATTCAACCCCTAGAAGACTTTAGAATCAAGTGTACAACACCGAATTAATAGTTACACACTAAGGATGGTGCAGAGATAGTCAAATACATAATGATTGAGGTACTTTACATGGAAAATTCAAATTATGTCATATACCCCTCTAGGGAACTCTTCAAGCAACTCACGATTGAAACAAACCCTCTCTTAAACATGTACTTAATTTTATTTCAAACATAGGAGATCAGGTTCAGCACAAATTCTGCATACTATGTTGCCTTCCATGAACAAGTTCAGCATGAATCCTGCATACTGTTTTTTTCATTTCCTTTAATTTATCATTATTATTATTTATTGTGCAGATTTCCCTTCATGGGAAAAATACACTTTAATATAAAGTCAATTCCACAAATGAAAATTAAATAATTCAATGATTAATCTAAGATTCTTCCCAAGTATATAGCAATTAGACACATGCACAAGTGCACACAGCAAACCCACCACCTAAGTCAAAAACTTACACAAGTCTATGTATACAAAGGCAGGGGGATAAAGTCATTGGCTACATTATCACAGTTGAATGGGACCGAATTTTTTGTTTCATAAAGAGATGCATACAACTATCCTCATCTGCAACTTCTGAGTGTGAGGTGGACCTAAGGATAGTGTCATTCACTGGATAGATGCCCAGAACACTTTGCAGCAACAAACTGTATCTCCAATTACAGCTGCTCTAAATAATACTCAGTTTCAATGCAAAATACAGTGACAAAATTTTTGAAACCAAACAATTTCTAAAATCCCGTGAAGTGCTAATTTCACTTCCACCTTGCCCTCCTGAGAAAAGAATGATGGAGTACAGGAGTTTCCATCCCAAAATCAATTGGCATTGGGTGGAGTGGATCAAGTTCTTATTAATTAAATTTTTAGGCTTTTTAGTTTCCAGATGTGGGACACTATTCTCAACACGATGCCTTCCCCCCATAGTTGTCAAGGTGCCAAGGCAAGTCAAGGCGGTGGGGGGGAGCCTGGACGCCTTGGCGACAAGGCGCCCAAGGCGTGAACAAAAGAAATATAAAAGATTTAATCTAGGATATATAAGGCATAAAACAGCACAATATAGTTTTGTTTCCCTATCAAACATAAGGAAAAAAACAGCACAATGATACAACACAAAACATATCAAAACCATTGAAAACAAATCATAGAAAATTCAAAAGAGAATCGTTAATTTTTTAAAACACAATAAAAACAGAATCAAATTCAGACAACAATTGGTAATTCAGACAACACTGCTGACCCTAACAATAAGAATATAATCAAATTCGAATAAAAATTCCCAAATCATATTTGGGAAGAACAAATAATGCCAATCAAATTTATGTTCCCATATAACAGAATTAGAATTAGAATTAGCAATTTAATTAGAATTGACAGCATCCTAGAATCAGAATTAGATTTCCCAAAAAAAAAAAAATTCAAGTAACTTGTCAATCGGAAATGGAGGATCGAACTCGAAGTGATGAATCACAAAAAAAATAAATAAATAACAACAACCACATCCAGATAACTAGAGCATTTACCGCACAGAATAATTGAAAAAACACAAAAAAAAAAAAAAAAATCATGGAAGTTAAGGGAGAGAAGTTGCCAGATAGAGATTGAAGCTTGCTGGAGATGGAAACTTGTCGGAGATGGAAAAATTGCCAGAGAGTTGAGGTTCTCTTATGCTATTGCCGAAAAATCTGACCGGAATCGACTTCTTTGTGGCCGGATAGTGTGATGTATGGTGGTGGCCGCAACTAAGGGTTTGGGATGTAAATGGGGGAGCGCGGAATCGCGGGGGGGGGGTGGTGCTGTGGGGAGTCGACAATCTGGAGCCGCCTAGGTTCAGTTTAAAAATAAAAAATAAAAAATAAAAAAATCTGTACCAAGGCACCCGCCTTGGCCCTCCGGCAACGCCTCGACGCCAAGGCGCCGCCTTGATAACATAGCTCCCCCTCCCCCCCCCCCCCCCCCCTTTTCCCAGTATGGCGTTATCTGAATACTACACGTGGACAACTTATTCTGAGCGACATGGAACATGAGTTGTAATATTTAAGCCAAACATGTGCCGATTGCCTGTTCTGCAACCATGACAAAGTCTGAGGGTTTCCATCTTAAAATCAATCGGCAGTAGGTGGAGTGTTCCCACGGTATTATTAATTAAATAGCTAGGCCTTAATATCCCAATGTGGGACAATATTCTCAACAAAGATGAATAGCACACACAAAAAAAAAAAAAAAATGAAAACAGGATGACCTGTCTCACATTTGTTTCCACTGATGCAGACCCTCAATCAAGGGCATAAACTGTGAGCACCAGTAGTGATAACATTAGAAGATAGCAAACAGCTTTTAAACTCACAAGATGAGCATCAGACAAAAAATGAAATGGTATTATCAGGGAGTGCGTACCATGACAAATTCAACTCCCACTTCAGGATGGTCAAACTGAACCCTGCATTTCTCATGATCAACTGTAAGTATACTTCCATCATGAACTTCTCTAGTCCTGGGATGAAGAGCAACTACACGTTGGCCAACCGATAAAGGCCGTGCTAAATCTGTTGGAAGCCCGTCCCTAGTACCAGAACGAAGTTCAGCATAATGTAATCTAACAGATTCCCGATATCGTTTAAGCTTCTCTTTTTCCTCTTGTAGAAAATGTTCAGAAAATCTTCGAGGTTTGCCTAGAGAACTGCACAACAAGCAATTGCAGCATGAATCTCTAATTACAAATATATGCAACAGATTCACACCACCAACCTAGACTGTAATCAAGAAGCAACAAACCTTCTTATGACACCCCATTCAACGCGAGTTAGTCTAGGAATGTGCCCTAGTCCAACATGATTTAAGTACTCCACGAACTCCCTCTTAGCAAACCAAGGGTAATCAATGGAACCATAAAACCACTCAAAGGTACACCATCTACGCACCATGGGAGATGAGAGACAACAAGAAAGCCGTTCCTGCAAAATCCATATTGAAATTCATATTCATGTTTCTTTACAAGAAACAACAGAAAAACACAGAATTCACCTTGAAAACATACCACAGCTTCTTGAAATGAAGTAGCATCTTTAGCAGTCTGATGCTTGGCATTTTTCTCAAGTGTGTTAATCTCATTATTGATTAACACTCTCTGTGGATCCATCTTACGCCTAGTTCTTTGTTTGATTGGTAAGCTGACTTGTTTGGTTGCAGGATATTCTGCAGTCAATGTTGCTATATTGGTATCTGCTCTTCTCTGGCCGGTATTTGAGAGTGAATGCTCTGGAGATCTGACTGAAGTCCATTGCTTTGAATGGGGGGATCTATGACCACGACTCTTATCCTCCTCTTCAGCTGTGGGCTGTTGAGCAAGAAAAAAGACAATGGAGAAGTAACATCAGTGCAGCTACATGATGGATTGAGAATGCTGTTGAGATTCTGGGAAGGGAGACAGGAAAAAGGAGCTGAATAAATTTGAATGCAAAAGGAGAAAGGTATCATTTACCTCGACTTACGACTAATTAAATGTGTAAACCATTAATGACAAAATTGTATCTCAGTAAGGAGATAGAAATTAGCTTGCAAAAGGATAATGGCATCATTTATGTAATACTCCAAAATTTCTGTTCAATTTTTAAATCGGAGATGTGGTAAATATCGGACCGAAAATGGACAGGCGATTGCGACATTGTGTTGAAACAATGATTGGAATGATAAAATGATGTAATTGAAAAACCCAATAATAATTCAAGGACAAAAAATATGATGAAAAGTGGAATAGGTGGATGTACGACACGCGATTATTTATTTACGCACGTAGTTAATGTGGAAAGTAATGTTTTTACACGTGTACGTCACATTATATAATTTGCATCATCTTAAGACAGTTTAATATATGATATGATACACACACACACACACACACACACACTCACACACACATATATATATATATATTACGTTAATATGCTTACACGTGTGGCGAGGGAGGGTGGCAAACTTAGTGACTAAGTGCACTAAGTCGGTGAGCCAAGTTGTTAATATATATATATATATATATATATTATATTATATTACATTAGATTGTTACAAGTTGATAAGAATGTGGCAGTTGAAAAGTAAAGAGAACAGAAGTGGCCGAGAGAAACTGAAGTGGAAAGGAAAAAAAGAAGCAGAGGAACACGTGAAGGAAAAAGAAAAAAAAAAGGGAAGAAGAAGAAAGGAGAAAAAAACGTGAGACCGGCGTGGAAAAAAAAAAGAAAGAGGATTAAACTTGACTTCGTGATCAATCCAAGGTAAGGGTAATCTATTTTTTGTAAGGGAAAATCTATTCTTTTACATGAGATTTGTTCTTTTGTAAAGGTATTTTAGTTCCTTTTATTGAAATATTTCCATTTTCTTTGAATATATCTAAACCTATTAGTATTTGGTTCCTATTTGCTGTTTTGGGCATTATTTGACATGTCTATATTGATTTGTTCGCCTGGATTGTGGTTGCACATGTTATTTGAGCTTTAAACTATTGATTTGGTTACGATTGGGAATAACCGTTTGAACCCATGAACCCAATTATTGCCATTATAATTGTTTGAAATCCTAAACGTTGATTTGAATGTAGTTGGACCTATTTGTTTGGTTTCACTTGTTATATTTGATTGTTGAATGTTGCTTTTGAACCCGTTAACTGAGATGAACGACTGCGAAAGCAAGAATGGAAGATCTCATCCTTGGGTTAATGCACGCATGAGTTGTAATGGCTCATTGACGGGGCCCGATACGTTGAGTAGACCCCGTGCTTGGGTTAATGCACAAATATTTGACCCCGTGTCTAAGTTTGAACAGATAAACCATTCATGACCTTATGAATCTCTCAGTGGTTGATGGTTCGAGCTGAACTATGTTGAAGTTGTTGTATTGATCTTTCTTGAACATGCATCTGGTTAATTATCCCTTACTGAGTGTTTCCTTGCACTCAGCCTTGTTGGTTTGAACATTTTTTCCAAGTGGGTTTCGTGAGAACGTACCATACGAGAGTGGTGGTGGTAGTAAGGAAAAAGGGAGCCACCAGTAGTTAAACTTTTAAGCGTTTGGCCGCTTTAAACCCCCTTTGGGTTGTGATAAATTCTATAATACAGTATTAGGTGTGCTTGTACATGGTTTCACTTTTGTCTTAATAATAGAGAACCATTTTGTGAATGATGGATGAGTGCACTAGTTAGTGTGTTAAAGGTGGGGGTATCACAATTTACCTCCACTAAACACTTGTGCCATGGCTCTTAAAGGGAGGATTTCCAGAAAATGTATATCACAACAAGACATTTATAATAGAATCAACACTAAAAAATATTGTGAAAACAACTTAAAAAAGCAAAATCCGAAGTATCATCATGCAGGTTGATATCATAAAACTTTCTTACGTCAAACTATTTGCTTGGCACTTAGCTAAGCCTTACAGATCCGTAACAGTAATTGGAATTGCTAAAGATCTGTACTAGTAATTGAAATAGCTTTACCAACTGGGAAAAGGGGGGAGGGGGGGTCGACCAACATGGTGAGACAGAAGCCCTAGTTTATGTGCAATGCCATGTAACCCTAACTGCTAGATGAGATGACTAGGGTTTGTGGTGATGGCTGATCTATTGTGCTAAACCCATTAGCATTTCTTTACATTGAAACCTTGTGTGAATATTATAAATAAAGAAACCATCTAATCCTAAAGATATAAGGTGACCGCTTATACCCAAGCTCTCACTACGATCTCTCTCCCCTTCTCATGTTTCTCCTTTTTCTACAATATGGTTTTACAAAAAGAAAATGGCAACCAAATAGTTACAAACCTCAGAATTCACCAGGATAGATACATAGAAAACCAAATGTAGAATAAATTGCATACCTCAGAATTGAAAGGTTCGCTTAGTTGAGTATTAGTATCAGCTGATATCTGCAATTCATGCATATAGTGGACTTGATCATTACATTAACCATAATATGATACCATCCATGTGAAGAATGAAAAAATAAAGGAGGGAATGGCAAGAGTAGCATGCATCAACCTTTGTCAGCGACGGCTTTCGTTTTCTTTTCAATGCTTTATTTGCAGACTGAGATCTTGATTTCACTTCAGCGTGATCATTAGCATCAGGATTCTGAATCCCTTGCAGGTTTAGATTTTCTAGGGGTACTGGCTTCAACTCCGGAAGTCGGATGAGGTGTTTTGCCCCCAAGTTGTCTTGACTTCACCCTTTGATGGCGTGTAGGAATAGCTTCAGGTGCACTCAACTTACCTGCTACATCAGGAGTAGTATTTCCATCCTTAATTCAGGAGGACGATTCTAAAGAATAAATAAATGGAAAAGAAAGGCAAATTGCCAGCAAGGAGTGGCAACTGTTTTGGTTTAAAACAGAAGAATTTTTTTGGCTAGCATATATGTTCATAATCACTCCATAAATTTTTCTAGGCTACAGGAGAAGACGCCATCTACTTTGGGGAACTAATTGTAGAAAGTACGAATGGCACAAACGAAAGACTCAACTATAGAACGTGAGATTACTAAAAAAAAATGGGTGAAACTTCCAAGTACCATCAGCCACACATAGTAGAGCTCCAGGAAGAATACTTGTGTGAAGAACAGGGAGATGTCTATTACAGAAACACCTGGGAAACATCTATCAAATAAATACATAATCAGAACTTATGAAACATGGGAGTGGCTTTTAGCATGGATAGGGGACCAGGTGGAATTACTAGGCTTTCTTTCAACAGTTTTGGGACATTCCTAGAGGAGATAATTTGAGAGCGTTTATAGACTTTCAAGGGGAAATCTTTTAAGGACAAGGATTATAGGCCAGTTAATATAGTTAACAGTGTTTACAAGATTGTCTCAACGTTACTTGTTGATAGTTCTCTGCTGTAACAGGGAACAGTATTTCCCACACTCAAAGTGCTTTTACATGGGATACACAAATTCCAGATGCTTCTTGTGCAGCTAATGAGAGGTTTTGTTGTTGGACTTTAATAAAGCTTACAGAATATGTACGGATTCCTTGGATAAAGTCTTAGCTAGAAATGCTGTGGGTACATTTGGAGGAAGCGGGTTTGGGGTTGCCTATCTTGGTTAATTTTTTTTTTTTTTTCTTGTCATTGTCAACTCAATAGGAACCTAATTTTGTTTTATGGTCCAGGGGATCTTCATTTGGTGGTGTTAGTGGTTAATGTCAGTTGCTGGTCGATTGGCAACTCTTCAGTAGCACCAGCAGCTGGCTGTTAGACTATCATCAAACTGAGGTATGCTATGGGATTCCACTAATTATGTATCAAGCCCAACACAAGGTTGATGTAACTATAATAAAGCCCTCCAACTCTAAAGTCTTTACCTCTTATACAATCTCTCTTCTTTAGTAAAGAGGGGATTACCTAACTCCTCCCTCTGTTTTTTTTTTCCACTTGCTAGTTGATGCACTTCACCAGATGGCTGTTTGAGCAAAAGGTTGTGGCTTTCAAGGTCTTTCCAGAAGTAGGGATGATATTCTTGTTTCCCACTCCGGTTTTTCCTAACACCATCTTCTTAGTCACTCAAGATGATGAATCATATCTAAATTTTCATATCTACACCAAATTTTTTGAAAGTCTCTGGGTGAGAGTTTGTAAAATGGACAGCGGTATTATATTTAATCCTTCACAAGACTCGAGAAAATATGACCCTGTTGGATGGTATGATCCTCCATTGGCCGCTAACTTATGTGCTCTGGCAATCCTTTTTGTGTGCCTTTCTGGGATCCTGTGCTGGCTGAAGTTTCCAATGGTTAGACAAATGGAAGGGGTCTGCTTCTGTTCAGGGGGTGCATGACAATTAGAGCTGATTTATCTTTGACCCCTCTTTACCATCTTATCTCTGTACGTCCTAGGAACTGCTCAGAATTTAGAGATGCATTTTTAATGCTTTTCTATTCGCACACTTGGATTCTAACACACACATGCTCACTTTGAAATGACCAACAAAATATGCAAGGTATGGGCTTAAAAAGCAGCATGACACGCCTACCAGATTCTATTGTGGATGCTGGCATCATTAAAGACAAATCGGCCAATGCTTGCAACGCATCAATGGCAGAGGCTTCATCTGCAGAAAGAAGAGTACAAAACATAGTTAACAACAAATGTCATGCCTACACACAAGTAGTTTACAGAACTCAACATAAACACCACTCCAAATCATTATGCTTCTGGAGGTGTTGCATGCCTTTCTTCAACATTCTGCAGGATTGGATGACACCTTGATTTAAGACTATTACCTTTTATTAACTCTCTTTTGATTACTATTTTCAGGGTAACTTGTCATCCACCATGCATTTTTTCCATTCCCCTCAAGTAAAATTTGCCTTTTATTCCCCCCAAAAGTCACCACTCCAAATATTTCTCTTAATCCCATTATTGGTTATTATTTTCAAGTTCAGTAGGGGCTATACTTAACAGTGGAAAGTTCTGAAACTTTCACTTAAGAAGAAAGAGTTTCTGAGTTTTCACATGCAGGTGAAACTCCTCAAGACTAAGGTTCTATTTATGCAGTTCCAAATTATGTTTCTTCTAGTCTTGCAATCATCTGTAAAAGTGTAGTCCTTTCATTTCCTATATTTGCATGAAGTCCTTCCTACTTACGTTTTCCTGACTCATAAGATGTTCCAATGTAGCGCACACAACCATATGACGAATCAAAAAGGCATTAGTTTCAGTCTACAGGACAGGTGCGGATTTTTTTTTTCCCCAGATGAAAAGCAGAATACTGGTTAACCAAAGAAGAAGCTGCTCTAAAGAAATGGCAAAGGGAAGTAAAGCTCCATATCGTGTTCCTCCACTAGGCCTAAAAAAATAGAAGGAACAAGAATAGACTTAAAACACTTAACATAGTTACAGTCTCAGGATACCTCCAAACAATTGTTTCTTGCTCCTCTTCCTTTGACCCTGAGGAGACGACCACTCACTTTTTATATTTGTAACTTCAAGGTCTAATTTTCCCTTCATGGTGCTCATAGTAAGTCCTTCTTCAGTTCCACTACATGCTTCCCCTCCATCATCAAAGTGAGCATTTTCAACATCTTCAGCTTTTTCTCTCTTTCCATAGAACTTTTTCCCCTTCCGATTAGCTTCTACTGTTCCAACACCTTCCATATACATCGAGGAGCTTGCATCCCTTGCATAGTTTCCATTTTCAGCATCCCTACTTCCTAGGTTGTCTTCCAAACAGTCTTCATCCACTGCAGGGGCATAAGCTTTGGACTGTGCCATCACATCAGATGACCAGAAACTAAATTAATTAATTAATTGAACAACATTATAAGGAAAACAAACATTATGGTAGAATGTAACTACCTCTCTTCCCCTATTCTGAGCAGGTGAGGATTTCATGTGACCTGTTCTCCGGTAGGGGGAAACTTGGGGAGAACTAACTCTCAGTGAAGCTTCTGTTAATGCTAATGCTGCTGCTCTATGTGCCACATTATCATCATTAGCATCTGTTCCTGACTTGCGGCCCTTCTGGTTTGGTGAAACATAAGCTTCCCCATCACGTTTCTTATATGGATATGAAACAGGGAAACGAGGTGTCCGCTTTCCAACAACACGGCCTAAATAAATTTGACAACGTTAAGTATGTGTCCACATATACATAGAAATCCAAGCTGCACCATGTGTCCACATATACATAGAAATCCAAGCTGCGCCAGCAGCTCCTACGCTCATACTCATAGGAATATGCAGAATTTACAAGAGGCAGAAGCATAAAAGGCAACATTCAGTAAAAGAGAATATGATCTAAATCATTCAATTTCCTAATTTTTAGTGAGAAACAAATGTTCATTTTCTAGCAATAATAGGGGGCCACTAGGGTTTTTGGTTTGTCAAATGAAATGATCTTTTGGGAAAATCAAAAACATGCAGAGCATTTGCTTGAGACGACAATAAAAGAACAACTTAGAATTCACCACATAAGCATTTCAGTGTGAAGAGTGTGTGAAGATGTAAAATGTAGTTTTACTCGTTTTTATATTTAACCATGTCAAATGTTTGTGCTTAGAAATATAGAAGTTAATTTCTACAAAATATTTAATTTGGCACACCCAAACGCACAAATATGCACAATCAGTGGCTCAGTTGGACAGACCCAAGGTCACTCCAGATGTCAAAACATAGGATTGGATATGAATTACTTTGCCATGTACATGCCAGTGTGGTGCTTTATGTCATGAATTAAGCTAAAATAAACCATTAATATAATCATAATAATAATAAGATAATCAAGGTGTCCCAAATGAGCTGAGCACGAGATACTACCATTAGAGTGTCTCCCCTTTAACAATGACAGGCATCCATCATTTGATACGACTGATGGAGATTGCAAAAGGTCATCTTTTGACGTGCTAAGGTGAACAGTTCCCCGCCCACGTTTCTGAGGTCTCCTAGAAATTCCTGAAGCATCATTGCTCTCTCTCTCACTATCACTTCCTCCCTGCCATACATTAAACCAATTAATCAACAAGCCTCCTCAATAAAGAAGACGAACCCAGTATCTCACTGCAAAATTTTGTGATATAGTGAGACATTAAATATAGAGGAAGCTGTGCCATAGAAGGAAAAAAGGCTCAACTAGTATTACTTAGAAAGTGACTTCAGTGTTCGGACTGATAATCACAATTTCATTACTTCCCTCTAATGGTCTAAGATGTGCCATTCAAAAACCAGAAGATTCACCATTTACATAAAATATTATCCAACAGGTCTGTCAGGACACACCTATTATCCTTGTGTTTATTTTTGGATGATAGGGAGGCAACAGTTATTTTGAGAGAGAGGCATGGAATGACAACCCGACCAATGCATCAGGCTCCCACCAATGCAGGGCCTTCAGGGCATATCCCAGCTAGCAGAAAAGGCTATTTCTCTGACTTGTGTCTATAGCAACCAAGGTGAAGTGAAGCAAGATCTAATCAACTATAACCCAATAACAAATATGCACAATAACAAATATCTTAAAGTAAGGAAACTCTATTGATATAATCCATTTAAGCTTCATTAGTTACTACAAACAACCGTATCCTCAAAAACTATCCTGCCCAACCTCAGGAATAACTGCTTCTCCACATAATATCAGTTTACAGTTTTAAGCATTGCATTGATAATAAGTGTAGCCTCTAAAAGAACTTTTGTCAGTTCTCTGGCTTCGCACTTACTACTATAACCTCAGATTTACAGGCCATAGACACTTATCAGATTGTTCGTCGATTATTTGAGAATGATTTATCAAGAAGAAATCTTCCCAAAGAGGAAACTAACATTCCATGAAGCAGAAAATGGCCAAAATTTTAAAAATAAATTCAAGTACATTCCAAAATAAAGAACAATTTCATAGCATCCAAAGAATTCAAGAGATCTAATTGAGGCGTACAAGGACATTATAATGATCAGTCATCATAGCTATCAAGCCAACTACAGAAGCTGTCCCCTCTGGTAGAGACAAGTATGCCTGAAACAATATAAAAAAGAACAATTGGGATAGGGCATTAACAATTTTAATAAAAAAAAATTAAATAAAAAGTACTTTCAATCATTTTAATCTACAGAATGAAATTGATCAACATATTAAATTAATTGAAATCATAGATAAAATATTGTGGAACATATGCAATGCTTACTATCAATTGTTTCACAAATAAACTAACTCCATTCTGTGTGCCATTTCATAGAAACACATGCAGCACTATAATTCTACTAGAAATCCATACAATGGACGAGATGCACCAAATAAAGGGAACTCGATGTACATAATATTATCAGCAAGGGTAAAGGGTAGCAACAGAAAAATTTACAGATGGACAACGTAAATATTGAATAACAATAGAAATTAGTTTATAGAGAAACCAGATTAGAGTTCTCGAGGTTGATAGAGCAAACGAAACATAGGTAACATATTTTAGAAACCAGTCTGTAACTGCACATCTAACTATGATCATAAATTAACTTGCAGGAAACCACTGAATAAGGCTGACATTCTATCATACAATTTCAGGACCAATTTTTGTTGATTTTACTTATGAAATAAGACAGCATGCAAGGAGAATTCATACCCGATTCATATTGTAAAGAGCCTCCACCATTTCTATAGATCTGTTACACACAATTGCAGCCACCTGGAAATTAAGCGGAATCAGTAAAACAAATAAAGATATCAAAAGCATAATTAGTGGAACTATTACTTCTGATACTTCTGTTAGTGAAGCACGGTCAAAAAAATTTAGATTTAGAAATTCAAAGATACAATACAATACAGAAAAGCAAGCAAAGCAACTCATAAGATCTTAAAGTCAAGGAAGCTCAATATCAAAATAACAGTCACAAAGGATGGCTACCTTCTTCCAGTCTTTCCCATGCTTCCGGTAAGCTTCATAGAAACGTTCAAGCTCTTCTTTGCTCCATTGAGATCCCAACATATCAGATAATTTTCTCTTCTGGAAAATTAATGATAATTAAGACAAGGGTCAAATTGTGATAGTATACATGAATATTTAACATCATATTCTGGTACAGATCAACAAACGGAGATAGTAACAAGCGGAAAAATGGACATTCTTTCCTATCAGTGCAGGATGCAAAGGTTTATATCACTATAAACTTTGACTACATTGTGCATTACCCCAAAAACTAAGCAATGCCTTCTCGGGAAGCATGTGACAGAAATAAGCCAGTACTAGGAATCGTGAATCAAACTCATCAATTAAGAGGAAAGGGAAACACCATCCAGAGGCAGCCTTAAAATACTTCAAGTCATGCGTCTTCCTCTAGATCCAAAAAGAAGTCAGGGCTATAAACAAGAATATTCCATTTTTCCTTCTTATCAAATAGATCTGATATACAAACAAACAAAGTCTATGATCAAATTTAAAAGATGGTTTTAAGAAAAGGCTAAGATTGCAGCGTGCAAGGCAAGGTCCCAAGACTCCCTTCGTTATCCCCAATCTGGCATATGCTTGTTTCAATTGCATGCAATAAATCCAATCTACACATCTCATGATCCTGAATAGTGTGTGACTGAATGCAGATACCATCCTAACCCATTGACACTCAAATTTCCCTCCTTAGATTTCTAAATGTAGATTTAGACTCGCTAAACCAAAAGCGTAGTTCAAACGCAAAAGTTATTGATTTCCTTTCAAATTAGAAAGTAATCCCACAAAAAAGCAATCTGATCCCCAAAAGAAATTAGATATAAAGAAAATAAGACACAATGTGTGAGTGCGAGCGAGTGCTACAAGCATGCTTGCTTAAACATTTCTTGCTGGAACAAAAGTTCCAGCACCTAGGAAAAGTATTCATTTAGTTCATAGCTACCACAAAGTATCAGGGAAAAAAGGTCTTCAATGAGCACCAGTAAAACATAAAATTTCTTCTAGGTGAATTAATATTAAAATCATGTCTATGAGTGTGAGCAGGTGCTACAAGCATTCTTGCCTAAACATTCATTGCTGGAACAAAAGTTCAAGCACCTAAAAAAAGTATTCAATTAGTTCATCATGGTTATCAAGAATGAAATTTCTTCCAGGTAAATTAATATTGAAATCATGTCATTGACAGCCTTAAGATGAAAACTGAACAAACAAAGCCTACACATACCCGTTGCCTGCCTTTGCTTGAATTCCCGAAATCTTTATCAGGAGAAACCTCATCAAAGCTTGAAAAGCGCTTATTCACACTTCTGGATTTCTTTGATGGGGCCATCAGAAATTCTTGTTACCTAAACAAAACTAAATAAATGTCCTCCCAAAACCCTCTTAGAGCGGGAACCCTATGCACTAGGGTCTGCCCTAAAACAAAAGTAAATAACTGAATCAGCAAACAGGATCTGTCAGACAAAAAAGAGGATCGAGTAAAGACTGAAACACAATAAAATATGATTAAATAATGGAAATGGTGATATGAACAGTAACAGTGGAAAAACATAACATTCTGATGCATAGGTGTGGAGATATCAATTCTCTTGGATATGAACTAACATTGAGTTATAAACTGACGCTTGAGCCCCGCTTAAATGAGGACTTCTTTCGTAGATGCTACAATTTTATATGCATCTGAAGCAAGCACGAGATCTTCAGGCAGTGTAACTGAAAAAGTGGCACGTAGTAGAGGTTTCTACACTTTTTGACGTACTTAAGCAAATTCTACTACGTATGGAAACATTGGAAGTGCGAAAGACACCTCAGAACAAATAGCTAGTGAATTCAAATTTCAACCATATTAGTACATGTTTCAAAGTAATTATCAGGTAACTAACTCGTATCCAAATCTCAAGTTCCAGGGCCCAACAGCAGATTCTTGAGCAATACAACTGGAGTTCCAATATCGAGATTTGATGGCTCCCAACCTTCTACATCTAAAACCACGTGCTACAATCAGGTGGTTTCATTTTATTTTTAAGCTGACACGAAAGAGGGGTCAACAATTTACCAGTGCGCCCAGCATAAGTTTAAAAGCATGAACCGAAAGCCTTTGTTCTCACAGCGAGGGATTTCCAAAAAAGGGGAATCCAGACAACAGGGATCTGATAATACAATGTAAATTAAGATAAATAATAGTCCAATAAAGAAGAACGAAGCAATCTGAAGTTTCCAAATGTGGTACTAGGTAACGGTCATATTTAATGACTACTTAAAATAAGAGGGGAAGAGGCAGAAATTAATCACACGAAATCAAGAAAGATGAGAATAAAATAAAATAAACGGAACAAGAAAATAGTATAATTTACACAGGTGAACAACCAGAAAAAGGAAACCCTAGAAACCACATAGCCAACGGAAGAATCAGTAAAACATTTTATGGGGCAAATCGATGAAATTCAAGAATCAATGGGGAGGAACCAGAGTGAAACAGCTGAAACCCTAGCGATATCCATGAATTCATCCACATCCATCGAACATGATTCGTAAATCACACAGGATCAGAGCATACAGCTCGATCTAAACCCCATTGAACGAAGCTCAAGCGGAAAAAAAAGGGTCTATGCTCAGATAGAGAGAGAGAGAGAGAGAGAGAGAGAGAGTTTACTATGTTACCTTTTGCGCCACAAGACGGTGGTTGGCGACGGCGGCGAAGCCAGCTCAAGCGGCCGTGGACAGAGGCGAGGATCGAACCAACGGCGAGTAGCGATGGTGTCGTCTCTGGCGAACGAGGGAAATATCCGGCTTCAAGGAGGGAATTGGATTTCAATTGTATTTATTTTCCCGGCGGATGGCTTTATTCATTCCATAAAAACGTTGGAAAATCCTCTCCTCGGATCAATGACGGTTTTACCCTCGCGACTTAACGAAAGTTTTAAACTTTAATTTTCAAAAAATAATAAAATAACAGTATCCGACGGCAAACGTGTCATTTTGTTTAAAAAATTCACTTATATTTGATTTATAGAATGAAATGTAATACTTATTTTATGAAAATATAATATAGAAAGAGTAATATTTTTCATGAATTAAAAGTAAAATAATTACTATCATGAATTATATGAAGAGTAGATGGAAAATAGATAAGAATAACTATTATATCCTTGATAATTAATAAATAAGAAATACTTATTTATTCCTCCTATAGTACATGAAAGTAATCATTTTACTTGTACTCCATAAAAATATTACTCCTTATATGTTATATTTTTATATAATAAGTATTTTATTCAATTCTATAAACTAAATGTGATGTTAAAGTTTTTAGCAAAAAAGTGAGATCATTTAAAAAAAATGTACCTAAATTACGTGCGCTTCGATGCATACACTTTTTTCTTGTATAATAAATTGATCACATAATTATAATGTTGCCGACAAATAAAAGCCTTTTTTTTTTACAGGAAATTCCATACTCTTTTTTTAAAGGTATATAAAGTAGACAGTGAGATTTTCAGAAGTCACAAAACGACAACAAAATTGAACAACCTGAAACTAAGAAAATGAACGATTAATTAAACAAATGAAACACTAGCCGTTGATCTATTGGGAATGCGATTAAAATTCTCTCTCCCAACAATACTTTCATATTTAGGGTTCTTTATATTTTTAAAATATAGAAGAGGAGAGCCATCGTGTGTATTAATGTTTTATTTTGACCACTCACAAAGGAAGAAAATGAATTGTATTATTATTTCCACAACGAAAAGGATTTTCTTTGCGATCCTTTTAAAAATAATAATAATTTTCGTACATTTGATGGGCAGCCTAATGTGCCAAAAAAGCAAAAGCTTAGGATCCATTTGGATGGCAGAAATAGGGAATGGAAGAGGAGTACGTATATTAATTTCATTGTTGGGTGACACAAGAAGTAATGGAATCATTTTATTCCCTTATCATTCCATTCTATTTGAATTTCATTTTCACCGTTCAAACGCAACTTTAGCATCAGAGGGAGTTCTGAGAACTTTATTCTTTGAGAACCCATTTCAAAATTATGAACACATCCATAAGACCGGTAGTTTATTTTATAAGCTCGCCGTTGAAGGGCTTGTGGAACACATGTACATTGCCTCATTTCTTATACTGTAAGACAAAAGGTCCCCTTCAATACTGCAGGAGAAAAGTAAAAGTTTTTTTTTTAAAAAAAAAAAAAAAGAGGCTAAAATACTGACTAGATTGAAACGCTGTTTGGAATTCCCATCCCAGTGAGCCCAACTTCACTGCTAGGAAACAGCAGAGTGTATGGCACCTTCACTGGCCCAGACCTGTTTCTCAGCCTCCCATCATTATTCAGTTCTGTAATCTTCCTCGCAACTTCCCTCAGCCTTGTTCCAAACCTCGCAAATGCTTCCATCGGTTCGGCATCTGAAGTCCATTCAACGGTATCTCGCTGACCAAGGAAAACCTCATCGGCAGTATGCCTTGACAGAATCTCAACGAGTGTAATGCCAATAAGGGTCTGCAGCTGATTCGTGATAGTTCTCAAGAAGGCCTTTTCTGGGTTCACCTTAAGCTCGTCATACTCGGGCGTGCCTGATTCGGGCATGAATCGACGGCTTATGCTCGGGCGGTTTAAGGGGAAGCCTCCATATGGGTATTGCCCGAAATTTACTGCTGCATGGAGAGCAGAAGCGACCCATATGATAATCGTGCACACGTCAACTAGCTCTTTGAGCATGTGCATTTTAGGCCACCAAGGCTCGTCTTTCTTGTCACCATGACCCTTATTGCGTATGTCTGTCCACCAGCATTGGAGTTCAGGGTCATCTCGAATCATTTCATTGGTCTTGTAGTAGAAGGAACAATAGTCTTGGACCCAAGATTTGATGGCCGACCAAATCTCTAGCCCATCTACAGCATACGGGTAATCCTCTATCAGCAGGCGGATGCCATGTGGGTGTCTCGAGTCCTCGACAGCTACCCCTCTTAACAGAAGCAAGATGAAGACACGTTACTTGAAAAAGAACAGAAGTATCAGATCACTGATAGCATATCTTGAGGAATGTGATAGGTAAAGAATAGTTATTCTCGTAGCCATAAGTGATGGTTATTCTTAACTAGTTGAAATAGGACCTGAATAGGAATAGTTATTACAAACTCTAAAGTGAACTAAACAAGGTAATAATTATTACAAGGAATAGACTAGGAATGGAATAGCTATTAATAAGAATAACCACGCTCTAAAATAAAAGAAACAAGGTAATAGTTAGTTCCTTTCTCAAAAATTAGTTATTCCATAAAAATGGATCAAGAATGGAATAACCATTACCATGAACCAAGCAAAGCAATAGCTATTCCACGAGAATGAAATAACTATTATCATCAACCAAACATGGCAGAAGGTTTTTTTTTTTTAACTATTTCGATGATTACCTCTTGAGGAGATCAGCAGGCAGTGCCTGCTCAGGAAAAGCCCAGTCCTTGTAGGCCTCCACAGTCACCTCCATCGCATACTTTGCAGGGAAAACAGTTTTCTCGAGTAGACCGCCAGCATTATTCAGGATCTGCCTAGATAATGCATTTACATTCACCGTATCTTTGAAATGGGGATGCAGAAGCTTGTAAATCGGGTGGAGTACGCTTAGCTGCCTGTTCGTCGCAATTATAAAGGGCTTCTATCACAGCATGTGTGTGCAACCTGTCACCAAAAATTGTAACACATACATTATACAAGATTCGCACCGGACATTTAGGTTGCATTTGGATGGCGGGAATGGAATGACAAGGGAATGAGAATAGGAGTGGAATGGTCATTTATTCATGCGAGGGAGTGGCCATTGCAGGGGAATTTCCATTTCATTGCCGGGAAATGACCGTTCCATTACCTTCTATGTTACCAAACAATGGAATGGGAATTAACATTCCCATTCCCATTCCCATTTCCACAATCCAAAGGAGTCCTTACCACTATGTACACAGTTTATAGGAACAATTCAGTACCAGTGGCTAATCAGCTGATGGTATCCAGAGTCATTCACATTAACATATGCTTTTGCTAGCTGCCAAATGGAGCCTTCTACCCCATGATCCGACGGTTTGAATACTTTGCTAATGGCACCGAATCGGTCTCCTTCTGGATGTGGCAAGCTTAATTCGATTGCCAATGGCTTGAGAGTTCCATCATCTTTTAAGAATAGGAGTGTCCTTGTGGCGTAAGTCTTAGTGGGAGTTTCAGAGTTTATCCGACTCAAGAATGGCATAACCGTGTCATAATAGTCTTGGATGAATATCCTATTTTTCCCAATAGCCTACTTAAAATTGCACACCGAGATATTAGAGTTTTTTATAATGACTTTGCCTAAGGAAACAAATTAAATTCTGAATAGATGTAGGACATGAATATGGCAATATTACCTCTTCAACTGTCAGCCCATTTAGATCCTTCTCTATGTGTTCTTTTCGTATTGAACTACTGTGATCGCCATACATTTTAGGATCAAGCTTACTTGATGGAGGAAAATCCTGCAGTTAAATCCAGCAGCCATCGAAAAATACAAAATCATAACAATATAAATTGTTCTTGAGAATTAAAAAAAAAGAAAAAGGAATTTTAATTGGAAATTTTTACTTGGAGGCGACGGATGACAAGAGGGTTTAGCCCAGCTAGCATTTCTCTTGCAAATTCTTCATCTGTCCTCCACGCGGACTTGTCCTCTACTCCCAGTAGCATTGACATGGTAAATAAATTGGAACAACCCAAAAAAGAAAAATAAATAAACTGTCTTATAAGCTCTAATATGACATGTCAGGTTCATGTGTGTATACTTAGAAATGACCTTTGATCACATGTGGCATTGGGAACTTGAGAAATTTTTCACCATCTGTTCGAATGAGTTCTCTAACTAATTCCAGAGGAGTGGTTTCCCTTATTTTGCTCAGTAAACTAGTATTGGCTAGCTCAAACCTTCCTTCATAGAGGTCAAGTACATCTTGGAATTTGTCAAACTCATTAGGGCTGCTGTCAATGATGCCTTCCGACTCTGAGACAAGTAACTGACCTATGGCTTTAAGAAAATAAGCCACAGCATCGGACATCTTAAAGTGACTAAATCGTTCATCTCTCGGAACATATATATTCAAGCCTTTCACAACAGGAAGCCTGCTCTCGGTGTTTGGATCTGTCATACAATAGAAGTATAATGGAATCAGTGGAAATAACTACCAGCCACCACTACATTACCAGTGTAAGATTTTGAAGGTAAATTTATTTGCATATAGCATACCATGCCAGTTTTATTTATCTTTCCTTCAATTTTCTAATATGAATTTCAAGACTGTTCAAATGGCAGAAATGCAAATGATTCCACTGTTTGAAAATATAAGAGGAAATGGAATGATCACACCATTCTTGTTCCAATTCCCTTGTCATTCCATCCTCATTCTCATTCCACTCCCACCATTTAAACGTAACCTAAATGGCTATAAAATGACATCAAAATTCAAATCCTTCTAATTGCATGATGTTCATTTCTACAAACCAAATGTGTTTACCTTTCTTTGTTCGTGCTCGACCTGTTTTCATCCTGCGGGGATAAGGGTAGGCAGCAGATCCTCCAAGAATTGGCCGAACATAGTTCTCACCCTTCTCTGGATCTCCCAAATCATTGTAGTAATCATAGTCATATAACCGGTCCCATTCATGGCGCTCTTCAGTCCCATCTCCTCGCAGGTTTATTAGTTCTTCTTCTCTGTATCGACGGAGTGGCACTGGCGTTTGGCTCGGAAGATATGTCTGTTTCGAAATATCAAGCATGTCGCCTTAGCAGACAGTTCATCTGGCTTCAAAATATAATGCTGAAACTTCATGCAAATATACACCTTTTTCACGAGTTAAAGATGATGGATTTCGTGGTTTTGTCACAGTCCAAATTAAAATCAAACTGGAGTAGGTAGCAATTTATTGTAGCACTAAGCATCAAATTTAACGATTTCATCCCTTAAAAACATTACCTGATTACTGAAGAAAACGCGATCTTTTTTGTAACGTTTGGCAGGATAAACCCAAGAGTTGCAGACAAAGTGGATCCGACCATGACCAGGAACGTCATCAAGCGTGACTGTTCTGAGGTAAAATTCACTGTGGTGAGAATTTTTTACTATCAATGCACCCGGAACTCCTACTTGCTCATCCCGTTCAAATGTGACCTTTAATGCTGAGTCGCTCGTTGTTAGGGCAACTGCATTAAACCAGTTCTCTAAATACGATGGCTTGCCAAGTTTTCCTTGCAACTCCTTTCCTACAAAAGTATACCCAAATCAGACTAAACTGGGTACTTCACTAACTTTCCATTGCTTGCTGAAAAACAGAGTTGAAAGTTTAAACTGCATATTTGTGTTGAGACAGGAAGCTGATGACTAAACTATGTAGTTTACTTATATGTTATAAGATTATAAAACTCTAGATGAGATCGTAAAAGATTCAATACCTAAAAGACTCAACAAAAAAAAAAAGATTCTTCCAATTTGAATATCAATGGAGTGAGACCCGCAACCAGCACCACAGGAAAGAAGTATAACCAAGAAACTAGAGATTCAACGAGCTGATGCCGTCCAAAGGAAGGAATTAAAACAGAAGAAAGAAGAGGCATGCCACCTTTTTAGGTGAAAAATCAAAGGATAGGCTAGAAATTCTTCACTCATTTTTTCCCGAGTGTAATAATCACTTTTATGGCACGATCAAATTTACACAAACATTTTTCATCCCCAGGTGCCAGCATGTGGCCAGAAAGTCCACGGAAGCATATATTTGTATTTCAAAGTTTGAAGGTTCCTACTTCCCAACCTAGGCTTGTTAAGAGCCCTAGGCAAGTAGAACTGGTGCCTCTCGCAGCCTCTTCTAACATACTCTCCGTCCTCTATTGACACTGATGGATGGACCACTGTCTAAGCCATTTTCCCATCAACCATAAACCATTTTTTCTAACAAGAGGAGTTACAAATCACTAAGTTAATACATAAAAACAACAAGAAAAGAAAGGGTATTTCTTCACACGTGGACAGGTCTGTGCACCTACTTTTGTAGAAACAAACTCAAGGACTGAATAGAAACAGAGGTAAATCACTCTCCTTCTGGTATCGGCCCATTCACAAATTAAATTCCAGGCCAACAACATGGCACGATGAGATTGGCTCTTTCTGTAGCATGCCTGCATTTTCTACTTGTTATACAGATGAATTGAAGTCAAATATCCTCCCTTTTTTTTTTTCTTTGCTATTTGTTGAACTAGCACAACTAGCTAATTCCATTAGTAGCATCACATCCGTAGTTTAATCCGAGAAACGAGTAAGTCAACATTTCCACAACAATCAGTCAACGCTCAAACATAATAGAAGGGAACTCACCTGGGTCACCATTAACAGCACTGATGAGCTGCAGAGAGACCTTGTTTCCGAAAAATTCATTAACTCGATCGAGAACACCCGTCCGCAGATCCGGAAGACCAAGAACAGTCTTCTTCATCAACACAACTGTTCCATCAATCTTTCCTTGCTTACCCATCTCACCCTTTGATGCCCACTTTGAGGAAAATCTCTCTCAGTTCTTACAGCACCCAGGTGGTGGGTGTAAGAAGAGAAGGAATTACGAAGAGGGACTTTAAAAGGATAACATGCACTTTGCAAGTGTAGTGTAAAGCAATGGAGGTTGGTTGGCGATATTTATAGGCATTTGGTTGGTGATATTTATAGGCATAGTGTCTAATGCCCTGGACTTAGAGCTGTGACTCAGAAGCTTCCTTTGCGCATGTGGGAAGTGCCCTTTTATCTTCCTTTTAAAGATGACTTTGGACTAATAAAGACCATAATCGATCTTTCAAAGGAGAAAAAATCGGGTCTTGTGATTGGTGGGTTGTGGTCTGAGGAGCACGTGACACTGGGGCGGGCATCGGCCCGGGTCCCAAGTAGCTCTAATTTTTCTTTTGGTTTAGTTTACGTAACTTATTCGAAATTTACTTAGAAACATCTATTTGATATAACTTTAAAATATAAAATTCTTAAAATATTTTTTGAAAAATAAGGACTTAATATTTATGAGTTAAGAGATGAGAATGTGAGATTTTAACTAGGCTGAGATATGCACATGAAATAAAATATCGAAACTGTTATTATAAATTAACATATCAACAAAATTCTCATTTAAGTACATAACTCAGTTCTGAGTAGGCCGAACCCGGTTAGTTCGCGGAATCTTAGGTTCCCACATGGCATTACATTCTCTAAAATGTGATACCTGGAAATGCAATTGGACTCTCGAATTTTCCGAAATGTTATATTATTATGCTTGATATAAACGATTAGATTCAAAAAAATATTAAAGCTATATATTAATACCTTTTTATAAAAAATACTTATTTTAAAGTTAACGCTAAAACAAAAGTTTTGCCAATTTCTTAATTTTAAAGAATGAAAATTTTAATTCAAACATTTATTAACTAAACATTTAATTTATATAATATAATAATAAATTTCTTAAAATAGTGTTATCAACTCTTTATTATGAATAATATATTTTCTATCGATATTATCATAATTATTATTATTATTATTATTATAGGTTATATGAGGTATATACTTAAATGAGAATTTTGTCAATCTGTTCATTTATAAGTATAATTTTGTATTTTAGTTTATGTGCACACTGTGACCTACTCGAAATTTCATATGCTCAACTCACAACTCAGAAATGTTAAACTCTTATTTTTCAGGAATGTGATATCTTCGAACTATACCAAATATCAAAATCTGACATTTTCAAATAAATTCCACGAGGTCATATGATTCAATTATATTCTTTGTAAAAATTTAAAATTTAATATTAGTTAAAAAAGCGGAGAAAGAAAATGGCGTTCCACATAAAGTATTCATTAATACCTCTTACTTGAGTCCCCAGGCATCAAATCGGGCTCCGCCCGCCCCTGGTGACGCACGCACTTTGATAATTTCAGTGTCCCTCTTCTTTTTCTTTTCCCCTTTTTTCCTTGCGCTGAGTTCAGTGCCTCTCATTTCTTCTTTTGAAAACTCAAACCAGTTGCTGCGTCATGCTCATGCTCTCTAGTGACCCATGTGCTAAAGCCAAATGCCCTCGCTGAACTTCCATCAAGACTCGAAACAACGCATGGACAAAATGTAATTGAAAATGGTGAGTGCTCGGTCCCCACCCCACGTGAGTGGTCGGGTATTTTGGGTATCCCATTTATTGGGGTTGCCTAACAAAATTCAAATGTAATCAAGTAATTTCACAGAGTTTTGTGTTTCCAGCATTATATTAACTATAATAGGCCCGGGTAAGAAGATCCCAAATTAAAACAGTTTTTAAGTGAATTGGACGATTGATTCAAAGTTGAGTTGAGAGGTGGCGGAATGAGAATATGAATGAAAGCATTATTCAGTTGTCTTTTTTATATTGTTATGCAATAAAATTAGAATTAGCATTCACGTTTCTATTTTTTTTCTTATTCATAACCTTTTTTTTCCAAACATTAGCTAAAACATTACCGTTTGAATGTTGGTATGTGCGTGTTTGGTTACTAAGGATTTGCAAAACTTAATTTTGGTTCCCGAAACTTAATTTTGGAAAACCATGGTTTTGATAATTTGAGTTTGCCCTTTTTTTTTGTGGTGACTTTCCCAATTTTCACTCATACAAGCAACCATGCATTCTACGCAAAATTAAACTTGAGAAAACCAGGTTTTGAATTCAGTTTTGCCATGACACCTACACAGCAACTTAGGCGCTCATTTGAATTAAGGGATTAGGAATGCTTATTCTCATTCCCTTATTTGGTTATGCGCTCGAGTCTGGAACGACCATTCTATGAGAATGACCATTCCTTTGTACGAGAAAATGACTATCCCGCTCATAATACTTGAGAATAATCATTTCTATTTCTATTTCCAATTTTAGCATATGATAGTGCAATGCCATGACATTGAGCAACTCTCATGACATAAAGTGATATCGTAAACACTTGAATACAATGTTTATATAATCAATTATTTTATTTTATACTTATAAGATTATTAAATTACTCGCATACTCATTCTGTTCTATTTCATTCCTATTTCATTTTCACCGTAAAATACGCCAGTAAAGTAGTGGCACTGAAAATATAATCCCAAGTGAATCGTCAGTAGCTTGTTATAGGCGGTGATGGAAAAAGGTTTGTAGGATTAGTAGGAATGGTCGATCAAAAGGCGCCAAACCTCAATTAATGCCGGTCAAAAGTTTATTCATAGCTTCCATTACGCGTCACTAGGTAACTACTAAATTCGAAAGCTTTCGGTATGTGGTTCCTTAGCCTTTGGCACAAATTCAGTCCAATTGAATAGTTACGACAATAAATGGGTTGGATAATTTATTCCTACCTTTGTCTCCCACCAATTTTAAAAGTTCAACACATAAACAAAAGAAAGGTGAAAAAGAAGGAATTCGGATCCTCTTCAGTTTATAATATAATTTATATTATTTTTTTAAAATTATTTATAAATATAAATTCTCTTCCTTCTAAGCATAAAAAATTCTAGGATCATTTTTAAACTGAAATTTTATCTTGATTTGGATGAAAATATTTTTTATTTTCAAATTTTTTAAAAATTAATAGGTACGCATATTTTTGAATATTATTCACATGTATACAGTTTAAATTTTTTAAAAATTATTGAACCAAAAATGTATGATATAAATTGAACCATGAACTAAACAAGGAAAAAGGGGAGGACCTGTTTCAAAAGGGAGAAGAGGAAAAAGAAGCAGAAATTCTCAAAAAGTAAAATAATATAAAATAGTAAACAAATAAAAGGAGAAAAAAAGAAGAAGATGTGGGTCAATTGCGTCGGTAAAACGCAATTGATTCCCGAAGCCGTCTGTCGTCCACCAAATGTTATCCTAATCATCCCAGTAAATGTCCATCCACTTTTAACGAACAGCACTCACTACCGTCTATCGCAAGTTCCGCCGCCCAGATTAGGAATGGAATTTATAAAGAATAATTATTTCGATGAATTAAGTGAGAAAAAATTATTCTCGACATATGTTCTTAGTTGAATAGTGAGTTCTAAAGTGTGATCATAGGGTAATAGCTATTTTATAAAAATATGTACGCAATGAAATAGCTACTATCATGAAAGTGTGAGTATTGAAGTCATCCGGCTCTTATTTTCCTGGACTCCAACTTTATAAGACTAATACTATATTTACATCATTTGTACACCTTTTACATTAAAAATTGTCACAAGACAAAATTTGTGCAATCCTTTATTATTATTTATTAAAATACTCCTCAAAAAAGACGACACAAATTTTATCACGACATCATTTTTGATGTGAAAGGTGTACATGTAGGCTATGTTTGTAGTGCCGAATTAGAGGATGGAAAAGGATAAAATTCTTCTTGTCTCGTGTTTGATGGTGTATGTGGGATGGGATGAAAACCACCCCATGAGACTTTTGATCCACCATCATGGGATTAATTAATCCCCCCTTCCTTGTGGAATTAATAGTCCCGTGGAAGGTACAAAATGGCTAAATGATCTTGTTATCTATTTTTTAATGCCAGAAATGTTATCTCTTTTTTAATGCGAGAAATATACGGTAACAAGATTGAATACGAAAAACATACATTGACCATTTTTTCCCCATTTTGTGATTGTTATATTGTAAATTATCTTAACAATGTGGTATGCAAAAATAAATAAAGTTATATCACCTTTAAAGACCAAAAAGGCATTTTCGAAAAGTAAAATATTAATGACCTTCTATCTCATTCAATCCCATGCCTGTTAGAACATGCCCGTTGCAACACTGAACAAGATTTTTTTAAAAATAATCCGATCCAAATCCGGTCTTGTACGAAATAACGAGGTGAAATTTCTCACATCCCACAGCATTAAAAATCTCATCCAATCCTATTATATCCTATCTCATCTTTCCCCCTAATACGACATAACAAACATAGCCACAATATTCTCTAACTTATATGGTGGGCTAGAGACCAAAGAACACACCTATAAGAAATAGGTCCTACTTATGTGAATTCATTCCCATTGAGAACGGTTGTCAAATTACATTATTAAAAATCCCGAATCAAACCATTTGTCCTTCCCTCAACAAAAGAAGCAGAAGCCTCCTTTATCAAAGAGCTTTTGTTCTCTTGTTCCCAATTCAATACTATCCAAAATAAAAATTACAAAGAGTCTTGATTTTTCAAGTGTCATTTTGAATCTGTTCTACACAAGCACGAAATAGAAGACTAATTCAAGCTCACATACATAGCATTGTATTCTTGGTAACAAGCGGCTTCCTCTTGACCCTTAACAATGGGAAAGCATACTACCACAGAATATTAGAGAAACAGCATCAATTATCACTTAAAAAGTGACAGATTACAGCTTCCAAGCTTCAAGAGAACAATCCTCCATATTCCAACCCTCGATAGTGGAAAAGCATAGTACGAGAGGAAGACACGAGAGGGGGAAAAAAAAACAATTATTGTGTCTGTTCACCTGTTAAAAGAGGGAAACATATCAACTTCCCCATCCATGACCCAGCCCATATGCATCCATGAAGCCTGCAGCTTGACCACGAGCATGGCCAGCATGGTGACCATGCCCAGCATGAGGATGACTATGATGATGATGATCATCACCCTCTGCAGCTTCATCAAACATATTGATATGTTTGGGAAGAGGATCTTCCTCAATTTGTTTAACAGTTTTCGGTAATGATGAGACGAACTGAATGATTTTTCCAGCAATCTCGTCAGCCACATCTTCCTGAGATCACCAAAACAAATAGCAGATTAAACTCAAAACACAATGCACGCAACAGAGAGTCATTTTAAGGAAACAATACTTCAAGGCAAATAACTTTGTGCAAACAAGACATCATGGAAGCCTAAATAGTGACTTGGTGAAATACTTAGAAATTATTTGCAAATCGACAGAGATGAATTTTCTTGGTGTTCTTTCGATATTATGTTTGAGCTTTTTGTTATTCACTTGCAAAACTGGGGACAAACATAGTTGTAGCATAAGACGCATCAAAGGTCAGTGATGTAGTAAGCTATGATTAAATAGGGACATCTAAAGGAGCACATTAGATTAGGAGGAGGTGATTCCCAAGCCAAGTAACATCTATTTGTTCTTTTGCTTGAGGTGTTGCCTCCATGTGTAGGTGTTGGCCTGCTATAGCCTAGATTTGTAATCGAATCCTACACAATTGCTCATAAAGTTTGATGATGAATTCTAACGAGCCAATCTTTATTTAACTTGCTTAACACTATTGATAATAAAGTTCGATAATGATTTCTAACAAGCCAATCTTTATTTAACTTGGTTCCCAAGCACCAAACGGATCATCCCCTAGCTCATTCATTAGGGGTATGGCATGCAAGATATATCTAAGATTCATGACCACTTGCAACAATTTTAACAGGGGCTCAATGAGAAACCAAACCCTGCTAGTAATCAAATGGTTTCCTTTGAAATTACTCTAAGCATGAAACCAATTGTCATGAAAACAAATAACACTAAGCAGCAATTAAGTTACTAGGCTGAACAATATCAACCTACAACAATTTCTAATGAAGAAATGCCATCTGAACTTCATTTTATTTGGTCCATCGTGTGAAGGAAAAACAGGAAATAGCTCTTGAAGACATTATCTTCACCTGAGGCCACCGCCCGCCAGAATGCGTGGCAAAATGTGCTTGTGGAAGTGCATTGGAAACTCGAAGCCCCTCCTGACTCCATTCTTTGGTCCAACTACTAGACCAAAGCACTTGCATTGGCATACCTTTCACCCCTTCTAAACCACCCCATTCTTCCAAATCAAAGCTATGGTTCAACTTCTTTCCCATTGCTACAACAGCTTGCCTCCCATTCCTCCCCTTCAAAAGAACTCTATGAGCCTCAGCAACCGAAATGCCAGCATACTTCGAACAACACAAGTTAAGGAACTTAGAATAGACAACTGAATACCCCAGCAAAAATTCCCTAGCCACCGGCACTTCCAAGACCCATGAAGGAAAAGCACTCCCCCTTGGTGCAGAATCGATAAGAGTGACACTCCTCACTGAATCTGAATTCTCCGAAACCCAATTCCCTGTCATCCCCAATGCTGAATCATGCAAAACTAAATGCACGGGAGCTAAACCCATTGAATCAATAACTTGCCCTAAAACACTAGCCGTTTCCTGAGGACCCAATTCAATTGGATTGACAACCTTCCTACTTGGAACTGGAATCTCATTCTCCTCATAAGGGACATACCCTTTTTCAACCAAATTATCAAAACCCCAGAACAACCCTTTTTCCATAATGTCACTATACACATCCCAAAACCCCCCAAAAACCCCACCCCACCTTCCACCTTCCACAGTCTCCGACTTATCCGAAAACCCAGAACCGGGTAGATCCATGGCCACCGCATGAATGCCCATCGAGCCTAAATTTTTGACCACTTGGCGAAAAGAATACGAATTGCAGCCTAACCCATGAACTATTAGTACATTTTCTGCCCAAATCGGACCATCATGGATAGTGAATACCTCAATTGGGGATTGATTAGGGTTGATTTGGACTTTAATTGTGCGACCCTTGGAGTAGTGATGGCGAAGATCGTTGGGGAGGCTGAGGAACCAAGATTTTGGGTCTTGTGGAGTGAGGGAGGGTAGAAGAACAAAGAGGAGGGTTATAAGAGAGACTGTGATCGTGAAGTATGCCCAGAACGCAAATGGGTTTGCATTAGTGGTGCTTGGCTTTGGAGGCGGAATTGGATTCCCGGTTTCGTGTAAAACCTCTGGTTCAGATGCCTCTTTGGGGGTATCTTTTTCTTCGGTTATGATCGCCATGGATGAAAGCTTGAAGCCTTCCCTGAAGAAAATGGAGAGTTTCTGATCTCTTCGACGTCGTTTATCGAGATTGAAAGGAGAAAAACCCTAAAACCGCTTCTATATTTAGGATTACATACTTAAACGGTGTTCTTCAGACGAGTTCGGAAAAGGAAATCTTCCTCTTCAGGGAGCAAAGGAAAAAAAAAAAAAAAAAAGGGGGAAAGAAAAGTAAATCCAGAAACCGTCCCTCGTATCGGCACTTTGAGCGGTATCCGAAGATTTTCTTGAATGACTCTAGGCCTCCTAATCCATTTTAGATATTTTAAAATAATTTTAATAAAATAAAATTAAAAATATATAGATGTATTAATACTTATGAGACTTTAAAATAAAGTCCTTAATCGTTCAAAATTATACAAAAAAATTTATACAAAAATTAATAATTTTTTAATACGTTATATATTTGTAGATTTCATTTGTTCCAATAAAATTATTTTTAAGTGTATTAAAAATAAGTAGGAGGGCATAATTGGAGAGATTATTTTAGTGATAATAAAGGATATTACTCTTTTTTGTAAATCAGATTCAACCGGACACTTGGACTATTTCCCTAATTCCACTTTTCTTTAAACAAACATAATTGTTAATCAAGTCGAGCTTGATTCAAAGTTTAAAATTAGGAATAAAATGGAGCGAAAACCTTATATAGGCTGAGTTTGAGTTTACTAGTATAAGCCTGATAAACTCGATCTCAATATAGGCCCTACTCGCTGTTATCTTGTTAATTAATTCAATTTAATATTTTTATTTTATTTTATACATGAGCTTGGTAAACTCTCGCAAGCCAAAACTAAAACAAAAATTAATTCAATAAATATATTAGACTTGCACATCTCTACTTGTATTAGCACACCGAGCTGTACTTAAATTAAGGGAAAGTTACATGAATCTTTCATGAGGTTTCGGTAAAATCTCAATCTCCTCCCTTAGAGTTTTAGCTGTTTCATTGTGCCGCTTAAACTTTTAAATTATGTTTAATGTGCCCTTGCTAATGATTTCTCATTGAATTTTTTACAATTGTTGTTCATTTTCTGCTCTAATTGAGTCATAGGATTGAGATGGGAATAGAAGAAAGAATATGGGAAGAGAAGAAAAGGAATAAGAAAGAACAAAAATTGTAAAATTTAATGAGAAATCATCAACTATTGATAGCAAGGGATACAATGAGCATAATTTTAAAGTTCAAGAGATAAAATCCAATAATTGAAACTATAGAGGGGAGATTAGAATCACGCTGAAACTTAAAAGGAATTCATGTAACTTTCTTTTAAATTAAACTAGCTGTCTTTGTACTTATTTGTACTTCAATTTTTTTATTTTTCTTTTTCTTCTTTTTTCTACGACGCTTGTAGCTTCAATTCAATACTTCTATTGAATTAAAACTCAAAGTTGTTTTTTCTTCTCCTTTTTGGTAGAATAATAGCTATTAGTTTGGTATTTTAATTTAATGCGTGGATAATTTACTCTTTTTGCTCTCTCACACACGCATATATATATATATATATATATGTGAGAGTATTATGTTCTTATTTAAATTCTCATTATCTTTTAACAATTTAAATCAAGTTCGATTGAAGCCCGAAACGCATTCACCAAATTTGACTCATACAATTGAGGTTCGATTTAAAACCCAAATTAAATCTGTTTAATTTTATTTGATATGGCCCGAACTCGACGGCCTCGTAGGTTAAATTCACTGCAAAAAGAGATACGTGTCCTAATTTTTCAATCCCTTTTGTCTGCAACAACCAACCGTTACACATTGACGCCCTCACCTCATCCTCTCTCTGTCTCTCTCTCTCTCTCCCTCTCTCGCTTGGGTAGCCATGAGAGCTTCGATATTGCATCTCTCTCCACCTTTAACCGGTTCCTCTCTGTTCAACTCTCGATGCTTCGGCTTCTCTCTTCCACTGCCGTTTGTTCGGAAGTACAAGACCCACCCCGCCAGTTCGGTAAATTCACGAACTTCCGCCCCGTTCATCGTCCGGAGCTGCAGTTCTATAACTGCTAAACCATCTTCGGAGCTTCGGAAGAAGCGCGCCGATACGGAGCCGGATGAGAAGCTTCGCGCCCTGCGGGAGCTCTTCTCCAAGCCCGGAATCGGCATCGATGCATACATCATACCTTCCCAGGATGCTCACCAGGTTTAATATGATATTTTTGTTTTTCCGATTTTTCGTTTGATGTTTTTATGTTGAACGAGGGTTTTTTTTATTAGTTATTCATGCTTGATTCGTGATTTTGGTTGGAACTTTTCAATCTTTTATGCAATTCGGTTCTATAGCTCTTTAGTGATGAATTCAGAAGGGTTTTGGCTTCGAAAATTAGAATTGTGAGATGTGCTATTAGCAGCCGCGTTTTAGGTCAAAAAAATAAAGGGAACATCTTTAGTGGAAGGAAGGAACGGAAGTTAGGAGATTGTTAAACAATGGGAAGAAATACGTAAGGAGATTGAATATCACTCTATTTTCATCAAATCCTTTTCTTTGTCCCTTCCAAATTAGAAGGTTTTGGAGGAAACCTGGATTATGACTATAACCGGTTAAGGGGCCTGGTGCCCAAGGATCCTTCCTTTGCAAGGGTTGGGTTGGGGGAGGTCGTTTAGCTTGTGAAGTCTTCCACTTCCATTTTATTCTCCTTCAGAATGTATAGCTATTTCCTGCTCCAAAAAAAAATAAAAATAAAAATAAAAATAAAATCCTATTTCATGTTGTTGCAGTTAAGCCCTACAATGTGCCTAAGTTACAAAATAAATGGTATAATCACCAAAATGTCTTATCCTTCTCCCTTTCCTTTTTTCCGTTCCCTTCAACAGAAGTAGTAATAAATTTCTCTATTTCATTTACTCTCATTTTCTATTAAGTATTCAAATAAAGAAAAGGGTACCTTTCCCCTTCTCCCTGATTTCCTCTCCATTCATTGCATTTCCTCCCTTCTCCTCCAAACTCCCACGCATAATGTACTTGATTAATTTTAATTAGAGATAGTGAACAGCGTTTAGTTTCCAGGTTACTTTCTCTTGTGAATCCAGGGTTTATAGATTTAATAAGGCTTTTGTTTTTTTTTGTTTTTTTTTTTTTGTTTTTTTGTTCCTAATATCCATGTCTAATTGCTGTTGATTTTTGACTCCTAGAGTGAGTTCATAGCCGAATGTTATATGAGGAGGGCCTACATATCAGGGTTCACTGGTAGTGCTGGGACTGCTGCTGTAACAAAGGATAAAGCAGCTTTATGGACAGATGGTCGCTATTTCCTCCAGGTAAGGGAATAAGAGCTCAAACTTATCTTCCTCGCGCTTAAGTTTTGTAACTTTAGCTGTAGTACCCTTTATACTCTATTTTAATCTAGAAGATGATTTTTCTTTTCTTTTTCCTTCTGTGGGTGGGTGGTTGGTTTGGAAGGATTTCTGTTACGATGTTTTCTAGCAGATCTTGTATAGAGCCTGCTGATAGGTTGCTCTCTATATTATTCTTAGGCAGAGAAGCAGTTGAGCTCTAGTTGGATCCTGATGCGAGCTGGTAATTTTGGAGTTCCTACTATTGGTGAATGGCTGAATGATGTTTTGGCTCCTGGTTGCAGAATCGGCATTGATCCTGTGAGCAGTTTCAAAATTTTAAAATGTGCTATCAATTTTTATATGTAAAGCAGGTGCCTGTAGTAAAAACTTGTTGGTTTTCTCCCATCTGGCTACCTTTGTGAATTTAAATAGTCTTTTATTTCTTTTTTATGTTACCACTTGCCCACTCTGACATTCTTAAATGAGTTATGCTAATATTTGAATTTGTGATTTCCAACATTTGCCAAAAAGTACATATGACTGTATAATTTCACTACATTATAAAGTTATTTTAATGTGTCACATTAGTTGTTTTAATAAACAGCTTCTTATGCTTTGTATAGCACCTTAGGTACAAAACCATCACCTTGTGTGGGGCAAGTGCAGAAAATTAGAACCATTACCTAGGTTACTATAGTTTGAATTTTCTTTTAATTGTTTTTGTTCTTACATATTTACATTTAATTTAGCATTTATCACATGTGCTTGTGTCTGATGATGCCTTCTCTTGATTCTGTGAAGGGTGCAGTTTCTGTTTTCTTCTGATGCCGCAGAAGAACTGAAAGAGGAAATTTCTAAGAAGAATCATGAATTGGTGTACTTGTACAATTCAAATCTCGTGGATGAAATATGGGGAGAATCAAGGCCTAATTCTCCAAACAAATCAATAAGAGTGCATGACCTTAAGTATGCTGGTGTAGATGTTTCATCAAAGTTATCTTCACTTAGGTCTGAACTCAATGATGCCGGTTGTTGTGCAATTGTAGTCACCATGCTTGATGAAGTTGCCTGGTTGTTGAACTTGGTAAATTTTCTAATCAGATCTCCTAGATGTGCTCAATTAACCTTGACAATGTAGTGATGCTTGTGCTTGCAATCACTATCATTTAGATGCCAACTGGTTGTGAAAGAATATAGGAAGTTATTCTCTATCACTTTCTGATATATTGTTAAAAGTGCATGCACTTGTTCAAAATCAACTGAGTTATATGAAATTTTGCTTTGCAGAGAGGAAACGATATTCCGCATTCTCCTGTTATATATGCATACTTAATCATTGAGATTGGTGGAGCAAAGTTATATATTGATAATTCCAAAGTCACATTGGAAGTGATGGATCACTTGCAGAATGCAGGCATAGAATTGAGACCGTATGAATCCATTCTCTCTGACATAGAAAGGCAAGTTGTCGATTTTTTTTTGTTGTTGTACTTTTGCACTGCAAAGGCTTGTGACATATTTGTTAATATGAGGATTAAAAGGTTTATGCAAATGTAAAGCATTTGGTTTTATTAAATTAGAAAAGCTAAATCCTTCTCCCACCTTTTGTAAATATTTATAAATTTTAAGTTATTAATAGATCCAGGTTTTGAATTGCATGAAAATGCAGTATATCAGTGACCAAGGTTCCGTGTGAGTATCAGTTCACAGTATGTCATTTATAGGAGCCTGGAAGCATCTGTTGTCATGGCTGTTCAACTTAGACCGATAAAAGTTCTTGTCACATTTAGTTGGCCTTCCTCCTGTAGCTACTTCATTAAGGATAAAATGGATTTCTGCTTACCTTTTGCACAGATTTCAATGAAAACTGTCTAGAGCATGGTTCTTTTTTCCCCCCAATTGTCAAGGTCACTACATGATGGCTTTGAAAACAAACTGAAGAATGGTATTGGTATCAGCATGTAAAAAGTGCTACTATTTCAGACTTTCCAATATGCTAATAAAGGAGTTATTTATGTTACTTTATTTTGCATATTTTTGGGTTAGATGTGTCTTATTTTATAGTTATTCTGAATTATTGTAATATTTTTCAGCTTGGCATTGCAAGGGGGATGTCTTTGGTTGGATCCGTCATCTGTTAATGCTGCTATTGTCAACACATATAAATCTGCATGCAATAGAGATTATAGGAGCCGCCTGAATAAAAATAAAGCTAGTACTAAGATGCATGATGGGTTCAATGCTCAACCCGGTGGGCTATCTGGATTTTATAAGGTCTCCCCTGTATCGTTCGCAAAGGCAGTTAAAAATCATGCTGAATTAGAAGGGATGCGCCGTTCTCATTTAAGGTAATAAATTGTTTCCTCGAAGATATGAATCTTATGTTGACAATGCTTTGAATGCTTCTTGTTTCTCATATTCGATTGAATTTCTGGGTAGTTTTTAGCACGAGAGTCCTTTAATACGCTGTGCAAGACTTGGGTTTTAAAAGTGTCGCTCTTGATTCTTTACCAAAAGCAAATTGATCATTTTAGGAATGTGTAGCCATTCCTGGCTTATTCTGCTGCTCATGTTTGAGCAGTCTTTTGGAAGGGAATGTTTGGAATAATATTTAGTACCAAGGTAAATTAGTTAATTCCCCTAGAGCCCTCACCCTTTTTTTTAAAATTTTTTATCGATGAAAATGCTTTTCTATTATGTTATAGGTTATGAGTTATTTTTAGAGACTATCGTGGTTCTGATGGTGACGTTTTATATGCAGGGACGCAGCTGCTCTAGCACAGTTTTGGGCCTGGCTAGAAGACGAAATCAATAATGGTAGGGCATTAACAGAAGTAGATGTTGCAGACAAGCTCCTCGAATTCCGCTCGAAGAAGGATGGTTTTATGGATACAAGTTTTGATACCATTAGTGGTAACTAGCTTTTTGCTCTGTGTCAGGCATTATTTTCTTGTTGTAACGGTGCTTTTCCTTTCAAATTTAGTATGCTCTCTGAGAAAATATGTGAACCAGAAAATATTGCTAGCTTCAATTCAACATGGGCCACTGCTTTCAAATTTAGGTGGTGAAGACTTGAAATCACAAATTCCCTGTCAGTGATCCCGTATATTTGCCCTGGGGTTTAACCTTCACAATTTTGTGGTTATGTTATAGCAGAGGTGTATGGGCAGCTGATAATTTCTTGGCTCTCTTATTGTGCAGATGCCCATAATTTAAACTATTTTGTTTTGTTTTTGTTTTGCTTTTTTTGCTTTATTTTTATTTTTTCAATTTTCTTTTTGAAGTTAGTTGGTACATGACTTTCAAGTTCATTCAGAAATCCTATTACAAAAAGGCAAAATATGTTAGTTATGTCTTTACTTAATTTTAGTAGTTGCATTACTGGGGTATGCCTTAAACTGTTTCTTTTTTACAGTACTGATTAAAATTTTACTTCTTTGAAAGGTTCTGGTGCAAATGGCGCCATCATACATTACAAGCCAGAGCCAGGTAGTTGTAGTATTGTGGATGCAAAGAAACTTTTCCTATTGGACAGTGGAGCTCAGTACGTTGATGGTACTACTGACATTACAAGGACAGTGCACTTTAGCCACCCAACCTCACGAGAAAAAGAATGCTTCACACGAGTTTTACAGGTACTAACTTTATTAAATGTCTATCCTGTATAATGCCCGCCTCTCTCATCCACATGAACGTACACATGAGCAAACACACACAATTTCACTCTGAATTTGCATTGCCTGCTTATATGAAGATGAGGCCTTAAAGGTCATTAATAGCTATTACCTTCAGAATAGAAGAATAGAAGGGAGGAATGACATCGTTATCGGGTTGGTTTTTTTTTTTTTTTTGGGGGGGGGGGGGGGGTGGGGGAAGGGAATGAGATTTTTAATTATATATAGAATTTTATTTTGTATGTATGATCCATAAATGACAAGAAGGTATTATCACATTGTAGTATAGGATATTAATTGCATTTATAAATCAGCTTAATTGGTGTTTCTGATTCATAAAAGGGCTAATTTCATGTTTTAGTACAAGAAATTTTACTGCATTCAAAATGTAAAAGACTACAATTTTCTGTCATTTTATTATTGCAATGGTTTGCTAGAGATCTTGACCCTAGGACAGTAAAATCTGGGTGAGACTTTAAAGAGCTTTGACTGCTGTCTGCATTTCCGCTTTGACAGTAAATCTACATTTCTGCTTTGATGTTTATTTTCTTCTTGAGTTGGCAAATTCCTCTTTGAGGAGTATGTCTGATAAGTGCTACATGGCAGGGTCATATAGCTCTGGATCAAGCAGTATTCCCTGAAAATACTCCTGGTTTTGTGTTGGATGCCTTCGCTCGTTCTTCTCTCTGGAAAGTTGGACTTGATTATCGACATGGTACTTGTTCTGACATGTCTCTTTATTAATGCTGTAGTCAAATGTATTTCTTTGTAATTTGTAGTCCTTGCTTATTATTGCCTGTTTCGTGTGTTAGGTACTGGCCATGGTGTAGGGGCTGCATTAAATGTTCATGAAGGCCCTCAAGGTATAAGCTTTCGGTTTGGCAATATGACGCCATTGCAGGAAGGCATGGTAGTCAGCAATGAACCTGGTTATTATGAAGATCACGCATTCGGCATTAGGATCGAGGTAACATGACACACTGAAACTCACTTCTTTGTTGAACAATGAAGTAACACATACCGCAGTTCCAATTGTTACTTATAATTTTCATGTATAACATGTAAAAATAAATATGTATGAAGAGTCACCTTAAATTTTAAAATGTTATCACCAATCAAAAAATTTTAATAGATTATTAATTATGTGTTCTCTTCTGAATTTTAAGCTATCTGTTTGCCAGCTCTTTCTTTTCAATGAAATTCCTATTTTTGAATATGAGGTTCACCAATAGAATTTTCATCAAATGGTTAATTAAACAGTTTAATTGAATACAGTAGATGACATTGAACCTGATAATCAAGAAGGGTTTCAATTTCCAAAACTCATTTCTGCACACAGTAACTAAATTATCAAACTAGAAGTAAAATTTACAGTTAGAAACAGTGAAATGAGTGGGTTGATTGCTATTTATTTATTCTATGGCTTTTCTAGCATCATGAATAACTTCCACCTATTTTCATTGCTGGACCCCATAGTTTGAGCTTGTTTCTTGGCTGTAATGTCTGAATCTTCATTTGGATTTAAATGGTTTGTCCAAAACTGCATCAGGAAAAAGAAGTTTAAAATAAAAATAAAAATAGAAAATTAGAATAAAATAGAGGAGTAGTGCAGACTCACATTAGAATGTTGGTATTATTGCACTTACACAATATATGAGCTTGGAAGCGAGCAAGCGGCTTATGTATCCTGTGCCCGCTTCAGTAGATCAATTAGGTGTAGATATATGTGGATGCACACATAATATATATCAAGGGAGAATTGTGTTTGCGGGAGGGAATTGACTTCTTCATATTGGATTGTGATGCCTCATCAATATCCGTTGCTTTTGTTTCTCATAGTCCTCCATAGGAGAAGTCTAACAATTTATGCTCTTTCTTCTTCATTTTCAGTTAGTACAATAATCTGAGTCATCCTTTCTTGCAGAATCTCCTTTATGTGAAAGAAGTTGACACCCCAAATCGTTTTGGGGGAAAAGGATATTTGGGATTTGAAAAGCTTACTTTTGTTCCTATTCAGGTAAGTCACAATTCACGTTACTGCATTTATTTTGGGTACAAAAAAAGTATACAATTTTGTTGAGGCTGCTTGCTATTCCAGTACTTCATCTTCAGCTGGCAAAGCAAATTATGTATTGAAAATATTTGCATACCATTCCGAATTGGCTGTTGTTGGAAATTCGAACTCAAATTCATTTCCAGTGGCCTCAATTTTATTTCCCATTCCTCACCCCCTTCCCCCTCCCCCTCCCCCCTTGTTGGTAAGGAGCAATTTGCTGATTCAAAGAAACAATACAGAAGACAGTAGCAAGCAGCAAAGAAGACGAAACGGATTCGGAATTGCAAAATTATATGCCAGCCTAGGCCTAAAGCAATCTATTTCCTCCATAGTTTACGGTCTCTAGAAATTTACAGTCTCCGTTCTAATAACTGACACTTTCTTCTTTTGTTGTGCATTTTTGACAAAAGAAGATATCAGGATATCTTCCTAAAACACTCATTATATGGATACGACATGCACATGCATTTTCTTAGTGTGAGAAGTTTTGTTGCTGCAATTAAAAAGTTCACAGCCGTGAATGAGGTAGTATTCAAAGATTGCTGAAAAACAACGTTCAGAAGACAAATGATCTCTGCTCTCACATGCTGCAAGAATGTAAAAATCGTTATGGTTGATACTCCATCCAACTTATGTTTCCTTCTCTTACAAAATCTTATCTCCTTGAGGCCTTCTTCCCCTTCTATAAAAATAGAATAATCGCAGTTTGTTGTGGAACTAATAAACCTTCATTTAACATGTTTCCCATTAAGGAAGAATTAGGTTGTTCATTGACAATTTGCCTGAGATACTTTGTAACATCACATTTGGTTCGCGAAATAGAATGAAATTCCTATTCCATGGAAACATTACATGTACTTAGTAATATTTCCAGGGAATGTAAGTGGAATGGCTGCTCCCATAGACCATAAAGAGAATAGACAAGGAATAGCTTTTATCAATTGTCAAGGGTGTAATAGCTATTCCTTGTTCATTCTCCTTAACCAAGATCCATGAGAATTGTCATTTTACTCATGTTCCATGAAAATATTATTCCTTACATGTTATATTTCCATGAAATAGGTATTCTATTCCATTTCGCGAATCGAACGTAATATAAGTGTTGACATGATTCAGGCTATTGGATCTCCCGTGATTTCATCTTTAGGAAAATAGATCCAGAACTTTTATAGGGTTTAGAACTTGGATGTTTACTTGTGAATTTTTTTGTCATTTGGTGCAGGGTAAATTAATTGACATATCTTTGCTGTCTGTTGGAGAGATTAGTTGGCTCAATGAGTATCATTCTCAAGTTTGGGAAAAGGTAAAGTAGATACAAGAACTCATACATTAAAAAGGGTTGACCCTGCTTTCCGATTTGCATGAATAGAATTGATACTTTAATATCGCCGCCAGTATTATTATTATTATTACTATTACTAAAACCTGTATTATAATTGATCAATCCATCTACAGCTTTACGATCCCCGTATTTTCCCAATACATGTCTGTCCCTGATCCATAAACTGCTTTCATTGTTACAATGTTAGCCACATACTCTACGCAGGCAAGACAGTGCACCAGTTAGGAATATTGACAGTGCAAACATGATAGATAATGCTGGAATTAGGGAAGGTCAAAATTAACATAGACGAGTGTAACTGAGGAAGGTTATGATCGCTTAGATTGAACCAAATTGAGAATAAGGATTCATTTAGACACACCAAGTAATTGCGACAAAAACTTAAAAGTTTAGTTCAGTATTGAGCTTGGATGCATCTTACAACTTTTTTTTTTCTCGTTTCTGGTGTCCCATATTTGACTTGTTTCTATCTTATAGAATGTTTTCCTCGATTCAATAATATTTTCCCACAGCAGTTCTGTCGTTGCTTCTGTAGTAATTGCCGAAAGTTGATACACAATCTCACAGGTTTCTCCGCTGTTGGACGGCTCAGCACGTCAATGGCTATGGAACAACACAAGGCCTCTTCTCGATCAGTAATTTCTATGTTTTTATTTTACTCTCAATTTGCTTCTGCCAGCCCCATATCCTTAAATACAGTACGAATGTTTGTAAGGAATAAGAAGTTTGATCAGAACCGGCATTTCAAGCTTTTACATTTTTATACGCGTAGGCAGCGGCGGACATAGGCGAGGCCCAGTGCCGCGCTCACACTGGGCTTCGTCTTTTTTATTTTTTATATTTAGTTGGGCCATAAGCCCATTGGACAAGGCCTTAAGGAAACAGAAGAGATACCAAATACTTCCATTCAAAGGTACAAAGGTTTAACGGGATTTGGAGCGATCCGTTGGAATCGTCGAGCTGGCGCTATTAACATTGACCACTAAAGTTATGGTGATTGACCACAAAAGTTATAAAATTAGATAATTTGGTCACATATTATTATTTTTAATTGTATTTTTTTATTTTCTTAATTATTTTGTTATCAAAATTAAATGAATGAAGTTGTTGACTCTTTTAGCAAAATTATTTAAGTCAAAATAATAATAATTATTATTATTATGAGACGTCACTTTAACATATATTTTCAAAATATTGATTGAAATTGAATTAAATTATTTGCAAATATCGTAAAATGAATTTGATGTAATAAAAAATTTAACTTTTTTTTTGCAAAAGTCTAATGCATTTTATCAAATAAACTTTATTTTGAATATAAATGTATTAAATTCGTTTTTACTACACTTATAATTAGTTTAATTTCATTTCATTAAATACTTTGAAAATATACTAAAATGATATATGATAATAATAATTATTATTATTTTGACTGAAATAATTTTGTTAAAGGAGTTCACGAATTTATTTATTTATGGTAATCAACACCGGAAGAAGAAAAAGGACAATTAAAATTTTCAACACATTGACGATTTTAAGAATTTTAATACTTTGTCTGCCCCTGGATGAAAGCTCCTCGGTTCTTGAAACATAGATCAGGAGAAAATCTCCGATAAATGTCCAGGAATCAAACAGCTTGAATTAGATTATCAAAAAAAAAAAAGAAAGAGAGGATCAAATTTTTTAACGTTGGCAACAGAAGAACTGTGATCCGTTCTCCGAGGCAAGGCATACCAATACCTTATGTCTGTTGGAGAGGATCTGTCTCCTCTCCCATGCACGTACATTTCGGGCTGTGGGTGAGAGGGGATGAACCAAAATAAGCCCTACAGTCTACGTGCTGCAGGTAAAACTGGTTCTGTTGAAAATCAGACAGGCCACTGTTTCTACGAGGGCATGTTCCAACTTTTCACTGCCTACGCCGCATAAAATTCTTGTGGTGAAATATATGGTAACGTTGGGGCAAAGAGTCCCTCACATGCTTTTTTTTTTAGCATTTGTCGTGAAATGGTCATATTGCGTGATCCCTCCGTGAAAGATATACCCTTTTGTATTTATGATGCGATAGAATTTAAGTCGTGGGGTGTATGAAAAATATATGGGTAAAAGTACGCATCCAAAAAAGGGATTGAATCAAGTGTATAAAAGTCTTGTTACTTCAACAATTTAAATAAAAAGATCGGTTTGAAGAATTTACCATTATTTAGTTAGTAATTTACTTTTTTGTGTCACCTCAAAATAATTTATTAATATCTATTTTTTAAATTTTAATTTTATGAATTGAACAAACACAAAAAAAAAAAAAATTAACAATGTCAATCCTTATACAATTTTATCATATATTAGATTATCAATTATATTATGAACTATTCAAAAATATAAACTAATATACCTGTTTCAAATATTTAGGTTTAACGGATGAAAAATTTATATGCAATATGTTGATTCGATTCGTATGATTGAAATACCGGATATGTAATTTGTGGTGGCACAAAGCCTAAAATAAAAAGGTATTTTATTGATTTTTCTACTTGGATACATCGCATATTTACGGGGGCTCCTTTCCACTCCTCTGCCGACAACAATCAATAAAAACACAGACAGAGGAGAGAGAGAGAGAGAGAGAGGGAAGAGAGAGCATAAAGTCACTCTCGTCATTCTCGCTCACACTCTTCAGTCCTCTTCTGTTAGGGTTTCACGAGGATGGCTGAGATTGGGAAGCTTAATCTCGACACTGGATGGGTCGCCGCCAGGTCGACGGAGGTCAACCTCACCGGCGTTCAGCTCACCACCACGCACCCTCCCGCCGCACCTGCCACTGCGCCGTGGATGGAGGCGGTGGTCCCCGGCACGTAAGACCCACGTTTTCTATTGTTTCGTGGTTTTGCAAATGGAATCTCATTAGATGAAGAGAGAAAAATGAACCGAGTCTTACTGTGTTGAATCCTTACTCGTTTGAATGATTGTTGAATTGAATTTGGATTATGGGGAGTGTTTTCTGTCGTGGTTATTAGTTTTTTTGTGGAATTACAAACAGAAAATTCATGCAAATTGGTTTTCCGGGAAAGTTTTTGATTGGATTTGGGCGTATAATATTACTTAACTATCTGTAGTGCACTAAATAAGTACAAGAGAAGAACCTATATTTTGGAAGTAATTTAGTTTCATCTTGGTGCATGATTAGCTACATCTTCTATATCAGAAAGGAGGTTGAAGTTGGTATAACTTAAGATTATGCTTTATGCTGTAGAATTTGGTGGTTTTTCCTGCTTCTACTGATCATATATATGTTGTCCCATTCCTTGTCATTAATCAAGAATTTGAATCCATACTTCATACTATTCTCTTGGCATAATATTCTATCAACTTGTTAGAGCTAATGATGTCATGATTGACAGTGTATTGGCCACCCTTGTAAAGAACAAACTTGTGCCCGATCCCTTCTATGGGTTGGAGAATCAGTCAATTATAGATATCGCTGATTCAGGGAGAGAGTACTATACATTCTGGTTTTTCAAAACTTTTCTATGTAAGCTGGTATGTATTTCTTGAACATTTATGTTCCTCTAAGTTTAGTTAACCTGCAGATGTTTTGTAATTGTGTTCCTTATGTGGTAAAACTGCATCTATTCTTCATGCCATTGGGAATTATACTTCATGTTCGCGAATTTTTAAGGCCAGCATATGCCAGGTACAAAAAATGTCTGTCAGTGATTGGCCATTTTAACTTATTTTTCAACACAAGTAGAAATTATGGAGAGTCTGTCAATGATTTTTCTCTCCCTCTTTTGAGATTGAGAAGAGATTCCATAGATGCAAGTAAGCCTCACCACACCTCTATACTTAATGTATATTTGGTGGACATTTTACTTTAGGAGGAAGGCTTGATTAGCAAATTATGCACTGTCTTGTTTATATATAATTTTATGTGTTTATGTGGTTAACTGTTATTATTTACAATAACTTTTTCAGAAAGGAAATCAGCATTTAGATCTGAATTTCCGTGCGGTCAACTACTCTGCAGAGGTGTATTTGAATGGGCAGAAAAAGGACCTGCCAAAGGGGATGTTTCGTAGGCATTCTCTTGACATTACTGATATTTTAAACGGTGAAGGGCAAAACTTCTTAGCGGTTCTTGTGCACCCTCCTGATAATCCTGGAACAATTCCTCTTGATGGGGGCCAAGGAGGTGATCATGAGGTAAATTGCAACATGAAATGATTATTTGTATTCATCTCTTTCTATTGCTATTGTAAGGAAAAGTTTTGCACTGCAAAGAGTAGTCGATGTGAGACTCTTAACACCCCCCTCATTTTCATATGCATTGAACGTGGCACGTGGATCCAACATGAGCACAAAAATGGACCAACTTTAGGCTAAACACAACCTGGGTTCTAATATCCTGTTAAATTTACTCTCCAAACCAATTGTCGATGGAGGTAGTAGCCCAACAGATATATTTAGCACCACAAGCGCTAGTCGCTAGGCTAACTGGGAACTTCTCTCCACCACCATGAAATACCCAAACAGAAGACCTTGGACCAAAGCTGCCTTGACAAAATTTTGCATGAATCTGTATTTTATACTGAAATTTTTTGACATATGCCCTCTTTTAACCTGAAATTTGAACTAGCTTTGGTTTAATGGACATATATGTATGTGTAATCAATGGTTGATTTTAAATCTTTTTTCTGGCTTCCCACAACTAGTGCTACAGGGTGAGTGATTCAACTGGCCTGAAAGTTTTGCCAGTATTAAAATTATTGTCATTGCTGCTCATAAATGTGGATACATAAAGTTTAATTTATACATAACTTAGGTACGTCCTATTCTTACTTCCCTGCATTTATGCATATTCTATGCTTAATTTGTAGTATTTTTACATCTTTATTTTCATGATAGATTGGAAAGGATGTTGCTGCACAATATGTTGAGGGTTGGGATTGGATGGCTCCTATAAGGTGAGAAATGTTGTCACTTGAGATGCAACTAAGTTTTTTTCCCCCTTCTTCATTTCGTTTTCCCATTAATATTTACCTTGTGGAAGTTTTTATTTATTTTAGATTTGAATGCCTCTTGTGTTCTCACCCAATAGAGGTTGGTTGAATATTTGAAATTGGATACATATTTCAGGAAGTTAAGGTATTGTGGGTGATGAGTGTGTATTTTAATTTTTTAATTAGTGAGAAAGTCAAGGAAAACAAATTGCTTTACCCATAAGGCAGCTGTCGGCAAAAAAAAAAAAAGAAAAAAAGAAAAGAAAAGAAAAGAAAAGAAAAATTAAAATAATAGTATCACACAGATTCCTGTTTCTTATAAATTGAATATGAGAGGAGTTGCAAAATTATTATAGAACGTTAAAATTCTAGTGGTTCCATCTAGTACGAGCACAAGGCAGAACTTCTTGTGGTTGTAAGAAAAGCTTTGTCTCATTATAAGATTCCATGGTAATAAAGCAATATGATTGCTGCAAATGAGTTATGATATATGACAACTTTTTCTTCAAAGGTCTATGTTTACAATTTAATCTTATTTCTGAAGTTTCTGACCTGTGTATTACAGGGATAGGAACACTGGGATCTGGGATGAGGTATCACTTTATATTACTGGGGTAAGTTATTGAAAATCAATTGTATACTGCTAGCAGACATTTTCGAGTGATTTCCTCCAGTTTCTTCTTTATTTTTGAAATTTTATTTATTGGACAAGCTAACAAGTTTTTGCTGTAATGGGCACGTATATAGGGGCGGGGTCATGTTGAGGCCAACTGTGGCGGGCACCCCATGTGATTTTTTGGGGAAAATACAGATCTCTATTGCATAGTTTAAGCTTACCTCACTTAAAAGAAGGAAAGAAAAATGGGGGTGACATAAATATTTCTCCTTAAGATAAAGATTGGCCCTCGCCTCCCATTCACTCACTAGAGATTTTAGCCCTGATTTCACGTCCCTGATCTCTCAGTAAAAACTCATTTCTTGCTGCTTACTGACACAACTTTTCTTCAAGTTCTCTCTCACTTCACTAGTCTCCCAACTCTCAGCTCGCAGCCTCTCATTGTTCTCACGTGACTGGTTGTCAAGACTTGTTTGTTAAATCATCAAGTGGGTGATCAGTGGATGTCTTTGGACAACATATTCACTTTAATATAAAAGTTGTAGATCATCATATAAGATGAAAGGGCTTGGACTTTGAGCTATTCTTAGATTGCCGTCCATATGTAGAATTATGTGTTCAATAATGTGATTCTTGATTCTTTCTGGTATTTTTCGGCCGTCAAAATTGATGATGATTTTAGTCCCACATCAAAATAATTATATGATGGAAACTTTGGACATTGATTCATTACCATTACCTGCAGCCAGTGAAAATAAAAGATCCCCACTTGGTTTCGTCATTCTTTGACGATTACAAGAGAGTATATTTGCATGCTACAACTGACTTGGAAAACAGAAGTTCCTGGGTTGCTGAGTGTTCTTTGAATATCCAAGTTACAACTGAGCTCGAGGGAACCATTTGTTTAGTGGAGCATCTTCAGACTCAACATGTCTCTGTCCCTCCTGGAGCATCCATTCAATATACATTCCCCCAGGTTGGTGTGTTGTGGTATTTTTGACTTTAGGATTTTTTATGCATACATTAATTCTCAGGGGCATTTGATGTTCTTTCAGTCAGATGGACATTTCCTTGTGGAACTATTATCTTTTGGGGCAGTCTATCTTTTTCTTTAAAAAAAATGTTGATGTCAATGTAGGAAGTGATGGGCTCCATTTGTGAAAAATTGTTCTTTGGTGCATTGAATTTATAGAAGTCAGTAAAAGCATCTTTGACTGAACATGAAATTGATGGGGTCTTGTGTTTGCTTTTAGTCTTGGGAGTTTAGTCTGTCTGGCATCAATAATTTGTCTGTCTGGCATCAATAATTTGTCTGTCTTAAGCACTTAATTGTGTTATTCTTGTGAATGGACAGCTATTTTTCTACAAGCCCAATTTATGGTGGCCAAATGGCATGGGAAAGCAGTCATTGTACACAGTTGTTATTACTGCTGATGTAAAGGGATTTGGAGAGTCTGACTCATGGAACCATTTATTTGGATTTCGCAAAATTGAGTCTTATATTGACAGTTCCACCGGTGGAAGGTATTGTTTGTATGGCCAGTAAAATGCTTCTTAACCTGTATATAAATACTTGCAAGTTAAAGTCAACATGCCTTTACATTTCTACTTGCAGGCTGTTTAAAGTCAATGGGCAGCCTGTATTTATTCGTGGTGGTAATTGGATATTATCTGATGGATTACTTCGGCTGTCAAAGAAACGTTACAAAACAGACATCAAGTTTCATGCGGATATGAACTTTAACATGATGCGCTGTTGGGGTGGTGGATTGGCAGAGAGGCCCGAGTTTTATCATTACTGCGATATTTTCGGGTTGATGGTGAGTCGTATTATATCTCTATTAGCCTATGTAGGCATGTACATTTGGGGATGAGTTGTACTGCCAGAATGACATCTGGCTTGCATTTAATGAACTGTGCCGACTTGTTTCAGGCTGGCAGCTAGTGTAAATAATTACTACTTCAAGGCTCAGGGTGTTGAGTATTAAATTAATTTGGTACTAACTAAACCAGTGGTTTCCTAATGTGGTCTGTTATGCCTGATTCAATTCTTCAGGTGTGGCAAGAGTTTTGGATAACAGGAGACTGTGATGGACGAGGTATACCAATATCGAATCCAAATGGTCCCCTGGACCATGAACTTTTCCTGTTGTGTGCGAGGGACACTGTGAAGCTTCTGAGGAACCATGCTAGTCTTGCTCTTTGGGTGGGAGGAAATGAGCAGACTCCGCCCAATGACATTAACGAAGCTTTAAAAAGTGACTTGAAACTGCATCCCTATTTTGTGACTGTCGAAGAGAGTGGTGAGTCTACAGGAAAAATATCTTCAACCAAGGATCCTAGTCAATATCTTGATGGAACACGGATTTATATCCAGGGATCCATGTGGGATGGCTTTGCAAATGGGAAGGGGGACTTCACTGATGGACCTTATGAAATTCAGAACCCAGAAGACTTCTTTAAGGATGACTATTACAACTACGGATTTAATCCTGAGGTTGGGTCTGTTGGCATGCCTGTTGCAGCCACCATTAGGGCAACAATGCCCCCAGAAGGATGGCTGATTCCATTGTTTAAAAAGCTACCTGATGGTTACATTAAAGAAGTTCCAAATCCCATATGGGAATACCATAAATATATTCCTTATTCAAAACCAAGCAAGGTTCATGATCAGATTGTATTGTATGGGAAACCAACGGATCTTGATGATTTTTGCCTGAAGGTATATTTCTATTGTCACTTGCTGTTTTTCATCATTTAATCTACGTTCCTGTGTTAACTTGTGCTAGTAATCATTTCAGGCCCAGTTAGTTAATTACATTCAGTATAGGGCTCTTTTAGAGGGCTGGACTTCCCGTATGTGGAGTAAATACACTGGTGTTTTAATATGGAAAACTCAGAATCCTTGGACGGGTCTTAGAGGTCAGTTCTATGATCATCTGCACGACCAAACAGCTGGCTTCTATGGTTGTCGCAGTGCTGCAGAGCCAATTCATGTGCAGCTGAATCTGGCAACATATTTTATAGAGGTAACCATACATTTTTTATGTTTTTTATAGAACATGTGTCAAGACTCTTTTCTAATGTGTTTGCTACAGGTGCTGTTTGATTTCGAATGTTTTATTATTTTTCGAGTGAAAAATGGGCACACGTACAATGACATACATAGATCTTTGTAGAGAAACTGTTCTGTTTTGTATTCTTGTTGCAAACCAAATAACATGTGGAAAGGAAAATAAAGCACGTTGTATACTGGACATATGATTACTACATATACGAAACTACAATTAACTTATCCAGCTGTTTTGAATTCCATGCACTGAAAAGTCCCAGATTATCAATGGACTTCTTTTTCCTGGTCATAAGCAGGTAGTTAACACCACACCAGGGGAACTAACTAACGTAGCAATAGAAGTTTCGGTCTGGAATTTGGAAGGAGAGTGTCCATTTTACAAGGTTTATGAGAAAATTTCTGTGTCGCCTAAAAGAACAGTGCCAATTGTTGAGATGAAGTACCCGAAGACGAAGAATCCAAAACCAGTTTACTTTCTTCTAGTCAAGATCTACAAAATGTCAGATTATGGCATTTTGTCCAGAAACTTTTACTGGTTGCATTTACCTGGTGGAGATTACAAGCTTTTGGAGCTGCACAGGAAGAAGAAAATACCTCTCAAGATAACATCCAAGGTTTTCCTAAACGGATCCACTTATCAACTTCAAATGCATGTCCAGAATACTGCGAAGAACCATGATGCTGAAAGTCTCCTATACAAGAATAACTTCATTAATTGTCATAGTGATGGCGGTTTTGATGCGGTTTCGCCCTTGCATTGCGAGGAAGTAGTAAAACATGAAGTTGGTTTATTTCAGAGGCTTAGCAGATATTTTTTGAAGGAAACTGATGTCTTAAAGGTTGTGGAAGTGAATGGAGCCGATGTAGGAGTTGCTTTTTTCCTTCATTTCTCTGTGCACAGTTCAAATAGGCGAAGGGAAGGAGAGGACACAAGAATACTTCCTGTTCATTACTCTGATAACTACTTCTCCCTTGTGCCAGGCGAGGCAATGGCTGTAAATATCTCTTTTGAGGTTCCTCCTGGTGTAACTCCTCGAGTAACGCTTCACGGCTGGAACTACCCAGGGGGACATACTGTTCATTGAGCTGCATAAGATTGCATCTTGTCCGAGGTTATCCTTGGATTGGTTCATTTATGCTCTGGGAAAATTTGTTGGTTCATTATGGCCAATGAATGGGCATTGCAATTTGATCAGCACCATTTGTTATGTGTTCGCCATTTTTCTGAAGCCACTTTAAGGCTCTACCTGCATTTTGTGTGTACATCACGTATATGTATGTGTATGTTGTACGCTTGAAGTCTTCTTGCTCACAGCACTGGGAAACTTTTACAGATCCCATAATTGTTCAAGTAGTTTTTCTTATTTCATTTTAATTATTTTCAGTTTTAACAGTGCTGAGAGTAGCACAAGTTTAGCCTCTGTGCCTTTCGAATGCTTGACAGAAAACATCGGAAGGAAGTTTGTTGAGAGGTTTACATTACAATTGAGAAATTTTTAGCTGTAGAGGAAATATGTAAATCATATAAATCTATAGCTGCATTAGGATTAAGTTGATCATCAATTCCTAATCATTGTATATGAGACTGGTAACGATCTTATAATTTTATTTTATTGGATCATGATTACCGAGTACATTGGGTCGTTTTTAAGATTGGTAACTGCAAAAACTAGTAAGTCTTGCCGAAAAAATAAACAAGAAACACTATAATTAGATGCTCAGCATCTTCTCCTTCCATCTGTTAGTAACCTCTCCATTGAAGATTACACTTCTTTCATTACCGTGCAAAAAGCTAAATAGAATAGAATAGAATAGAAGCACATCTCTCATACGTTGTGGTGGGAACATTTGGCTGTGGAGTGTAATACAAGCTGCATTTACAAACTTAAACAAGAAGTGGGCACAGGCCTGGAATTTCCTGTACAAGAGACAGAACATCACTTTGAAATGGCTTTCATAAATCGATTTAGTGATGAGAAGATGCCTGCTGCTTTGCTAAACAACGATGATTCATTCTCTGCATTATCCCCTGCACCTCCGAATATTATCTGCAAAATTTTCAGAAGTAAAATGAGAATTAAAAGGGAAAAATAAAACCACAAAGAAGCTTGTACATGGTATTGCCGAATCCAAGAGTACTTGCAGTAGCTTGCATATCCAAAAAATCCATATGTTCACCTTTGCACGTGCGTGCACCTTTTGGCTTTCTCATGAGTCTTTAAACACATGAACACCTTTTGGCTTTCTCGTACGAGTCTTTAAACCCATGAAGAACATGTAAATGGGGAAGTCTTTTTTGTCTAATTTATAGAGTTGCAACAAAGGTTTAAAAGGTTAGGAAGAAGTGTTTTTTTTAACCTTTTCTACTTCTGAAAATGGGAAAAGTTACCAAAAAGATTTATATTATTGTAGCAGTCGTAACAAGTTCTAGATCAACCTAATGGGAAAATAGCAAGTGTAGAAATATTTTGCTCGCTATACAAGTTCATCTCTACAAGAATATTCTAGTCCCATGAAATGAAGAAATCTCAGATTTTTTGGTAGGCAAAAGACCTCAATCTCTTCCATGTTGGGGCGGCTTAGTAGTTCTTTGGCAAGCAAATATCGGCCAAACCTCTCTTTATCATCATAGAACACCTTCCACAACCTGATAAAAAAAATTCAGAGGCAGAGTATCGGATAGTGGGTCCACATGTCCAAGATTAAAGTATAAAAGGAAAGCTTATTCAAACTACGTAAATGGATTGACTTCATCTTAGCCAAGTTACGACCAACTGTGAAAATTATCTCAAATCATCTCTCCCACAAGATCCAAGATAGTCCAAGCTCACAGAATAAAGGAACTACACAAGAATTGCCTTCATATAACCCAATTGTGTTGGAAGCTAAAGTTTCTCCTAGTGAAAAATGCACTTAAACTAAGAATTGTCGGCACTTACCCTGGATAGCACCTGAAAATAGCACCAGATGGTAAAGGTCTCATAGAGTAAACTGCTGTGAATGTGCTGCACATTGTATCAGATAGTGTCAAATATTGTCACGATGCAAATGTGCAAAAAAAAAGAAAAAAAAAAAGGAAAAACACTTGTATGTCTGCATACTTCCAATATACTTATTTCAGCTATAAAATAGTAGTATCACAATATGTTCGATTCTTGATTATCTGACGAAATTACAAAAGGATATTTAAATAACTAAATAACTGGTCCTAGTAAAAATATAAATTGGCAAAGTTATTTGTTAGAAGACATCATGTTTATAATTGTTACATTTGGGTTACAAAGAAGCACTAGCTGCTTCTAACAGACAATAGTACTTGGCTAAATAATTCATCCTTCAGCATTGACTGCAGAAGACAGACAATGCAAACAGATTCACAGGCAGGTGCGTTTGCAAGGAGTTTGAAGTATCACCAAGTGAATACACAATGGAGGGACTTCGGATAAGGTGGTGTCATCAAGTGCATCAAGAAAACAAGAACGCGAGGCTCAAGTTGACACACCACATAGGCAAAGGGTAGGTTCATCGATTGATTTTGCAAGTAAAGAAAATAAAAAATTATCCAAACAGCAGAGGAGAAAAAGAAAGTTATAAGCATGGAAATAGAAAAGGGATGTGTAAAGACAAGAAGGGATGGTTTACCTTAAAAAATACCGCCTCAACTTTCGGACATTAAATCCAACTCCCACATCTTCGCTAATCAACCGTGGATTCCACATTATGAGAGGCCTTGGCTAAAAATGCAGAAATAAATTAAGAATTGTTGGTGCAATACTTGCGATTTTCAAGGGGGGGAAGTGTGTGAGTATATATTCTAAAAAACTGTATAAGGTTTGTGGCTTCCACAAATGGGATTAGATCTCATCTCACCTACAGAATATAACATATACACAAACTGTATATACACAAGCTATCAAATTAAGTGAGTTCAGGTCAGTACCGGATCATCTGAGAGATCAGACGCAATTCGCTCTACATATTCCAACATCTGATAGTCAGGGGTGACCATAACCACAATTTCATCTTCACCATCTACAGGTCTACGGTCGCTTAAGCTGGATAAAATGAAAAAGGATATAGATTCATTTGAAGCGTAACTCATAATTGTAATAATCCAGTCATACTGATTGTAGGTGAGTGCAGATTAACATCAGAAAAGTGGAAATTTCTAGTTAAAACAGTGCTGCAAATATCAGATTATAAGTGATCACCAAATCTATGAACAAAATTATATAAACCAAAGGTTTGTGAGATTGCTGTGGATTACCTGGCAAACCCAAAAGCAGCATCTTCCCATCGATATTTTAGAAGTGCAGCAGCACCAGCATCTGGGAATATAGCTTTAACTCTCTGACAACATTATTTGAAAAACTTAGCCATCAAGAACTGTCTCGGCTTAAGGTTTGGTTTGTTTTTGTTGGTTTGACCATGGAATACGGAATAGATTAAATATAGAACATGTGGTTGTATGGTCATAAAGATGCATTAGTTTGTCCAAAAGAGAAATAAAAAGGAAAAATAATAACGATTTCAAGGTATTAGTTAACAATGACATACAATTAAAAAAATCAATGTACCCTTAACTGGTGGTGACAGGCATCTACGCATACTGTTTCAACAAAGTTCTTTCACCAACAGTCAAAGCATAAACAATTTTAACAGTTTCTTATAAAAAATTTGAACACACTCTTTACACATTAGTAAATGAAGGGATCTGTCTTCTCAACCTGAAAGGACAGGATGCTACATTAGTTACTTGGTATTACTATTCTATTCCAAAAAGGACTAGGAAAAGCCATTCTAAAATAATCAGTAACAGCAACTTCCTATGTCACACTTCTCTTCTATCACATAAAAATTCCGAAAAGGCACTCTGTTAGCCTATGCCACCTTTAAGTGGCATTGAAAAAATTGATAATCTGATTTAGAGAAAATACATGGAACGATTAAAATGCCAATACTTTGAATATATAATACCTGACATCCTGTTTCTTCAATAAGTGTATTCAAGTAAACTCTTGATAGTTCCCAAAGCTCACCTTGGGCACCTTCATCATCAAGAAATTGCAACTGTGGGATTAAAAGCTCAACCTGTTAAAGAGAAAATACATGGAACGATTAAGAGATATATGTTAAAATGAGCACCCCCCTAGGGTTATGTTTTGATTCAACATGCTTGAAACAGGTTCTAATGGGTCGTTCTCTGTAAAATCAAGCAAGAATAACACGCCAAATTGACTGTATCACTATATTTATACTGAGACATACTATAGCTCGCAATCCTCCTGAAGACAGAAAAGAGGCACTTGCTTGACTTGATTGCCTAACCGCACCCTCCAAGTCCGATGGCAAGCAGCTGAAGAATTAAATTAGATATCACTAGAAAAAATTTTCCTTTTCCAACACCTCCATTAAATAAAAAACAAAATAAAAATGAAAGTGGGTAATTCTCCTCCCACTTCAACTATTTTCCCTCCACTAAATTAGTCCAGTAACACCAATGGTTTTGCTCTGCAAAGATGAAATTTACAAAACCCTAAACAGGAGGACAGGACAAAATCCTGCCCCAATTACCCCCATTAAGCCAAAAAAAATAAAAAATTTAAAACGGACATCAAACAACCTGTCATCTTCTTGTTGTTGTTGTTGTGTTGTTGGTTGAAGCTGCTGCGATTCTGAAGAGGATAATAAGCCTTCAAGATCATCCTGAGGGGATTCTCCCTGGAACTTCTCAAACTTCGACCGAGTTATAAAATTTGAGGGAGCTTGACGAATAAGTGAAATGCTACGGTACCCACCAAAGATGGAAGGAGAAAAACATGATGAGAAGTTAACTGGGAAGGTGGGTTTGGTGATTGCTGCAAAGCTGCAGTGGAAAGGGCAATTAGGGGTTGAAGAAGCCATGAAGCTTCGAGCGCTCAAGCAATGTTGGGTCCATATTTGTGGTTTCTCAAACCTCAGCAAGTGGGAGAGTGGAAGGGGAGGAGCGGACTGTGTGAGCGTGGATCCGGCGGTGAAGATTGAGTGTTTTCATTCCCAGTTTAACCAATGATTGTTCGCCACGTTAGCAAGAGAAGTAATTTGTATTATATAGGATTAAGATAAAGGGTAAAGTACAATTAACTCCTTGGTTTAATCAAATTACAAGAATTCTCACATCATTTAAAAATCACCACATAATTTTTTTTTTTTTTTTGTGATTTAAACATTCGCCTTTACATGATATAAAAATCACCACCAAACTCTCCCTTGTATGGTCAATTAAAATTTTTTTTCTCTACTTTGTGCATTGATGCCTGCTTTTTCACAAATTAATTCATTTCTAAGACCAAATTGCTCCATATCTATTTGAGATAAAATAATCTCAGTTTGACCTCAAACGCTTGCAAATTTTTGATAATTCATTTATACTAAAGACAAAATAAATTCAATTACAAAAAACACTAAAGAAATAGCAAAAATAAAATAAATTATTCCGAGCCAAATTGATTTATTTATTTTTTCAGATAAGTACAAGGGAGTCAAATGGGGATAAAGTGGTCCAACACATATCATAATTTCAGAATTTTTGATTAATTATTGCAAAATTTCCCCACCCATTTACTTTGACCTAATATTAGAACCTGGGGACACGTGGACAAATATTTTGTAGCCGTTGGACCTCCGATCGTACGGTCCAAATGAGCCTCCAATTCACAAGTATACTAACATCTCGCAAAAATAAACAAACTGAAACAAACATAGGGGAGCGGCTGACAAGCCGATGATACTGCTTGTGGCTTTTCCCAGCTTCAGTTTCTCGAATGCTCAAGTGAGGATATTGAAATCCCTCAACTTTGAGCTAATAGGAAGATACTCTATTCCCATGTCCTGAATAACCTAAAAAATTGGGGAAAAATCAATTTAGGAATGGAAAAAAATACAGTAAATGCAACAGCCACACCAAGAACATCTCTAATGTAAGGGGAGGGTAAAAAAAAAAAAAAACAAAGAGAGAGAGAGAGAGATGCAAATATCATATACTGACACCACAGTTCACCTAAATCTATGCCAAACTTGCAACTAAGGGAAAATGTTTACAAACTTAAGACAACTTCCAGGAAGTAAGTCCATTAACTAAAAAAGGCATCCCCCACGTCAAATTTGAATTGAGGAATCAGGCATCAGTAATAGCCATAACACGCAAGGTTTGCATTAAATTAAATTAACTACCAATTCTTGAAAAAGGGCTTGTAGCACACTCGACCATCACTCGGTTTGGTCCTTGCTAATGTTGGTCAGGGTCCAAATGTTCTAGAAAAAATAAACCATCGGAGTGTTCTATTGATATTTATCAGGAAGCATTGTTGGTGTCTTCTTGTTTCACTCATAGTTACTATATCGTGTCAATTAAGCATTCCTAAGAAACCTGAAGCCTACCCTGTTGCGTTTTCCGTTCCTGTTTTCGTTTCACGTTCCAAATGTGATCCAGGTAACTATGGTTTCTCTTTTGAAGGATACCTCATTCTCTTCCTTAAATGTCTTTCAATCTCATTCTAATAGAACTGCTCTTTAATATATTAAAAAACCCTAGAAGGTAACACAATAAATGTATTTGGCAAGAAAATCCTCAACTAACTAGAACATACCCTCGTTGAATCTTGAATTGCATGTCATCTTTGGTAGCAACAACAAGGCAAGGCACTTCAAAGCCATTATATCCTCCATGACTAGCAACTTCAACAAGCAACTCTTCCAGGACTCATCAGAGGAGCTAAATTTTTTTTAAAAAAAGAACTGAACTAAATACACATGCATGAGTGTGTGTGTGTATTCCTCAAAACACAGAAGATAGAAAGAAGTGTGAAAATTTACAAATCCGCGCATCATTTTACAGAAACAGCGATGTAATGAGCAGTGTGTATTCCGTAGAATAGATCTTCGATCCCTCTTTCTTTTTAACCTAGAACTAGTACGGCTATATTTTGCAGGGGGGAAACATACGTCACCCAATTTTCAGCGACATTTTAATTTTACGAAATAAAAATATATTAATTTTGTTTAAAATAAATAAAATTCTTTAAAAATAGCCCTCTAATACCCATTGCCATGTTGATAACTAGATGTGATGGTGTAGGAACATATCCAGTTACCTGCGATGAGCAAATAATACTGCTACATCACAAGCTCCCAAAATCTCTCTATTAGAAAGCAGCTTTTTAACTCCATCTTCTGGTACCTCTCACAAGACAACTGTTCTCTTAGGTCCCTGCGTTAATGGAAATAGAGCATGTATCCAGTCAAACAGGCCAAGTGACCAACAACTGGCATCATAATAACAACAGAAACATCAATAGTAAAAACTGGTGCAATGAAAAGAATGCGAATGGGTAATGAACCTTGACACTAAAAGGAATGATTAGAAGCATGAGCAAAGCACATCTACACAAATCAACAATTTGATGAACGGAGGGAACTCCACAAACTTAATTCAGCACTCTATTAGTGATTTTTGAAACAAAAACAGGAACTCGACGAACTTCTACAGTTTGATGACTGGTTCCGGCTTTCCAAAGAGAGTTGCATGAATTATCCTATCAGATAAACGACAGACAAAAGTAAAAGTAAATTGCAGTGAGCACAAAGTATTAACTCACAAACATCATCATTCCAACGAACACGAAATCATAAATATATATATATATATATATATGAATTAGTATTTATAGATCAAAAGATACCTAGAAGAGGTATCAATGGGGGTGATTGGCACCTGATCGGGGACGGCATCTCCATGCAAGTTCGCGGGAGGTACCAGAAGCGGTGGATTTGCGGGAGACATTTCAGCGGCGGTGACAATCAAGCTCGATTTGCCGGTGCGACAGTCGCCGGGGACGACAATGCGGACATTGGTGGGGCCACCATCGTGCGAGGCCCAGCTAGTACAACCGCCATGGAACCTGAGAGAAATCAAGCAAAACCATAACGCGCAAAAGAAATAAAATGAAAACAAGACATTTGCGAGAATTTGAGAGAAAAGAAACCCTCGATTGAATACCTTAGCGATCAAGAATCGAAAACTGTTTTCTCGAAGCTTCTGAAACCCTAGACGAGTGCAGCATGGAGGGAAATTGAGGAAATGGCGGAAAACTTTATATGTGCTTTTCCGTTGGGGAAGTTAGGTTTTAGTCCCTAAAGTTTGTTGTATATCTCAAATTTTCCCTGTAGTTTCGTCTTGAACTTTGTTAAATCCCGAAGCTTCACACTGTCGTCGAATTGGTCCCTATCTTTCTAAAAGGGATGTTAAAAATCGACGGAATGACGAAATTAGATTTAAAACCCAAATTTTAGGATCAAAGGACAATTTTCCTTTTTCCTGGTTCATATATTTGCAGAGGAGTGTTGACCTTGAAGTTGGACCCGCTTCTTTTTCTTTCTTTCTTTTTTTTTTTTAAGATTTGAAAATGAAAACTTTAAAATCAAGAGGTCACGGATCGGGACTCACTTGTTTTGTCTTTTTATAATTATCATCTTTGTAATTTCTTTCAAAGTTCGTTCTATGTTTTCATGAGTTTGGTTTTTATTAGGGAAATTGCCCATATAACCCCAACATTTACAACGCATGGCACGTAAAACCTTAAATTATAAGTTTTAAACAATTGAAGTTTAATTTTTTTACATCGTTGCAATATACATCTTTCAGCCATTTCAACCATGGAAAATTCTCTCTCATTCCATTCACCTTTAACGGTTAAAGAGGACGAAAGGATCACACTACAACGATTTGGAAAACTTAATATTCGATAGCTCAAAATTTTTAATATAAGATTTGATATGCAATTCACTATAAATGTTGAGGTTTCGTGTGCAATTTACCCAGATTTTATTACACAATTAGTTATAGCATCATTTAATTTTCATCACAAGTTAAAAAAAAAAGGTATAAATGTTGAAATACAAGTCTCGGTAGTTATTTTGCCTACCTCGATTGATTCGTGGATTACCTCATACCCCTAAAAAAATTAAAAATCCCCACAATGTTCAGTCTATTCATTTGAAAATATTTTTATCTAGTGAAAAGAGAGTATGAATCCGAACATACTTAATTTGCATTAATTCATCCTAAAACAACGTAATTTTGCTAACAACAACAAATAAATAGGAATTGTTTTTAGCAAAACAACTTCTTTTGGGGGGCTCAAAATTCTCACCGTAGCGGTCAAATTAATTTATTATGTACCCCTTTTGTATTTTTTTGTCAAACAATTTAACTAACTTATTTAAAATATTTTAGACATATTTAGTCAAATACTAAATAACTTACTAAATTACTAATGCACAGATGTCTCGTTTTTACCAACGCGGTATCTTTACATCAGTGTAATTTTAACATGCGCCTTAAAACTCCTTGAATTTATTGCATTCAAATGGTTAATTTGATAGAACTTATGAAAAGCTACATTTTACTTTTTACAAAGCAAAAAGATGCTGCTTTTAAAGGAGCTATTTTATATAATTTTTTAAATGTAATTTTCTCTATTTTTGCGCAGATATTTGAACTTTTTGAAAAATAGTTTTGAGCTTTGTGAAAATTTGATAAATGTTTGTTTTTTATTATCGAATTTTTTTCCTTAATAAAAGAAAATAAACTCATTTAAACTGCTCCCAGAGCTTCTCACAATGCACCTCAATTAGGTGTTGTTAAGTTTAGTTTTATTCTCATTTTCTGCTTCTTATTCTCATTTCCAAATTTTTAAAAAATAAAAACAAAAAACACGTTTGGGTCTATATTTATGTTTCATAAATTTTGAGAAGATTCCCAAAGATTTTGGGGACTCCTTACCAAATTTGGGACTGAGGAAATATCACTCCCAAAAATTCCTAAATTTTGTGTTGGGAACAAAAATATCTACCTTCCTCTTCCACTCGAATGCACTCATAAATGTTGATCGTCTAATTCTAACCATTAATGCTACTTGATTCCGCCCATCATTGATGGATTTTTGCTAAACTTCAATCATATTGCCGGATTTTGACCAAATTTTAATCACCATTTTTGATGAATTTTTTTGACCGGAGCATTGTCGAATTTCCATCACACCCATCTAATCTTATCGGGCAAAAAAAAAAAAAAAGTGTTCCAATCAAGCATGTTTTTTATTATCTAGAAAAACATGGGAAATGAGAAGGGAAATAAAATTTAGAAAGAAGAATACGAAAATGTAGCAAAATGAAACGTGGGTGGGCACAAAGTTGAACTCTTTAATTGGGAACATTAAAGCCGCCGGAGAGGGTGGGTGACGGTGCAACGGCGACGCGGTCGGTCACGGCGGAAGGCGATTGGAGAAAGGCCCGTCTCAAATTCAACTCCCAAAGAGCAACACGCCAACCCTTACACGCCTTCACCTTTCTCGCTTCCTTTCCCCACCCTTCTCAATTTGTCATTTTCCCCATCCACTGTTGCAAGATCGCTCGACGCCAAATACTCCGTATAAAACTCCCCCCCCCCCCCCCGCGCCCTCCGATTCACCCTTGTTCTCTCGCTTTCCCTCTCTCTCTCTCTCTCTCTCTCTCTCTCTCTCTCTCTCTCTCTCTCTCTTTCTCGGGGGTAGTTACGAGTTAGAGTGCTGAGAGATGGGTCTTGACATTGAATCTCTTTCAGAGGCGACCTCGGGAGCCGTGGGAGCCCTCTTGAGCACCACGATTTTGTACCCTCTTGATACCTGTAAGACCAAGTACCAAGCTGAGGTTCGAGCCCAAGGCCAGCAGAAGTACAGGTAATCCATCATTCTCCTTTTGTTTCCACTTTTTCTTTTCATTTCAGTTGATTATTTGTATTCTCTGTTGATCTATCATCTCCGTGGTTGTAAATATGCAGATGGGTTTGCTAGTTTTTCTTGTGTTTTAGTTGTTTCATGTTATGCTTTACCGATCACTATGGTTATGGATCGCCGATCTGATGTTTCATCAACTGGGGAAAATGGATCTTTGGCTGCTATTTGTATGAAAAAGAAATCCTTTTTACCGTTTTTAGAACTTATAGAGTAAATTTCTCTACTAGTCTAACTCTGTGTTTTGGTTACAAAGATCACATTCGATTCTTAAGTTTATTTTGGCTATTAGAAGGTGCTTCTCTTGCTGTTGCTATGTAGTTATGCATGTGAATTTCTTTTATTTGATGCTTCTCATTTATCTGTGGGCGTAAGCTGGCGCGCATATAGTATAAGAGCTGTTGACTTGATCCGCCGATTACATAGAAGCGCTGGCCGAAGAAACGCACATTTGACCAGTTCAATTTGTTATGCGATTTGAATACAGAAAGATTAAAAGTAGATGAAAGATGTTGAATTTGTTATACTAGTTGCCCTACAAATGACATGAACTATGTATGGAACCAGCTGTACAAAACTCAAAACTCATCACTCAAATTTCTGAACTATTCGATGGTTGATTTGATATACCTTGTTCTGGCTTTTGTAGGAACCTCTCAGATGTTCTGTTGGAAGCAATTTCAAGCCGTCAGATAATTTCACTGTACCAGGGTTTGGGGACCAAGAACCTTCAATCCTTTGTTTCCCAGTTTGTTTACTTCTACGGATACAGCTATTTCAAGAGACTGTATTTGGAAAAGAGTGGCTCTAAATCTATTGGAGCAAAACTAAATTTACTAATTGCTGCTGCTGCTGGGGCTTGCACTGCTATTGCTACTCAGGTAAACCATCTTCTTGCAGTTCCTAAAATACGGCATCACATAAGGTCAAGGGTTCCAGATTAATCCTTGCAGTTGCAAGGTTGGGTGTGTCTGTATGTACCAATAAAAAAGAACATTCATCAGCCCATATTTTGTTGAATGCTAGTAATGGGTTTTGAAGCTTCCAGTCTTGGTACCGATGGAAACAAAGAAATTTATGCTTCTATTGTTAGGACAAAGTACTCGATATTTATGTGACTGCTATGTGAGATTTTTCTGTTATAATTGTGGGACAGTCATTTTGTTTTTTTCCCTGTTAATCAGTCTTGTATTTTGGCCTTCCAGAAGTTCAATGCTTACATTCTGATATTACTCTGCAGCCTCTGGATACAGCATCATCAAGGATGCAGACAAGCGCCTTTGGAAAATCTAAAGGGCTCTGGCAAACTCTCTCTGAGGGTACCTGGAGTGAAGCATTTGATGGCCTTGGCATCTCTCTTCTCTTGACATCGAACCCCGCTATACAGGTAAATATCATCTCATCTCTTCTGGCACCATAAATGCATTTCTCTAAACTATACTAAGCATATAATCTTTTGTAGCTGAGAGGTGTCTTGTTTTTTGCAGTATACGGTTTTTGACCAGCTGAAACAAAGGTTCCTGAAGAGAAAAGAGGAAAATAGTCGAACAGGGCTATCCCCGAAAACTCTTTCTGCTTTTTCAGCTTTTATGCTAGGTGCAATTTCAAAGAGTACTGCCACATGTTTAACATATCCGGCAATCAGGTATATGGCTACACCCACTCTCTCTCTCTCTCTCTCTTCTCTCCGTCTCTCTGTCATGATTCATGAATTCTGGTTGGCAACATTTTGGCTTATTACATACACCAACTGAGTGATGAGGGTTGGGAACAGGTGTAAGGTCATGATTCAAGCGGCAGACTCAGATAATGACGATGATGGAGCTAGGAAAGCTCAGGCAAAAACCCGAAAAACTGTTCATGGAGTAATTTATGCTATTTGGAAAAAAGAAGGAATGCTGGGCTTTTTCAAAGGACTACACGCCCAGATTTTGAAAACCGTGCTGAGTTCAGCATTGCTTTTGATGATCAAGGAGAAAATCAGCACTGCTACTTGGGTTCTTCTACTTGCAGTCAGAAGGTATCTGTTCCTCTCAAGGGGTAGAATAAAGAATGCTTAGAGAACCTTTCGGAAGCATGGAAGAGGATGCTCCATCCATCAAAAATAAGCTTGGACTTGCACTCATGGTGAAGAATTTGTCTTCTGTAAATTTATCGATGGAGCCTGTAATAATGTAATTCAAAATTTGTGATCCTGCCGAGGTATCGATCATTCAGCTGCTTTTGTTACCGACCCAAATGAGTAATTATGTTTTATGATTTAAATGGTTCCGTCTATCCATCTGGGGTTTCCATTGTCCAGATGGATATGAACCTCAAATTGTTTTATTGATAGATGGAACGATAGGATGCATGATTGTGGTTGGACTCTGAATTCTTGGAATGCTTAAAGTGAATCTTGAATAAGATGATATGGTCTTTGGCAGGGCAAAGCCTTACCAGTTTGTTATTCACGGGTCTCATCTCCAAAACGAACAATTAAGTTCACAGTTTTACTACTTCATCTTTCGGGGGCGTGTATGTGAAATTTATTTTCTGATCAATGTTCTTACAAGGAAAAAAAAAAATTAAAAATTCTATTGTATGGTAAAGTTAGGGATGTGCATTGGGATTGTGGGAGTGGAAAGGGTTGATAACATAAATGAGAACATAAATGGTGTGCCATTATCTTTCATTTACCAAATGAGATGGGAATACTATTTCTATTCTTATTCTGGCAATCCAAACGGTCCTACGTTCTTGAAATCTAAATTTGAGGTGGTTGGTTTATGAGAAAAATCAAAGCTTTTTCTTTTGAAAGTGCTCGGTGAATATAATGTACTAAACGATTCGTTTGAGATGCGCTTTGCAAATTTAAACCATAAGCATTGAACAAGAATTAAAAATAAAAAAAAAATAGGGGGTATGCCATTTTTTTTTGCCATTTTGTTATGTATAAAAACTTTTCATTCATATTGTCTAAATATTCCAAAATACTATGTTGGTTCAGATATCTTGGTAGTTTGTAATATAAATGAAAATCAAATACATAATGAAATTGTATGTTGATTCCATTCGTACGGTTGAAATTTGAAGAATGAACCTCAAACAAGTTGTTTTGAAGTGCTATAGTATGAAAATTACCTAGTGTGCCACTCATGGCAATACACTCGTTGTAGGGTGAGTGATAGAATCACTCGTGTGGTCTCCATAGTTGTCAAGGCGCTAAGGCGAGACAAGGAGTTGGCCAGGAGCTTGGATGCCTAGGCGACAAGGCGGACGCCTAGGCGTCCACAAAGCGCGTATAATAGACATAATTCCATGTATATATATATATATATATATATATATATATATGTATATAAATATATAAAAATATTTAAGATCAACATCTCAAGTAGAACTAAAGTGTTCTTGGTTTTTTTTCGTAGGAAGAAAGGTACTAAAGCTATCAAAGTTTGATATATTACATCAAATCCCACAGAAATAGTACAAATCAAACATAATCGTCAGCAAAATCAACACCCAGCGGCTGATGGCTCGTGGAATCAATTTGCCCTTTGCCAAAGTCATCATTAATGTCTCTTCAATTTTTTCTTTTGCCGAATTCAATATAGGAATCCTTAGGTCATGATAACTAGGGGGTTTGAGTCCAGGCCTATACTGACCAATTGCTTCGACTGTTCATTCAAAAATCCTTGCCTTTACTACACTAAATTGGATGCCACATTCATAAAAAGAAAAAATACCAATATAAGCATGAACTCGCTCTTTATCCTCAATTGATCTAAAGTGATTCTCCAATGTCGTCTGTGTAGGACCTTTATTTTGCCTATCATTAACCACTTCTTCTGGTGTCTGCCTCATATGAGCATCCGTGGAACCCTTAACTTGTGGCATCACTTTAATAGCTTTCTTCCTTTTAGCTGTTGTTCCCGAGATTGGAACACAAGTTGATTCCTTACTTAAAGGCCTGCTAATGCTCGGTGCTTGCGGGGTTAGGGTAGCAACTTCTTCACCCTCAATAGCTGGTGATTCTGCTTCCTCATCATCATGCTCAGCATAATTATCCAACTCAATTGGCAGCCTCTTCCTATTGCATAACAAAGCATCACTCATCTCTCTAACAATTTTTGTAGTTGTCTTGCTACATTTGATTACATCTCTGTACCCACCAGTCAAATGTTGTTTAAATCGTTTGATTCCACCCTTGATTTTTCTTTCCCACATAGGCTGCATTCAACTGTATTCTTATCGGATAGATCACTCCAAAATCCATACTTCCACCTGGGATCATTTGACTTTGCCTTTCTTTTTGGATTTTTGCTTGGATCATACACATCAGCTTGGATCATAGGTGTATCTTCTCGTTGCAGTGGAACCTCCGTTCTATAGTGAAATAAGATGGAGTTGCACAGTCACTATAGGAATTGGAGATGTATAAGGGATGCATCACTGATAGTAGATGAAATTATTGACTCCGAAGTAAAAACCCTCGTGTTGTCATGGAAATGCAAGCATTTTCATAAGGAGACAAGTTGGGTGTTTTTTTTTTTTTTTGAAAAAGTCAATGACTTTGTGTCTTGGTAACCGCAAAACAAATCCGAAAGAGAAAATAGACAATCTCTATAGTAGTTCAAGAAGGTGAGTGGGATAAAAGACAAAACTGTAAGTAGGCGGGATCATGAAAAATATGATAATAATAACTATAATAATCATCATCATAATAAGACACCCATAAGACGGGTTAACAGAGGCCAACATGAACAATCGGGCAGTTCAAGGGCCACAATCAACATAAAAACATAAACTACACTCAACCTACACCAAAACAAGCATACCGGCAAATGATTTTTAAAACACCACCCAAAAGGAATGAAATCATGCTAAAAAATCATGTGGAGGGAGTTACCAATCGTTGTTGTCCATCGCAGCCCACAAATTCCTTCACCGAGATCACTGCCTACAAACTCTGTCACCGAGAATGGTTGCTCGATGAAAGATGGAACTCCGATCACCAGCCGAAGGAACGCCGATCGCTAGTCAAGCGTTGCAGATGAAGAATGGCAATGGGTTCGTGGATTTGGGGAAGAAGAAGAGGAAATCGAGAATTGGGGAAGGAGGGGGCAAATTATGGCTTTTTCTTTTCATATAATTCTCTTTGGGAGCAAAACGACGTCGTTTTGCTTGTGCTGCCAACTATGAATTCAGAGCAAGGCGAGCACCTTGCTTCAAATTTTTCTATGACTGGACTCCTAGGTGATGCCTTGACAACTACGGTGGTCGCCACTATAAATAGTTTTAAGACCTGCCATTAATTATGTATTTGGTTAATAATTATTGAACAATAAGGTTCCCCTCTCCCCCCAAGTTTTACAAAACTTAATTTCCTATAAAATGCGTCTTTGATTGCCCATGGTAAAATTGGACAAAACTAAAAAAAACATGATCAAACTAAATATGGTTAAAACTTGAGTGAACGCATTTGAATAAATTCAAAAGAACAAAACGTGATTTTATGTTGATCAAGATTATAATTTTATAAAAGGTAAAATTAAGTTTGTGGCAACAACTAGGGCTTTTGAGTCTATCAAATTCAAATGAAACAAAGTTGTTTCTAAGAACTTATTTGTGAGCCACCGCCAAACGGGCGCTAAACGGATAAAATTGAAGAGCTGCAACGAGGTAAATGACACTTTAAACCCTGAAGTTTCACCGCTTTTTGACATTGAACCTTAATCTTTTTTTAAAAAATTAAATCGAACCTCGAATTTTCACTTCCGTGTTAAATTGAACCCCGCCGTCAGCTCCGTCCAAATGGATGGATGGAAAAGGGTCATGTGCCCCTCACATGACCCTTTTTAGAGGGTAAAATAGTAAAATCACTAATCAAATTCATTTAAATTACAACTTACCCTTTTCTCATCTCAAATGGCCACATGTTTCTATTTGATTGGCCATTTTTTTCTTTTAATTTTTCTTTTCCTCCTTTCTCTTTTCCTTCCTCTCCTCTGCAATTGTTGCCCCTACAACAACCTCTAACTGCAATAGTCTCCTCCTCACTTGATTCCTCCTCCACAACCTCCAGAAATCCTTCGGCAAGCTCACCTATGGTGCGAGGTGCTTGCCAGAGTATGGCGCCTTCGTGGACACCGCAATGTACGGCATGAACCTGATCAAGCGGAGCTGCTTCTCTTGCTGGAACATGTTCTTGGTGCTGCGAGTGGCATCGGGGTAGGATCTAAGCAGCGATTGTATTGCCGGTTTAGAGAAGATGATGTTGGATCGACCGGCCTAAAAACATGAAAAAGGAGCATCATCATCAGTAAGCAAGGCTTGAAAGAAGGAGAAGAAAATAATTATGAAGGAGAGGAGTTGTGCCATAGAAGGGATGGCTCGATATCTAGAGAAGAAAGGGGATCCAGTTCGATATTGCTCTCCACACTTGTAATGATTGCGGCGCGTACACCTTATCCGGAGCTAGCTCCGCCATCTATTGAAGCACCTACTGTCCGTTTCATTCTCCTCACTTGAGGCGACAGCGGCAGCGAATAGGATACAAATGGGGAGCACAAGGTCGTGTAAGCCACTACTCCCTCCACCGCCGAATACGTCTTGATTGGAAGTAAGGAACAGATGATGATGCTCCCTCTTCATGTTTTTGGGCTAGATGATCCAACATCTCCTCGATCATCTTCTCCAACCCAGCCTTGCAATCCCCTCTTAGATCGTACCTCGACACCACCCACAACACCGAGAACAAGCTTTGGCACGAGAAGCCGCTCCGCCCAATCAAGTTCACACCGTACACGGTGGTGTCTGCGAGGGTGCCATACTTCGGCGATCATCTCATGCCGCCAGTGAGCTTGGCGGAGGATTTTTTGATGTAGTGGAGGAGGAATCGGGTGAGGAGCTTATTGCAGGGGCAACAATTGCAAAGGAGAAGAGGGAAGAGAGAAGGAAGGAAAAGGAAAATCGAAAGAAAAAAGGACAAATCAGATAGTCACATGTGGCCTAATAAGTTGATTAATGATTTTCCCATTTTACCCTCTAAAAAGGGTCATGTGAGGGGCATATGACCCTTTTCCATCCACCCATTTGGACGGAGCTGACGGCGGGGTTCAATTTAACACGGAAGTAAAAATTCGAGGTTTGATTTAATAAAAAAAAATTAAAGTTTAATATCAAAAAGTGATGAAGCTTCCCCTGTGCTTGCCATCGAACTCCGCGCGCGTCTACCTCAGCGGCTGCTACTTGCGCTACGAAAACTACAATTTCTCTCAACAGGCCGTGGATGGTTCTGAAACTTCATGCTTTAAGTGTCTTTTACCCGGCTGCAACTTGACTCGTTTTGGGTTATGCTTATGGCAACAAAAGCGTGGGCCGAAAATCCTGCGAATTGCGGCCCAATGGGCCTTCACCTGAAAACATTGAGTCGAGGAAAAAGAAGAAGAGAGGAAACGTTATTTTCCTGTGACAGAGAGCGACGACGAAGAAGCTGCTGAGAGAGAGAGAGAGAGAGAGAGAGAGAGAGAGAAGGTCGAAGCAGCTGGAACGGAGGCGGCATCCTTCGTAAGCTTTTGGTTCTTGCAACGATGATGTCTGGAGGGAACTACACTAGTCTTGACAACCAGAAAGTCTCCGGATCTGTGGCTGTAATCAATTATTGTTATTATTATATCTCCTTAATTCTCAATCTTGCTATCCCCTTGATCTCCTGATCTTGATCCCTAATTCTCATTAATTCAACTTTTTCAGGCCGCCACAGATCCTAATCATGTTGCCGTCAAGTTCACCGGTATCATTCCTCCCCTGATTCGATCTGGAACCATTTTCCGGTTCATGGTTTGCAAATTATTGTTTCAGAATTCATGAAATATGTTGTTGATTTCCAGATTCGGGTCTTCAGACGTTTCCGCCATCCGGAGCGCAGGGAAAGATCGCAGCCGGATCGCGCCCACCCCGCGACGCCGATGGTAAATGAGATTATTATTCTCTTGGAATTTCCTCCCTTTCGAATTTTTTTATTATTTTAAATGTGGCATTTCTTTGATGGGAGATCTCGAGATTTTTATTCTGTGCGGGACATTGATGGAGTGATTGGGTCGAGTCGGACATGCATATACTAAAACTCAATTGAATTGAGAATTTTATGAGTATACACTGATCTCTGGGAAGGTTTTTTCTTTTGAGGCTCCGGTGTTGGTCCTAATTTGGTTACTGTCCTTGTCCTTTTGATGTTTAAATGGATCGCGCGATGGGTATTTGGATAGATCAGTTTCCATGTCTAACTGGATCACGTCATGAATGCATTGTTCAATGTAGACCCAACTGATAAATTTATATCAGCATAACATTTGATGTAATATTAGATTTACGGTATTAGAGCCATAAGCGAAAAGTACAGCTATCTTATTGTGTTTTGCCTGAAGTGGGCGAATCTCACACAGGGATGGAAATGGTTGCTTGTTGCTTGATATTATGATCTGGGTTGTGCTCTTATTTCCATCTTGCAATGCTTAGATTTTAAAAACTGAGCAGAACCTGCACAAGTATTTCCTGCATGAAAATCAGTGTTCTAAAATGCACTAGGCGGACTTAGGCGCTCGACCTACCGCCTAGCTAGGCGGCCAAGGCGGATTTTTGTTTAAAATACTAGTACTTACGTACAACTATTTGAATAAATTCATAAAATATTATCAAAGTAGCATATCAAAATATAACAAATTGCATAATGTTTCACATTTTACATAACACCATGTTTTCACCAAATTGCATAATGTTTCACATTTTAAGTGGCATGTAACATGCACGTTTTTACTTTTAAAAAAAATGTTTTTTCTTGGAGCCCGATTTTCTCCAAGGCAAGTCATTCCCCCCCCCCCCCCCCCGGGCCCCATGCCTAGGCGGCCGCCCAAGCCGCTTTTTAGAACACTAATGAAAACTAGTTCAATTGGGATATTCTTTTATATTTGAAAGGCGGTTGAGTGCAAAGTTGAACAGGAAACTTATAAAAAATGATTTTGGGGAGGGTGTGTACCTTAAGGTGGGAAGTTCATGAGCTCAGAGCTTTGAAATGGACACAGAGGTCAAAATGTCCCAACAAGGTGTAGTCGACCTGGATGGTTTGAGAATGTGCTGGGAGGGGAAGACATTTAGTTACAGTGTTTAGCAGGACGTGCTCTTACTGTTGGACCTTCCATACCAAAATCAAATTGTGAATTAAATTTGAATTAGATCGTAAAAATGATTCACCTTATGGTACAAATTGTTTTAGAGGTGAATTGAATCGTGAATGTATGATTCTAACGACCTTGGGAACAAGTTCTTGGCATCTGATTCCTGCACAAACTGGATAAGCTCAGGGCAGCAATCTTGATCCTCTCTTTTCTTTTGTTATTTCAATGTTGTTATATGCCTCTTGCATCCTTTGCTATCGTGGGGGTTTCATCTATTGAAGTTGTCGAGGCATGAAGCAATCACATCCGTGTATTTTTCTCAGACGATTATGCACATTCAAGTCCTATGACTTTTCAATCAACTGCACTTTTTATATGGCTACTTTTTCTTGGTGCAGATACGTTTTCCAAGCCTTCATCTGGTTCTGATGAATCGCAGCAAAGTGGTTGGTTCAGGACCTTCTCTATTGCTGCGTACAAACCATACTTCGATGTTGACACTTCAGATGTTTTAGAGAGGATTAAGGACTCACTTCTTCCATTCAGAGACAATTTTTCTGAGAAGACAGCTAATAACCCAGATCTGTAAGATGCTTTTCTGCCTTTTTTTTAAAATAAAATTCTGTGGACCATTTAATTAAAATAAACATGTAAACCTACAATATTTATTTCAACTGAAACTTTGCCCCTGAAATTGGAAATATTAAGCTGGAAAAGTTCATTTGACAATTCATCCGAACACATTCATTTAAGGGTCATAATCATGGAAAGTTGTTAATACATGCAAAATATATTAATGGAAATATGAAATTAAGATGATTCACACAATTCAGATAATAGTAGCAGCTTCAAGTATGTGCACTTACTAATATCTGGGGTCAATATGCAAGTTGATGGGTGTAAATGTTATATTATGGCGTTCATTAGTTGACTAATATAAACTTCTTAGTTGCTGGCGAGCTTAGCTCAGCTGGCATCCATGGACTTTCCTCTTTGAGAAGGTCCTAAGTTTGATTCTCTCTTTGGGAGTTTCAGGCAACGCCCACAGTCCTAAGTTGACTTGTGTTCCCCATAGGACGGCTCGACATGTTATGCACATGGATCCTATTTACTCAGAAGTTGTTACAATGGGTGAGTCCAATTCTTCTGAGAGATTTGTGGGTCCAGTTGGCCGGTTTGACAGCCTCGTTCGCAATATATATATAAGCTTCTTAGTTAACTAATATAAACTTCTTGACTGTGTGTGATATAACACAAAAGTGGTGTGCCAGATTTGCACAATACATACTAAGAAGTAAACCAATCTTAGGGTTTCTAATGTCCACTGAAATGTTTGTGGGCATGAGTCCAAGGTTGGCTAATAGTAACTATGAGAGTTAGAGTGGCTAGCATTTTTAACTACAGATGTTTAAAGTTAGTTTAGTGCCTCCCTTCTGGAGATCAAATTTAAGTAATGTAAGACAAGCTGACCTTTATGGCATCCCAGGCTAAAATTTCAAGCCTTATCAAATCTTTCAGTCAGTAGTCTGTTAAGTTATTTTAGCTTTCTCCCTCCAGCCTAACAACCAACAGTTTGGACCTTGGACTGCATGAAGCATTGATAGTGTTAGATTGTGACTTGTAAACCGAAGGATATCACTTTTAATAGTAACTTTAACAGAAGTATCGCTTTTATACATTTATATACCATATCTTAAGAAGCCTGACATGTAAATTATTTACTGAACTGCCTATTTGTAGTTATAATTATGACTTATCTAAAAAGAAAAGGAAAAAGTCTCCTCTAGTGAGTATCCTATAATTTTACTTCTCTTTTCCAACTTCTGCGATTTCTTCATTCCTTTCCTTTGTATGTTTAGGTACGGACCATTCTGGATATGTACTACCTTGATATTTGTAGCAGCTTCCATTGGTACATTTGTTACATATTTGGCACACAAGATAGAGAAGAAAGAGTGGAACTATGACATTAATCTGGTGACTTGGTCAGCGGGTTTGTTTTATGGATATGTCACCATTGTTCCTCTAGGCTTGTACGTGATACTCAAGTATTTCTCTGCACCGTCTGGCTTCGTCCAGTTGCTTTGCCTTTATGGCTACTCCCTCTTCATCTTCATTCCAGCTCTGGCAAGTTCTTTACATCTTTCCTCATAGCATAAAGAAATTTCTATTTTGACTGTTCACTAGCTAGATACGAGTTGAGTCCATGTATGAAATAAACTTTGACTTTTAAATTTTTATAAATATAAGCACCCTATGAAATTATGATTCAGTAAAACTGGTTTTGGCCTTTAGACCATCTGATATTATTGGTCAATTTTCAGACATGATCAGCTATGTAACTCAGGTACTGACATGTGACACGATATGATGACAGGCAAATTTTCATGAAACTAGAATTCTGGGACAATGGGACACGTTGAATAATATGTTATTTTAATTCATAAATATATGATAAAATATCATATTTCATTAGTTTGTAACATTTACTACCAAAAATAATCGGTCCATGGAAAGGCGTCAGGAAAGTGTCGCCGTCCAGATGCAAACACTTCGGCTTGAATAGAGTGTCCGTGCTATGTAGGTCATCAGTTGTCTTAAAATCGTTCCATCATGCCGATATTTGTGTGACTGAATGCTAGTTAGTGATGGGTATAATGATTGGCTAAACTTTTTAAATTGGGGTACTAAATGTCTAGAAAAACATAACTGCAGCACCCAAAGCATTCATCGATGTTGTCTGTTGTTTTCCATAGATTATTTAATGAGCCCTAAAAGCTTCGAAATTGTGTGGTTGCAGTGTCTCTCTGTGGTGCCTTTGGAAGTGTTCAGATGGGTGGTTGCAGGCATTGCTGGGTTCATGTCAGCAACCTTTGTAGCACTAAATCTTCGTGCGCACATTAAGTCAGCAGGCGAAAGATGGTTCTTGATCGTGGTTGCCATCTTCCTATTGCAGGTCGCTCTGGCCGTTGCCCTCAAGATATATTTGTTTACTGTAACCGTATAATAAGCGAACAATTCTTTTGCTTTAGTGGAAATTTCATGAGCAAATTGTAGATCATTAAAGGAAGAGCATTGGATTAATACATGGATCAAACTCAATATTTTCATACTGTATTGCATATTCTCGTGCTCATTGTTTTGATATGTGTCGTCCGAAGTAATTCTTGGTGGCTAGTAGGGTTTGATCTAGTGGGGTTTGATCGTGTCCGGAGGTACCCACTCAATTACTGTAATGCCCATCCTTTATGAAAAAATGAAATGAATAATGCAGCGAAACACAGATAATGAAGCACGACATGGCATATTTTTTTATCGTTGCCTTTTAATTTTCTTTTCCTACTGCTGGGATTAGTATCCCTGGACTGAATGATGAACCTTGAACCTCATATTTTAGGGTAATTTTACTTGTTCGTTCTTCGTAGAACATTTACGTGAAAATGTTGATGTGATAAATTTTTAGTGTCCTTTGATGGGTTTTTTGGTTAAAAACAATAAAATAACAGCTTAAAATTTTTTGAATCTGTATTTTCAGTATGAAGGGTGTTTAATACTATATATTTTTTTGATGTGGCAATTTTTTCTTTTTTTTTTTGGAAAAACACAATTTCTTAGCTTTATTCTTTAAGTGGTATTTGCCATCTCTCCTAGATGGAATTGTTCTTTGTATGGTTATCTAAGATGGTAAAAGAGCGGTGGGGAAATGAGAGATGACATGTTTGAATTTTGTATGCCGGGGGAAAAATTAGGGTAGAACTACACTACACTTTTTAGGGAAGCAAATCTCAAATAAATTTCCTCACTCACGTAGTGAAGGCTCGCGAAGTAAACAACAAACAGCAAGCAGCAAACAACGGATTGAGTTGATCGTAGACCACCGTTGCGCGTTAGCGCGCATCCGTTTTCTTGCTCGTTAGCGAACGGTGGCTGAACTTCACGATTAGACGGCTAAGCTAAGCACCAACTTCCTATCCTTGACTTCTCCTAGTAGCGGTAAGATGGGCTTCTCAGGCGGGCTTGCCTTGTTGAAGGTGGGCCCCATTTATTAAATGTAAGTAGTGCGAATTACTCGGAATCACTTTTTATGGGATGAATAGATTTATCCAAAAAATTAATACATAAGTTTACTAAATAATATAAAAATCAGCAGACTCACTGTATGATTCCAGCATCAACAGAGCATTAAATTTTGTCAAACAAAATTGACTCTTAACCTTCAAATAAAATGGCTGTCCAAAAAACCATTTTTTAATGTCAGATTGTTAATAAAAATTGCTTGTTATCACTATAATACACGATTCACAGGGACAAGCCTCGGGTGAAAAGAGAAAATGGAAATCAAATGCAATGCGCAATGCTTGGACTAGAAAGAGGTGGATAAAAATCAGAGGAAGAAGATCAAAGGTCACGGAAGTTACTGCGAGTTTACCAACCGGAAAAAAAACAGTAAAAAAGATTAATGTCAAAATCAGAATAGGATCAAATGAGTAACAATGAAAACATCAAAAGAAAGTGGTTTAAGGAACTGATTTTAATAAAATGAACCAACCACTGACATGGTTGTGCCTTTGACATTGTTTCAGTAGAGACTATTTTTTACGCCAAAAGTCAGACAATGGACTTGTTATGTCTCATCGGGAACTTGAAGGGTTTTTTCTTTTTTTTTTTACAAATAAATTTTAATGATGATATTTAGACATGGGTTCCTTTCCATTGTCATGTTTAGAGTAGTGGTCAACCTAACCTAGCAACCATGTTCCGTTTAATCCTTTTTTTTTTTTTTTTTGAAAATAATTGAAGTGATGGACAGAGCCTAGCTTATGCTGCTGCTCTGTTGTTGGTGAATTGAATCTTTGAATACTATGTTTGGAGTGTCAGATGTAATGAATCGGAGCATGGACTTGGGATGGGAAACAAGTTTGAAAGGGGTTTAGTAGTTGTTTCTTTACTATTGCAAGAATAATTTAGACACCATTAATTACAAGCAAAACGCATCATTTTTTTGGTTTACATGTTTCTGACACGCTTGGTTTGCGGAATGAAACAGAATCACAAAGGAACAGGTATTCTGTAAGAATAGAATATGTAAGAATACCTATTCCCATAGAAGATGCGAGGACTGATGACCGGAATTCTTGGATGGGGCAAGACCTCTAAAGTGGATTAAATGGAGTAATAGCTATTCCGTAGGAATAAAGATAGAATGAAACATCTATTACCATGAATCAAATATGGCATAGCCATTTGTTTGGTTTGTGAAATGAAATAGAGTGGGAATGGAGAAGATATTCCATAGAAATATAACACAAAATATGAGAAGAGTGTGTTAAGAATAAATGTTTTTACAAATCATGCAAGGAATAGGTGAATAATATCTATTTTGCCTTTATTGGCAATAACTATTCTTTGTCTAATCCCCTTATGGTTCATGGCAGCAGCCATTTAACTCATTGTTCGTGGGAATATTATTTCTTATATGTTATATTTTTATGAAATAACTATTTCAATCCCATCCTATTCCATTCAAGTGAACTGAGTGACAAGTGTCTTAGCAACAAAATATAAGCAAGTAAATTAGAGTTCTTATAACTGGAATCCAGAATAAATGCAAATTTCTAATAAAAAATAATGGATCACTAGAATTGAAGGCATTATTGTTTGCACCCTATCCTAAGTAAGTAAATAAATAATTTCCAAAAAAAAAGAAGGAAATGTAAGTAAATAAGTAAATAAATAAATGAAGAAGAAGCAAAGAAGCAACCCTAACTTTGAATGATGGAGGGAGCATAACTGGGCCATGAGCACATGGTCAGGAGAATCCATAAGCACTCAAGACAGTGAGAATCCATGGAACACTTGCACACAAGATTTCATGCACATCTAATGAGAATCCACAAAACACTTGACAAGATTTTATGTGCAGTTAATGTATATGTTTGTTTGTGAAGGAGAAAGAAGGAGAGAGACTTTTGCTGCAAGCTAAGAAAAGGGTAAATAGGGAAAACTATATGAGGAGCTGTCACAAGCTATCCACCACAAAAGCAGCAACATGACCTTTTATATTATATTTTTTAAAAAAAAAAAAACCCAAATCCCCAAAAGTAATACTGATGATTACCTGTTTGTCAAACATGTGCTGTTTCTTCACTAGGCAAGAACCCTAGTTTTGTGAAAACACAAACCTAATTTAAAAAAAAATAGTACAGAAACTATAAAGAAAGAGAACAAGTACTGCTGAGCATAGGGAAACTGCATGAACATGGACACTGAGGGAAATGGAAACAGCAGAGACAACCCACTACAGAGTCAAACCTAAGATCCTGAAATTGAGGTGTGTGGGGGCAGACAGCACTTTGTTAGTTTATTGCATTTGGGTACCATTGGTTGGTGGGTGCTAAAGACCTAACACATTCATCGTCTGAGATAATTATTAGTTCTGAATTGCCCTTCTGTTCTTGTTCAATTACAAAGGTGTCGGTGTAGTAAAAGTTGAAGTATCACGTTACCTTTAGTTTGCGTAATGCAACTGAAAACCAATTTCATGAAAATATAACGGATAAGATGTAATATCTTCATGGAACATAAGCGAAATGGCTACTCCCTTGAACCATAAGGGGAATAGATAATGAATAGCATTTACCCTCTTGACAATCGGTAATAATTATTCATTGTCTATTTCCCTTACAGTCTATGGAAATAGTCTTTTTCCTTATGCTCCATAGAAATATCATACCTTACATGTTATATTTTCATAAAATAGGTATTTCATTCCATTTCACTAATCAAACATGACATTAGTATCGACTTGGGAATGAGAAATGTGCGATGAACAATACTAAACACACAAAATATATACTGAAATTAGAGGCGACGAAGATATGCAAAAGCACAATAATTGAAATTCGCAAAATACTTGCATTGTACTTATGTGTAGAGTTGTTGAATGTGAGACAAGTCTTAGAACACATTAGTCATCACATAGAAAACCCAACCACATTCATGGGTTCCACCACCCTCATAGCTTGCTTGCTTGGGACTTTGACCAAATCAAATTCACACTTCCACACACACACATACAAAAACACCTAACCCAACCCGTAAGGCCATTTGATTTCTTACTCTTTCCTCCTATAAATTCAAGCACTTTACACCTTCATAAGAATTCAAGTTTTCCCTCTCCTCTCTAACCCTCTCCCTCTCTCTTCTTTGTCCGTTGTTCTCACAGTAGCTAAGAGAAGAGCTCGTGCATTAATTTTGGTGACTCAAGGAGCCATGTTCATGTCACGGATTCAAGCTGGGTGTCTCTTATTTGTTTTACTAAGTGTCTCAGCTCTGCACCACGGGCAGCTCGTCGTGGGCACGAGATATCTAGAAGACAAGATGGAGGAAGAAATGAAGAAGCCTAAGGAATGGGGCAAAAGTGGTGGCTTTACAATTGGCCATGAAGTCTTTGTAATCAACAGAGTCGCGCCTTCAAGTCCTAACCCATTACACAACAGGTAGGAACAGAGAGAAGATAGAAGTGAATTTAAGCCTGTCAGATTGTTGTATATAAGCTTTCTACTGTCAAATTTTATTTACTGCAAAAGCTTCAGGATTATTAGATTCCAATCTTACAATAGACATCTACCCCGACCCCCACTTCAAGTTTATGGTTTGGGATTCATTTGGATCATTTTAGTCAGGTCTCCAAATGAACCCATATGCTGTATTTTGTTTCTGTGAAGTCAGTCCTGCATAATTTGCAATCGTACCTTACTGTTTTCTGATGATTATTGTAGTTGATTAGTTCGGTTCCAGTTCAAGTTGCAGTTTGACATTAAAATCCATGGAACAGGAGGATCATAACAATGAATGGCTTCAAAAATAGCTGAAGCCAGTGTGACTTGTGCAATTCATTAGAATGAAAATGAGATGAACCGTCAGTTCTGCAACGGGCATCCCACATTTCCTAATCAAAGATTATGACTACTGCTTAAAACCCAACCCGTGAATCTTATTTTTCCACATTGCAGACTGATTTGTCAAAAGGCTACAACATTAATAAACTCAGCTAGAGAGAATCCTAAGTCCAATCCAACCTCACCCTATGGATTCCTCAATCCTTTGTTGCATATGAAAGGGCCCTCTGGAGAGGCAGCAGTAGCCTTTGGGAAGAATGTATATGATTTATTTATCTGGGGGATTAGATAATGCGTAAGGATACCTCCCCAACAGGTGCCTGATACACCTCTGGATTACTCCCCACCTCCCCAATAGGTGCCTGATATACCTCTGGATTACTCCCCACGTTGTCAGTTGACATTGGAGTGGAACCTCAATATTATATCAGAATCCAGATTGTGTTTAGCCCAATGTTGGCAAGGATGCATCTCCGAGTTGGGTTCGCGCATGGATGAGCGAGGAGGGCTGTCGATTATGACTAGTGTTTGTGGGCTACCCCTCCATTACCAGTCTGTTTTGCTGTGCAGCTTTGACACTAGATAAGAACTTGGAAAACTTCAAATTTAATCCATTTTCATAAATACCTATTTCATGGTAAAAGCTCTCATTCTTGATCTATCCTATAGAATAGCCATTACATCCTTTGCTATTCTGGCTCAGTCAAGAATACTCACATGGCTCATGAAAATAGCTAAGTTTCCAATTTTATCACTCTACCAGAAAGAGGACAACAAAACACCTGCAACTCTAGATCTGTTCTTATATTATATATCATCAAACGTTCATCAGGCAGCTGACAAGTTGAGTATTGAACCATATATTCCAATTACTCCACATTATATACGGAGAGCAAACAATCAGTGGTATGTGTTACACTGCACAAATAGTAACACAAGGCCATGTGTCTCAACCGCATGATGTTAAGAAGCCGCCCAAATCACCAGCTAGTAAGTCTAGCCTACGCTTGTTTTGGAAATTACATTCCTGTCATTTTGGCCCACTTTTAATCCCACACCACGTATCTGAGAGAATGTCATTTTTTTGATGTAGTGAAATCCCTAGGTTTCACTAATTCTCAACAAACCCAAGTAAATAACTTCATGCAAATCCATAATAAATCCTTTATAATACCAATTCTCCAATTTTCTTGAAAAACAAAACACAAAATCAGCAACCAATGCAAGTTCAAGTTGCCAACGCAATTGCATTAGGAGTTTTCCCTTTTTCCCTCAGGCGAGGGGATGTTTTAATCTATATAACTACCAGGAAGAAAATACAATAGCAACCTCTAGAAAATCGCATCGTGCTATGGTTTTCTTTCTTCAAATATATATAAAATTAGGCTTTGGATTTCTTCCCTTTCGTTTCTGGTGCTGGCTTATTCAGGAAAGGTAGGAAAGTCTTTCCACACATAAATGGCTGTAGAGCTTCTGGTACTGCAACCCCATCTTCTTTTTGAAAGTTCTCAAGAATGCAGCAAATGGTCCTTTCTGTTGCCGTAAGGGTAGAGTTCAACAAGTGCGTGTATTGCTTTGCCTGCTCATTACCCTGGAATTATACGCAGCAAACTTAGAAACTGCCCAAAAGAAAAAGAACTAAACAAGGCACTGTTGATGCTTTTTTAACTCGTCCTATCCTATTTTCTCATCTCTTCCCAGCAAAAACTTTAAAAAATAATTCAGCGGGTCTGACAAATTCACACTTCATACTGCTTCACAATATTAGTACTACTACCGAGTGGATTCATGAAGCAATAAAAGCTACTATCAAATGCCTAATTTACAGTTCATACTGTTGAGACTTTTTCTGTCTAAGCAAACAACATGCAGACCTGGCACACTAACAAAGTCCGAAGTGCTAACCTTTTTCTGTCCATATCGAATTTCCAATCTTCTGGATTGGTAGTCCGTGCAGTTTGAACAGGACACTAGTTCCCTGTAAGTATTGGATGCAGGGAACCATCCTTCCAAGTCGTACTTCTTTGCAGCCGCGTCATTCAAAGCACCAGAAACAATCACAACTACTTGATACGGAATATTTAGCTGCAACATAAATACTAATTAGTACCAAAACAAAATGAACAATAAGCATATAAACTAGGGGGGCATGATCTCTTATGTCACTAAACTGGACCCATATCCCTTCCTCTCCCTCTAGCATAAAATGGCACATGGAATACTTCCATGTTTTTTGTTATTCGATACATATACTGCAGAAGCAAAGAAGCGAATTGGCAAAATCTTTCCACACCTTTTGAAATAACACTGCTCTTTTATCCCTTCCCCAAAATTTCCATTCCAGTTAGAATTAGTCAGCATGATGTCATGAAATTCACACAAACATGCACAGAGGGAGGAGAGAAACAAAATACAAGGTTAATCATGTTTTGAGCATAAAATACTGATACCATCTTATAGAAATCCTCCGAGTTTTTTATCATTTCTTCATGCATGTCCCAAGACTCATTCCCATTGGGGCTAGTAAGGCAGAACTGCTCCACTTTCTCAAACTGATGAACTCGGAATATGCCCAGAGTATCTCGCCCATGCGCACCAGCTTCTTTACGGAAGCAAGAGGAGTATCCAGCATATCTGGAAGAACATGCAATATTAATGAGCACAAATCAACCATCAATCCTTAAAACCGTACATACAACAATAACTCAGCACAATGGGAACCTTAGTGGCAGCTGGGTAGGATGGATCCAATCATCTATATGATACGCACAGAGTGGCTGTTCAGCTGTGGCGATCAGATATTTGTCATCTCCTTCTCCAGTCACCTAAAGAACACCACAATATAAGTCAAGGTCCTAAAAAGAAATAAAAACTCTAGAATCCATCTTGTTCCATAAAAGTTACTTGAATATTTTAACAGACAGCTGGTGTTCCAAGAACCTGGCTGGACTGACCAGCCCAACCGAAATAAGTGGTAACTGTCCCGTTTCAAGGTCCAGCTATGGCCCTTCAGGGAAGGTGGTCAAAACTAGGTGTTCAGTCATGCTTAAAAAATGGAGAAATTGATAGTGCTGAGTTTCATATCCATCACATTAGGGTAGGAAAGAACTGTTGTCTACCGCACAACTATTTATCCAATTGCTTTTAGAACTATTCACGCAGAATATATATACCACTTTCTACCATCAAGTTGTATTTTTGCTTTAACATTAATAATTCAAAATTTTTTCATAAATGTAAGGAAAAATTACATTTTTGGCTCCCCCAAGTTTAGACTTAATGCCAATCTAGTCCCTAATGTTTGAAAGTGTCCAATGTGATCCCTAAAGTTTCTAAAAAAATGCCCAATTTGATCCCTAAAAGTGGTAATACTCACCCAAAAGTCCATAAAAAAATTTATTTGTTGGTTTTTATTTGTCTTACTAAAATTCACGAAAAGTCTTGATTTGATTATTTTGCTTCTTTTTGGGGCTGAAATTTGCTAGAAATAAAGTAGTGAAATGTGCTTTCTAAGATTAATTGGCCAGAAGTCCATTAAATTCCAAATTTACCCCCATCTGAAACCCCAAATCTGGCTTTTTCATCCAAATCTGACGGTTCTGTTGGTCTAAGAACCAAATTGGCTACTTTCAAATATGAGACTAGAGTGGCAATGACCTCAAACTTGGGCGGACAAAAAAGGTCATCTCCCCTAGATATAATAAAAATCTTGTAAACAACATTGTGATGGCACTAACTGAAGTGGACAGGACTAAAGAAGAAACAGAACATTAAAATAAAATCTTTGGTTTCCTGCAGGGTGGGCGGGGTGCAAAGAGAAAGCAAAATAAACAAGTATTTGCATTGAATAATAATTTTCTTAAACAAATTTCAGGCATTTAATGTCATCTATATTACTCAAGCAATATTGATTCCTGCACTGCACCATATGTCAGACAAGGCATCCACAAGTGTTTCATTCAAGTGGACAGATTTGAAGGGATATCCCGAGTAGCTAAAGTAGTACTGTAAAGTCTGTAAGCTGCATGCACTAAATTTATTTCTTAAGACACACATGTTACCTTGTAAAGTTCCTCATCGAACTGCGCTAACTGAGCACACTTTGCCATGATATCTTTTCTCATGAAGAATGGGGTCTGCAACATTGTGTATCCCCTTTTCTCCAAAAAGTCAAGACCAAAATTAATCAAAGCTTGATTAAGACGTACACCATCCCCTTTCAGGTAGAATCCTCTCCCTCCCGCGACGTTGGCACCTGATATTTCAAGCATGCATTGGAGATGAAAGATTCTCACATTTGAATTCGATTTGAACATCCTCATAATTCCCCAACAATGGTTGCAAGGATGCAACATTATTAAGTACCCAACATATGTCATGGCTTAACCTTGTTTTTTTATTATTTTTTATTTTTTATCTTTTGCCTTTTATGTCGTATCTAGTTTTTCAATATACACACACACACACAAACACACATTTACACACTCATTCAGTTATTCGTACGAGCCTTCTTTGCAACTTAAAAACTTAAAACAACATTGTAATACCTTTCTTCAGATCCGCAATCCCAAGTAACTCAACAAGCTCCACATGATTTTTCAATTTCGATTCTGATCGCTTCTCCCCCCACGATCGAATTACAGCATTGTTAGCCTGGAAAGCTAACATTTCCAATAAGGAAAGATCTAACAACAGATCTCAGAAAGCAATGACTAGCATGGACGTGGTCGAAATTTACCTCATCATTACTGACAGTAACTGAATCATGTACGAGATTTCCAATAGTACCTAACACTAAGTATAATGCTGTTCTGGCCTCCTGAACTTCAGCTTCTTTCTTTGCTGTCTCTTGCTTGTTCTCATCAGTGTTCTTTATCATTTCAGTTGCATCCTCTTTCGCCTTTCTCCAAAACAACTCATGTAATTCAGTTTCTCATTATAGCAGAAAAATAACCATGAAATGCCCAAGCATAAAATAAAAGGAAGCAGTGAAAAAAGAAAGCAAAAATATTTAGCTCCAGCACAACTTAAGGCAAACAAAAATTGCAATTTTCTAAGAACGAAAGCATTAAACAACTATGATGCTTATCATGTTCCCAGCATTTTAACCATTCCATAAAAACATATTTTCATTATTTTAATCTAGATAAATTGAGGCACACAAAAAATAACACAAACCAATTCCAAAATAATATAAATTTGAAAAATTGACACAATTTTATAAAAAGATTTAAGTCACTTCCAGCAGCAAAACAAATAGTATAAAAAAATAATATATCCTGAAGCTTCTCCCTTAAAAAAATCCAAGCGTCCCAACTCTCAAAGAATTACACTCAAAGGGCTAACAAACATACAAAAATTAGAATTGGAGAAATAAAGCAAATAACAACCTTTCGAAAAGAGCATTAATAACCTTAAAACAATAACATCAAATAAAGTACAAACGTCATTATTGCTTAGCCAAAAAAAAAAAAGTACAAATTAGGCACCCACGATTTTGAGACGGGCAATTTCTTTGTTGATCTTATTGAAATCTTTGCGGAGATTGTCGAGCTCGAACTGAACTGAAAACACCAAAAACCAGTAAAAATTAGAGCTTGCATCCTCATTAAGAACCAAAGAAACAATAAATCCTTATCCGATCAGTGAAACTAAAACCCACTAATCTCTGCTCTCAAATATTTAAGCAGCAAGCTTTCCAGTAAATTCTCCCGTCATTCTTGGAAAAGCTGAACAAGAAAAGACTAGTACTAGATGTTGAAATTTCCAAATCTAGTGAACCAAAGAGAGGAGATATGAAGCAGTAAATACTAAAAGACCTTCTATTTCGACACATTTTCTCGGGAAACAAACAGTGGAGCGGTACTTACGCTGACGCCATACTTTGTCGAGACGGATGACCTCGTCGACGACATCAACGTTGGCAAATCGGCGTCGCTGTGATTCGCGGATGAGCTCTGGGTTGTGACCCTTGTCTTCCCTGAACAGATTGATGTCCAACATTTTTCTCTCTCTCCGTGAGGAATTTGCAGAACAAGGAAAACCCGAAAAGGGAGGCGAGAGCGTTGAAGGAGATGGGGTCAGACTGAGAGCTTCAGACAAACCCTAATTGTGGTAGCGGAAGTGGTAGTGAATTATTTATTGAATTTAATTTAAGTGGAAGGACAATGTGAGTCTAATTTCACCCCTACAATTTTGTTAAGAATAGTTCATAACAAAATATGTTGTGTTGAGGGGCTAATTCACGTCATTTTCTTTTCTCTTAATTTTAAAATCTAATAAAATTTAATATATTAGGAGAAATTAAAAGACTCCTGAAGCTTCAGCAAGAGCCCAATGTCCACAACTTCGATTATTGCATTTTATTCCTAAATGTTAAAATTGTGTTTAATGTGCTCCTTCTGTCATTAATTATTTTTGATTTGCTATAACTTTTTTGTTCATTTTTTTCCTCCTTTTGTTTTCTCTCCCTTTATCTTTTATCTTTTCCTCTCGTACTTCAATTAGGGCAAAAGAAAGTCAATAAAAAATCGTTAATAGAAAGTACAATAATCGAACATAATTTTAAAGTTCACGAAATAATATGCAAAAACTGAAACTCTAAGGAGGCAAAAATGAATTATCTCCGATCCAATTGCGCTCACATAAATCAACGTCATTAAAGTCTAACTGCATTGGATCAAAGTAGAATCTGGATCTTTAAGGAGACATTAAAATTTCTTTGAAATTTTTAAGAGGGGTTTGTATAGCTTTTCCTTGAGATAAAAGAGAATATGAGCTTGGACTTCGTAACTTACTTCCACCCCCAAAACCACATAATTTTATAAAAAATGGTCCATAATCATTTTCAATCTTTAGCAAAACTTTATTGTTTTGGGGGTGAACTTACATAAATTTCTTAACTCCAAACTCATAATATCTAAATTAAGCTAATATGAAATTATATAATAATATTAAGTTTTAAACAAATTAGTTTCAAATAACGTTTTGATCACCGGGGTTTAGCTCTGGACTGCCTCTTGAAATTATAAAATTAAAAGGAAAAAAAAAAAGAATTCTCCTTTTTGCAAATTCTACCAGTAAATCGAGACGATAAACTTCTATTGATTCTTGCAATTGGTATTTTGGTGACAATAGTGAAAGAACTCATAAAAGTTTGCAACATCATTATTTTAATATGAATGATATTTTTGAAATGGACGAAATGAAATAACAATTCCCATTTTCCTTTTCCGGGTGGGAGCAAAGCTCAATTATTTCTGCACCTCTCATCATTTCAATTATTATAACACCAGCTTTGTTGCGGATGTAAATAAGAAGTGCCAAAACTAATCTGTCCATCTAAAAGAACAGGAAAAGAAAAATAATTAACCCATTTTTTTTACATTTTTTTCTTCCTTCTCACAATACAATTTAAAATTAATGAAGTTAAAAATCAGTGTTGGCAAGGGATAGAGAAATAGAGATTAAACGGTATAAACATCAAAATGTTCCTCGAATTTTCACTTTGCTTTCAACTTCGTCCTTCAACTTCAATTGTGAGTAATTTGATCCTTGAACTTCTATTTTCTACTCAATCAAAAGCAAATGTCAAAAGACTTCACCGATTGTTAAAATGATATCTGACGTAGAAAATCACACATGCGACTTTAAGTCTATATATCCCCCCTTTTTCCTTTCCAACCTTGTTTTCCCTCTTTTGTTCCCACTCAAACCCCTTTCTTCCTACCCTAACTTCATTCCTGCTCCATTGTAGGAAAAAATAGAAGCTCGAGGACCAAATTGCTCACAATAGAAATTGAAAGACCAAATTGAAAATGATGTGAAAATTCGAGGGACATTTTGATGTTTTTGCCGAGATTAAACCACCACAAAATCTTATTACTGAGATTCAAGCATGGGAACCTTTTAAGGAGGGTTTATCGTGACCATTATAAAGTATATGGATATTTTAGGGTCATATACCATGGATATTAACCAGTTCACCAAATATGGAAAGTTTCACATAATTTGTCATGTGATTGTGTGATAGAAGAAGATGACAGCAATGAAGGTACGCACAACAGGGCAAAAATCAAAGTTCCTTTCAATATGCAATGTGTCAAAAGAACAATCTGTCTTGTGAAGATATACAGACCCTATAGGCCAAAAATAAATTTTTTCTTTCAATCTGCAGTGTCAAAAGAACAATCTGTCTTATTTCTCAGCAGTGCTATTTCTAGGTAAATGGGTGCTTCTTGTTTGACACACCCACCTCTAAATAAGCAACAAATAATCAAATACAAGCACAACCCATCAACATCTAAATACCCTGTTACGAATTCAGCAAATAACGAACCAAGATTAGCATTTTAAATATCGTATGGGCTCAAACACAGAACCTGTGTCACTGTAGTAACCTTGAAACCCTGAATTGCAGGTTCCATTGCCAAGGCCATATGGGAGTTCACATCATCACAGCTGATCCAATTGAACATGAATAAATGGCTAGAGGGGTTCCTACAACATGTCCTCAATTTTCGAAGCATTCTCCCTCTCATGGACCAAGACTTACGAACGGTAACCTTGGTGGACTGCAACTTACTAGATTCGCCCACAAGTTTGCGACCGTCAGGAAATAGTGCTCCCCATTCCATACAACCAATTTCATGCCTGGTACAGACAAATAACATAAACTCAAATGATAGAGATGGGAGCATGGTCTTTGCACACTTTTTCCCTTGCTACGGCATCCCTAGGACTTTCATGTGTATTGTCATGCTCCCTTTTATTAACCAATTTCATTATTAAACTAGAAAAAATTTGGCAGGAAGGACTCTTTGCGCTAACCAAAGGCCCTGGGTTCATACCAAAGTTGAGGATCTTACAGGAGATGATGGTTAGTAACACCCCAGTCCCACAACAAAAAAGTGGGAATCATGTGACGACCTCCCTTTTATTAACCAATTTCATTATTAAACTAGAATAAACTTGATAGCAACGACTCTTTGCGCTAACCAAAGGTCCTGGGATCAAACCCAACTCATACCAAAGTTGAGGGTCTCAAGAGCACCTAATTGACAAGCCCTTTTGAGATACGCATCGCCCAGTGGCAGGGCAATGATTCAGGACATAACATGGCCAGACCCTACCATCTATCCACATCCATTGAGCCTAAAAATGTAACTGAGAGATTTTCTTACCTGGTAGAGCTCCTTGAGTTAATAGTGAAAGTTTACAGGTAGGTTCTCGTTGGAAAAGAACGTGTTTTTGCAGAGAAGTGGCATCAAGATCCTTAATGTACTGGACAGATTCTAGTAATGCGTTTGTTGTTCCATCATATTCATCACCAATGGGGCCAGACAAACTCCGTAGAGCCTCTTGAAGACCTGAACCCGACCATACACTAGAGCATTCTTCCACAAGGGAAAATATTCCTTTAAAATCTGCAGGGCCTAACAGCATCCAAGGCTTGTAAAGTTTTGCCGAGGCTTCAATAATTAGAGCAACTCTGTAAATTTCTCCAAGCGCAAGAATAAACGTTCGGCCTGTAGTTGCCCAGGAAGTTCACAGTAAGAATCTTTGCATAAAGCCTAGAGATAACAACAGAAAAACAAAAAATATGTCGTTGTTGCGGCAGATGATGCCCTCTAAGGCTGTAACATTATTATTCTCAAAAGAGTGATGCTACACATCCCTACTAGATCCTTCAAACCTTACATGTCAACATATGAACGGAAGGGTAAGTAAGTAACTTCAGCGATATATTCAAATATTAATTCATCATCTTCCGTTCATGCACTGACGCATCAAATTTTTCAGGAGTTAATTGGGGTTTGGGAGGGATGAATAGAATTATTCTTCTCAAAATGTGCGACTTACTCAGCCTAAAAGACACTACTATTGCAAAATACCTTGGGGCTCAGATAATATTTGAATCTGGACATTCTTCTGCAATGCTTGCTTCCAAAGTAGGACACCATGTTTCAGCTCTTGAGCACAAGCAGATATCATCTTCGACCATGCGGAAACATAAGATGATTGTTCCTCTGATCCCAGTCTCAGAATCTTTAGCATCGCTGCAGCATGTTTCAAAAGTTCAATCGCAGTTTTCAACTCCTTTTCTGCCTATTCATGAAAATACAAGTTATTTTGAGTCTAAAGCCAACTTCTCCCAGTAAGAAAAACAATCTATCAACCAGTTTGCCATTTGCAATAAATTGTAAAATTTTCCCTCAATTGGTGGTGATTATTCCAGTATTAAGTAACATAAATGTTAAAATAAATTTAGAAACTAGTAGCAGAATATATATTATGTAGATTCCGCACATTTCTTTTTCAAGAATTCAATACATCTAGAAACTAGTACCAGAATATATTATGTAGATTCCAAACATTTCTTTTTTTCAAGAATTCAATACATACTGACACAAAGAGATGTACCAGCAACAGTTTTCTCGATAAATGGAATTCTGAGTTGACCACATGGAAGTTTGGTTGATTCAGAACTTCAAGAAACTCATCCAGGTCAACATGTCTCAGTGAACAACTATCTAAAGAGACTTCATCAGGAAAGATATGTACTTGTTGCAGTTCTTTGTAGGCTTCCTACAATAGCAGACAAGGATTTAGAACTATGTAAGTTCTGAGCACAATAATTAAAAAATTATGAACTTGGGATTATACTGCTAGTAGTGTCCTTTTATAATCATTTCCAAAAAAACAGATATAATTCCAAGCTACGACTAGTTCACTTATGTCAAAACTATTCGAGCATTCTAGATAAATTGTTTTTGTATGTTTCGCTTCCATTTAAGACTTCAGCGGCTTCACAAGATAAAAGGCTTCTTAAATCTAGAATTTGAAAACATTTTTAGTGGATCTCAAAACATTCTTCAGAATTTTGAAATACTAGGACTGGAAACCAATGATAATATATCTTGAAGCCAACGAAGTTATACAAGTGGTCAAGATAAGATGCTTTCACAACAAACACATTTTCAGGCTCTGGACATCAAATGTTGAACAGTGAATCATTAAAATATTGTAAATAACTGTTAAACAGAAGGCAAAAGACACAAGAGACCAATTGAGCTACCAACCTGAATTTCCTCATCAAAAGCTATTCTACCCCCCTCATTAGAAAGAGCAGCAGCACTTTTATCATTCTGAAAAAAGAATAAAGAAAATCACCAATTTGACACTGCTTATTTTCACAAAATTATGCCGAAGACTTTCCGTACTCTTGAAATGTAAACAAACCTTGAGAGCATCAATATGGGAGAGTACAACAAGGCACAATTGGTCTTTCAGCTTAGTATAAAAATCAACAAAATCATTTGGCTCCGACATGTTTGAAGAACTTTTATTTAGATCCTGAACAACAACAGGATTCTTATCCTCCACCCTGGTCTCTGAATATGTATATGCATCTTTAAATTCCCAGGAACTATCATCAAAATCATCATCAACATTCATTATATCAGAATCCAAGACTTTCCGTTCGGAATCCAACCCATTCTCAATTGAGTTTTGAGTGGAATCAACAGAATGAGCCTGCGCCGCAGCTTGACTGTATAAACTCGATATGAGATCATTGATAGGCATATTCGAACTTTGGCTGCAAATGTTATTTGTTGGGTTAGGAATGAAAACGTCTTGAAGGTTCAATGAAACTTCTGAATCTAGCATCCCATCACTAAAAAACAATGGCAATGGTCCCTTACGATCTTCTGACTTCATCTTATTCCCCTGACAAGGAAAACATATTAAAAAAAATATTTCAACAAGGTCAATCTTAAACAAATTGAAAAACAACAGTCCAACCACATTCCTAGAAGAATTCACTTTAGATGATAAAAGCACGAGGAACATATTAAGTTGAAAGTAACTTTGAGAAAAAATAATTTGAAGAATTTACTGTGCATTTATGACCAATGGTGTGCTTAACAAATTGAAGGAGACAAAGAACATAATAATAGTAGGGCAAGCCACTCTTAAAGGTACTACTGGTTGCAAATCCAACAACAAAATGAACACAGCCACTCTTAAAGGTACTACTGGTTGCAAATCCAACAACAAAATGAACACAGCTGAGGGAGGCGGGTTGACATAAAAAAACTTATGCTGCATAAAGAACTGGGGGACAAGATGGGAGAGACTTAATTTAGCTAATTCAAAAAAGGGACGGTTCAAAAGCAACAACACAGGTGACATGGAGACCAAAGAGAAAAACTAAGACTACTATCTTATCACATGGAGACCAAAGTGAAATCATGTAAACCTTAATTTCTATAGCAAAAGTATCAAATCAGGAACTTACTGAGGTTTCACTAGCAGAAATAATTTCTTCAATTCCATTAGGAGAATGATCAGTATCCTTTGACTCTTCCTACAACAGAATCAAAATTTTTAAAAAAACAAACACACACACACACACACACACACACACACTTTAATGCATTTAAAACATAATCAATGAAAAGAGAAAATGAAAAGACATTGATGAACCACCTCATGATTTGATCTAGATTCTGAAGATGCATCCTTGAAATCCCAGAAATCCTCATGCTTTGGTCTACGGTTTGAAGATGCATCCTTGAAATCCCACAAATCTTCGTGCTTTGATCCACTTTCCGAAGATTCATCCTTGAATTTCAAAAAACCCTCATCAGCAAAGGGCTAATAATTGCACAATATTGAAATTTGAAAAAACAGTCGTGCAAACTGAAATCACCAAAGCAAACATACCATACCACTCACTTGAATTTTGCCATTAGAAGGGAGTTCTTCAACTCCACTTTGAGAAAGATGATCAGCCCTAGGTTTTTCCTGCAGGAAAAAATGACATGTTAGGATGAGCACATTTTCCATACAAATACACAGTAAATGGAAAGATAAAACCAAAACATACTTATAAATCACCTCATGCTTTTCTAAACATTCTTCTTTGAGTTCCAAGATATCCTCATGCTTTGATCTAGTTTCTGAAGATGCATCCTTAAATTCCCAGTCATCATTATGCTTTCCTACAGTTTCATCTTTGAGTTCCCAAATATCCTCATGGTTCAATCTAGTTTCTGAAGATGCAACCTCAAACTCCCAGCGATCCTCAGGTTTTTCTGAAGATTCATCTTTAAGTTCCCAGATATCCTCATGCTTTGATCTAGTTTCTGACGATGCATCCTTAAATTCCCAGTCATCATCATCAGCATCAACATTTACATCAAGGGCACGAGAATCTAATCCATTTTCTGCAGGACTAGGTGTAGTTTTAGTGAATGCAGACGAAACCAATCCATTTTGAGCTGCTAACATGGGCATTGAATCAAATCTAATGTCAAATTCACTAGGTTTTCCAGTTAAACCATTTGACATGGCAAACCAACTGCTTGAGCCATGTGTCCCATTGCCAACGCCAGATGAATGCAGGATTCCTTCTGGAGTTTCCTGCCCTTTCCGACCAACATAGAAGCCGAAAAAAGTGTTAAGGCTTGACTGACCATTAAGTAATGTCTAATAAAACTAGAAACAAGTGTTAGCTTTTTCATTTTTTTAAGATAAACATTAAGTTTATACTGAAAATATTCATAGCGTTATGAAGAATGTGATTGCAACTAGCTATAGGGTGTCATAATGCATTTCACAATATAAGTAAGGAAGCAAGCATCACTCGCTCAAACCCTAAAATATTAAACATACCCACTTGATTTTTGTAGTCACCTGCTGCCAATTCCACGTCCGGTCCTGATAATTTAGATACATCTTGTTCCTGTGAACACCCAACAAAACTTGGCTATAATTTCAACTAAAGAAACTGTAACTAAATCAAATAACAAGTGCCAGACTCCTTACCTCAAACTTCCAATCTTTCCCACCAGTTTCCATGTCTGCACCCTTGAATTCCCACACATCATCCTCATAACCTTCATTCACATCAACAAATTCCGAATTCATACCATCCAATGCCGAATCAAACGCATTACCATTCGGGTTCACCTCCTTTGAATTTGGTCCGTTACCAATCGAATTCGACCTTTCCGAATTTGAATTTAGCCCATTCAAATACGAAGGCGACCCAACATAATTAGAACTAGAACTCGGTCCATTTGAATTCAAATCTGATCCTTTTGGGGTCTTGATCTGACCCATTTGATCATACAGACTCGCAATGGCATCATTAATCGGAACAACCTGATTCACTTTCGATTCACTCTTAGCTGAATCAACACGATTATGAACAAAAAGACCCGTTGCATCACCAGTACTATAATTCCCTGCCCCAGATTCTTCCTCCTCCTCCTCCTCCTCCTCATCCCCGAATATCGACAGCGGTAAAGCTCCCCGAGGCTTCTCCCACGCAGCCTTCCCGGTTTCAACCGGACCCGATCCCGATTCGGAAACCGAAAAGCCTCCAAAAGAATCGAAGCTATGTGAAGATTTAGAGGAGATAGGTCCCGGTTCGAATTGAACTGGGTCACCTTTAAGAATCTGAACCGGCAAGGAATGGTCGACGAAATCGCCCCACTCGTCATCGTCACCGGCGTCGAAACCGTTAATCTGATCAGAGAGGATGGTCTGATTGGTGAAAGAAACGAATTTGAAGTCTCCGAAGCCCTCGTCTTCGTCTTCTTCCGCCAGATTCTCCGCCATGGGCGACAAACTGGAAACTTTCTCGCTTTCTCTGGCTCGCGAGCTCATGCGATTTGTGTTTCTATTTTGGTGTGCAGGGGCGTACGTTTACTTTGCGCGCAGACCGCGTACTATAGCGTCCCCCGTCGCTGGTGCGCGGATTCGTAGCGTTTGATTAGGGCTTTAAATTGACATTAGTTTAATCTTATAAAAGGCGACTTTCACCTTACAAAAGTTTAACACAAAATGACCTTTTTTGAGTTATTTTTTCCCCACCCCAATAAAAGGCATACATGCTTTTATTGAGTTTGGTTCCCTTGCAATAAATTCTTTTGGGGAAAAAAAAAAACCTCATTTTATTTTTTATTTCTTCAAAATTTTAACAACCCCACTAAGTATGAACTTGAAGTAAACGACAGTATTTAGCCTTTAATGTGATCCATAATGATGTAGGATAACTAATCCATTTATATGATGTAGGATTTTTCTAATGCATTTCTAAAAAAAAATAACTTTTATAAATGTAATATTGTAAAATTTACGCTTTCCCAAGAATTATATTAAACCCACACAGTCTCCTTTTTTTTTTTTTTTTTTTCTCCAGAACCCACACGAAATCACCTTTTTTTATTATTATAAAAAAGACTAATAACCCAAAAAAATGAAATAAAAAATAATAACCCGAAAAAAATGAAATGAGCTCCCGCTCATGTGTCAAATAAAGACTCGAGACCTTCAACCGCCGCCACCACCATAAGAAATAAAAAATCTTTAGATTAAAATAAAATTTATGCTTTACCGTTTCATATCTTATGATTCTACTTAGTAATTACTTTTTATTATTTTCTATTATAATTAGTGGGTATAAATATTATGTCATTAATAACTATACCATAAAAACAGTAAAGAACTATTTAATAACACAAATATACATTTTATTAACAAACAAGTCCCTCCCTCGGCTTCAACTTCAGTTCACATTTTCCTTCTCCCCTTCAGTTCCGCATGCATCTCAACAATGCACAAAATAAGTAGGGAAACCTTCAGATTCAGTTCATGGGAGGAAGAAACAAACTCAACGCCAGCGAAGGAAGAAGCAAACTCCACGCCGCCACCGACAAAGCCACCAGGACACAGCTAAGACCGACAGCGACTCGGGCGCCGCCGCCCTTTTCGAAGCTCCCGGCCGGAGTGTTGGTGCTGAGGACCACCACGATCCAGTCGTCCTCCGACCCGATCCCGACCCCAGTGTACTTGGAGTCGTTGAGGTACCGAGCGTACGCCGGCGACCGGGTGAGGTTCCCGACGACGAGGTCGGGCTTCAGGTCCGGGATGCATGCCTGGAGGGCGACCGCGTCGCGGGTGGTGTTGCCTTGGACGCCGCACTTCTTCAGCGCGTCGGGGTAGCTCGAGAGCTGCGTGTCGGCGCCGGGGATGGCGCGGGGCCCGGGAGAGGAAGCGGCGGAGCAGGGCTTCTGTTCGAGCTTGTCGGCGAGCTCGTCGGCGATGCACACGGCGTTGTCGTTCTTGGAGAATGTGGGAAGGTTGAGGGATCTTCTGTAGCTGTTTATTCCACGGAAGGCACCGTCTTCCGCATCTGCTCAGATTCAGATAACAATTTTAATCCACCCGTATTAAGTCCTCCTAATAAAAGGCTAAGTACCCATAATTGCTCATAAGACGTACTTTTTTTTAAGAGTATTTTAATCAAATAATATTTCAAAACTACAAAAACTTTGCCATGCATACATGTAATATTAGTCCAGTGCCTTATTTTTGGAGTGTACCAATTGCATTCGAGAAGACATTAATGAGGAATCAACAGGTGTTTTTTACTCAAACATGTGTTGTTTTGTTTCTCTAATTCTTATTCTGCTATGACCTTGGAATGTTTTTCTTAAATTGGTCACTTGAATCAGGTAAATACAAGAATTCAAGAATCACAACCTTGTAATTGGATCACGCATCTTTGATTTATCAAATTTAAACCCATTGTGAAATTCCAATAATGTGAATTTACATGTCTGAAAATAAAAATTATAGGCTATTAATAGGATTTCTTTGGGGAGACAAATTATACAATAGGAACAACATGTTTTTGCTTACAAGATTTGCAAATTGCACGCAACATGATCATAGCGGAAATGCCTCGAGATATAAAAGAAAATTGCTTTTCCCCCTTAGGGTTTTCAAGGGGTGGAACTATCATACACGCCCGTATACGCGCGCGCGCGCATACATAGCTTCATTTATTCCCCCCCGAAAAAAAAAAGAAAAAAAAAAAGAAAAAGAAGAGGGGGAGTACCTTTGCTGCAAATGACTTGAGTGGGGATCATCAAGAGGAGAGTGAAGAGACTCATCAACTGAAGAGATGCCATTGTGTGTATTTTTAATCAATGCTTCAGAGGAAGAGGGAAGAGAGGGGAGAGTTTATTACAGTGTGATCTCTGTAAAACAGGAAGCTATGAGGAAGTAGTGGGAAGCTTTTATGTTTGAAGGTCGGATTCGTTTGCAATTTTATTTTATTTTATTTTTGGTCGGGATGGTAACTTCCAGCTGCCGCCTCCTTTGGGTTCTTCTCCATCCATATCATGAAAATGCATGCATCTTCCTCTACACGTGGCGACTCCACAACCGTCCACGCGGCTGCATGCATGCCACTCTCACTCGCCATATGGAGTTCCCGCGAGAAACTTCCTCATGCGAACAAAAACTAAAAATAGGGGGAAAAAATAGTAATTTATATTTTCTTTAATTTTGCAGGAAAATTGAAGAAATATACCCGAAAACAAAAGAGAGGGAAGAAATTAATTTTATTCAGATTTCGAGTTTATTCAAACACGTCAACGCCATCTTCTCCCACTTGTCCGCCGAGACGAATAGAGGGAGCCACGTAGACTCCACCTCCTGCCACGTGGCAGTCCAACACCCCATTCATCAACCACGATCCCCCCACCCTCCAAAAGTGAGGACCTGCTCCGCACTCCCCGCCGCGAAAGGGACCGGAAAACAGTCCGGACGATTCCTGCGCCATAGCAATACGACCCAAATTGTGAAGAGAAAAGTCCATGGCCCATGTTTTTTCAATAATTAAAAAATTATAAAAAGTTTATATAATACGTATTGTAATAAATGATAATTTGTAATCGTATAAATTTTTAAAAAATAAATTTTTGATAAATTTATTATGAAATTCTTTATATGCATGGTATTATTCCAGGTTTTCACCTTGAAAGCAGCAAAAAACAAACAGCCGGGGAAGTGGCGGTGGTGGCGGGCGGAGATTCTGGGATCGGCCGCGCGGTGTGCCGCTGCTTCGTGATGGTGGGCGCGAAGGATCAGGAAGAAATGGTTTCAGATCTCCTGCGGGAATGATTTGAGAGATCCAACAATAATTTTTGTTTCTATCAAAATGATATTATTTTAAAGGGCTTGTTATCGATCCTAAATTTTTATGTTTTAGGCATGCATTGAAGCATATGAAGGGAGGGAGCTGCACCGTCAACACGACGTCGGTGAACGCATACAAAGGGCGCCGGAGCTCCCTGGAGGACACGTCGACGAAAGGCGCCATTGTGGCATTCACCAGGGCGCTGGCTCCTAATGAGAATAATATAGGACACAAATTTTATCATGTAATTAGTTTTGGTACGAAGAGAGCTTTGGTGTGAAAGGAGCGTACATAAAATTCTATAATAAAATCACAAAATATTTATGTGGTATAAATTTAATAAAATATAATTTAATAAATCATAACTTATGATATTATAAATTTATAATAAATAAATTTTTTATATCCATAACATTGTTCTTTTTATCCGTCGCGAGTAATTATGCATGGCAGTTTTTCCCCATTCTAGTCATGGGTGGAGGACTTCTGGAATGGATGGAATAATGACGTCAAATAATTCTATAAAGGACATTTTAGAGTTTTTATTAACATTTTGAATATTTTAATTTCCTTGAAATTTTGAACAATGGATACACCTGTGCATGCAATTTGCAACGCGCCCCCCTCAATTTTCGTGCCACGTTTCCTCGGAGAAGAAAATTTGCTTACAACTTCACCCAGAAGCCAAATCCAAAAGCAAGCGTGAGAAAAATGGAAGCATTCACAAGCTGACGGACGCCATTGTTCCTTTTCCTCAAGAGCTCTTGCATGAAGTGTTGGGTTATACTAATAAAACTGTCAAGAAACTTGGTGCAAAGCACAGTGCCTCCGAAAATCAAAGTTCAGACTCACAGGAAGCAGCCGCCGAGATCGAAACAATGGCGTCCACCGCGCACGCGTTTCCGCCGCAGGAGCAGGACGAGCAGCCGGGGATCGAGTACATCATGCAGCCTCTCCCTCAATTTTCCAACCCAAACTACAAGCCTTCCCACAAGCTCCATGTACTCCCTTTGTCCCTCGCCTTATTATATGGGTCCATGAGTATCCATTCCCCTGATTTGTTCATTTTTAGTTAGAATTTGAATGGACAAACAGTGAAACTTGTCGACCCAGAAAGGTTCATTCCAAAACACCAAGGGTGGCTTTATTCCTATGTCCATCAGTCATTAACAATCTATGTTCCGTCTGTCTGAAGTCAGTATTCTGATGCGATATCCTGCAGGGGAAGGTGGCACTGGTGACGGGCGGCGACTCGGGCATCGGTCGAGCTGTGTGTCACAGTTTCGCCCTGGAGGGGGCAACTGTGGCCTTCACTTACGTGAAGCCTCGAGAGGATAGGGATGCACAGGACACTCTCCAGATCATTAGGGAGGCCAAGACCTGCGACGCAAAGGATCCCATCGCCATCCCGGCCGATGTGGGCTACGACGAGAACTGCAAAAGAGTTGTAGACGAAGTGGTGAGTGCCTTTGGCCGGATTGACATTCTTGTCAACAATGCCGCAGAGCAACACGAGGTCGACTCAGTCGAGGAGATGGAAGCTGAGAGGCTTCAGAGGGTGTTTAGGACTAATATCTTTGCTCACTTCTTCATCATCAGGTAAGCCACAGCCTGACCCGCCGTTTGGATTGCCGAGCGGGAATAAAATAGCTATTCCGGAAAAATATAACTACAACTACGAGAGAAATAGGCGAGAAAAAGCTCCTTGTAAACACTAATGAAAACACTAATTTTGGCCCAATCAAGAAAGCCCATTCCACCCAAGACTTGCGAGAAATTCTTTGTTCTATTCAATCTCTATGCAATGATTATTTCATTTCCAACTTATTCTATAGAGTTGCAAGATTAAAAGCCTATAAAGCTTGGCAATTACTGCTTTTTCTTTTCTTCCACTTTTTTGGATTAATAGCTTATTTACACATTAATGATGACGATGAGGAGGATAGGCACGCTCTGAAGCACATGAAGGAGGGGAGCTGCATAATCAACACCACATCTGTCGTTGCATATCGAGGCGTGCCTCAGCTACTGGACTATGCAGCAACAAAAGGCGCTATTGTGGCCTTCACCAGGTCCCTGGCTCTCCATCTCGTGGAGAGAGACATAAGGGTCAATGCAGTAGCCCCAGGCCCCATCTGGACCCCATTGATCCCCGCAACTTTCACCGCTGACGCGGTGGTTAGCTTTGGGACAGACTCGACGATGGGCAGGGCCGGGCAGCCATGTGAGGTGGCACCGGGCTATGTCTTCTTGGCCTCCAATGCAGACTCCTCTTACATCACTGGCCAAGTCCTCCACCCCAATGGTAAGTTCTTCATGATAAACCATTGTACATCACTCACAATCCTAAAGTTACAGATCAGTGACCTGATTTTACTAACTTCCGGTTTTTTGGGTGTTTAATGCTTCTGCAGGTGGAACCATAGTGAACGCTTGATGTCTTCTAATAGTTTGTGCTAAAAGTCTCTCTGTTTGCTCGTTTATTGTCCATGGCTCTTCTCTCTTTTCATTTCTTGCCCTTGGTTTGGGTTCTCGGGTTGCATGGAGCACGGGCGTAAAATGTTACATGTACGCATCTACATGGTGATTGATATAATCTGCCGTTCCTATAATTATTCATGTATTTGTTCAGTCCAAGAAAAGAGAAGAAAATGGGAAACTAACATAGCAGACCAAAGCATGGCACTAAAACATGAATATTAAGCTTTCGGTTATCACAACTATCAGAATTGCAGCACCGAAGGATACAAGTAGAGTAGCTCCTAACACCATGACAAAAAAAAATATAACTGCAGAAGATGATTGAAGTCTATTTCATTTGGTGTTAAAAAGGAAGATCTTACCTTGCTGTGGTTCATGCTTGCTTTGCCCATGTTATTCGTCGAAAACAGAAACTTCCGAAAGCTGGCAATGCTATCAATGTCAATTTAACAAGGAATTTAGCAGTAGCAAATGCACCAGCAACAGAACTTATAGTTTGAAGTTTCTTTTTTTGGATCAGTTCTATTGTTGAAGTTTTAGAAAGGATTAATTTCAGCAATACATTTTCTCAGCAAGTTCAACCTGCTCTTTCAGATTGCTGTACAGGGTCTCAACAAGATTGAGTAGGAACCCATCAGAACCATGTTTTGCCAACAACGAAACTGCCACAGGGAGATTATCATACAGTCCCAGTGGTATGCTCACCTGCAAATTTTGGAAAACAATTCTAGGGTAAGTTCAAAGTTTTGAGTTCAGAAGATCCATGGAAAACAATTCTAGGGTAAGTTCAAAGTTTTGAGTTCAGAAGATCCAAGTCCGAACTCGGGTTACCTGAGTCCAGATTCCAAAACCGCATCGTTTCGATAAAAGAAAGAGAATTTTAAAAAGTGGATGCCACCTATGAACATATACTTCTAAATTTTTATCAAAACGTAGTTTTTAGGTGCAGACTCAGAACCCAAATTTGGACTTGCACTCTTTTCACGAGAAGTTTTGTCATAAGCCGAATGGAATTCAAGCAAAGAATAAATAAGGGAGAGAGAGAGAGAGAGAGGGAGAGAGAGAGAGAGAGAACTTGGCAAAACCCAGATAATCCAGCAATTGACAGCAAGCTAAAGGCCCTAACGCGAAAGCTTTCCAGTGCAGTACTCTCCATTTGTAGCTTTGGCGGAGGCCCGGGTACTGTTGGGATTGCAAGGACACCAAAGTCCTACGAAATGGCAATCATGAATGTCGTTAAAAAGAAAAAGAATAAGGGGATGAAAACAGTTTCCAGATATTCATAAACTGCACCACCATCCCAATGAAGTACACAAGATAACCCACAAATTATGAACTGTGGTTGTGGGACTATTGCAATTCAAACAATGAAAAGTGCATGCCCTTTGAATTATTTTGAACGAAGATTAAGTCAGCTAAAATCATATATTTACAACAAGAACTTCTCTCAGGTATGGGACTGTACTACTGTAGCCTATATATATATATATATATATATAGAGAGAGAGAGAGAGAGAGAGAGAGAGAGAGGTACCCCAAGAAGATCAGTGAGAGCAGCACGTAGCTCGGCCTTCACGGAGTGACAGGCATCAATTTTATCATCTGTCACTGCAATTGCTTCCCATACCCGTTCAGAGATTCCTGGGCCTAAATTTGGTCTCACCGTACTAACCCATTCACCATGGTTATTTTTGAACTCATACCTAGTCATCAAATGGTAATAGTTCAGAAGTAAATGCTAGGAGCAAGAACGGTGTTTCTCATTGGCAATCACAAACAAACAAAAAAAGAAAATAAAATTGTAGCAGAAATCATCCAACCATGAGATTAAATCAACTATGGTCGAAAAAAAAAATTATGTTCAAGATCTATACCTCTGAAGCAACCGCAAGGCACTCGACATGGCTACGAGGGATGGTATATTAAAGTCTTGTGCATCACTTCCTTCGCTTGAGAAATTTTGCAGACTTGGAACTTTATTCTTGACATAGTCCCCAATGACTGTATGCTTCACAATGTGACCTACAAGGTGAACATATATTATATACCATTCCATTCGGAAGGAGACAAATTTGAAATGAATATCGAAATGCGCCTGGAAACTCTAGGTCCTTGAATGTTACAGTTATTCAGTATTCAACAGGGTGTATAATGACTTCAAAAATGCATGGAGTTCAAAATGAACCATTTCATCTTCATATCAGGTTGATGGACTTTCACATGCAATGAATAATGGCATAGTATATCATCAACTCACTTCCAAATAACTCCTCCACCGATTTGATAAGAACTTGAGCAACTCGATCACTTGGAATGCCTAGAAGCTGGAAACAGTCATCTGGAATGATAATTTGAGTCGGTTTTGCATTTTCTTGTGAAGGCAACTGCAGAAGAACGCGTCCAACTTGATTTAGTGTTGCAGGGTCCCTAGCAAACCATCCTGAATGACAATTTCAAGTCAAAAGAAGAAAATAACTCTTTTTACAACAACAATGGAATCGACACAATAAGTAAAATTGGAAGAAAAAAAAATAGACATAAGGAAAAACGATAACTACTCCTTCCCAAAACAGATACATGCGAAGCTCCACGTACAGAGTATACCCAAATGCAAATGCATACAAATAGAGAAGAGGTGGAAAGGGATGAGAAATATTAAAAGGAAGAGATATTTCTAATTTGAGAAGCACTATTGTTAATATTAAAACATAATCCACAGTCTCTTTCCCAGCCACTGAACAACAAATTTTAAACACAATATTTTCCATTCAACTGTAAAAACATTAGATGCCAGAAAATACAATATATAGAATCATTGAGGAATGGTAAGAGATCGCCAACAACCCTTCATTCCCATGCTGAAGCAAAAGAGAATCAACAATTATAGGTTGTCGAACAAGACAAAAGCTAAGGCACACAACTGCCTAACAACAGTCCCATCCCTCCACAGTATTGTTGCTCAGGACTAATCATGCATATGGATAACATAAGTACAAGTTGGGACAATTGTCAGCAATTTAACAAGAAATATAGTTGACTACAAGGTTCCTGACCAGATGATGAAATCACAAAAGATTCAGACATAATCGTACAAGTGGTTTAGATGCCTGAAGACTATTTCATAAAATGCAATCATATTACGAACATTGACATTCACGCTTCTTAGGCCATTTATTCATAAATACTCAAGATAAGGAATGAAAAATAAAACAAAGATTGAAGCCATTACACCAATGGTCCTTACCTACAGTATCAAAACTTTGTGCCATAGGAATAACTCCGGCTGTAGACACAACACCATGTGAAGGCCGAAATCCAAAAATTCCACAGTATGATGCTGGGACTCTTACACTTCCTCCTGTATCAGTACCTGTAGAGGAGGGAACTTTTTCTTCAACTGAGGGCATAACTGGGACTACCATATGCTTCAAAAAAGAAAACCAACCTAAAGAGAAATCAACTAGCCTTGCGCCAACAGCAACAGCAGATCCACTAGAAGATCCTCCAGGAACCCGATCGGGTGCACATGGATTCCTTGGCGTGCCATAATGTATGTTTTCCCCATTTATACTGCCCAAGGACTTCAGTAATGTAAACTAAACAAATTTGCCGGAGGCTATCATAAGAAAATGAATTTAAAAGAATCTGCAAGTGGATGGTAGGAATTTTTTTAAAAACATTCAAAGGAATTGTGATCGAAGGTTACTGTTTTCTGGGCTACAGAAATATCTGGTTTTATGCAATTTGATTTTTGGAAGGTTCTCTGAGCAAATGTAATTGGCGAGTCACATATGAAATGCAACCAAGTTTATGAGTCCAGCACATCATGTTTAACTCCCCATAAGTCATCACACAAGGCGGGCAAATCTAATAGCCTGATCCTTGATATGTTCATGAATCAAACCCAACAATTTATTTTTTATTTTTTTATTTTTTCTTGGTAATATGAACCCAAAACCAGATTAATATGCAATTAGTTTTTATCTACCACCTTCTTTGGGAAAAAAATTAAAATGAAAGGAAAAAATTATTGCCATTGCTTGGTATCACCTCTCAAATTATTGGATTATGTATCCGAACCAGAAGTGTTCGAAGTCACCGGGTACTACATACATAGCCGAAACTGATTAATAGAGCACGATCAAGAAACAAGATTATGCACTCGGGCAAAAAAAAACAAGTTTGTAAGTCGAACCTGTAGGCCATTTCATCCAGGACAGTTTTACCAACACAAGTGGCTCCTCCTCTTAAGATGGCGGATACGGCCGGAGCTGTAGCGGTCGCGGCCGCATGAGTCTTGGCCCAGTCAGGATTCCCAAACCCAGTCACGTAACCATCCACATCAAATCTGCCACCAAAGTTTCAAACCCAAAAACAATAAATTACAAGTTATAGAGAATTGCAACTGAATTGCGAGCATAGGATCATCTTCAGAAGACTATAAATGAAACCCAACAGTCAATTTTTGATGTCAGAGCGTGGAATTACAAAGAACAGTTTTGATATGCATAATCCATGTCTACCCAGAAGAGAAGGATATTATATGTCGAGAAAATTCAGTAAAAGGCAACCAAGTAAACTGGAATGGATAGAGGGAGAGAGAGAGAGAGAGAGAACAAACATGTCTTTGACGGCGAAGGTGAGAGAATGTAGGGGAAGTTCATGAGAAGAACAGCTTGGTGGAGGACAGTGCAGTGTGAACTTCTCCGTGAATGCTCCATAATCTGAGGCCATGGCTGTCTCTGCTACTGGTTTCTGGCCTCTCAGCAAACCATGGCCACTGGTGGTTTAGCCCCTTGTTCCCATTTTCCTTTTCTCCTCCTTGTTTCCATCCCCAAATTAATTTTGAGGAAATAAGAATAGATTTGGGCCTGCATTTTCTTTTCATGAATTATGAAAATCTTATCAAAATTTTTGAAAGTTTCTTAATAAATTTAAAAGTGAGTAAATATTACTTCCCCAAACCTGGATTTCGACCTCTTTTTTTTGCAGATTTGGATGATTACCACATATGATCTTATCAGGTGAAAAATAAAAGCAATATTTACAGACCAAATATATTTATCATTGTGAATGATAAATGAGACCATAAAAAATAAACAATGAAAAGCGGGAATAAAAATTAAGAAATAAAAAAATGAAAATAAAAACAAAATCAAACTGAGCCCTAGATGTCAGCCGCAAGCCGAAACGGCGCCGTACGTAAAGCAACACTTCACCACAGCCTCTGCAGGATTGATAACTTTGCCCCCTGATGGGTACTTACGATGCACGGAGGATTTCTATTAACAGTTGATTACAGGTAATTTTTCATAGTTTTTAAATTAAGATATTAATAAAAATTGGTCTCGTTTAAATTAGTGCACCAGATTAACAAAGTAAAGCTTTGCAGTTTCTGGAATTGCAATTGCAAGGATAGGAGAGATACTGGCCCTGCTGCCTTTGAATATTTGAATGATATTTTTTTTTTTTTTTTGCTGCATTTCTCTATTATATCCTTTTATATACTTGTTTTTATATTATTTTTTTCGTCTATTGCTTTGGGAGGAAATGTCAGAAAATTTAACTACTGCATATTAAGGTACGCCTAAATTGATCCCTTGAGAATAATAAAGGATGCCTAAATAGTCAATTGATGTTATTTCAGCATTCTAACACTATTTTAATATCTCCTCGTCTTTATTTTGATTTCCACGTGCTATTTATTTGAAATAATACTTCTTACAGAAATGACTGAATTTGAAACATTACTTCATAGAAATGAGTGGAGGATATCAACTATCAGAGTGTTACATCTAATCAATCCCTGCCATTTTCACCCCTTAGAAGCAAGGAACTGCTTGACCCATCTCTATCATTTTTAACCCCTTCAACTGACAATCCTCTACATCCTGTATGATGACCAAACAGACAAAGCCCTGGGCATCTCTGGCATTCAACAATTAAAAAGAAAGCTCTCCAGTAATTCAAGGGGGAGTCGAAAATTTGGAACATTGTTTTACAACTTCCGAAAGGCCAACAATAACATTCATTTGCTGACTCTGATCTAGGGTTTTCTCAGTTTCTCTCTTTAAGATACAGTCAACTTTTTCAATTCAGAATGTTACAGCAACTCGTGATAACATCCTATCTATATTCGTGTGGCAAGCGGTATCCTGACATGACTATTTTATCGGCAAACATCTTTCCCGTCTTGGGCATCACATGCCAGTTCAATGTCAAGTTGAAGTCTTTACCCCTAAGATTGGTACCCTGCAATAGGAAAATGGATTAATGATTGTGCATGGCGAGAAGCAAATTATATTCGCTTGTTGGTTCACAGGGGTGTATAGATTGAAGCTCCTGTGGTGGCAGCAGAGCTTACCTGATCGGTGAATCGGTACTTGTTAGTGGTATGAATAGAGAACTTTGCATGCTCTTTTGAAGGGATAATACCATCCCAGAGAGAAACCTATCAAATCACATATTGTCATGGAAAAACAAATTAAGCAAATAAAAACAGTATTAACAATTTCAGTACTTGCTAATAAGCATGTAAAAGCAGAAATCCCTCCAAAATGTCAGGGGGCTTTTTTTATTTTTTTATTGGGGGGGGGGGGTGTTATGATAATCAATAATAGCCTTCCCCACGTAACAGATATGGACAACTGATATGGTTGAGTCGTATAACATATACTCTCACTGTATAGTATCTAATTGTGCAGTTGTACTCGTACAATACAAATACTGCTCTTATGAGTGCACATGAATGATACCCCCATTCTAGTGGTTTATTCAATCACAGGAACTATAGACAGCCTGATGAAGTACAATACAACATGGAATAAAATTCTGACAAAAAGGATATTATAACTGCACTACCATCATCACGGGGTACTTATGGAAACAACCATTAGACTGCCTAGACTCACAAGGGGTTTTAATTAAACGGGGATTTCCCTGTCCTTATGGCAAAATTCATGAGAGGGCATTGTGTCACTGTTATGGCTGAACTTCTTTTCTTTACTATAGTCCATGAAGACATGTCTTATATATATATATATATACCAGTGCTAAATCTCAGTGTTACAATCAATGATGAACAAGTTACAAGTAAATTAATGGTCATGGGTTGATTATACAAGAAAACTAACAAAAATGCATTAACAATGTCTAAGGCATCCCCTTATACTTTAGGAGCAGCAGCTGACTAGGAAAAAACGTCACAAAATTAGAAAGCAATTATCTTCGCTCATTAAAAACATCATTACATACTTGTAAATCTATTAGAAGAATGAAAAGTACTTACCTTACAATTTTCTATTCACATATAATTTAAACTTCGAAGAATCCAATGAGAAAACTTGGTATCACAAATTTTATAAATGTCATGAATAAATTCCCTTATCCTACTTAAGCCAAACATAGCAAGTGACAGAGGAGGGTTAGTTGCAGAAATTGTCAAACAAGGAACAAGTCACAACAGGGAAAACCCCAATATCCTAACAGAAGCACACAAAAGATGCATGCACAAGGAAGCAACTAGATATACCTGATTCATGGAATTCTTCTCGGTTTTGTATTCAGCTGCTAAAAATACAAAAACCTGCAACAGCAATGTGAGATGAAAGTTAAATTTCATAATAACCTCCAACCAAACATTACTAAAGTGACAAATATTCCCCATTTGGAATACCCACAAGAGTCCAAGCAGCCAATAAGGTCAAACAATTATGTATTCCAAGACTGGAAAACTTAGAATTATCATTCAAATATCTAGTGAATTAGCCATCTAGTAGACGTTCACCGATCTACAATATCATAAAGTACACTTCAATTACATAGCAGTTTTTATGCCCTGGCTGACTGGTTCAAAGCATCTGCCATGATGGACTAGTTTGACCTCGAAAAGGTAGTCAAATCTCACAATTAAGTTAAATATAAAGTTATGTCGTACAGGATGTAACAAACTTTAGTTTCTTTACTTCAGTCAAACAAATTTTGCATACATTAGTAGGAACGTTAAGACCTCTAATTGAATTGAGTTGGGATGGCTAATAGAACATAACAGTTAGCGTCCTTCTCTGCTCACTTCAACACAAGCACAAATTGGAAATTTTAATATATTTATATCATTGTCAGTGGTAAACTATAAGTTAGGATTACCATCCCACTTAATCACCAGCTCCAGAGAAACCAATGTTGTCATATCTACTAGAAGTGAAACGAGATATAAATTCCTCAAAAAACAACATCCATAAAAATCTGCCATCACCTGAAGAATTAGACCTCCACATTCAGTTTTGCCAAACGGTTATTACCCTCAACAACAGCAAACTGTTTAAAAGCATTCAGACGGCCTCTGGGTCAAGACTCAAGAGAAACCTGGTAGGGAGGGGAGGTTGAATGTTGGGTGGTCATGATACTCAAGACTACATCTAAGCCATTCCACTGATTTATTCTATCATAGTAATTATAAGATGGAATAAAATTATGACATAAAAGGAAAAAAAATAAAAACCTGCAGTAATAATGCGTGTGTGCCTGTATATATTCCTGGCTATTCGATACACCGTTAAATCTCATTGTCACCACCATCAATGATGAACCACTAAGAAGAATATTGGATATATACTAATATATCCTAATATCATACGACCCTACGCAAAGGAAATTCAGTTATCAAAACCTGCTTTGTGTTCCATGTGAACATCGACTGTAAGTCTGCTGATATATTCAGTGTCATGCTAACCTGCATACAAGAAAATCATATAGGTCAAATTGAACCAACAACAACGGCGAAATGAATCTGAGATGACAATCTAGGGTTCTCTTCGTAAAAGGGAATCCGAAGAATTTACCTCGTCGTTACCATTTGGCTGTTTTTGGAACCAATTAATATTCAAAACCTGCAAACACCGGAAATGAGACAAAACCCAACATAAAACGCGTGAATCCAAAACTAGGGTTTTCCGAAACGAAAATATCGGAACAGATCTAGAGAGAGAGAGAGAGAGAGAGAGAGAGAGAGACACTGACTTGGACATGGGCGGTGGGAGAGGGAGAGTTGAAGTTGTCGGAAACAGACGCCATGGCGCAGATAAGTGCAAGGATGGTGACGGCGAACGTTAGCAGAGCATTGGCTCTGTACCCGAAAGAATGCATCTCGGCTCCTCCTCTCCTTGACGACCCGTTTAGGGTTTTCAGAGGTCGTCGCGATTCACGACTGCCGGGGTGAACGGTCCTTATATCGGTTTCCAGACCAACATAAATATATTTCCGAAAAGTTCTTTCTTTCCCATATTTTTTTAAACACCTCATCAGGCCAGTGCTACATTGACACGTGCTAACACATGAAATGTCCCTTTTTGTCCCTAATTTTTGAGATTAGTCCACCGTGCCTCACTAGTCAAATTATTAATCTTAAAAAAATTTAAAAGATGATCAATCTAATGGTAAAATTATAATGAAGAATTATTCTAAAAAGCGGTAGATTTAGAATTCAACCCCTTATCCCTTAATATGAGTGCTTTTTTTTAAGCAGGAAAGATGTCTCCTAAATGGTCCTTTTAGTACTTTTCAAATTTAACTGGCGAAAAATACATGGCATTTCAAATCTATTCACTACAGCCTCATGTGTATTATACATGTTGCTTTTCGGTTCAAATTAATGGAGACCAAATTAATCATTTTTTGGAAACTTTAAGGACTAAGATGACTTTTACCTCGAACCGAAGAGGCTAAAAATGTAATTTTGCTAAGTTAATTTTTTTACCCCGGCCTAATAATTTTAAACACTTTACACATCTTGCTCCGTGGTTTGGACAATGGGCTGGGCCCTGGGCTCCCATTGTTAGGACAACGTTGCATAACAAAGGACACCCGATCCATTTTTAGCTTGGGCCCAATTGTTTTTTCTTAAAAGCCTTATAAGAATACGTTAGTCCAAGAAAATTTTATTTGCAAAACAATTTTTTATTTGTAAAAAAACAGAGTTGCCCCCTAAAATGATGACCATTAATGGCAGGGACAGTTTCATTTAAATTTGAATAATTTAGTGTGATGATTTTTTTATCGCTCAAATGAAAGTCATGTGCTAAAATAAATTATATAAAAATTAATCAGACTTCATATTTTTTCATATTCTTTTGATCCATATGATAAAATTTTTCATATCCGGGTTCATATAGGTCCAGAGGGTGGCAACATTGTATAATCTGTTTCTCTTAAACTATTATGTTTTAGAAAGATTGAGATTCACTCTAAACGGGAAAGAAAGTTCAAGACTCAACCTAAAATAGGATTTAAACTTTAAAATTTAAACTAAACTTCACCTGCATAGGGCAATTTCTTCTTGTCCATGAACTTTTGACAAAAACTTCAAAAGGTTGTTTTTGTAAATGAAGAAAATTTCCAATACTTGAGAATTTTCAACACAATGGTTAAAAAATTGTAATATTTTTATTAGTGAAAGACAATGTAAAACATTTAAATGTTTTGATCAATGTTCTTTGCATGAAAAATGGTGGGTTAGACACAAACGCATTCAATTATTTGATTTGGGGGAGCAAGTTCACGTCATCCTAAAGGATGATGATTGTTTACATCCACTGTCGTGGGCATGGAACACCTTCGATTAGGATAGTTGTGATGAAGATTAATGGAGTAGGTGGCTCCATTGACAAAAAGGGTCATGCACCCAGATCTAGGAAAATAAAAAAGTAGATGAGAAAGATGATAAACAGAAGAAGAAAACGGAAAGAAAGAGTCTTTAGGCTTAGAAGGGGCCGAACCCATAGGGTTTCTTATATATTTTCATAGGGGAATCAAACCCATGTAGTTTTGTTTAGGCTCATAGAACCATGGACACCACTGGTGTAGTGCTCACCTTACCATAGGCAGTGATTTAGTGAAACTAAAGGAGGAGGGAATGAAGTCGCCTTGGGCTTTATCTTATCTCTTTCTCTCTTTTAGCGATTGTTAAAGTGTTTTGCCCTTTTACAAAATCCTAGGTTTTGCTTATAAAGGGGAAAGGTGGAATGCTGCACATCCTTCTTCAAACTCAAAAGGCTTCCCAAGAAAGGGTTGAGCCATAGGCTCAAAAAAGCAAGTCAAGGACCCAAACAAAAGGATATTTCTTTAGGGATTAAGCTATAGGCTCAGAAATGAGACAACTCTCTATTGGCTTAATCAACATGAGCCCAAAAGCGAGTTGTTTAAATAAAAGGCCAATTTCTTTCATGGGGGCAACAAAAAGTAACATCAACCACCTCCTACAAAGAGGCAATGAGAAGACCCTAAAAGAAGGAGAACCCTTGTGCCATGGGCCTAAAAGGCTTCCCAGTAAGGGATTGAGGCATGGGCTCAGAAAAAGTGGGCCAAGGGTCCAAACAAGAGGATATCCCCTTAGCGGTTGAACCATATGTTCGAAAATGGGGGAACTTTTCATTGACTTGGTCAAGGAGGACCCTAAAGCAAGTTGTTTGATTAAAAGGCCAATTTCCTTTCCTAAGAAACGAAAAGAGGTGTCATCAACCAACGTATTAGATCATTTTTTTATTCCCATGTTGACAAATGAGATTTTTTTAATTTAATATAAATTTAATATGAGTTTGTTGCATTGTACATAAATAAACTCATTTAATTAAGAAATCTATTTAATAGGAAAATTAAGTAATCTATTAAATGAGATATTAATTTGGAAAACACAAGCCTATTGATTCGTGAACCTTAAAAATATCCCAACAAAAAGTGTTCAACTTGAACACACTTTCTTCCCTCTCCCTCTCTCTCTCTTTTTTTTTTTTTTCTTTTTATACAATTTTTCGAACAAATTCAAACGCAAGGGCCGGCCAACTAGTTTGGCTGCATTTAATGAAAATTATGCAATCCAAAGGAGAGGGAGACAAATCTAAGAGGCAAATTAAAACCTTCCAATTCCTTTTCATAAGAGATTCGATTAAAATTGCAATAAGAACTAATAAAGAAGCTTACTACATTTCATTTTAATTTTATAACGTTTAAATTTTTTATCGAAATCGTAAAAAATCGTCTAGTTAAAAGCAAAAAAATTATACAAACCAATAACAAACTCACCCGTTATAATTTTCTTTAATTTTTTTTTCCATTTTTGATCTAGAAAAGTTAGTCTTCGGTGTGCATCAAATTATGAAAGGACAAACAATAAATGAACAAAAATTACTAAATGAACGAAAATGGTATAAATAATTTAATCTTTGATGTCATCAGCGACGAGTTTTGAGGCCAATTTAATGTCTGTGAAAATAATATTTTAAAAAATTAATAATACAAGCGAATGCATTCTGTTATCTACAACGATTCTTCATTTTGAGTAATAGATTAATGAGGTAGCGAGAAGTATAGAAATTGAAGTACACGGCATCTACATTTTCCTTTCTCGATTGCTTTTATTACATTTTAGTTTTTATCACTCACTGAATTATTCTGATTCTTTAAAAAAAAAAAAGAAAAAGAATTTCATGGAGCATGAGAGTGACAGGAAGCCGAGCCGTTTCAGCCGAAGCTGACTCAGCCATTTGAAATAACTCTCTCTGTTTTTCTTTCGATTTCCTCCTCTCTTACCGTCCGACCTAATTTACAAAATAAAATTACATTTAAGAACTAGAATTCCTCCAAGGTGGGTGTTTTTAATCTCCTGAAAAAAGAAGATAAACGGCTAGCCGAGCCGTCACAGACGAAGCTGACACCCCTTCGTCGGCTTTTGAGCCTAGACAATATAACGGCGCCTTCATGGCCGGAGACAACCCCTAGATCGGCGGCGAGGCCGTCGAATTTGGGATTTCATCGCCACCGGGGGTTAATTTAGGGGGCTTTGAGAAAAACGGTGGCGCCGCAGAAAAAGCCCAGCGGTCCGATTTCACAGCCCGTTCCTGACGACCCACGAGCCGGTGGTAACTCAACGCTCCTCTACTGCTCCCCTCCGCTCCGATCCGATAGTCCCGCCGCTGGCTAGCTTCGACCGGGAGCATCGCTAAACCGGCTGCCCGGTTCACGCTCCGGTTCACTAGCTTCGTCCTCACATCTTCCGGCAACCTCAGCGTGAACCGATCGCAGTTCTCCCTCGGCCGAGCCAGCGAGTGTCCGGTCGTGTGCGATCTCGGGAAACTCGAGTGCGACCCGAGCTTTCTGATGGACCACGACCGCCTCGCTCTGTTCGAACAATCCCTTTCCATGTCCAATGGCAACACCGGCACCATTGCAGCGTAGTTTCGTCGTTGCAGGTTGTTGATTTCGATTACGGCGGAGGAATCCGCCCCCAACGCGGCGTCGGCGGCGGCGAGGTCGTCACGGCAGACGGGGCAGGTGGTGTGGGACTCGAACCACGCGTCGACGCAGTCGGCGTGGAACACGTGGTCGCATCGCGGGAGGAGGCGGAGGGTCTCGTGGTCGTCCTCGAAGTTGCAGAGACAGACGGCGCACTCGAGCGCGCCTTTTCCGATCGTGAGGCCCTTGACCTCGGTGTACGCGAAGGTGGGGAGGGCCGCGAGCGCGTGCTCGTCGAGACCGCGGGGGCGGCGGGACCAGCCAGAGAAGGCGTCGACCACCGCATGGATGCTGCCAGCTCGGCGGGCGCCGCCTCCGCCGCAGCAGCGGATGTAGATGTAGAACAACGCGACGCAGAACATGGCTGGGGCGACGACGAAGATGACCACCGTCAGGCCGGTGGTAAGGTTGGCGTGGAGGTAGGGGGGCTGGTCCGGCGCCGGCGGCGGGTGCTCGGAATGGGGGCCGGCGGTGGAGATCTCCGGCAAGAGGAGGAGGAGGAAGGAGAGAGCGATCGCCCCATAATCGCTCCTCATGACTGAACTCGTGTAGGGGGGGGGGGGGGGGGGGGGTTGGGGGAGGGGTTTTATTTTCCGGTGGGATTTTGAATGGCTACGTGGGGGTGGCGGTGCTAACGCGCGCCGGGGGCGGCATGGTAAGTTAGCCTGGTGATGAAAGAGAGGTGGAGGGTTGGAGAAGAGGAATATGAAGGGCGCAATGGAGATGCCACGTGGCCCAGTGGGTTTCTAGAATCCGTCTAGGGTGGCCATTGGCTTTCTCACGTTGGTTCTTATCTCGACCGTGGGGTGGACCGAGTAATTATGTTATGTCCTATCCAAGTTTCTTGTATAAATGTGGGGCTTATTTATGGCAATTCCATAAAATATATAAGTTGCATTCCAGATTTTCATTAATTTGTGAGCGTGGCACACCGCAGCATTCATGAACAAGCCAAACTTTGTTGTACTTTTACATGAAAGCATGGGTCACTTTTCATGTTTTTGGACAAAAATTTCAAAATTAATATTTTTGTATTAGCGTGCGACATGAATGACGTGATTTTTAGGACTCTCTCTTACAAAAAAAACTTAGAAAAAAAGTGTTACCGCATAAAAATTCATGTGCATGGAATCAAACACACATGAAAGGAGTCCCCAACTTATTTAAGGAAGAATATATTTATGTTTTATACATTTAATTTTTATTTTCATGAAAATTTGGAATCACTTCTCATAAACTTCAATAAACGTTGATTGTCTCTGCTTGGTAAAGAAAGATGAAATAAATGATTTTGTGTCTCATCTTACGTGAGTTTTACCTTCCTCACAAAATCACCAAGTGGGAAAGGAGTGATTGCTCATGAATTGACTTTGGGTGGTATTAAAATCATCTATTAATGCTAGAGAACATAAGATTGTCCTCACTTGCCCCGATCCTTCTATGGCTTGTTTGTGTTTAGAGTTGTTTGGTAAGATTTATCTTCATTTCCTTTTTTTTCTTTTTTTAGTTTTTTTAGGTGAAACAATTATTTAAAAAGGAGTTAGAACGAAAATTTCAATCTTTTCTAATTTGGGATTAGTTATTTGTTAAATGCTACCATATTGCCAAAATTAAATCCAACAAAGGAAAGATAAAGTCACAAAGCATTGGGGCGATACTAAACCATTTGTATGTGAGCTTAGACAGTACGTTATGTCTACGACTTTTTCATCGCAATGACACTATCTACGAGATTTATATAGGAAAAAAAAAAGAGAAAACAGAGCATAATGCTATGCTATCAATAATGTAATAATTTCATATAAGCTTACTAAGTTATATCGTAGAAGATTTGGAGTCTTGATCAACATCAACAGTAGATTATATGTAGTTCAACGGTAGATTATGTTTCAAAATATTAGCAAATGTAGATGAAACTAGGTATGTTAAAATTAATACATTATTAGAGAAGAAAGATAATGACAAGAGTCACACAACAAATTAATAGAGGGAAATTTTACATTAAATGTTGCATAAAGCATACACTTTAAAAAAATTACTCTTGTTGAACCACCACATAACTTTGTTGTTGTGGCTGAAAATAAGTTTAAAATATGGGTTTTGGATGCATATAATAAATGATCAATTTTCTTGTTCTAAGTGTGAGCTTCACACAGTCTATTAAATAAAGCTCAAGCAAGGTTAAAATATAGCTTCAAAAGTAAAATTATGGTTAATTTAGAAATTTTTGGGGGTAAATTTTCAAATTTTTAAGGAAGTAACTTGAAAAAATAAATACTACTAGAAAAAATAAAAAATATTGAGCAATAGAAAATGGAGGGGTTGCTCATTAATTGAACTCGCACTTGACATCTTATCAATCCTATTAATATTAAGCTCGATTAAAGTGTGTTGAGTTGAGTTCGAGCATGCTTAAATTTGATTTGTGTCGGCTCATCTACAGTTTCAGGCACGGACTCTTAAAACTCCTGGACATTGATCGAATCCAATCATGTCTTCTAAATTTCATTTTAGATACAATATCATCCTAATAAAAAAAAAAGTTAAAAGACCAATGACGTGGATAATTTAATTGGCACATCTTTTATTTTAGAATTCATCACGTATCAAAATTTATGTGATTCTTTATTATTATTATTATTTAATTAAAATACCCATGAAAATAAGCTACATAAACTTTATACGTCATGGTGTGAAAGATGTATATGTGATATTACTTTATCATTTTTTTCTCTCTCTTTTTTACTATTTATTTTCTCATAAAAAAAGAAATTAAAACCATAAGATAATGTAAGAAAAATAGAGTACATGCTAAAATGGAGTATGCTTCCAGACATATAGACTACTAGAAAGGGGCTGGGCGGGAAATAGTTATTTTCAATCAATCAAATCTCACAAAATTGAAATACCCAAAATACCTTTATTTTCTTTTAAACATTATAATGTTCCTTTAAAGCTAACCGAATATAATTAGAAGTCAAATATTTTGCAGTTGTGCAAGTTATTCTCTCAACTGTACCCTCCCCCCACTTTTCTCTCCGGTCCTTACAGTTTTATCTTCTTCAAAACATATTCATTATTTTTCTTTTATTTTTTTTTTTCTATTTAGTCTTTTATATTAAAAGAAATTTATATAAAATCTATACTATTATAAAGTCAAAGGGTCCTTTGGTTTAATAAATCATATATTTTTCCTAAATTTCTGTTAATATCCTAAAAGATTGTGATAATTTATTCACAGTTATCACATAATTGTTCGTATTTTTACTCAAACATTACAATCATTATGCAATAATTCTTATCTTTTTTACTTTTAATTGTAAAGGATTTAAAATTTTAATTTTTATATATTTAATTAATTTAAATTTTTACTTATATACTTTTTTAAATATTATATATTGACAAAAAATCGTTAAATTCCACTAGTATTATAGTAATAAAAAAGTCACAGAGGGCGGGCGGGCGCGGGCGCGGGTAAATTATGGGGGCGGTTGTTGAAAATTTAATGATAATGAAATGGCGGTTTAATTTCCGCGACGGCTCATTTTAAATCTCCAGTCACGTCTTCTCCTTCTGTTCGCATCCGGTGCCTCTGTCGAAACCCTAATTTGCGGGAATCTTCTCCGCTCACGTCGTCCACAAGGATTAGATTCTTCCCCGGGATCCACACACGGCGGATCGATCATCATCTCCAGCGCAAAAATGGCCATCTGGAGGTCTCGAAGGCATTGACGTCTTCCGCAATTGTCGGTGAGTTTATGTTTATTCATCTGCGGATTCAATTTTTTCTTTTCGTAAATGCGTTCATATGTTCGCTCGTGATTTGGGAAGATTAAACGAAGAAGTGATAAACCCTAACTCAAATTCAAATCAAACCCTACCCATCCCCCTTTTCAAATTTTCGTTTCCGTAAGTACATGCGTATCTGTTTGATTGTTAACTCGTGAAGATCAAACGAAGAACAGAAAACCCTAACTCCCTAACTCAATTAGCGAGATCAATCTCGAAAGAGAAAACGAAGGCCTGTTGGGCCTCGTATTCCGTAAGTGTCAGAAGGCCTGTTGTTTTGGGGCCATCCGCAGGCCCGCAGTCAGTAGGCCCAATGTTTTGACTTTGTTGTCAATTTGTTCTCTGAACTTATCTTTGATTATTGTTGATCCCAATTTAAATCCATTAGGTATTTGAGCATTGTACTTAACAATAATTATTACTAGCTGCATCGCACTTATTACTAGCTGCATCGCACGCGCTTTGCGCTTGCTTAACGGCTTTTCGATCAATATAAAATATCTAAAAGAATATATGGGTAAAAAAATTAAATTAATTAAAAACTTAAAAATTAAAATTTTGGATCTTTTACGATCAAAAGTTATCGCACCAAATATTTAGGGAAAAGATTTGGGAATTATTATATGATAACTATAATGTTTGAGTAAAAATAAGAATAATTTTATGATAACTGAAAGTAAATAACTGGAATGTTTGAGGGTATTAACGGATTTTCAAGAAAATTATATGATTGATTGAATCAAACCGTCCTTTGATTTTGTAATAGTATAGATATAAATATATATACCATGTTATATGGAGTCATCATTTAATTTTTGAATGCACAGATGGGCAATATGAAGTTGAAGTTCAGGGTAATATTCTGTATTTGAACATTTTCTTTGTTTAGTGTATCCATGTAGAATTATTGAAGCCAAGGGACCCTTGACTATTTTTAGGCTCTTAGATTGTCGTATTAAAGTTTGGGTAATTGCTACCACTACTGTTTCCCACCCTCAATTGTGTGTTGCAGCCTTTAATTATATCATAAATATTGTAAAAATATAATATTGGCAGATATTTGTTAGATTATGGTCTACTGTGTGTGTCCGTCCAAATCCTACCTCCCGCCCCCCCTCCCCCCTTCCCCTTGAACCAGCGTACATAGGGCCTTGTGCTCTTTCTTTGCTATATGTTAAACAAAGAACATTATATCATTCGTTCGTGGTTTAAAAAATTAGCTTGGTTACATAGTATCAATTGAAGTTTATGATTGCTTTCTCCTGTCGTGATTGCACTTACGAGTTTAAAGTTAAATTAAATCACGAGTTGTACACGATTGAAAATTGGTGTTTGAGCTCTTAAATTAACATCTTTTGATGTTGAAGTCTAGAGTTTAGTGATATACCCCAAGCTTCAAACGATATATTTCCTTTTATATACCTTTTCAGAAATTTTCCTATTCCCCATGAGCCCTTCAAAAGAAAAGGAATGACAATAATGGCAATTATTTGATCACTCTAACTCAGGAGACCTTCGGTCCGTGGAATCAATTTATGTTGAGGTCCATCACAAAGGAGGCTCCTCCAGAGGGAGGTAAGGCCATGGATTGTTGTCATTATATTTTAATTGAAATAGTATAGGATTCATTGGAGAATAAATTAAGAGGCATGTCTTCCTTACAGTGTCACCTTCAACTTGGGGCCCTTAAGGGAACAGCTTAAATCATATTCCCTCTCTAGGCCTTCTCTCTCACTAGGGTCTATGTTGATTTTTTTTGGATCTTTCTTCACATTCAAAGAAATCACTCCTAAAATCATCGTCATGATGGACAACTTTGTCATTAGTTAGCCTAATGAACCATCTCCCTTTTCACTTAATTTTTACTACGAAAAAGTGAAGTACTCTAGTCGGCTAATCTTTGACGGGCTAGGCCCATTCTCAGCATGTACACGCAGCACTCATTGATCAGGCTGCAAACGATTCTGGCCGGCTCGTAGGCTTGTCTCTGTTCAACTCATTAAGGCCTCATTCGTACTTGTTTGTTCGTCAACTGAGCCGAGCACAAACACAATTTATGTGGTAGAGGTGATAAACGCTCAAAGGTATATGTACCAATAATCGATTACATCCTTCCCCTTTTCCATAAATAAATATATATTTGGTGTAATGGTAGATATGAAAAATACTAACAGATACCTGAAACTTTAGTCCCCACTCTTTCTTTTTTTTCCTTTCACCAAATTGTGAGGTGCATAAATTTATGTTTTCATTTACCCTTAGGTCTAAAGGCCTTCTTTGTATAAAAGAGGAAAGAAATTAAGTGGTTCGAGTGGTCCAAAGCGTAAGTTAGTGAACAGGACCATGTCCGTGGGTTCAGTACAAGATTGACATATAGTCCCACGCGTCACTCTCTTGTCTGTAAACTCCGCAGTCACTTGATTATCTTTGTTGTTCTTATGACTATCTTATACTGAAAAAATGCTATGATAAAGAGATCCAAGCCCACCAAATTCATTTCCGAGGGATGTCAGAAATCATAAATAGTTGGCCGTGTAGCGGTTATTTAAACTTCTCACCTTTAATGTGGAAGGGTGTAAATACGCTCGCTAGTGCTCAATCGAGAGAGATCCTTTAGAAGATCAAAGAATTACATGATCTTATTCTTATGGGGAGGAGCTGCCACATGGATAGTATCTTACAGGTCATAGCATGGATTTGCATTTATCAACAGAGCCCTAGCAAGAATATTATGTATGAGTTCTAGGCTCATTACGCGTCGAACCTGCAAGAATCTGTGAAGCGGAGGAAAAAAGAGAAGGATAAAATAAAGAACTCCGCATGTAAATAGTAACTTTGATATATATATATATTGAGAGGGTTGCATTTGATTGGGTTCAAGTAGCAGTCGACCATACACATCATATACTCAAATTCTAAATTGGCTAATCGGATCAGATGGAACGTCATCTTAATATTTGTTGATGCTCAAATTTTAGAAGCTAATAGGAGAACATATAGAATTGTTAGTCTAATGCTTGCAATTATTTTCTACCGTGTTTTTTTCTTTTGTTTTGCCAAGCCTATGATCTTTGGTAGATTTTGCATTAAATTGCTTGTACAAGAAAAGTTTGAATGATTGTTCGTATTAGTTGGGTGCAAGCACACATGTATGTGGATAAGCTCAAATCCACATTTTGATCACTAAATGTCTTTGTGTTTCTGAGATGTGACATGGGGGCTCCATTTTGCTCGAAAGGACTTTGAACTCTAGCTTCCCTTCAAGAAGGATACCCATTTCAGGGGAAAAGATACTTCTATGGACATAAGCAATAAAATTATAAAATGTTTGCATAATATAAATCTAATACCAGATATTTTAATAAATAATAATACGTATTATATGAATTTGCATGACATAAATTTTTTTTGTGATTTTAGCATAAAAAATGTCCCTCCTTAAGGGGAGGGAGAGAGAGAGAGAGAGGGGGGGAAAGAATAGGCAGGAACAAATAAAAAGGAGAAAAGTGAAAGAGGGAGAAAGAGCGAGATGTGGAGTGGAGGTCTCTTCACATGTCAATTCCCCCCTGCGTTGCTTTCTTTTCTGCATGTGTGTTTGGTGTCTCCGTCGAAACCGCTATTCGATCAATTTAGCGGTTTTCGGGTAGCGCCGTTGTTTCCCAAGTCTGTGGCTGACCGAGGGGAAAGGATCGATGTGCCACGTGTGCGGCTCGGATTGCCCCATGATTGGGGTGGGTGCCCTCCAAACGCATCAAGACAACCGCCCCCACCTCCCCACCCTCCACCCTCCACGTCAAATCAGTGCACCCTCTAAGTTTCGAATTTATTATTGGCAGAAAAGCATTTGCATGCATGGGGAGATCCCTTCGGATAAAGTTTGGGAAAATTGTATTTAATACCTCATTTTATGTTATTGCAAGGAGCTTTTTCATACTTTTAAAATTAGTGTATAATTTTTTATAATTTTAATGAGTTTGTAAAAGTTAATTTTTTTTTTGATGATTTATTTTTTTATAAGTTTTTTTAGTATTTAATATGAAACAAAAAAACTTTGATTTTTCAAATTAGTCATAAACTCATTTTTTTAATCCCTATCATAGTAGTATCCAAATAAGTGGATTCTTTTCTATCTTTTGTACTTTGAAAAAAATACATATTTTATTGGGGTTATATATGCATAATTTCAACTAATTGTGATGACTAGAAATAGGTATATGAATATTATAAGCGGCTAGGTAAGTTTTTTTTATAAAAGCACAGGTGTACATACAAATACCTTATTTTTTGGTACAATAAATATATCTTTTTCATGCCTTAAGAATTATAAAAACTACTATATCTTTTAAGAATTATTGTAATTGAGGTAAAGAGTTAATTTTGAGTAATTTTAGAAATTAAAGTCTATTTTTTTTTTCCATTGAAACACTCTAACAATTTTGTGGAAAAATAAGTAGTTAGATTTGATGAAAAAGTTAACTTTTGTAATTCCATTAAAATCATTGGGGGTATGTGTTAATTTTCAAATCACAAAAAGATTCTCTACAACAAGATTAAATCACGGAGAGATTATGTATAATTTCCTCTAAAATTTTTGTTGAAAAAATACACCATCATCCCACGAATTCTCATCGAAATCTCCGTGTCGTACTAAAGTTGTAATTATTATATTTTACACTTTAAAATTTTAAAATCGTGCTTTACGTACTTTTTATGATCAATTATTGATTATTTTTTTATTGAGTTTTACAACTTTTTATTGAATTTTTCTCGAATTCTGTCCCTCTCCTCTCTCCGTGTACTTTTCTCCTCCTTTTTTTCCCCCTCTCAGGCTTGTAGCTCAATTGGGTACATAAGCAAAATTTGTAAAATATAATGACAAACCATTAATTAGGTGCACATAAATCATAATTTTAAATTTTGAGCAATAAAATGCAATAATTGAATCTCTAAGGAATTTGTGTGATTTTTTTCATTCTTTCTTCTGATTAAAATGAAAAAGAAGGGAAAGGTAAAAGGGAAAATAAAAAGAAGGGAATATGGTTTTGATGACTTCTGGTTAATTACTGTTTGTTTTCTCTCAAATAATTAGTAAAGATGCCTCGAGTGGCAAAGAATCTCAAAGGCTAATTTTGATTAGTAGCTAAAGAATATTTTTACGTACTTATTCTCGGGGTATCATATTAGGGAAATGATTAGTTGACCAATTACTCTAACACCCCTAACCTAACACGCTTTACACCCTACGCTTGCCAGCGCGTAGGTTTTATACCTTGAAAATATTCTAATACAAAGCATATAAAAAGTAAAAAGTTAAAGCAAACTCATATGTTGACTTCCCTACCATTTTCATTTGGGTCATTAATTTATTAAATTTGTGTGTAATATGATAAAATAGTTCGTTCTTGCGGCAAGCCTAAATTGACTATTGATTCTTAACTTTGTTTACAATGATTGTTGTAATTTAAAGGCTCTAATGAATGCGTAGTCATCTTCACAATACGTATTATTCCGTCTGCCAAAATTTGGCCCTTCAACAATTTTCATGAATGGACATGCGAGATTCTCTATTGAGGGAACTCAAAAAAAATAATAAAGAGATCATAAGTGAATTTAACATTACATAAAATTAACGAGACGGCAAAAATATCTAATTAGGCCGCAACACGAATGATGTGACGCCATAATCTCATTGTTTCGATTAGTATGTATGTTTTTCTGAAAGCCGTCCTAGTTGGGAGTGGGCAATATATTAGCTTTTATTGATGCTAATTTAAGCAATAAATGACTTTGCAAATTGTGTTAAGTACGTGAGCTTATGAGCAACTTGATTCCCTTTTGAACGGGTAACGAGAGAAGCTATTCACGTTCCGTTACAGACAGTCTTAAATAATTAGACCACAGTGAAAAAGATTCGAAATTCCTTTGATAAGCCTTTTCGTCATGTGAATTGACTCACCTTCAATGACGACTTTATGAAAGCTCGAAGCATCAACGATATGCATACGTTTAAATACATACAGCCAAGGCTTAAGGTGAGGATTACTCCTCAATTTGGATTTTCTCTCTTCATGTAGGACACTGATAAATGGTGTAGAAATAATCATGGCTAAGCTAGGTAGGGGGAAGAAACATATGTGCCTTGAGAATAAATGTTGGGGGGAGATTTATAATAATATAGTATGTGGAAAAGCTTGGACGACAAAGATTTTGTTCCAACCTACACATAGGATAAATCTAGAAAAAGGTGTTACCTTTTTGCAGTTTACACATTGCTGAATCGGCCTCCAAAATAGACCATTAAAATTAATAGGGGTCTTATCCCCATGAAGGCTTTTCTTTCAAGAGTCCTTTTCTCTACCTTTTCTTTTTTTTTATTTTTTTATTTTTTTGCCCTTTTGGAACATCAGGCTAATAACCTTAATGCTGTAAAAAGGGTCACGATCCTGTAATTTTGGACCATCACATTTCAAGTTCCAATGCTATTATTGTAGCACATAGAATCTTGAGACATGAAAATGAATGTATACATTTGTTACAAGAAACTGGTATCAATGATAGGGCTGATTAGAGCAGCCTACCACAACATTGGGTTGGTAGGAAAATTATGTTTTTGATTGCCTTGATTTTGTTTTTAACGGTCTTAATTCACTTTTTTGTGTTCTAAAGCTTATATAAGTCTCTGCGTGAGTTTACTTCGTTGAATTAGACATTATGATTAAGACATTAAGATTTGAAGTGATAATCATAATTTATTCCGAATCTATTAGTTACCGACCATGTCTCTTGTAAACTATATCGAGAGAGCTAATTTGAGGAGGGAATAAAGTTGGGATCACAAGACCCCACAAGCAAATGTTTTTACATGGAAAAACAGGATAAAAGTTATGATGATGGCTCATTCTCCCCCTTTCTTCCAAAACCTTTTGTTTTCAAAGAGGGGGAAAACTAAATCTAACTTGAATTTCTATGTTTCCCCCTCTCCTGTATGCTTAAATTCAATGCAATTACTGTGGTCCATGGGAGCATTTTGTCACATGAAGAGACATATATTGAGGAAAAAGTAACTCAGCAGCCTGTACTGCAACTTAGTTTAAAAAACGATGGAGAGAATATTTGTACAGCGACTGGTGGAAAGAAGATATAATCACTTTCATTCAAGCTTGTAGTGCTTGAATTCCACTAATTGTTAGTTTGAAATTTGACACTTGGGAGGGGAATAAAGACAATTACAACACTGCCCATTACAACTCTATTCTGGAATTCTACTTTTTACCCGCACCATCCCCTAAAACTTTTAATGTTGTTTGGATTAGTTTTGCCCGAAATATAGTCTCTTGTAGGAACTCAGCTACCGTAACTCTTCCTAAAAGCAATTACTGAAATGAAAGTTGTATACTTTAATATTATATTGCATCATTCATTATGTACGAGCGCTCATGAGTTTAAGCACATGAGATTAATGAATGCAGGCTTAACTCTATCTGTTAATAATAGAGGAAACTCGCGAATTTATATGGTGAGATAGGAGAACGACTTTGAATCAGTTCCGGTAGGAATCTAGACAAAATTCGAGTCATCCTGTTGCTTGCGGATCCATTATATGCATCACATGGATAACCCAAATTTCATCCAATTTTGTATTATTGGATTGCTTAGAAATCGATGTAGTCCTCGTCACATGTTTGACTAGTGATGACCATCCAAGCTAGATTAAAGGGCTTGTGAAGAATCACCTAATTGTGATTTGACTTCAAAAAGTGTATCATAGTTAATCGAAGTAAAAATATCTCAATTTTGACAGCTAGACAAATCCAACAATTATTATAATAATTTTTTTTATTTGGCTTATCTTCTAGAAGTAATCAACATAGAATTATGCTGATGGGATTCATAATAGTGATCTTACCACAATGCTAAACAGTGCTTAGATATTACATATTATTATATTGTTGTTCACTTTTCCTTTTCTTTCGCTTAATAATTCCACCTTTTACATATTCAAGAATTCTTTAATCTCCCTTTTGATTTTGGACTGGGAGTGGGTGTATGATCTGAGATATGGATCATCTGAATTTAAAAATTATCATAAAATTTATGAAATTAAATAATTTTAGCCATTTCATTCTTTCACCTCTATTTCTCTTTTCATCATTTTTTTCAACGAATGGTTAGGATTGTCCAATTCTATAAATTTGTGACTTTTCAAATCCAGATAATCTAGGTTCTTATGATCTATAGCGTGCGTGCCATCCCACGTACGGAATTCCTCAATAATTACATCCTTTCCCTATTAAACCTCAAACATTGTACTCAAAAAATATTCCTTTTTCTCATAAATAAAAATAAAAATATTATGAGGTTCTTTCTTTTAATTACAATGCATTGACAATCCGTGCAGTTCTCTTAATTGTCATGAATTTCATATTAGCATAATTAACCGACTTTTCGAAAATGATATATTCTTTCTTGCTTCCTTAATTACTCTCTCTATTTTTATATATTTTGAAACAGCCGCACGCGTGTGTGTATATATATATATATCCAAATGAATGGAAGGATATACCTATAAATTAGACCATCATGCACAAGACTTGTGATTATATTTAATATGTATCATGCAACCAAGGCTGTTAATTCTCAAAATATTAGAAATTTTATAGCAATTTCCTTCTCAACATGTGATATAAATTTTTTATTTTCCCTCATGTAAACAGTACATGGGAAAGGTGGTGTGCATCATATCTAAAGAAATCTGGGTGGAGTCTTAAAGGGTGAGCTAGCTTTGAAATATACATATTCATTATAGAAGTAATTAGAAGTAAGGAAGGAGACAAAGCCTACAATAGACCACAGAGAAAGGGAGGGAGGGCTTTGTGTAAAAAAATCTTGCATAATAAATCCCCTCTCCATCTGTTTCTAATTCCATCCACACACACACTTCTCTCTTCTACTGCCTGATATTGACAAATAAATTAGTCTGCCCCATGTTTATGTGCATGTACTTTGCATGAATATGTCATATGCCTCCCAATTTTACCAAAATGGTGGCCCTACTCTCTCTCCTTTTTCTTTCTCTGATCTGAATGCCATTTTTCTATTCAGTGATTAGTTTGTCATTTTTAATGACAGAGGGGCGCAACCGTAACTGGATGCGTCACCACTGTCACGAAGTAAATCAAGGTTTAATCATCGAATGGCTCTTATTTGTTGGGAACCGAAAACCTATAGTGTGCACACCAACTCTCATTTTATCAATCAATCGATCGATTGATCCCTTGTGAAGTCTTTTTCATCTCAAGTTTGACGAGGTTTTATTGGATGGCGTACGCAAAAGGTAATCGGGAAAAAAAGAAAAAAGAAAAAGGGTATCTTGATTAGTATTAAATCTTTGTTCTTGAAATTAATTAGCTTATTGGAGTGAAAAATCTCTCTCTCTCTCTCTCTCTCTCTCTCTGTGTCTGCAGGAAAATGACATGTTCCTTGGCAATGGGGGATGAAGCTTAGCCAGCTACCAACAAAACTAAAGCTTGACTCATGAGAAACAAACAATTATAGAATAATAGTACTGCCAAATATATTCACTAGTGAAGATATTGAAGCAAAACAACCCAGTGAACACCCAACAGCCCTGATTGGTGATAATATCATTTACATAGGAACATATATAGTATTTATTTGCTCAATTTTCCCCTAATGAGGTTAGTTCTTAATTTAACAAACAGATCATTTAAAGGGGTATTAGTTAACTAATCAAGATAGTGCATGCACTTGGACGAATGCCAGTTAAGCCTAGTTAATTGCTTACTTAATGGTCTTAGATATAGATTAGTTGGTAAATGGGTATTTATAAACGTTGATTGGGTTTAAGAGGATGTACTGGATTTGTATCTTAAGAATAAGTTGCACGAAATAGGGGGAGCTTGTCTGCAATATTCAATGGGATGGAGTGAGAGTTGGTAATGATTTGGTTTATATTTTATAATGATGGGCTCGAAATTTAGTAGCGTCGCAGTTAAAACGACATTATTTTACTTAAAGAGAGAGAGTTTTACCATACGGATTGAGCGAGAAATAAAAATGTGTCAGGTTTTATACAGTTCTGTTATGTATTAAAACTCATGAATAAGAGTTGGTAATGATTTGGTTTATATTTTATAATGATGGGCTCGAAATTTAGTAGCGTGGCAATTAAAATGACATTATTTTACTTAAAGAGAGAGACTTCTACCATACAGATTGAGCGAGCATAAAAAAAAAAGTGTCAAGTTTTATATGGTTCCGCTATGTATCAAAACTCATGAATAAGAGGTTTTTACATTAAGAAATTGTATAAAAATCGGCATGTTCTCATATAACTTTCAAGTCTACAGGTTGAAATTTCACGGAATGGACCTAAATGACTTCGTTTTAAGATGAGATAGTAGACAATTTATCTAGCGTAGAACACTACAAACACTTATATATATAATCAAAATAAATAAACACATTGGATTCTACGATTAAAACACTGAACTAGCAAGAAATCTAAAAAAAAATATTTCTAATTGATTCTAATGATAAAAATAGATCAGATAAAAATCTAAGAGATTCTCAAATAAACAAATGCCATAATTTATACATGTAGACTCTTATATCATTCGTTTCTTTAAGTAAAGTAAAAAAAAATTAAATTTACTTATTAATGATTGAATTATATGAGTTTGATATATTGTTAATACAAATGTTGAGAAAATCAAAAGGACTCGTGTGTGTGTGTATTATTTATTTATATTTACACGTTTTAATCAAATGGTCAAATTTGCATTTAGTAGTCTTATGTGGATAATAAAAAAATTTTCCTTTTACATCTCCTCTTTTTATCATGATCCTTATATATATATATGAACTTTTTATATAAGAGGGAATCACTTGGATCCCTTCTATGCTCAAAAAGAAAAAGGAAAAAAAATTGCTGATTGGATTAAAACGTTATCAAATATCCTACTAGCTATTAAAATATAAGATTCATTCCATTATAGTGAGTAGAAAATGAATTAAATTTTTGATTCAACGGTCCGAATTTATATACTTGGTCTCTAGATGTAAAGAAAATCAAAAAGGTTTATCAATTATAAATTGTTAGATTGACGGGTCAAATCTGTTATCCTACGGCCAAGAGGAAGATGCTTTCCTTCTTACCCTGCTCCAAAAAAAAGAAAAAGAAAAAAAAGAATATGTTAGGAAAATAAAAAAGATAAAATTGAGTAATATTACTTGCATATTTTTTACATATTCTTTATAATGAAATATTAATGCGGTCGAATTTAATTGGCCCTTAAGGTTATTTTTGAGGGTTACAAAAAAAATAAAATAAAATGGAGCAAGAGGGTTGCCCCTCTCTCTCTCTCTCTCTCTCTAGCAAAAGGAGTACAGTGGGTTTAATACAATCTTACAACGGCATCACATGAGAACCATGAAATATGAAGGATGTTTTGGTTAAATTATATAAAAAAATTATTTAAAAATTATTATATTAATTTTTTATGTGAATAATGTGCGAAAAATATATAAATTATATAAATTTATTTATTTTTTTCCTTCCCTCACACATTCAAATTGTGGGGCGAAAGGTGGGGCCGGTGAGCTGGGTTGTGTCTCGCCAAATGACAAATGGTTCTATTCAAACACTCCCTTTTTACTGAAAAGCAACCCTCTTTTTATCCAATTTAGAGCCACCATTCAAATCTCAGTTCTCACAATGAAAATGACAATTGGCCGGCGAACGAGTAATGCTATTAGACCAGGCAAACGGGTGGACCCGTTTGGGCATTGGTTCAATTTGCTCATTTTTAAACGGGTAAAAATTGGTGGACCCATCACCCGTCCGCAACGGGGACGAGTGACCCATGGGCATCCCGATGAAAAGAATTTCGAAATAATACCAAAAAAAAATAAATTTCGATAGTAAGTGTATGGAGAAAATTTTCCCAACATAAGTTTGAGTTTTACGATTGAAAGTTGTGAGACTGAATGTACGGAATGGAGGAAGAAACGGAGTTGACTCTAAGACAATAACAAAAATATGGTGATCGAGAAAGAAGGCAAGGAAATCAAGAGTATGGAGTGAGGATGAGATGTATGTGATGATTGGAGGAAGAAACTGGTACAAACATTGAAAAAAAAAGTATGAACACACTTACAGGAGAGAAGAGAAGAAGAAGGGAGGAGTGACAGCTCTGTTTAGATTGTTCGGAGCCGGGAGAAAATTGTGAGGAAGAAAAGGGACTTAAGGTTTTTTAGGAAAAAAATATATTAAAATATTGGTCTCGCAATTGGTAAGTGGGAGGCCGTGAAAAAAACTTATATTGTGAAATGTTTTCTCCGTACACCTATTTTGGGAAAAATAATTTTTTGGTATTATTTTGGGATTTTTTCTGCATCCCATTAGGGGGAAAAGAAAAGAAAAATAAATTTTACTCTTGAATCAAATGTTCTCAATAAGGAAAGAGCAAAGGAAGAATCACCATCTCCTACTAACAAAAATTTTATGACAGCTACTGTAATGCTTTATCCACCTACCATTCTCCTCCCCCTAAAACAGTATAAATCATCTCTATCAATCTCCAAGTCAATTGCATTTGCTTCACCAATGGAAGAAGCCATAAATTCTGCTTAACATACACAGAAGAGTGCCACAAGTATTGCTATTAATTAGAGACTTGCAGAATAATTAGGCTTCAGCGAAGGCATAAAGCAAAAAAAAAAAAAAAAAAAAATGCAGAATAATTAATTGCAATGAGTAGAGATGGGTAAGAGACATCGACTCCCCGTTACATTGGTGAAAAGGGCACCGACACCCCCCTTTAATTTTCAAAAAGACACCCTCGCTCCGTGATTATTTTAAGTTGACTTTTTTTACCCATCATAAATTAGTAAATAATAAAAATATATTTATTGTTTGTTTTTATAATTATAAAATATCAAACGATTATTAAATGAAATAAGGAATTTATATTATAAACTTTTATTCCATGAAAAAAGGTACGAAAAATGATAACAACATGATAAATTACACTTTAAAATAGTAATAGCATCATAAAAAAATTATTTTAAAAGAACTTAGGGGTGTGAGTGTTTTTTTAGAAACTATAGGGAGTCTTCCTGCGCCGGTGAGCAGAAGAGTGAAACCCTAACACTACTAGTCTTCTGTTCGCTCTTCTCGAGTCTGTTGGTTGGATGAGAGATGGGGACTCTGATCCTCGTTTTCTCTTTTTAATTTTACATTTTGTTTTATTCCTTTTCTTTTTCTTTTTCTTTTTCTTTTTTTTTTTAATAAAAAACGGGTGCCCGTAGGCATCCGGGTTAAAGAAACTTGTTTTCTAACGGGTCATAAACCCGTTTTAGGGGCAGCCATGGGTGCCCACTGATCCAGGTTCGTTTTGTTGAGTCTAAATACCATATGCATGACAGTAGATACATGTGTCTACTCTCAAATCACTTAATTTTCACGTCAGTACATAAGTATTTTATTACCTCATCATAATCATCATGATTATTGAACATTGATTATTATTATTATATGATTAATTAGTCTGTAATGCACTTTCCTCTCGCCTCAAGCTAATAAACAGAAATGATGAGAGCTAGCCCTATAGGAGTAGAAGGGGTGGTGTGTTTGGTCTGACTCCTTTGGGTTAAGAGCTACTGAATTATTCCTAAAACGTGTACCATTAGAACCACCCAACCTAGGGTTTTAAAAAATCCATCAATTCACAAATTTTAAATCGAAAGTTATCCCCTAATTTATATTTTCCCCCGTCTTAACAACTAGATTGCGTGTTCAATATCGTCAAGACATTGGGTTGCAGTGATTGTACTCGTGATTTAAAAACAATTTACTTACTGAAAAAGAAAAAAAAACACGAACATGGGTGACATATTTAGTGATGAACATGCATTTCATATCAAATGTCTTATGACAAATTACAAGAAAAGTTTATTGCTATAAAGCTCAATGTTGAGCTAGGTTAAAATTAAGAATAGTTACACTCATCCCTATTAAATTCTGACCAAAATAATCCCTAAAATGCAATTGCCTCCGCATAAAATAAGAGCTTGTTTGGTTTTCAGGGTCTTACATTCTTGAGAATGTACTATCCAGGAATGCGATACTTAAAACGCAACATTCTTGTGTTTAGTATAATCAATCGAATTCCTATTAATACTCATCACTATTAAATTAGAGACGCTATTTATTATTATTATTATTATTATTATTATTATTATTATTGTTATTATAAGTTATATGATATTTTCCCCATCCCCAAGGGTAAAAGTTTTGAGCCTCTGAGAAGTGAAGTGGGCTTGGTACTTGGGTGAATTATATATGTACGTCTTGCAAGTAGAGTATCATGATTTTTAAATCATTCATCTCCCAAAGAAGATATGATATTTATTTCACGTGCAACATAAGACTGTACAATTGCTCCCATGAAAACCCCTTTAAAAAGCTTTCAATTCTATAATCTCCTCCCCCACACGCATTCACACATTTACAGAGAGACACAGAGAGGGGGGGATGGCATTAGAAGCAGTGGTCTTTCCACAGGGCCTGTTTGGGTACGCACACAATTTGGTGGGAGGGAGTTGGAGCTGTGAGTTTGGCATAGACCAATTAGAGGATGAGAGAAGCTCTTCTTTTGAGAGTTTTGAGGCCTCCCAAACAGGGACTTATCTTTACGACCAACTGCAGCACCATTACCAAAACCTTACCTTTTCTTCATCCCCAGAAGAAACTGCTGACTGCTTCGCCAACAACAATGGCCTAAGCCCAGAGGAGGAGGCTCCGCCGCCGCTGCCGCCGCCCCCGGAGGTTCCTGCGACGGTGGTATCACGGCCGAAGCGGCGGCGCGTGAAGTGCCGGAAGAACAAGGAGGACATCGAGACTCAGAGGATGACCCACATTGCCGTCGAGCGCAACCGCCGGAAACAGATGAACGAGTATCTCTCCGTTCTCCGATCTCTCATGCCCGACTCCTACGTTCAAAGGGTCTCTCTCTCTCTCTCTCTCTCTCTCCTCAATCTACATCATTTTTGTCCTAAATTTCTGTCAGATTCTAGAATTCAGAAAAAAGAAAGATGCGATTTTGGCGTTGTAGGGTTGAAACATGATTGTGGATTTTTCTTGGGTCTGTTTTGATTCAGGGCGATCAAGCATCCATCGTCGGAGGAGCCATCAATTTCGTGAAAGAGCTCGAGCAGCGCCTTCAATTCCTCGGAACGCTGAAGCCGACCCGCAAGGAAGAACCCGGAGACGGCGGCGCCGGCTCAGCTCCTCCTCCTCCTCTCCCCTTCTCCGAATTCTTCACCTTCCCACAGTACTCCACGGCGGCGGCGGCGGCGGAGAATGTTGCGGCGGCTGCGATTGCTGATGTGGAGGTGACGATGGTGGAGAGCCACGCGAATATCCAAATAAGAACACGGCGGCGGCGGAAGCAGCTAGTGAGAATGGTGTCGGAGCTGCAGAGCCTAAAGCTCACAATCCTACACCTCAATGTCACCACTGTGGATCAGATTGTGCTCTACTGTCTCAGTGTTAAGGTGTGTTTGTATATATATATATATATATATATATTGAATACATAATTATCAAAAATCAGTGAGTAGAACTAAAATGATGATTAATTATGTTAATTCTGACTGTGGTACTAACTTTTTTTTGTTGTTGGTATTTTTGCAGGTGGAAGATGAGTGTAGACTAAGCTCAGTGGATGAAATTGCCACAGCTGTTCATCAGTTGCTAGGTAGGATCCAAGAAGAGGCCATCTTGAATATTTGAAGATCCTCCCCACCCCTCCACCACTTATTATTTTTGTTAATTGTTTTCACTTTCCATTTGTAATTTTACTCTTCCATGTTCCATTTTGTGGGTATTTGTCTCCATTTCACTCTTAGCCATCTTCTGCACTTTTGAGTAAGTTAATTTCTTGTTGCAGCCACTGTTTCTCCCATTCTATATTATTAGCTTCTCCTGGGTTCATTATTAAAATTAATATTAAGTTTAATATCTCACTAAATATGAACTTTACTGTAGCATAAATTCCATGAAATGTGTGCAACCCATAGAACTGAGCTTGTCATTTCAAAATTTCGGTCCTCTTCTCTCATTTCCAATAATTGAGTTCTGTCTTTTTGGGGTTTTCCATTTGTGGGTTTTTTTTTTTTTTACCTTTCTTTCTTTTCACCTTTTTGGTTACCTCTGTTAAAAAAGGGTCTAAAAATAAAATAAAAAATTTTGCGTGTATTATCTGCTAATTAAGGATTTTGGCTTTAACAAGAAGAAAAGATGGCTCAATTATGACTCTTTGTACTCTTTGCAAATTCCACGTAGGTCGGCACATATTGAGTTACAGCTGTTAATTAATAAATATAAAGTAATTAACTTTAATTGGACGGCTGTTATGTCACCAACCACCCATTCTTTCTCCCTCTAGCTTACACTTCATTCCAAGACTTGGGTAAATCACTATACATTTAATAAAGATCGAATGATCATAAACAAGCATGCAGTCGCACTTATTTAATTTCTGTATTAGATTTTAAAGCATATTCAAACTGGAGCATACTGTCATAGAACCAGCTTTAAAGAGAAAAAGAGAGAAGCCATGACACCACCCATGGAAGGTGAAGTACACAGACAAGCCTGCATCTAGCCATTGAACAGCTTTAGAAGCCCCCTTTAAGCTTTCTCCCACCCACCACTGTTCATTTATCTATGTATATATGGTAAATGCAGAGTTGTATCATTGCACTTGCTGTTTTGTGGACATTCTCAGATGCCAGCACCAAAATAGATAAGCCAAAAAAATAAACCAACAAGAATGTGATGATGAATTTGTTCTTAAAAAGTTCATGAAAAAACAAGAACACAGGGTATGGTGGTCGATAATGTATAGGACAGCAAATCAAAATTATTCACATTTTGAAGATCATGACGGTCCCATATATGATTTTGTACCATGTTAGATGTCACATCCCACTGCAATTTAAAGTAAACTAAGAGAGGAGAAAAAAAAAAATACAAACTGTACAAAATATGATTGAAGGAAATGTTAGAGATGGACATACATGTAGAGAGCTCCTAATGGCAAGCTATACAAGTAGTGGATCACCATTAAATTGTCTTCTTTGGGTCACCTGTGGGCAAAGAGAAGTTCTAATGGGAGCTCAATGCAGTGAGTACTGAACATGCTGTTTGTGACAAAAGTGATTACACAGAGGCCGCAAATGAGTAAGTGTCATTATAGAAACTCATAGGAGAGTATCTTGACCTCTTTTTTCTCAGATCAGATGCATTTCCTCCTATAGTTCAAATTCGGACCTAAAATAGTGCATATAATCATTTCAATTTTTTCCTTTTGCCTAATCTGTTAAGTTACACTGTAAGATTAGGACATAAAACACCACAAGCATTAATAGCTCTACTAGGGAGTCCCTCCTTCTCCATGTTAGATTAGCATCCTTCAGAATCTATAGGCATTTTTTTGTTAATGTTGTCTACAATGAAAATTAGTGGGACTGAATATAATTCTGTAAGAGGTGGAATCCTACACAATCTTAAGGTTGCATTTTACAAATTTAACATTTTCTTTTCTGACCCAAAATAAAAATTAGAAAGAAAATGGGAGAGAGCAGTTAATCACATTTGAACTTGTTTATTAAGAATACCCCAGAAACTTGTTCCAACATTTTTTTTTTTTCCTTTCAATCAGTTCAGCAAAAATAATTTGTACAACTAGAACTAATATGCTGTATTTTTTTTTGGAAATAGAAGAAATATTTGAAACGCAACTCTTGATCACAGAGAAGGCCTACTTCTTTGAGACATAAGCATAGTACTGTGCCATAGGAACAACAAAGGCGATGACTAGCAAACCTCCAACAACAAGAGTGAATTGTCCTCGTTTCTCTTCCGTCTCTTCCTTGGTCTTGAAGTTAGATTCTCTTTTGTTTTCCTTAGCCTTGGGTCCACCAGGATCCGGGAGCCCATCAATAGCAGCAACCAGCCGTTGGGCAGTGCTAAAAATGGCTTCATTGTACTTCTCTTCAGTAGCCAAAACTGTGATTTGGATGTGGTATAATTAGCAAAACTATATATGCTTAATGGAGTGGGTTCAATACCCCCATGGCGAAAAAGTGAGAGGGGGAGAGAGAGAGAGAGAGAGAGAGGTACATCTGTGCTGAGGATCACCACTGAAGAATGAACTTCAATTCTGGCAATACAGATTGCAAAATCTTGTTCATTATTTCATGTGAACATTTGGAGGTTTTTAGCGATGGCTTAATAACTTCATCTAGTTCCCAAAATGAAATGTCAATAGATAAAGGCTCATCTCAACAGACTAGAATGAACTACCCATCATGACAACTTACGCTTGCAAGTGTGAATCTGCGGGGCTGTGAGGGGATGAGGTATCTGAATTTCCCATCATGGGTCATAGTCTGGTTTTTCCAGATCATGAGTAAATTAATCCAAATTTGTCTGTCCAATCAAAGAAATGAGTAAAACGTCCCCCCAATCTTCGGGGTACTACAGCAGAATAGGCTTTCAGCCAGATTGAAATCAGGCTTGTGAATAAGAGTGACCTATCTCATGGACATAAGAACCATCTCCACACATTGAAGCTTCCTAACATTACTAGCATCTTGACAACGAACATCATGTTCGATCTCCCTTGCCTCTGATTTCTCCCTCACCCTCTCTCTCTTTAACCTTTCTCTACTCTCTTGATATCTGTCTATCTCTCACTCATGCAAAATTTTGCGTATGGAAAATCATTAGTCTGGGTCCAAAAACAATGAGGAAATATGAGGATATTATAGGCATTACCAGCCTCTTAGAAACAGAAGTAATGAGAATCTGTTCGGTATTTTCGGGGAGGCCAGAGTAGCCCCAAATTATGTTTCCTCTTTCTTAGTGACAAAATTTAGGGGCTTTGGGCACTGCAAGACGAATAAAGCGCTCTAGATGGGATCTATCTTTGCTGGTCTTATGGTGTATTTGGCATGACACGAATAAGATTTTCACAGGAAAGTGCATGTCCTCGCATAATATTTGGCATAAAGCTTCCTTTCTCTCTTTCTTATGGTTTGTCGCTTGGGGCCTATCAAAATGAGTCGATCTTAGGGATATTCACATAGATTGGAAAGCTTTTCTATTGTCATTCTCCTTTTCTGAGTTTGTTTTTGTTGTAATTTTTGGCTATTGTCTGTAGAGGATTTCTTATCCTCAGTCCTTGCACTCTTCACCCGTATTCTTTATTCTTTGTTTATCGAAAAAAGAAAAAGGAAAGAAACAAAAGTAATGAAAACTCATTATGGAAAAACATTGAGGCATAGTTACCAGGAATGTTTTCAGAAACAGTGGAGTCAAGAACAGTATCTCCAACGGCTTTGATAAAGGCAGGGCCACCAGTGACTGCCCCTTCCTTTTGGCTGGTCACTAGCACAACGATCCCTTTGTTGTTTCCTTCTTCAATTGTGGGATACCATCGCTCCAATACTTGGTCAGCATACTCAAACGCATCAGCTTTGCTCTACAACGAGATTGTTTATGATAATCAAATCCCAAAATAAAACTCCCCAAACACCTGAACTTCTAACTCATCCAAACATCACAAGGCTTTTAGCATGCGCTTTAGGCAAAAAATTTGAGAAAATCCAAGGGCCTGTTTAGTTATAGATAAATGTGTAACATTATCTACTTCCCGAAGTTTAGCCCTTATACATCATGATCTAGTTGACTTCAAGCTATTTATCTTTAAGTCACTGGAAATCAGTGTTTCCTAAATGTTCTTATGCATGGAAAACATAGGGATCATATTTCAAGTACTTTTTTAGTATACCTGGAAGTAAATCAATTGAAAAACCTTATTTTCCATATTGCATTACCAAGCAATGCTATTATAACATGAAATTACAAGTGGAAATGGAAAACTAGTTCTCCATAACCAAACAGGTCTTGTCACAGTTTGTTTTGTACATCAGTAAAAACCCGCTATATTACACAAGAAACAACTGAATTGCCCAATATACCGAAATGGCATTGAGAAAAAAGGACTTAAACAAGACAGTTAGTTCAAAGAGGCATATAAGCAAACTCTTGGTGTGCAAAGTGCTTACAGTAAGCTTTCTAACAGTAACGAAATTAATGTGGAAGTTCTTCCTCGACTCCAAATCCGATAATAAGCGCTTCAAATCTGATCTCGTGAGCCGGCTAAGCACGCCGGCATCATCCACGACATATGAATCCGTTGGGGCCCCCTCATTCAGTACATCAAATTCAGATGCCAGTGCAGAGCCACTGTGCGGCACTGGGCAAAAATTGAGAGCCAGAGATAGTGCTAGAGCTGCCACTCCATGTCGCACGTGGGAAAACCAGCTTGTGGGTATTGGAGACGATGGGCTTGTGGATTGAAAAGCTTGTTTTTTAGGGTTAGAGTGAATGGGCATGGGGGAGGAGAGTGAACTTGATCTGGGTTGTAGAGGAGGAGACAGGAGGGTTCTTGAGGAAGAACATTTGTTGAAGAGAGGGGAGAAAGAGTGAGGGGAAAGAATCGTTTCCATGGGAGAGTGCATAGAAAAAGAAGCAATTTTGGGAATGGTGGGATGCATGCATTAGAGAAAGAAAAGGCTATTCTTTGTTCATCATTTTCACTGTTCTTCTGTTGGGCTCAGATTTTGGGAGGCTCGGATTTGGTTCATTTTGGATTGGTTGGCTGAAATCCAGCAAGGATAAGCCTTGGAAATCAATAAGGGCATTTTGGTCTTAACATTTGAATGACCAGAACTGCCCCTCAGCTTTTCTAAAAATCCCCAAAACATCTTTCTTTCCATGTAGTGTCAGATCCTTTCCCATATGGTGTCATATGCCTCATATAGACTCCACGTTTCTATCACCCTTTTGTTTGGATGAGGAGCAAGGGTTCTAAAGAATGCACAGAACAAGAATTCCCTTCCAAGTCAAGTTTGTTGGAGAAAGCCCCCACACGAAAAGAATTCCTCTCAAGCTACTCAATGCCTCAACCCACATTCACAATTGCTCTTCCAATCCTTCACTTACCAACAAAGACAATAAAAAAGAAGAGGGAAGGCATGGATCAAGGATTGTCTTCGCTTAGCATTTTCGCGAGGCTGTTCAGCTTAATCAGCAAGTCCCAAATCCCCATTAAGGCCATGAATCTTTTCCAAGCTTGGCTTCACATCCTCCGCAGGCTCTTCAACTTCATCGTCAAAAGCATTGAAGCACAATCCATCAAGACGGTGACCCTAGGCCGTCCGATGCATCAAGCTGAGCTGAAACAGGCAGCCACCGAGAAATTCACCGATGTTCATATTCATGGGTCTAAATCCTTACGCCATTATTTTGAGGCAGAAAACAGTGAGGAGCTTCCACCACTTGAAAGCAGTAAGGATTCACGTGGAATTACAAAAGAAGTGAAGAGCCAAGGAGGGAGAGAGCAGGAGGAGACAGCTGCGGACAAAGGAACGGTCCCAAAGAAAAGTGTGAGTTTCAGTGAGACAGCACAGATGATAGAGACGAGTATTAAGAAGAACAAGAAGGACAAGGCAACCCAAACCATAGCTTCCAATCGCGAAAATGGAGAGAAGCCTAAAGAACTGAGGCCTCTGAGATCGATCCTCAAGATGGGTTCCAATGTAAATGAAACATCTGCTTGATTGTAAAATTGGGCATGATATTAATCTGTCGTAGGAAAAAAAAAATGCATATGGGTGTGCTTGATTAAAGGTCATCTTATGCCCTAGTTTTCTGGAGAAAAGGACTCACTTTTGTTTTTTTTTTCTCAACAAAACAACCCACCATGCAAACTAGGAAGAACGAGAAAGGGGCAACAGCAACAATAACAACAGCGATGGAACAATTTTCCCGTATATTAGTTAAAAAACAATCAACGATTAGCTACTTTATATCTACGAGACGAATCAGAAAGCATATCAATCTGCTATCTTTCTAAAACAGCCAAACGAATAAAAGAAATATATTATACTGGAAACTACAACGGAAACTACTATATCAGTGGTATATTAATCTGCTATCTTTCCACCCACGTTCACGAGCTCGTTTTTCCCACAGTTCTGAGAGCTTATGCTCAGCTATGAGAGCTGCTCGAGCCCTCTCCCTTGCCCGTTCGCAAACATCAACCCCAGTGTTGCACTTCTCTGTTTCTCTTTGGTAGTTTGAAGATGTTTTCTCAGCATTTATTGTAAGTGCCCTGATGAGTTCCAAGTTATCTTCTGTAACTTTTCGCTGCAAGGATAGTTCCTCTGATAACAAATCTACAGTATCCTTATCCATCTCCTCGTTCAAGTCCGCATCATATTTACTGCAGTCTGCACATTTAGTTGAGAAAAGCAACATGAAACTTCGGAAAATATAAATGGGTTTTTTCTAACCTTTTCGATGCACTGACATTCACAGTATTTGCTATACCAGTGCAATGGAAAGGTAAATATTTATAGAGAACTATGTTCTTAACCGATGCCCTTAGGGAAGTATCGGGTATATATCCTCAACTTTGACCTCCCACTAAATCGATCACTTCGCTCAACCTAACAGGTGCACCCATAGGTGTCCCTTGAGCGTGCCAAAACCACCTAACAGCATATTCTCCTATCTTATATTCAATTGAAGCTGCCCCTAGTGTTGCAGGAATCTCCTTATACAGGACAAATCTATATATCGAAAAGCTGTTTCATGCATAAAAGGTTGAGGTTGAGAAAAGTACGAGTGAGCATCTAATGTGAGGAAGTTGATTAGGACGGCTAATCCATGTTTGATCGAGACAATTGGCTTCCATGTGTAAAGAAGAGCCCAATGCATCAAGCAATTGCCGCCTGTGAATAAGAGGTACCTCTAGTCTCATGGGTTGAGGCTTAACAAGGTAACTATAACCTATGAAGGATTCCGAAATGGATCCAAATGGCCCGGAGGTTTAGCATAGTCCAAGTGGATACATTAGCTTGATTGGTTGCGGTGGAACGGGAAAAAAGGAAGAAAGATCTCTATAATTACTCAAGAACAACCTCATTTTTATGGCCCAGTTGAAATCAAGTTATTGACAAAACAGCCTTAGGCATGCTAATTAGACAACCATAAGCCAGTACCACATGATTTAAACCAGAATAATAGCTTATAACACCTCATTCATGCTTAGAAACTTGTAAAACTTCTGCAACAATGATTGATTTCCTGTAAAAATTCTCAAAATTCTGTCCCGGAACCCACAAAGGTTGCAGAAATATCTTCATATGAACTAAGCAATTGAATGCAATGCCTAAACCTAATAAGACCAACATATTAAATCTAGTTAGTGCAGTTTCTAGGTGCAGCTCAACCTTCTCTCTACACAAGGCTACAGGTATAAGAAATTGACTTAAAAAGTTGAAGTAACATCACAAAAAGCTGAGTAACGTGTAAATCTGTAAGAAAGAAAGACCCTTGCTTTATCAAAACAACAAAATAATGGAAAAACATTCAAAAAGTGGCTGAGCAAATAAAATTCGTAATCTTCAAGCTACTGAGACAAAAAGAAGAGGTACAATGCTTAAAATCAAAGCAATTTCTCACAAAACAAATATATGACCGCATTACCATATCCAAAAAAATAATAATAGATAAAAAGATCCATAAGCATAAACAGTAGTTGAAAGCATAAACTCACCCAAATATAAGGGAGAGATGGTCTTGGAGAAACAATCACAAGCACATGAAGGACATGAAGCCCCAAGAGCGGAATGTTTCTTGGAGTGCAAAGAAAACTGTGCTCCAAAAATTAGGGCAACGAAACAGATACAACCCAAAACAAACACCCATCTCAGTACCCTATGACTACACCGTGGATGCGCCATTGATCCTCTACATGGAACAACCTAATTGGCAAAGAACGAACACCCAGCACCAAAAGTTCGATACCCATTTTGAGTATATCCGTTAAGGAACCAGAATTTCAGTCCAACTCAATCATTGGAAATCCAATCTTGCTACGTACATATCTGCAAATAATTTGATATATCATGTACGTAGGGAATAATGAGCATTTAATGAATCCGCCCAAAGAGATTGTTCTTATTAATTTGAAATGGGAAAAAGAAAAGAATTTATCGAGAATAATATTAATTGCACATCTTTTACCGGTTCCTCATGTTGGATTGATAGTGTGGTAAAATTAAAGTGATCCTTTTTAGTGTTATTTTGATCAACTAACAACGAAAGAATCACTCAAAATTCATCACATCGATACTTCCGAGATCAAGGGTATAAGTAGGATGTTTAGGTAATATTATTTATATGTTGGCAATGTGCCTAAGAGTTCCATATGGATGGAAGAGCATGAAAAAAAAAAAAGGCAGCTTATCAATTCTTATACAATTTTTGTTGGCACATATATTTAATTTAGCTGGAAGAAAACTCATGAAATTTGAACAATTTGATCTTGTTTATTTATTTATTTATTATAAAAGGAATTTGCTTTTGAGGTTCCCATTAGCTGTCAGAGAAGCAGTGTTTCAAAAAGCAGTCCAAGCGACCGCCTAGGCACTAGGTGGTAGCGCCTAGGTGGCAACAAAACACCTTGCCTAAGAGGAAACCACTTTTCTAACCAATCACACTATGAATTGGTTAACGGTGCAGCTGCTTTGAAGGATTTCTAGGTGAATATGGTGCCTAGACATACTATTTTTATTGTTATTTTATTGTTTTTACAACAATAACACCTAAGAATTATTTATGAAAAAAATAAAAATTACCATCATAAATCTATTATTGCAACAAGACATACTTAAAATAATATTATTTATGTAAATTATAAAAAAATATTATTTATATAATTTTAATTTATTATCTGCCAATGCTACCTAACTGCCTAGGCAGTGCCTAGGCTACCTAGACGCTAAACAGTAGGTTAAGTGCTTTGGCTCACCTAACGCTTTTTAAAACACTGCGAAGAAGTATTTTAACTTAGTAGCCTAGGTCAAATCTTACAAGCAAAGATGGTTACTCTCTTGTTAAGTGTTGAGATCCTTGCTCTGAAAGTTAGAAAACCAAAGCTCCTTTGACCAATTGTTCATAACTCAACTTTGAAGCTTCTGATTTCTCCTGTCCTCGACGAATCAACCCAAATACCATTTGAACGTGAACAATTTTTACTTTTTCAATTCATAGATCACTTTGAGCAAATGAACAAGTATAAATTTAATGTAAAGGATAAAAAATTCGCAAAGTAATTCTGAGATGAGGAGTTTATGCACAATTTCTCAAATGATTTAAATGGTTTGTTTTATGATCTTCCTCTGTACTGTCATCCGAGTCTTCCGCTAAACCATCAAAGAAACCGTTGAGGTACCAATGGCCACACTCGTGCCATTGACCTCGATTTGCGTGCACTCGCCATTTCTGGTCTGCTATCATTTCCGGAGAGAGTCCCCACTGTTGCAGTTCTTCATCGGAGTGATGGATTGCCAGGCTGTATTCTCCACCTTCTCCTAGCTGCATCACTCTAAACTCAGTGTTTCCGAGATTGCTTAGGTACTCGAATTGTTCTACGGTCCACTTAAACCACTTCATCAGGAAGACCCGCGAGGCCAACCCGTGCGTCACAATTATGAGATTTAGATCATGAGAGGGATTGTGGTGAAGCCTGTTCATGTCTATGTCCCTCCACAAAGACTCTAGAAAACCTGCAAATCAGCCCAGTAAATTAAACATTATCATAGGTAACCACTGTGAAATGAAAGCTCATGTCTGAATATTATAAGTCTTGGTAATGTAATCATTTGAACATGGAAAAGTAAGGAATAGGAAATTCACTAGGTTCATCTGATGTAACTGCAGGGAAAGCAACCGTTGTAAGGGGAAAATGCCAATCTCTTTTAAATGGAAGATGTTCCATATGAGCAATCATAACAAGGACTGTCTGGATTTTCAGCATTTGACCCAAGTGATGCAAATCCTCCGTATTACTTTTGCTTTGCATAAAATAAGAATATGAAACACAAGACAAAATTAACAGAAAGGTTAACTAGAGCAACGGAATGACTGTTTATTCAGATTTTGCTGGTTTGACTACAGCCACTTTGCAGAAGACATGCCCAATCAAAGTAAATGTGGATCTAGATTTGGACATAATATAAAACAAACAGTATTTTCTGATAAAAAAGGTAAAATTTCTTAGACAATTCAGCTATTAACAATCTCAAACAGAGAGCAAATCATCAGAATTTTGAGTACAGGTCTTATACTAATAATGACAACATGTTAATAGTTTTAAATAATAATAGGACTATTTTAGTTGATATATACCCTAAAAGGCTATTGAGGCAAAGCTGCTCATGACACCGTAATCCTTGATAATCTCAAAATTATGCTGTTCAAAATTCTTATTGAGCAGAGATTTGGCTGCAATAGCTACACTACTAAAAGATTATAAGTATATAAGAAGTGATCACCAAAAATCATGGCTATATGCAATATGAAAGTAATTTTACGTACCCTTCTTTGGCCTAAAAACCAAACACAAGAAATCCAAGATCAGTTGACTTTGACATCTAATTGCTCTGATATTTAACCTAGCTACTCAAATAAGTAGAAAACTACAAAGTATGTTGTGTTGTATAGAATCCCTATTCTTGGCATAACTTATCTGTTTTTCCACCTCGTCCTTTTATAAATAGTGACTATTCTATGAAGGTTTGAGTTTCTAATAGGGCCTCCTTTTGGAAGTAGTCTGCTTAAAATATTGCAGAAACGTAATGGATTCCAGGTGAAAATATATTTCTTGTTATATCTCAAGATAATGCCACTTTAAGCCTTGCCTCACAAATTCATACTCGTACAGTTTCACATAATTACAAAGTCAAATGAGAGCAGATTTTATGCCCAACAACATAATATTTAGGCGCATGACAAGTGATCATCAAAGTCATGGCAATATGAACTCCCTTAATCTTTCCTACTTTATCCAACAAAACAAACATAAAGAAAAAAAAAAAAAGAGAGAGAGAGAAGAGAAGGGGAAAATCCAACAGTAGTGGGCTACTGCACATTTCTGCAAGTAAAGCCTACTGAGTACACAATCTTATATAGATTTCTTCCAATGATAAAATACTTTATAGCATTGTAATAAAAGGGGGAAAAACATAGGACATTAACTTCTCCTGCTCCCGAGCAGGGGCGGAGGTAGAGCCTGGATTTGATACTTGTAGGGTTTCCTAAGAAAATAAAATTATAAAAGGGCCTGAATTTCAGTCATTGGTCAAACCCTAGCAAGAATATATGTCACCTAGGAGGAAATCAGTTTAACTATTCTAGCAACCAAAATGGGCAAAAACAACAGTTTATTCCCTATGTTCTACAAAAACTCTACCAGGCTAAGTCTGTCTCCACTAGGTGTGGCTTGTACTGAAAGCAGTCTTGTAAGTCATAAGCCTGACCTAAATTAACATCACATTTCAACCCAAATCCCAGTTTGATTCATTGTAGCTTTGCTCCCATCAATAATTAATCCTAGCTATTAAGAGCAAGAGAAGTACTCTCTAAAAGTTAAAGCATATAGAGATAAAAGTAAACTTATAGCTAAGAGCTAAGATTACTTCTTATACACATATAAGGTTAACTTACACATATAAAAGCTAACTTCTAGAAGCACTAAAGCATATCCATATAAAATGGGCATAATATATATAACAATCGCAAAACATTCTTCATCATTCCTATAACCCAATGAAACAATGCAGCTTCCAGGTAACAAAAACATAACAAACACAGCAATTTTCTCAAAGGAAAAAATCTAAAGAATGGTGCTGAAAAACTCACTTGAAACACGATCATAAACATCTGCAGCAGACTCTCCCTCAGGGAACCTATAAAAGAACCTCCCAAACTTTTCCCTTGTCTCCTTAATCGCCTTCATCCTCTCCTCCACCTGAAAGTTGCCAAAATCCTGCTCCCTCACCCTACACTCCTCTCTCACCCCAATCACCCTCTTCCTCGAGAACGACCGCCCGATCTCGCGCAATGTCGATCGCGTCCGCTCGTACGGCGACACGTAGAAATACACCTCCCAGCTGCGGCACTCGCCGTCACGGGACACCACCCGCCGGAGGTTCTCTCCGGCGAGCCTCGCCTGAGCTAACCCTTGGGGGGTCAATGGGATCTTCTGGTCCGGGGTGGTGGTGTAGGCGGACCCATCTAGGTTCCCTTGGCTCTCGCCGTGCCGGACCAAGATTATCCTCTTGGGAAGAGCCTTGTGTTGCGAATTAATCATCTCTCTCGCTTTCTCTCTCCCTTTCCGCAAATGGGTTCGCTCTCATTTGGGTTCTGTGGGTGGGATTTTATACCTGCAAAGGAGCAATCTTTCGCATGTGGGTCTGACTTTGATTGTCGATCTGAGTGTAAAAGGGATTAGATTCCGTGCATTCTCGCTTCTCCAATGCTCCCTTGACGGGCAATGACAGTCTGGAAGATATGATTCAGAAGAAGGTTCGGCGATTCCATTTGTACGGAACTCTTCAAGATTACAGCCTCTCCACTCGTATCATATCCCTTTCAGCCGTTTATTCTTATGAAGATAACGCTGTCTGATGGGTCGGATAGGGGGTGGATTACTCAATTCCTCGTGCCTATTTCTATTCTCATTCTTATTTGTTCCCATTTAACTCTTCAATGTGTTTTTCTGGACTTAGTGGGGCAATTGGATGTGGAGTTTAATAAGTGAATGACCATGGGAGAAAGAAGAAACTGCAAGAGGATAAAAAGAGGTGCCACAAGTGAGATGACCAGAGATCTAAGGTTGCATTTGTACGGTAGAAATGAAACATGAATGAGAATAATAATGAAAATAAAATAATCACTTCCATTTATATATTTGGTTGGCTCAATGATAGAATAGAATGGAATAAGCATGCAAGCCACTTCAAATAGCTTTATAAATATAAAATAAAATAATTAGTTGTAGGAATATTGCGTCAAAATTCTAGGACTGTTTCTAAGCCTGAATTTTTTTTTCCTAATTTGGATGAATAGGTTTTATATTTTCAAATCACTTGAAAATTGATAGGCATATGTATTTTTAAATTTTGTTTCCATTTATATGGTTCAAATTTTTCAAAGATGCATTGAACGAGAAAAGTGGTGCAAACTATACCATGGACTAAAGAGGGGAAATAGAGAGGATCTGTTTCTGAATGCATAACTAAACAAGTGAATAGGAATGAGCATTCCTATTTTCATTCCCTCCATCCAAACGGGTTTGTTACTGTATTTGTTTTTTTTTTGTTTTGGTTATATCATGACTTTTATTATTAGGTCTAATAGCAAAGAAAATCTTGTACTTTCACCTTTATTTTATTTTAATCCTAAAGTTTAATTTTTCTAATTTCTATCCTTAAATTACACTAGCAAAGTAATTCGAGTCTTGGTTTTAACTTTCATTGATCTTTGTAGGGATCCATTTCAACATAGACAAAGAATTTTACAAAAACATAATGTCTCGTTGAATAACATGTCAATTTATTTGGTGAAAGAAAAACTCTATACTTTCACTTTATTTCAAAGTAAATTTGAGTTTCTTTTCCTACTAATTTCCGATCCAACCTTTCATTAGCGAAGCAAGTATAATCTTGAAACTATTGATACTTAAACTTTGATGGTTGAAGAGTAGACTTTAGTGGAAGAGAGAAGAAAAATTATACATGTAAAAGTCAAGAAGCTTTAGAATTTGAATCGGAAAATGCGAAAGTATGAGGTTTTTTTAATCATACATGGTAATGTTGTTTGCAATGTCAACATACATTTATTATCTAGATAAGCAGTCAATAGAGCCAAGATAGATGAGCATAGATGAAAGTTCGATGGAGGAGTTGAATTGTTTCACTTGTAAAATCAAATAAAGGTGAAATTACAAGATTATTTTTACCACTTGGCCTTAAGGATTGAACAAGCAAGAAAAATAACATGGCACCCTAAGTTTCATATAATTTTGTTACGTATTTTCTCATTTATATTGTAAATTACAAAGAGATCTGAACTATTACAACAGTTTTGAAACATATAATGAAATTGACATTATCCTCTTTTTTTTTTTAATGTATATTTGATTGAAATTTGCAAATAGTCTTAAAACAATGTCATTTTTGAAACACAATGAGCACAATAAGAAAACCAAGAACTATTATTACTACTTATCACACGTGCGTTGTACGTGCTCAACGTAACGTGTGTGCTCAATGTCCTTATCTATTGGTGTACAAGTCATACATAGGAATATGTCATATAACATTTTTTGTTGTCAAATCCTATATACTCAAACTCCTTCAAATTTGGATCGTTAAACCAAAATATGGGAAAAGATATTAATATTATGCATTAGCAATTCAATTAGTTTTCGTAAATAGAAGCTTAGATTGTAGTAAGTGGAGAAGAGAGGTAAATTAGAAGAGATGAAATGTCATTATTATTATTTTTTTCACAAAAGAAGAGAGCATAGAGAATACACCGAGTTAAAATACAATGAAAAAAAAAATGGTCATTTTTCTAGTATATGACGAACCCCTAGTTCGTATCTTCCTCCTGAAATAATGGTAGCAACAAAAAAACAAAAGAATAAATTTGGGAATGGGACAAATCAAAAAAGGAAATTGTAAATAAGAAATTTTAAAAAGAGAATGAAAATAGTGAGGGAGACTTTAGAACAATGACAGGCTTGTGATGTCTTATCTTGAATAAAATGGAGGTCTTAGATCTAATGTGTGCTATGGTGAGTGATACAGCAATCAAAGGTTGAACTACCTACTCTGTTTGATTCCACTGCAACTTTTCTTCTTCTTCCTTCTCAGGGTTTAAAATTCCAATAAACAAACACAAAATAAAAATATATTTTCTATAGAAAACTATGAAATGAAGAAATTAAAAAGGCAAAAAAGAAATCAATTTAAGAAATGATACGAAAATGCAAAACAAACTGATAACTTGTAATAAAAAGAAATCATAAAATTAAAATGGGAGAATGAGAGGCTTACCTTGCAAAATGATGGCATTCATATCTTTTGCAAATTAGAAATTAAAAATCAGAGTAAATTAGAGGAAGAAAATGGAGATGAAAACTTTTAGAAGAAGATCACGAAAATGAAGGGAAGCCTTGATAAATCACACTGGATGAGTAAATGGTAGCAAATCCATGAAGAGGGGAATGTTGGGAGGAGGGAGAGTGAAGGATCAAGTTAAATGGAATTGAGGGAAACGTCGAAGAAAAGATGGGGAAATTGATTTGAAACTATTTTGAGAGGTTAGGCAAAATTAGGAACTGCCATTATCTTTATCTTTATTCTTTATCTATATCTATGCTTCTATACTTCTATATATCTATACTTCTATATCTATCTATATCTATACTATTATAAAGGCAAAGGACCTTTTAGTTCCATCAACCAAAATTAATTTAAATTCAAAATTTAAATTTTTTATAGTTATGAAAGTTATTTTCTTAACCACTCACCCCCAACTTTTTTTCCTATTCCTTCCACTTTTATCTTTTTTAAGTGCATACTCATTCTTTTTTTCTCTACAATTTTATATTTAATATTTTATATTTTAATAAAAAAATTCATTGAGCACGTGCATCGCATGTGCGATACGACTAGTTATTAATTTTAATTCAAAATTTAAATTTTTTATAGTTATGGAAGTTATTTTCTTAACCACTCACCCCCAACTTTTTTTTCCTATTCCTTCCACTTTTATCTTTTTTTAAGTACATACTCATTCTTTTTTTTTTCTCTACAATTTTATATTTAATATTTTATATTTTAATAAAAAAAGTCATTGAGCACGTGCATCCCGTGCATCGCATGTGCGATACGACTAGTTATTATAAAGTCAAAGGAGTTTTTAGTTCAATCAACTGGGTACTCTCTCTAAAATTCCATTTATATCCTTCAACCTCTCTCTTCTAACACATAAAACAGTTGAATCAAGGGTCAAATTTGCCAACTTATTAGTAATAGTTATCTTTGCTTAAATCATGGCAGTTTCTCTTAATTTCTCTCAATAATAGCATTATCAATTCTTATTTTTCCTCAACTTCCTAAAACCATTTCTTTATAGTTTCTTTTGTATTCACTTCACACAGTATCAACTTCTCTCAATAATCTTCTTTTAGAGGTTCATAAATATGCACTCCTTTATATATTATGTATTGTTCGTGCGATACAACTAGTAAATGTTATTATTAAATTGACATTTTAAATCCTTTATTTTAAATTTTTTTAATAGGAGTTAGAATAGAAAAGTTTGAGGGTATAAAAGAAATGATTAGAAGGAGATACGGATGGAAGCAAAAAAAATCTCTCTTTTTATAATAGTAGAGGAGTAGAGATTATTATTATTATTATTATTTACTTTTGCGTAATTCTAAAGTAGTAGATTGGAAGAGGCACGTGTTTGTACGAAAATCAAATTTGTTGAATTGGATTCACAATTTAAAGCCGCGTGCATTTTAAAGCCCCCGCCCCGCGTTTGCATTGGATCATCCAAACCCGTCTCCAACGGCTATTTTATTTCTCTTCTGTTTCCTATTTATTCACAAATGACCAATTAGAGAGATCACTCGTGCATATTCAACAAGATTTCATTCTTCTCCCCCAGAAAGCGTCAGAGATCATTTGGTAATCATGGTGGTTTTCGATCTTGTTTGAATCGGCCCCTCAATCTCTCATTTCTCCATGGTCAACTTCCTCTCTCTCTCTCTCTCTCCTCTAGGGTTTTTTTTTTCTTTTTTTTCTTTTTCTGCGGGGCTTTGTGGTGTTCGTCATGACAAATGGAGGAGTCGATCTTCCTCTACACAGAAGAAGTGAGATGGAGAGAAAAGGAGAAAAGGAAGGGGGAAGAGGGAACCGGAGAGATGTTAGTGCATAGGAGGAACAACCGGTGACAGAGAAGATGAAGTGTGAAATGGGTCAAGACGAACGGTACCGTTTCTAGGGTTTTTGAAATATATATATATATATATGTATTTTGAAGACTAGGGCCTTTTTAACATATACGAGTTTATATTAAACCTGCTTTGAGGAGTATACATCATTTTTTTTTTCTTTTGCCAAAAATAAGAGCATGGATCTTAGATTATGTACGTGGCTTTCATGGGCAGACTGGGAACAGATTTCTGTTTTATTGCAGGCGTGAAAGACGGTTCCCTGAATCTGACATAACTTCAGACACCTTTCTCGTTGGTTTGCAATTTCTAATCCTCATTCATTTTGATCATTGCAAATTTCGTAGTCCCCATTACTTGGCCTTGATGAGGAGTATACTATCGAATCTAGCAATGTTTACAACTGCGTCATCCTACGCTCTCAACAGCTTTCCAATGGGTCTCCCTCTTTTGACCGGAAATCTGATTATTTTGCTACATGTTGTTGTGATTTGATATGAAGATGGTGTCAATCCAGAGATCCATTTGCTAAGGAAAACTAGAAGATGGGGAGGTTTCTAAAAGGATTTGTATTGCCGCTGCTACTTTTGACAGGTATAAATACTCTATTCTGATTGATGAATATAATTATATCTGATGTGCATTTTGTTTCTTATTAAGTTTGAAGATGGGTTCCTTTAACGGGCAAAATGAGGTAAAGAGCTGTTTTATGTAGCTTTGGTTACCACAGGAAACGAAGTTTTCCTTCAACTAGGTCAAATGGATATAACTTTTCTCCTTTAGGTTCAATACTTTTCTTATGTTTGTTTTGTTCACGGAGCCAATATATATATACCCCTTAACTTTCTTGTCAGATTGGGAAAGAAGGCATTGAAAACATACTTTTGCTAATTATCCTCATTGTTAATATTTTTGCCTCATCAGTCTCTTAATTCTGTCTATACCTCATTATTATTACTTTTATTGTCATGTTTCAAGTTTTCATGGACTCTTACTGTACCAGCTGATCATTCTTTTTATTCTTTTTTATTCTTCATGCAGCTGCTGGATTAAACTGGAGTTTGATATCTCTATTTGATTTGTTAGCTTTTCTGTTCATTCCATTCACTGCTCCAAAAGTAGGTAAGCTGCTATTGAATCTTACCTCCATCTGTGAACTATATATATTTTACATTATTAAAGTGAAGAACTACACTATATATATATTTTTGGATGAGTAACATAGTTGGGCTTGTATTTGAATCAAAGCCACATATGCCTCTTTACAGGTTTCCGATATCAGCAGCAGACTCCCGTATCTTTGTATATTTTCGTCTTTTCTTCACTGGCTTTGATTTCACATGCCATATTTCACATTACATCGGCTATTGCGGGGGACCAGTTAATCACAGTAGATTCTCAGTGGGCGAAGCTAATTGGTTTTGTTAGGTGAAACTCAGGCTCTACCATCATTTTTCCTCTCCTCTCTTCTTCTCTCTGATTTTGCTTTTCTCTTCTTCTTGTTTTTTTTCATTAAATTTTTTAATGCAAGTTTCACTTAGAAAGCTTACTATATTGAGCAGGTATCCTGCCTAGATATCTAATGTGTGCTGGTTTTGCAGTGTTCAGTCTTGGAAGCTTCCGTCTATAATTTACTTTTTGGTGGTGCAAATATTAATAGCCTTTGTTGCTTTAGATGAAATCATTGGGAGTAGACTTAATCTGGCTCTGCGGAGAGATGTCTGTTTTGGGCATTTATTTTCTTCCATTGAACATTTAGGTTTGTTCAAAGTATTTCACTCAGCTCTCTACTTTTTGCGTATTTGTATAATCTGCTTCATAATTTGTGATATTAGATTGGAATAAGCAATGTTATTGTTAGTTGACTGTGATGTCCAATAGGAACCCCAGTTGACTGGAATGATAATTAAAAGGAAATTCCAGTTGAGCGGGCCAGCTATTTGGAATTGGTGGCCTGTTTGTGTGGGGCTCAGCTTAGTGTGTTCAGACCCATTAGAGGTGTTCTCAATTCATTTAATTTGTTCTGAGCTATTATATATAGAAAACCCTCCTATCCTTAAGAGTAAGGTGGATATGTATGTATTCCCCAACATAGACACACACACACTCTCTACCCCTCACATTTCTTTTTGTTCTACACTTTTGACCTTCGTTAGGTTTCCATTATTAGGAAGGTGAGAAAAATTAGATGCTGCAATGCTATTGTTGGAAATTCTCATTTGTCTGAGGTATGACGGAATGTATAAATATTTTTTGTCATCGATGTCAAAGAAAGTAAACGAATGATTTGGTTTCAATCCAGTTGGATATGCAGCACCAACTTGATCTTTGTGACGAAAGTTGGTTCATAAGAACACTTTCATATTTTTTTAGCTAATTCCAGCTTTTAATATTGATTCTGGGTTTCCTTTTCTTGTTATGTTGCAAGGAAGATTCTCATTTCAGGGTTGTATGCTGCTTATTGTTGCCTGCTGTTCAACTAGTTGTTGGAATTAGCCATCCAACTTGGACTTCTTTGCCCTTTTTTATCTGTAGCTGTGTTGGACTTGTTGATTGGTCTTTAACGAGCAACTTTCTAGGTCTCTTTCGGTAAGAACTCTGCAATATTTGTCAGTTTTTGTTGTTATCCCTTCACTTGTTTACATATCTCCTTGTTGGTTTGAAGGTGGTGGAGGTATCTCTTGTTGTATTCAGGTTTGAGCATTGTGCTTCTGTACGTATATCAGCTTCCCATCGAGTACTCTAACATTCTCACTTGGGTTGCTGAGTTTATTGGCCTCTACAAAATATCTTCCAAGTCGGAGTGGTCAGAAATTTGTTCAAGTTTTTCTCTTCTACTTTTCTATTTCATGGTAAGACATTAAATTGTAGGCTAGTTGAAGGGCATATACAGTAGAGATGGTGAAGACTGTATAATATGTATGATAGAAAGGTGAAAAAGTTCTTTGTAACAGTTCACAGTTGCATTACTTCCCATGCACGTATCCAGTTTCTGTTATGACACTTCTTCCATTGCAGTAATGGGTTCAAACTTTGTGTGCTAAAATTGATACTGATAGATTTTTTTTTTCATTTTTGTCTTTTTCCACCTGCTTCTACTTCCTGATTTTATCCTCTTTTTAACCTTTTCTTTCCCTACAGCTATCCAGCATTAGGTGTGATCTTGCAGAAATGGATTTCATCTCGTCTACGAGAGAAAAAAACCTCACTGAACAGCTTCTACCCTCAAAGCATTCAATTTTTATCTGTGAATCAAGGTAATCCAGCAGGAGCTCCCATGAATTTATATGTCTTGCTAATAAATTTTAATTTTCTCCAGTGAAGTATTTATGGCTTGGCTTTAGATGCAATGTTAAGTGGTAAGCCTATAATAATGTATTTTATATAAGTGTGAACTATTGTTGAAGCATCAGATGGCTAATTTCTACTGAAAGGTCATGATGCAGTTTGTTGATTGTATTTCTTAAGATTATTAGCGTATGGCACATACACCGATCAAAAACTAGTCTGTCCTAAGTAGCAAACTGTCTTAGGCCTGTTTATAGTCATAAATTTCTGTTCAATAAAAGCGCTCTATTCCTCTGAACATGCTTATTAGGTCCGTATAAACTTCTGTTCAATAGAAGGGTAGTATTCCTATGGGCGTTCTTATTAATTCTGTACAATCTTAAGAAAAGTTTACAGAAATTCTGTAAATAGCTAGATAATATTTCTGAAGGAATTTAGTTTGTCGCTTGATGGCTGTATTAGATTCAAAGTCAATAAATCCAGATTAACGTTGGGGTTCTTTAATAATAGTTGGTGAAAAATCTATTTTGGATGCTACTTAATTACAACATGGATCCTTGTTATCCTATTCCTTTCATTTTTCATTGCAAACTCTGTGAATTTCCCATGGAAAGGATTCTCTTGATCATGCATGCAAGGTTGAAAGTATGTTCTATCTATGTTCTCTTTTTGTCATATGGCGCTCTATTATCTGTTCTATATTATGTCTTCCAGGAACATTCAAGCTGTCTCATTTTTTTCAGACTTTTTTGTTTATTATTATTATTTTTTTGTGTTTTTCTCTTCAGATCTGGTCTAAGGCACACTAATGTTTTATTGCGTGGAGCAGTTTGCCGGACTTTTAGTATCAATTTTTTCATTTATGGTTTCCCGGTAGGTGTTATAAAGTGCTTTGTTTTTTATTTTGTTCTTGGTTTAAAACACACAGACCTTTCTCTGGATGGAAACATGTTTGCTTATTTGGTTTTTGTACGTATTGCAAACTTAGAACTGATGACATCCTCCTTGAGTATATGCATCATGTTTTTTTGACCTTTAATTTTCTCTGCTTGTCTGGTTCTAGCCTTCGCATCTGCTTTCACTGATTTTTTAATTTTTTTTTATTTTTTGCATCAAGTCCTCCCTTTTCAGGCCAAGCAAATCTATGTTCTGTATTTATTTTATTCCTAATTGATGATTATTATTGGTGGCTGGTTACTTGTAGATATCTATGTTAACTATTTGCATTTTTTAATTTCAGGTTTGTCTTATCTTTTCTTTAAAAGGCTTGTCACTCTCCAAACTCGTCTCAAATCTTAGGGTTCCTATTAATATTTATAAGTTAAGGTTCACTTTCCAGTCTTCTCACTTAAGAGCAGACAGAGTAAAATGTAAATTTTCGTTTCAAAAGATGAATGGCTAGAGGCTCAAATTTTGGGTTTAGTGGACAACATATTGTAAATGTGTTAGTGAGGACCTGTGCCAGATGATTGATTAGTTTGAATAGGTTACAGGTTCACAACTAGTCTGCTGGACAAAATTCTAGTAGGCTAGATTTTGCAAGAATGATGGAGCTGCAGCCCGTCATATTTCTTCTTCTTTTTTTTTTTTTTTTTTTTTTTTTTTACTTTGACCTAGTATCTTTAGCCAATAAAGTTCTCATCTATCCCTAAGGGGCGTGGAATTCTCTCATTTTCCTCTCTCACCATCAAATCTTTCCTCCTTTCTCTTTTTTCCCCTCTGATTTCTGATAAATGACAAAATGTACTTACTGCCATGATAATATTTTTTCTATGAAAAATCACACTCTAAACTTTGGGCTGTACCCATTGATGCCATGCCTTTAGTGTTTCTTACTTTTTTATATAAGGGAAAAAAAGACTAAACTAAATTCAGTTTGCCTGAAATAATTTTTGATTGTAATGTCTCCGTAAGATTCTCTATCATGCCAAATTGTCTCACTATACGCGCATGTATATAAACAAAGTTGGAGTTATTCATTAAAGCTTTCAGTGTTAAACTTGACAGATCTCCTTGCTTGCTCTTTCCTTTTGGAGTTTTCATTTTGCAAGCCTATGTGCCTTTGGACTACTCGCATATGTTGGCTACATTTTGTTTGCATTCCCTTCAATGTTCAACTTGCACCGGTTAAATGGCTTGCTTCTTGTCTTTATTCTCTTATGGGCTGCTAGCACATATGTCTTCAATGTGACATTCACAGATCGGAATAAAAAATTGTGCCAGGTAATCCTCTTTCATTAAAAGTCTTGATTTTAAGTTCTAATTGTTATAATGGTTCTTTGTTTTTGAGAAATTGTTGTCTGCAGGACACAGAAATTTGGGAAACCATTGGCTTATGGCATTATCCTATCCCAGGATTTTATCTACTTGCACAATTTTGTCTTGGGATTCTTGTTGCTATTGGTAATCTTGTGAACAACTCTGTTTTCTTATACATGTCTGATGGAGACCGACAATCTGCGCATGATGATTGTACCATAGAAGGTAAGAACAATGTGGATAACTTGGACCTTCTCAACTAATGGATGACTAATTGTTTTTTCTACTGGACCTCTGAAAATATGTACCACTATGTTCTCTATAAGCGTAAAACGGCAAAGTAAATCCACTGGTGCAGATTCTAGGCTGTAGTTTGTTCTCCTTATGTGTATTCTGAAAGAATTGGTTTGTAGCATACAAATCTTTGAAAGCATCACACAACTAGTACCAGCATAATGGATATCAAATGTGACCTCCATCTTAAAGCATCAACCACTTATTTGAAAAGCAACAATAGCTTGCACTTTGGACCGATCCACTTGAATGCCTTTTGGAGTGACCTCATATCCCCAAAGTAATACATGATTTGACGTAGTGCTGCACTTCTTCAGATTTACAAAGGCTCCTCCCTTAGTTTAGTCAAAACAGCTGATAAATGTTCCATGTGCTTCTCTGTTGAAGAGCTATATACAAGAATTTCATCAAACTAACACCACTGCAAATTTCCCTAGATAAGGTTATAACGCATAATTCATACCCCTCACAGCATCCTTTGGCCTGATTCTAATTTGACATACTTCAGATTCCGAAAGGTGATCAAGCACGTCGCCTAAATAAGGAATAGGGAATCTGTACTTGAATTAATTTTGTCGATTGCTCGACTGGAACACACACTTTTCAACTTCCATATTTCTTAGCATCCAGGAAAGCTTGACAAGGCTAGAGTTATGGGTATTACATTCTGAAGGGGGATGGGGAAATTGCTTCATGGCAACGGTGAAGAATGGGAAGGCTGCTTGATCATTTCCATATCATGGAAAATACTTTACAACAGCGGTTGCTTAATATGCATAATTTACTTTCCTTTTGGTGGGTAGGGTTTTTTGTGGTGGGAAGGGGGGTGGGGCAAATTTTATTGAGGAGAAAATTATACATAGTGGTGGGTAAGATATCCTCATCAATGCAAATACTCACTAACAAGAAAAGAGCAATCAAAAACAGGGTAGAGAAAATAAGTAAATGAGGTAAAGTATCATGTATGAAACTTGCTAGAGTATTACTTTCATCGAAAAGTACAAGTGGAAGTTCATATTGGTGGTTTGTAGAGAAAAGCTTCCTCCCATCCCATTTCCTGGACTCAGGCGTAAACCTTTTTCTTATTTATAATGAGCTCTTTTTTCCCAATAAAAAATACGGTGTCTTTCTTGAGCATGGTAAGCAATGACAATTGGGGATGTTCCAAAAGTATTATCCTAAGTATCCAATTGCTGCCAAAGTTGACAGGCATGGCTGGAACCATTTTAAAAGCATTTTGGTATTTTGGGTTTTATGTAGTTCTTATCCTAGATAAGAAATTTCTGAGTGGACTTTAAGTATTGAGCATACATCTAGACCTCACAATTCAGAAATGAAATTATGCATTTAAATTTATTTTTTGCTCTTTATAGCACTTGTACTTCTAAAAAAGCTTATAAGCCTTAGCTCTGCTTCTGTATGCATTTAGTTGTAATTGTCATTATTATTATTATTTATTTTAAATACTGTAAATTGTACCTTTATAAATTTCAGAGAGGGAAGAGACAAAAGTTCTGGTTGTAGCAACAATAGCGTGGGGACTACGCAAAAGCTCTCGCGCTATATTGTTAGCACTAATACTTCCAATTGCAATGAAACCAGGCTTCGTCCATGCTGTATACAGTATGTTCAAAAATTTCCTTTTTTTATGACTTAATGGTAGGGATTCATTTTTTTCCTTTTATATGCATTACTATGATTCTTAAGTACCTGATGTCCAACTGTTATATTTTGTCAAGACGACTGTTAGAGAGGATGGAATCACTTAACATTGTGTTAAGTGAGACCCTTTATTTATAATAGACTCGTGGTACATCGTAAGTAAGGTGGGCATACCCACACACAATACAAGCACACATATACTCACGCTAACACCCCCCCTCAAGCTGAGGCATATATATGTTTATCATGCCCAGCTTGTTACAAATAAAATGAACCCGGGGTCCAGCCAAAGACTTAGTAAAAATATCTGCTAATTGATCACTCGTCCGAACATGAGAAAGAATAATAGTGCCTCGGGAGAGCTCCTGTCGAATAAAGTGACAATCTATCTCAATGTGCTTCGTCCTCTCATGAAAGACAGGATTCGAAGCAATATGAATCGCAGATTTGCTGTCACACCATAATGAAGCAGGCTCACTCATCTTACACCCCAACTCATCAAGGAATTGCCGAATCCACATGATTTCTGCAGTAGCCGTGGCCATTGCCCGATACTTCGCCTCTGCACTACTCCTAGCAATGACATCCTGCTTTTTGCTCTTCCAAGACACTAAGTTACCTGCAACAAAGACAGTATATCCAGAAGTAGATCTCCTATCCGTTGGACTACCAGCCCAATCTGCATCCGTGTAACTCTCCATGCGATAATGCCCATGTGCAGTAAAAGCGATACCTTTACCAGGATTACCCCGAAGATATCGCAAGATTCTCAACACTGCATCCCAATGCGGTTTCCTCGGAGCAGCCATAAACTGACTTACAACACTAACTGAATAGGCAAGATCAGGCCTAGTCATAGTGGTAAGATAATTCAACTTGCCAACAATCCGCCGATACTTCTCTGAAGAATCAAGCAGCTCACCCTGATCAGCCAGGAGCTTCAACCCCGGTTCTATAGGTGATTCTGCTATTCGAGATTGATGCATGTTGAACTCAGTCAGAATATCCATAACATACTTGTGCTGGGACAGTAGAATACTACCCTTTTTTCGAGCAACCTCCACACCTAAAAAGTATCGCAAATCTCCCAAATCCTTCGTCTCAAAGTGTGCATGTAAATGATATTTTAAAGCACTAATGCCCTGTTCATCATCTCTGGTAAGAACAATATCATCCACATAGAGGACAAGATAGATGCATCCCATAGAGGTTCGGCGATAGAAAACTGCATGATCCTTTTGGGATTGAAGCAACCCAAATTTTTGCACCACAGAACTAAAGCGGCCGAACCATGCCCAAGGGGACTGTTTAAGTCCATATAATGAGCGCCGAAGCTTGCACACTTTCCCCCCCTGAGCAACAAACCCAGGTGGTTGCTCCATATACACATCCTCATTGAGATTACCATGAATAAAAGCATTCTTGATGTCTAACTGGTATAGAGACCAAGAATGCGTGGCAGCAAGAGACAGTAAAAGACGAATAGAGGCCATTTTCGTGACAGGGGAGAATGTCTCAAAGTAATCCAGGCCATAAGTCTGAGCATACCCTTTAGCAACCAGGCGAGCCTTAAGCCGTGCCACAGTACCATCAGGATTGACCTTGACGGCATATACCCAACGACAACCAATAATCGATACATCCTGTGGAGGATCCACCAGATCCCAAGTGCCATTGTGCTGTAAAGCTTGCATTTCATCTGCCATAGCCTGGCGCCAGCCCTTATGTTGGAGCGCGATAGAAACCGACGGGGGAATGACATTACCGTCAAGATTAGCCACAAATGCCTGAAGACTCGCTGAAAGGCCCTGATAGGAGTGAACATACAGTGGACGGTCCCTACAAGCACGATAACCCTTCCGAGCATCAATAGTAAGATCAGGAGGATCTCTATCGGGAGAAACTGGCTCTGCAGGGGCTGTTTCAACAGAGGATGGAACTAAATCCGAAGACGAGATAGGATGTTCAGGAATAACTACCGACGGGACATCAGAGGATGAATAAATGAGGATGGAGTCAGACTCTGGGACAGAAGAAGTTGGGGGAGACTGGATGGAAGGAGAGTAGAAAGGCTGATACTCATAAAATGTGACATGACGGGAAGTCAATACCCGTCCCAACTCAGGGGAATAGCAACGATAACCTTTAGACACCGTGGAATACCTCACAAACACACATTTAAGAGCACAAGGATCAAGTTTAGATACACATGGACGATCATCATAAACATAGCAAGGTGCAACCAAAGATTTTGGGAGGCAGAGGAAAAAGACTACGAGTCGGAAAGAGGAGACCGCATGGGGTCCGACCCTTAAGAGTGGACAATGGCATGCGATTGATTAGATAACAGGCAGTAAGAACAGCGTCACCCCAAAAATGTTTAGGAACATTTCTATGGAAAAGAAGGGCACGAGCAGTGTCTAACAGGTGATGATTTTTGCGTTCAGCAACACCGTTTTGCTGTGGTGTCCGAACACAAGATAGGCGATGATGAATACCACGATTACGAAGAAAAAGCTGGAATTGGTCAGACATATATTCCCCCCCTTGATCAGATTGGAGGGTTGGAATACGAATATGAAAATGGGTTTCAACATAGGAATAGAAAGCACAAAAGATTGAGAACAACTCAGAACAATTTTTCATTAAGTAAATAAAGGACATCCGGGTATAATCGTCCACAAACAGAACATAATACCGAAAACCATGAGTTGATACGACAGGGCATGGACCCCAAACATCAGAGTGAACAAGATCAAATGGAGCCGATGCTCGCTGACTCAAACGGGAAGGTAAACTGACACGACACTGCTTTGCGAGTTGACAGGACTCACAATTTATTTGGGAAACAAAATTAAAACGAAGAAATAAAGACTGTAACACGGACAAGGAAGGATGACCCAATCTACTGTGAACATCCTGAACATCCGACTCTCGAATCAAGGCAGCGGGAACAGGAATGCCATCCAGCTCATATGTCCCCCCATTGAGACGGCCCCTACTGATAGTCTTCTGCGTCAAGAGTAATGTCACGGTAACAATTAAGATCTCGAGTAATGCGACTGACAGATAACAAATTGAAAGACATGCCAGGCGTATATAAAACAGAAGAGAGAGAAAGCCCATTAGTAGGATAGGCAACCCCCTGTCCCTGAACTGGCAAGGTGGAGCCATTAGCCACCATAATCTGATGATGATGAGGAATCGGCTGAAAATCAATAAGAATACCTCGGTCACCAAGTCATATGAGTGCCAGCGCCAGAATCTATAATCCATGAGTTAGAGGAAACTGCAGCGCAAGCAGAAGTTGACTGAGCCAAAGTAGCAAGGAGACGTATCCTCATAAGCCGATCCAGTACGGGAAGCTTGATACACCATATACCGAGCATACTCATCTGAGCTCATCGGCACCATTGTCGAATCAGGACCGGGAACAGCAGGAGATTCAGTGGCCACATGAGCAGAGGGAAAGCAGGGTCCTGAAGCACCTTGAGTAGCCAAGAATTTCCTGCAATAACTCTGAAGATGGTCAGGAATACCACAATAATTACACACGCATGTCTCACGGCCTCGACCCCGTCCACTAGGGTTACTGCGACCCATGCCACGGCCACCGCCGCGGGCTGAATAGAAAGCGGCATGTTCAACGGAATCACCTGTTGAACGACGGTCATCACGAAGAGTTGTACGAAGCACGCGACGATGTACTTCACCAAGAGGAGAGGCACGATCATCCGACAAAATTTGAGAACGAGCAATCTCATATTCAGGCCCTAAGGTATTAAGATAGCATGTGACGAGGAATTGAGTACGCTGCTCCTGAAATGTGGCCCGAGTAGTGGGATATGGAACCAGGAGATCGAACTCATCTGCAAAGGATTTAAAATCCTCATAATGTTCCTGCAAGGGTTTCCCCGGTTGGGTGGGTTTCAACAAACCACGCAGCACATCATAGAGTCGGGAAAAATCATTTAATGACGAATACAATTCCTCTAGGGCATCCTAAATCTCCTTGCAGGTATCTGTACTGCTAACAAGATTTTGAACCGAAATATCCATAGAATTTAACAGTTGACTATAAAGACGACAGTCCAAAGTATACCAATCATCATATGTAGGGTCTTTTTCATTCGGAGGAGGATGGGTAAGATGGTGAGACAACCGCTGGCCATGTAAATTCTTGAAAACATTCTTCTTCCATAAGGTATAGGTAGACTGGCCCGTCAAAACTCGTTCAACAAGCTTCGTAGAGATGACTGTTGGAGTGTGCAATCGAATAGTCCCAGATCCAGGCACACCGGATGGGGGAGTCGTTTCAGTTGTGCCCTTAGGACGCACCGAGGGATCAGGGGTGGCCATCGAAATCAATTACTTCAGCCACACCGAAGCAAATCACCAGAAAGAGAAGAGAGAGAAGGCAAAGGAAGCCTAACTCCAACACATCAGGCTGACAGATCCAAATAAAATAAAAGAACCGCTCAAACCCTTAGAAATCATGATGAGAAATCGGGGAAGGCTGTTCTGGGCTGGTTAGTTTGAGAAGAGAGGCTGTTGGTGAGTGTGGATGGTGTCGGCTAGGGTTTTTTTTTGGGCGAGAGACGGCTGTGGCTGGAGATGGTGGGGCTGTCGGCTAGGGTTAGGGTGGAGAGGCGGCTGGTGGCTGTCGGCTAGGGTTAGGGTGGAAAGGCGGCTGTCGGCTAGGGTTAGGGTGGAGAGGCGGCTGTGGGGCTGTCGGCTAGGGTTAGGGTGGAGAGAATGAGAATGAGAGAGAGAGAGAGAGATAGGTTTTCTCAACCTGGCTCTGATACCATGTTAGAGAGGATGGAATCACTTAACATTGTGTTAAGTGAGACCCTTTATTTATAATAGACTCGTGGTACATCGTAAGTAAGGTGGGCATACCCACATACAATACAAGCACACATATACTCACGCTAACAACGACATCATGCATTTGTTGTGTTACTATAGTGATATCCAATTTTATGCTTATTTTTTCTACATCTGTTTCAACTGCCTCAGTGGTATACTTCATGATGTATCTAATGAGCCACACAATCAGTCGGAGGATATGGGAGTCCCTAATTCTTCTATGTGAGGCACATTTTGCTCTGTTGTACATTCTGCAGCTTAATCTGGTTTCAAGTACTTTGGAAAAGAAAGGCTTGTTAGTTGCAAAAATTCTATCAGGGTTAGGTAAATGCTTGTCTGCAGTTCATCCTCTTCAACCTTCCTTCCAAGCTATTTTTTTTTAAAACTTTTTTTGTAAATCTACTAAGATTGTATTTATAAATTTTCCTTACTGTTCATTACCTCTTTGATCTTTATATTACTTTCAGCTGATTCCTTATTGCATTCTATGCATTGTTTTAGGCCTGCTTGATGAAGCAAAGTCTGGGGATTTTTTAAAGATAGTCGTGCTTGCATGCTTCTGTGCAATTCACAATCATGGGTTTGATCTCTTGTTCTCCTTTTCAGCAATTGTGCAGCATGCTCCCCACCTCCCTGTTGGTCTGAGCATCCTGAAAGCTGGTTTGAGCAAATCAGTTTTACTATCTGTTTACACTTCAAACTCCAGAGAGAACCAGTCTAGTAACTCTTCTCAGGGTATTTTTGCTCCTTAGGTTCATTATTTATATATATACATTCCATAGTCTAGTAAAATGCCACAATCTTCCTTTTCACAAGAGAATGTCTAGGGGAAAATTAGATGCCCAGATATGTCGATAATAAATTAACTTACATTTCAATTTTCCTTTTTCACAAGAAAACATCTGGAAAAATAAAAAGTTGACGTGCAGATACTCAGATAACTAAATTGTACTATCTGTAAATGAAATGCCCAAAGTTGCAATCTCTTGTAGGCTTAGAGATCCGCTATGTTTCATTTTGGTTAATTAGAAAATGGCTACATGTTGATATTTATGATGTTTATGAAGTTTCTGATGCACTGTTTCTGGAGAACATCTGTGATTGTATTAATGTGGTGTAGAGTTTTCATATGTATCAGTAGTGATGCTGATGAGTCAATTTGAATAGGTTCAGCTGGGAATACAGTGTTAAAGAGATTACTGCGGAAGGAACCCGGATAGAATGAATTTTATTATGAACATGGTTGGTTAATTAATTTTAAACTATTGAAATACTGACGTCATTGTCATAGTTTGATCATCTTTTACCATTGGCCTATTAATTCGTAATAGTAAATAAAAACCAATAGTAATCCAACTGAGCTGACCACTTGATCACTGTCTCCTATTGCTGGTGGTCTACAGTATGCACTTAGATTAGTTGGTCACTCTATGCCCTTTGCTTTGTGTTCAAATGTGAGTCAGTTGTGCTAAATCAGTTCTTTCCGTAGAGGCTCTTACCTATCTACTGTTTGTCTTAAAAATGATGGCCAAGGAAGAGAATGGATTGCCTAATTGTTGAGCTATTGTATGCTTAAGCTTCTTATTGTTCTAATGAATGTATTCAAATTTTCATTATTTACCGAGCTTGATTTAATCATATATAGTATTATAACATAACTTCATTCGTACATGCAGATAGAAAGATAGCATCATATTTACGTGCAGTAGGGCAGATGTTTCTATCTGCGTATCGATCATGGGGAACCTACATAGCATGTCTGACTATTCTTTTCACAGTGTACATGGTGACACCTAATTATACATCATTTGGTTACCTGTTCTTCCTTCTATTGTGGATAACTGGAAGACAAGTCGTGGAGAAGACAAAAAAGCGCCTTTGGTTTCCTTTAAAAATTTATGCACTCACAGTTTTTATTTTCATTTACTGCTTGAGTGTTTTCTTAACCCCTGAAACATGGTTGTTTGGGGTGGTAGATATGTGCTCTGCTTTCGGCTACAAACCAGAGGCTTCAATGTTGGAAAATGTTTGGGAGTCACTGGCTGTTTTAATTGTGATGCAACTGTACAGTTATGAGAGGAGACAGAGTCAGTCTTTCTCGTCAAATCATCAATCTTCGTTCACACTTGGACATTTTGCTTTCGGTAAACGACTCCTGACTCTGCACAGTGAGAAGATCCTGTTTGGGGCACTACTCTATGCATCTTTATGCCCTATCAGTGCATTTGGTTTCCTGTATCTTCTTGGCTTGGTTATCTGTTCATCTTTACCGAAAACTTGTCGGTTTCCTTCAAAAATGTTTTTAGTTTATTCTGGATTCCTTTTGATAGCTGATTATCTTTTCCAGATGTGGGGTCAGTGGGCTGAGATGTTCCCCGGTCAGAAAAATTCTTACTTGTCCTTATTTCTCGGCCTGCGTGTGTTTGAGCCTGGTTTCTGGGGTACAGAGACAGGTTTGAGGGGAAAAGTTTTGGTTATCGTTGCTTGTATACTTCAGTACAACATCTTCTATTGGTTAGAAAACATGCCAGATGAGTTAAAGAATATAGGAAAATGGGAGGAGCCTTGTGCTCTGTTTGATTCAAAGGAGGAAACTACAGATAGAGTTTTGGCTTTTGAAACTCAACCATCTCCAGATGCTAATCCGCCATTTGAGGAGCATAAAGAAGTGATAAGCAACTTATCGCAATATTTCATTTTTAATAAATCCCAGGGCCCAGAAACTGTGTCATCTAAAACAGGAGACTCAGCGAGTAGTAACACTCAAACATATATACATCGATACATCTGGGGCAGTCCCAAGGAGAGTCATAAGTGGAACAAAAAGCACGTTCTTCTTTTGAGAAAGGAGAGGTTTGAGATGCAGAGAACTACATTAAAAATATATATGAAGTTTTGGGTGGAAAATATGTTCAATCTCTTTGGGCTTGAGATTAACATGATTGCCTTACTACTTGCCAGCTTTGCGGTGTTGAATGCCATTTCTTTACTCTACATTGCGTCACTTGCAGCTTGTGTTCTTATACATCGGCATGTCATCCAGAAATTATGGTCAGCTTTTGTTTTCTCATTTGCTTCAGTTCTCACCCTTGAGTACTTGGCCATTTGGTTTAATGAGATCTCTTGGAAGCATCTTGGTCCTACTGAGGAGATAGTTCCCTGTCATGATTGTTGGAGGAGCTCCAATCTCTATTTTGATCATTGCAAAAAGTGTTGGCTAGGTATGTCTTTTAACCAATGCTCAATTTTCTGGTTAACAAGCTGTCTTTAATTCATCATCTATCTATGGATCTGGTTAAAATTATCTTATAGGTGACAATTTTTAGCCCTTATTGTAATTAGGCACTCCTAGACTGCATAATTTGTAATATTCTGAAGAACACTACAGTTCTGACATGAGAAAAGATTATGGTTCTGACATGAACGCTTAATTGCCTTCTTTTCATTGTTTGAAACTTAAATCATCTCTAGCTTTGCATTGCTACGGTCAAATCAATGTTAGATAAAAAGAAAATGAATGAATTTTGGCAATTGATTCAACAAATAAAATATGCCTGGAAGTAAAGATTGAAGATACTCATAGCCTTGGATAGCCCTGTCTTGACTATTGGACTTTCTGCAAGTCACTCACATTTGGATAATTATTTAAACTTAGAATTACATTTAGCATTTTGGAGTAAACATCAATACGATATATTATCAGCTTCTCCATCTTAATAGTATATTGATAAATGTTAACTTTTTATTTATTCTTATATAAAGTAATGCTATTTTATGAGTATCAAGGTTCCACCAAAAACCAATTGATAATGGGGGAGTAGCTGAAGCGGGATACTTCAGGCATCAAAACACATTCCCAATTTGATGTGGGACTCTCAACAATGAGCAATAGACTTTAGTCAGATTTTGTGTTATCACGTTGTTAATATGGTGATTACTTCATTTAAGTTTAATGCCTTCAAATCTGATGTTGAACTGATTCATGTCGTGTGGTTCTAATACACCTGATCAATGTTTTCATTACTGAAAACATTCTCATTCGATGTATTTCTATGTTATTATTTGTTATTACTATCATTATTGTTGTTAGTATTGTTATTATTATTTTGACAGGAATCACAGTTGACGATCCCCGAATGCTTATCAGCTATTATGTGGTTTTTATGCTTGCAAGTTTCAAGCTACGTTCTGGCCATTTGTCTAGTCTCTCATGGTCGAACTCCTATCGCCAAATGTTGTCTCATTGGAAAAATGCATCCGTGCTGAGTGATCTCTCATTCGAAACAAAAGCCATGTGGACATTCCTCGATTACCTTAGGCTTTACAGTTATTGTCATCTACTGGATCTTGTTCTTGCTTTGATTTTAATTACTGGTACCCTTGAGTATGATGTACTTCACCTTGGTTACCTTGGGTTTGCACTGGTTTTCTTCCGAATGAGGCTTGAAATTTTAAAGAGTGGAAACAAAATCTTCAAATTTTTGCGAATGTACAACTTCGGTGTAATTGTTTTATCTCTTGCCTATCAGTCTCCTTTTGTTGGAGGCTTGAACGAGGGGAAATGTGACACAATAGACTATGTATTCGAGGTGACTGGATTTCACAAATATGATTATGGGTTTCGCATTACATCAAGATCTGCACTTGTTGAGATTATCATATTTACCCTGGTATCACTGCAATCATACATGTTTTCATCTCAGGAGTTTGATTATGTATATAAATATCTTGAAGCAGAGCAGATTGGTGCCATAGTTTGTGAACAGGAGAAGAGAGCTGCTTGGAAGACTGCACAGTTGCAACACATACGCAAATCCGTAGAGCAGAAACGTTTGCGTAATCTGCAAGTAGAGAAGATGAAGTCAGAGATGCTCAACCTTCAAGTCCAGCTTCAGAGCATGAGCTCCACTGCAACCAGTGGAAACACCTCTCCTGAAAATGAAAGCTCGAGAAGAAGGAACTCTCCTATAGTAAATTCATTTAGGAAAAACGGCATCCTAGATAAAGCAGAAGATGATTTCAAGAAGCAACACAATAGTGGCTCTGTAGTTTCTTCCTATGGGCATAACTTTTCAGCAGGTTTAATCACTAGTTTAATCACTAGAAATCCAATGGCTGAACAGAGGACTCATTGTACTGAGTTTTTGGATAGAGAAAAGACAGATGTGGAAAAGTTTCATGTTAAGGAAAACCCATTCATATCGGCAGTGCACCTTATTGGTGATGGAGTTTCTCAATTTCAATCTCTTGGCAACCTAGCTGTTAATAACATTGTGAGCTTCTTGAACATAGAGAATGAAGAAAAGGATTCAAATGAACATTCCACTGATGGTGGGGTCTGTGATAAGACAGAGATTCAGAATGTGGGAGGTGAGCCACTAGAACAAACATTTTCTATGCAATCCAGTAGCGAGAGGACCATCTCTGATGTTGCTTGCCTGCAATTAAGTATGATCTTCCGGTACATTTGGGCACAAATGCGGTCAAATAATGACATTGTTTGTTATTGTTGCTTTGTTTTGATATACCTGTGGAACTTCAGTTTGCTATCTATGGTTTACCTAGCTGCTCTTTTTCTGTATGCTCTTTGTGTAAATACCGGTCCAAGATACATGTTCTGGACTATAATGCTAATTTACACCGAGGTCTGTATTTTGCTTCAGTATCTATATCAAATCGTCATCCAACACTGTGGGTTCAGCATCAATGTGAGCTTTCTTCATGAATTAGGATTCCCTCCACATAAGATCACGTCATCCTTTGTTATTAGAAATTGGCCACTTTTTCTTGTCTATTTGCTTACTCTCATACAATCCTCCATTACTGCAAGAGATGGGGAATGGGCATCAGTTACAGAATTTAGCTTTTTTAGAAGAAGAAACTACCCCTTCCTAGAAGAGACATCAGAGAGTTGTAGCTTTGGAGAAAGAATCCAGAGACTACAGGTACTTATAAGAAGGACACTGAAATTGTTGGCTAGAATCCTTTATAGATACTGGACATCACTCACGGACGGAGCAGAAACTCCACCTTACTTTGTGCAGTTGTCCATGGAAGTTAAGCTATGGCCTGATGATGGGATTCAGCCAGAAAGAATTGAATCTGGAATAAATAAGCTGCTCAATATCATTCACGACAGGAGATGCAAAGAAAGTAACCCAGATTATTTACATTCGGCGAGTCGGGTTCGTGTTCAAAGCATTGAAAAAAGTCCAGAAAGCCCTAATGTGGCATTAGCTGTTTTTGAGGTGGTATATGCCTCCCCTTTGGTGTATTCTGCCCCAGCAGACTGGTACAAGTCACTCACTCCGGCAGCTGATGTAGCCAATGAGATTCTAATAGGTCAACGTGCTGGGATTTTCAGAGAAATACGATTTCCATACACTATACTCTCTGTGATTGGGGGAGGGAGAAGAGAAATTGATATGTACGCTTACATATTTTGTGCAGATCTGGCTGTTTTTTTCTTGGTATCCATTTTCTACCAATCAGTCATAAAAACCAACAGCGAGTTTTTAGAAGTATATCAGCTTGAAGATCAATTCCCAAAAGAGTTCGTATTTATTTTAATGGTAAACTCCTTTCACTCTGATGCTATATTTATGAAATTTGATATTTAAAACGTGATTTTATTTTCTTTGTATTTTTGCAAATTTATTTTGTTGAGTGAACCTTCAGTTTAGCGTTTGAATACAAACACATCAAGTGAAGCTAAAGAAAACAGGGAGAGGGCGAAAAAACCCAAAATTGACATTGTTTAGTTTAAATGGAATGAAGTTGTTTCAAATCACTGTCAGTAGCTGTTAGTAAATGATTGCATGTGGTCCATGGTCGAAAGAGAGAGAAAAGGATGGTAATGGGTTGGAAAAAGAGTTATTGTAGGGTGGTGAACATACTTGCTAAGAGGTAGTTTTGGATTTCGAAAGACCTGTACATAAAAAGGGCATTTCCTTTTTCTCTAGTAGAATATATGATGATGGCTAGCATTTATGCAGATTGCTTTATTTTCTGTTAAGGGTCCATCCAAAAGTCTTCAAATCTATAACTGTAATTGTGACTAGATTTGAATGAGTTACATGATGTCATAGTGGACCTCCTCCATGTTTTTTCCATCCTTAATTCACATGGCATGATGTTTAAAAAGGATAAGATAATTTGACTTTATTTTTTGAGGCCTTGTGTTGAAATGTCTATAGAGGATTATATTAATTGAATAATTGCAATTTATGCTAAATTTCTAAAGAGAAGATTGGGATCCTCTTGCAGATGATCTTTTTCTTGATTGTGCTTGATCGTATCATTTACCTTTGTTCATTTGCCACGGGAAAGGTCATCTATTATCTTTTCAGCCATCTCCTCTTCACATACTCGGTCACTAGGTATGCTTGGTACATGGAGCCTTCCCATCAGCGCGCTGGAAGATTAGCACTCCGTGCTGTTTATCTCACAAAGGCAATTTCTCTAGCACTACAAGCCATACAAATAAGATATGGGATTCCCCATAAAAGCACTTTATATAGGCAATTTTTGACTAGTAGTATTTCACAAATTAATTTTATGGGCTTTCGAATTTATCGGGCTCTGCCATTCCTTTATGAGCTGCGATGCGTGCTTGATTGGTCTTGCACAACAACATCTTTGACTATGTATGACTGGTTAAAGGTGAGTTTACTTATTTTCTTATCTTATATTTTTTAAATTATTTTTTACTATTCTTTTTTGGTAGAAACAAATCTTACTTCATATATGCTTGTTTATGAAAGCTGCTATTATTGTCATACATCCATTTTATTTTAATGCTATTGAACAAAAAAATTGAAAAACAATCAGGAACATGGTTTTAAAAAGCGGCTGCTTTTCGTAACGGTATTGGCGCGTTCTGATACCGCTACGGTCCGCTTTAGCGGATGGATTGCGATTCATGGCTGTAGTGGCTGCGACGACCACTACGGCCAGAATAATGAGAAAAAAAATTAGCAAACCTTAATAAAATGATGTATAGTGGAGGAGAGATGTTTCTACATGTGGTTTTTGTATTTCATTTTTTATTTTTTATTACCAAAATAAGATGATTTATAGTGGAGGAGAGACATTTGACATGTGGGTTTTGGAGAATTTTTTTTTTTTTAACAAAATAAGATAATGTATAGTAGATGAGAGATATTTTTACATGTAATTTTTTTTATTTCATATTTTATTTTTTATTAACAAAATAAGATGATGTATAGTGGAGGAGAGATATTTCTACATGTAGTTTTTTGTATTTCATATTCTATTTTTATTAACAAAATAAGATGATGTATAGTGGATGAGAGATATTTGTACATGTGGTTTTTGGAGAATTTCCTTTTTTTCTTTTTATTAACAAAATAAAATGATGTATAATGGAGGAGAGATATTTGTACATGTGGTTTTTGTAGGAATTACCACCACATAACATTTATTGTGATTGTAAAAACTTATTAAAATTTATGTGATTTTCATTTATGATAATATGTATTAAAATATTTGTTGTTGTGGTGGCGCAAATCAAGATATATGTAGGTTTTATGTTTAACAGCACACTTAAATTTATCTAAAATCTAAAAGTCATATGTACCATTGTTTTTTTGATAAAGAAGGTGAGTCAAAATAATCTAAAAATCATTTATAACATTTTTATAAACTTAAAATGTCAAAAAAACAATTGTCGTGCGCTGTGCCTCATAATTCACGTCCGTTACGCTCGGGTCTCGTTACAACCTGTGCCCCGTTACACTCGCGACCGTTATGTGACGGCGGCCACGACCGCTATTTAAAACCATGATCAGGAATCTGTCTTCTAAGGTTCAGTATCAGACTTTGGGAATTTATTCCAGATGCCACTGTTCCTTTCTCCTTGTGCATGTGTCATGGCACATGTTTAGGTATATTTGGATGTGTTAGAATAGGCCTTTAGTAATATAATTCAAGAAGTTCGTGTTTCTGTATTGATGATTTATGTACTGAAGAAGCTTATGTTAGACGCCACTGTTCCTTTCTCCTTTTACATGTGTCACGGCACGTGTTTAGGTATATATGGATGTGTTAGACTAGGCTTGTAGTAATATAATTGAAGAAGTTTGTGTTTCTGTACTGACGATTCATGTTTGTTGTCTATTGATTGTATACATATTGAATATCTATTTTTTGATTTGTTTTTAATAAAAATAACAGTGCGCAAGATTTTATTATTTGGTAAGCGTAAAATATGGAGGTGAGATAGATGGATTGAGAGGGAGGGGGACAGGGAGAATTCCCTTGTACCCTGTAATGGGTAGAGGGGCCTGTATTTATAATAGAAATTAGAGCAACGGCACGTTAACTTCTGTGTCAGTTGATTGCTACTGTATTCCAACACTCCCTCTCAAGGTAGAGCAAAGATATCTATCATGCCTAGGTTGCTGCAAATACACTCAACCCAAGGCCCATTCAAAGACTCGATGCAGACATTCGCAAGTTGCTCACTAGTTTGCACATGCATTAAATTGATGAGGAGTTGTTAAAGCTTCTACCATAGAAAATGTTAGTCTATTTCAGTGTGTTTCATCCACTCATGGAACACTGGAGAAAGTTTGAGCACACATGGTTGATGATTCCACTCATGAGTGAGACACTTAGTGGCACATTCTGGATAGTGTCAAATCTATTCCACCTCAGACAGGATTTGTTAGACCTCAGATTGATGAACGGATTTCAGATTTGGATTCAGTGGACTGTTTGGAACAAGTCTAGGTAACATAGAAAAAGCACAAAATCCGTACTTTTTCGTATATCTGCATATATTCGTTCTGTGGGGCCCACATCCATAGTGTCCATACAGTCGGTACATGCGGGGCTCATATGGTGACATGGCAGGGTGAGGTGGCATCCCAAAGGGCATGGGTGATTATGGGGACCTAATGGTGAGATGCCATGTGGATCTACCTTGACAACGAGGTTTTGGGTGATGTATTGGGGTTGATGTCATGCTTACCTAAGTGATATTGTATGACTGGAAATCATTGGAAATGATTTGGGCCAAATGGGGTAGGGAATCTTGTTTGCAAATCAGTCCTTCATCATACTTTGCTATTCAATTTTGGATGATAAAATCTCAAATGGGCCAGTAAGATGTTGCCATGTGAATGGCTATTGCAACTTGTATTTGTAGAGAAAAATCTGAAGATGTAACTTAATTGAATGTAAATGTTCAAAACTTCTTTTGGCAGTTAATATCTGTCAAATCAGATTGGGACTACGTATTGTGATGCTTGAAGTACCCTGTTGGACTGCTTTCCCATTGCCATTTGGTTTTGGGTGGAAACTTGACAAGATCAAACTCTGATAAAGTAATCTGAAACTTCTTATTCAGATTGTTCTTGAATTTATGAAATTTGTATGAAATTCTAAGATACTAGTAATAATCTACAGTTTTTTGCTTGAATTTCCTCAAAAGTGCAGCATATTCGCTCAAGCTTCTCCAATCAAGTCCAAGAACTACTTGAACTTGGCAAGAGGATGAATTAGATAGATTATCTGGAATACCTAAACATCACCTTAAGCAACTGTCTCTTGAATAAAATGATACAGAACATTGATGGGTTTTGTCCTCTTTTGATACATCTCGTCTCTAGGCAAGTTCATAGCACCTAATGAATGCCTATCCTAGCAAACCGGAGAGCCACTTAGCTTCTTTAATCACAACAAATATTGCATATACAACTCTAGGTTTGAAAGGAATCTTTCCAACTAGCACCACAGCTTCCAAGAGGAAACACATTAGTGATCTCCTATCAAGATCATCTCCATAGTCTGAATCAATATAACCGACTAACTGCTCTCAATGTGCCTCTGGATATATATATATATATACACACTCCTCACAGGAATAGTGCATGTGTGGTGTGCATTTAACATGAGCCCATATATATATATATCTATGTGTATATACAGTCTGAACGTTTATTAGATGAAAACAGCATGATGCCATTGACTTTACATAGACTTTACCTGAAGCATATATTATGTGGTTACCCTTAATTTCTTTCAAGTAATATCATTCCAAGACATTTTTTTTTTTTTTTACTCTTTTCTGTGAGCTGATTTTTTAATGTACATAATTTTTGTACCTGTATTTTGATTAGATAGCATGCAATCTGATTTTTAACTTTCTTCTTAGTTGGAGGATATTCATGCTAGCCTATTTCTTGTCAAATGCGATGCCATATTAAATAGAGCAAGTCACCAACGAGGAGAAAAGCAGACCCGGAGGACAAAATTCTGCAATGGGATTTGCTTATTCTTTGTATTGATATGCGTTATATGGGCGCCTATGCTGGTAAGAGATCTTAGAGACAATCTAGCAGTTCATTCAAATAAATCTAGTACACAAAATCCTCATCCATTTCACTACTGTTAAATCTCATCTTTTCACGGGAAAATCTTGCCGCAAGTAGTTGATGTGTATTACAACAGAAGTATATGTATTAATGAAAGGAACCTTGGTTTGGTTCAACTGGTTTTGTCATTAGATCAAACTTATTGAGTTCAAATTTCTCACAATCATATCCCTTTCCTTCTACATCATACGAAGTTGTCTGTGCCATTCTTTCGTTTTTCCAGCAGTTCTCGTTATGCTCTTCAGAGTCCTGTGAGGAAAGTGATTTGTATATGGTCTTTTGAAGTGCACATGCATGTGTTGTTGTAATTGGAAATAGAAATATTAGTTAATTTTCAGTTGGACCTGATGATTGTGAATATAATATACCTAAGAGTGGTAGTTGGGGAAGAATAGCAAGGATCATAAACTTGAGGCATGGTAATTGAAGACATTTTTCCATGTAGTTTGGTTTTCCACTCATTTTCTCTACCTGAATTCCTTCTGAACTTTGTAACAATTTCCTCTTGGACAGATGTATAGCAGTGGTAATCCGACAAACATAGCAAATCCTATTAAAGATGCTAGTGTTCGTATTGATATGAAGACGGTCAGTGGGAGGTTGACGTTGTTTGAAACGACACTGTGTGAAAAGCTCTCATGGCTTGAACGCAATGCCAGTGTAAATCTGGATCCCCACGGCTATCTTAGTGCATATAATGAGAAAGACATTCAATTAATATGCTGCCAAGCAGATGCGAGCACACTGTGGCAGATCCCTTTTGTTGTCAAGGCCCGATTCACCAAATACCTTGAACAGAGAATGGACATTATCTTTTCTTGGCAGTTCATTCGGGATAGGCCAAAGGGAAAGGAAGTTGTCAAGTACGAGCTAAATGTGCTAGGTCAGTATCTTCCAGGACCATCAGAAGTGATGAAAGTGCTGAATGGTGCAACTGACAGATTTAGTATATATAATATCTATCCAAAGTACTTCCGAGTAACTGGATCCGGGGATGTGCGATTTCTTGAGCAGGAAGTATGGGAAACTCAAACTTTTTGAATTCATATTTTCTTTTTAATATGTCAGCATTTCTTTAATCAGTTCGGTTGTTGATCAAATAAATAGTTTCAATACTGTCCGATCAGTTGTGAAAGCGCAGGTAATTTTCATAATGCCCAAACAGGTAAATCTGGTCAGTGGGGATCTTGTCCTCAATCGAGGAAATCCAGAGTGGTGGTCATTCCATGATCATGATGCATCAGATGTAAGTGGATGTGGAGAGTTTGGTGGACCAATGGCCTTTGTTGTATCTGAAGAAACGCCACGTAAGTTCTTGAGGAGGTTGTAACTTTTTCAATGTCTGGGTGCTGTAAGAATGATGAATGTATTCACTAAATTTTGATGCGTCATGCTTCAACAGAGGGCATCCTTGGTGAAACACTGAGCAAGTTCAGTATCTGGGGGCTCTATATCACTTTTGTACTAGCAGTTGGCCGTTTCATCAGACTTCAGTGTTCTGACCTAAGAATGAGAATACCGTACGAGAACCTTCCTTCGTGTGATAGGTATGTACACTATACGTATGCTACATGTTTTATTTTATCTAGCGACAACACCGACATCGAGTTGAACTCTTGGTCTAAATTTTCATGTTGAGTTGCAGATATTCCCCCTTCTAGTTAGAGTAGTTTTCCAATATGAAAGTACACACACACTTAACCTAGCAACTACCGTTGACCAGCATCAAAGGTTTGCTATTCATGCTGTCACACTTCATCAATCCTCTCTCTTGTGATGAAGCATAATAGGCGTCTTAGTTATTTTGTGATTGACTTTGGGAACCCTTCTCGTCTTGCTACCCCTCGTGTGTTTATTCATCTTTCTCTGCAAGAGGGAAAAAAAAATGCAAAAAGTCGCCATTAATGAGGTGATGGTGTATCTGGAACCTATACTGTTCAAGGTCCTAGTAAGTTTTCGATGCTTGTGATGAACGTGTTATGTCTCCGATGCTAATGAGCGAGTTCAGTGCAAACAGTCAGTCCGATTATGATTTCATTCTAATTGGTGCAGGTTGCTGGCCATATGCGAGGACATTTACGCGGCGAGAGCTGAGGGGGAACTGGAGGTGGAGGAGGTCCTTTACTGGACGTTGGTCAAAATTTATCGATCGCCACACATGCTGTTAGGAGTACACCAAAACTGATTAAGGCCCCCCATTTTGGAAGCCTCACGAGGTGTGGGGCGCATTGATTAAATGCAACAGAACCCATGTTTCCTTTGTTTTTGTGTCCATCTCATGCGCTAATTAGTATTTTCAATTGGCTAATATTACCTCATTAGAATAATGGTATGAATATAGAGGATTTTACGGTAAAATCATAAAAAGCTTACGTGTTACAAATTCATGAGATCTCGAGTTGTCATTTATTAGAACTCTCTCTACTAAATTTGTGCCACATATGCGTTTTGTGATTTTGTGGTGAAATTTTTTATGCACGTGAAATTTTTGTCTTCATTATCCAAAGGGCAAAGTGTAAACTTACTTGCACCTCCCGTAAACACACTCCAGAGATCGATTATTTTGATCATTAATGAGTCAGTTTAGAATTTGCAGGACCAGCATATTGGGTTTGGATTATCCAAAACCCAAATCACAACCCCTTAATTATTATTATTATTATTGTTTTGTTTCGTTTAAAAAGGAAGTGTTACAAAGAATGGTAACCTCCTTGAATTGATCTCTTGATTCTCAAAGGTAGCTTTAAAATAATGAAAATGCATGGCTTGGCATTGGCGCTCTACAAGACCACCCAAGCACGCATGATGACTCCATAATAAATACTCGATGAAGATCTTGGCGAAACTTCTGAAAATCGAAGGAAAAAAAAAAAAAAGAAAAGGAAATTAAAATTTGATCTCTCTCTCTCTCTCTCTCTCACTCTATCTACACTTGAGCTGTCATTTGGATGACATGTGAAGGGGTGGTAGGAGATACAATGGGCGGCGCCACACGAGAATTCCAGGAGTCTTCTCTCTCTCTCACTCTTTGTAGAATTATTGTTGACACGTCATCACTCCCTCACGTGACCCCATCACACCACACAATGCTGCCTCCACACGTGCACTTCCCGCCGCCCTCCGCCGTGAACCTCGCCGCCGGGGGAGTCGTTGCACCTCCGGAAAACACACGCCGCCGCCCCGCTTTCTCCTTCCTTTCGAACAGTCTCCTCCTTACTTTCTTCATTTCTACAAATTATCCCTTCTTCTTCTTCTTGAGAATAGTATTGGGTTTCGGATATGGTATCTTCTTCGTCTTCTTCTTCGTCGTCTTCTACTTGTGGGATGAGATGCAATCTGAGCCGTCCATCTTCGCGGGACGCGTGAAGAATCTCCGGCCGGCTGATTCTCACCTCCGTCAGCTCCAGCCGCCCGTCCGTCCTCACCGGCCGGAGAATAAAGCTCGGCCGCCCGTTCCCGGTCATCGACGACAGCGGCGGCGGATACTTCCTCACCCTCTCCTCCTTCCTCCCCCGATGCTCCGGTCTCCGCTCCGCCGCCGTCATCGCCGGGGCTTCATCGCTTCCGTCTAAATGCGTGTCGTCGGAGCTCTCGAACCCCAGGGTCTCGGTGCACGAATTCAGGCCGCCGCTGACCTCATCATCCTCCACGAACCCTACTATTCTTCCGCCAGGACCCCTCGTTGGCGGCGGCGCTGGAAACTTGACGGTGGTAGACTCGAGGACGGTGGTGGGGTGGCGGCGAGTGTCTTTACCGGCGGTGTCGGTGATGAAACTAAGTCCGCCGCCGCCACCACCGTCATCATGGAGCGGTGGGAGGATAGGGTTGTCGGTGGTTGTGTTGTTGAAATAAGAACGACCCAGAAAGGAGTGAACCCTTGTCTTGCAGAAGCTCATCATTTTATGTTATTCTTCTTCTTATTATTCTTCGCATGAAAACAATTAAACCCTTTGGAAAATGAAACCATATATATATGGGGATGGGGGTGCTCTCTTTTTTTCCCCTTTTTTTTTTTATTAACTAGAGATAATGCAATGATATTGAGAGAGAGAGAGAGAGAGAGGGGATATGGTGAAGAGGAGGCGGACAGGACATAATATCTGTTTGGTGATGAATACGAGATAAACTCGAAACAGTTTCTTTTTTCCGCCCACACAAAATGGAAGATCACAAGAATTTGAAAGCGGTGAATGAGCTGTAGCGACATGGGGGAGGATTCGATGCTGATTACATGTATTTGCAATTGGACGGGTCGCGACACGAGACAGTAAGGGGTGGTTCAGTATGGGAATAAACTGTTACAATGATGCACCGTTTTATGAAAAACCATCAAGTGTTATCGAGAAAAGAACCATTACTCTCTGGGGATCGGATAAATCAGAGACTGTGTTTTTAACATGGGTCTTTTCATGCCATAAGAACGCGTATTTTAGTTGTCATTAGAGCTTAATGATTGATGCTTATGCAAATCCACTCTGTGTATGTCTCCAGTTCTTGGGATTACATTTGACTGATGCTTGTGCACGACCAATTGCATCTGCGTTTTTGCTTTGATAGTCACTTCTCCCGTGGCATGATCTTTCTGTTGAAAACTCATCAGACTCTGGACCTCATTGCTCAAATTCAGAAACAGCCTCCCGTTGGCATGGATTCTTAAACCTGTGGGGAAGAAGAAGATTGATAGGGCGCTCCCTCCTCTCGTGTTGAAGATGTCAAGAAGATAAGGCATGGGTGCTCGACAAAATCTGCCTGCGGGGATGCATCACCCTGCAGTGCTTCGGATCTTCGTGGGAAACCTTCGCTCTCTGATCCCTCATTCGCAACAGTTTCAGCCACAGTGAGCAACTTGTCCATACGGGTCAAGCGTCAGATTCAATTAGCCCAAGTTTCGTAGCAAAGTGCACTCGCCCTCTTGTGGAACTGCGAAAATTTCAGGAACTGTTTTGTGCTTCTCTCGAACGAAATTGTAATAAGTCTTACCATGACATGGGTTATGTGATGTAAACCTTTTTGTTGCATTTTTCATGTATAAAAGTGGATAGGGAAAAGTGGTTATATGCTGAAGTTTATTAGGAAAGCCTGCATGATGGGAAGCTGGTAGCACTTGACAGACTCAAGGAACTCAAGAGGAGAAAATAGTAGGAGTTTTGTCTGAAATTGGCATTGTAGGCCATGTAAATTACCCCAATACCGCAAGGTCGATTGGCTATGGAGTCGAAGGGGGACTGCACCGTGTTACCCAGTCGTCCTCTCAACGCGGCAGTTCAGCCTCTGTGCTTCATGGCTTGTTAACAATGTCCGTGTTCATACTCCAAATACCTGTAATACACACTCTTAATGACTTTGATTTCTGAAGGACACCCAAAATCCCCTATAGTAGTTGCATTTTCGTGGTGTAGGCTTTGGGAGCCTCATCCTAGTACTGAGACTGCTTTGTAAAAATCATTCATTAAAAATAATGTTGGTGTTGAGTTTATTGGAGATCGGTCAATCCGGGGAAGAAATACACAAGGGAAAAAAAAAAAAAAAAAGCTTGAATGCCTCACAGATTAAAGCTTTCCTATCATCTCTATGAATCAACGGTAAAATAATGCGAAATAACAAGTAAATAACTAACAATAGTGTAGGATCTAATATCCTAAATTCTGAAAGCGATTTGAGTCTTATATTAGTATTGAATGATCTTGTGTTACGATATTTTTGGGACACCAATTTTCTATTTTCCACTGCATTTAGATTATAATGGAGAGGTGGCTACTTGTGATGTAAAGTTTTGTTGAGTGTTGAGTTGATGCACCAAACCGGCCACATGGTTGGTCTTGTTCATTCATTGCTTTGGATACCCCCACACACAGACTGCAGCTTTGTTTCCCCCTAGGCTCTGCCTATTGTTTCACTGCATTATTGGCAAGAACTCTTACCTCCAAATGGCCCCACTTATATGCCATGCAACCAGCAAACAACAGAATACACACAGCACTGATCCATTCCCTTCATACCATACCCAACATTCAAGCATGAGTCTTATGGTCAAAATTTTTACTTCACCATGATTTGATGTGGAACTTGTGATTGGAGATTTTTGTTCTGGGTGGGTGGAACCGATCAGAGTCATATTATTCCTCTAGAAGCCCTAATAAGTGGACCTTTCTGTCACCCTATTTCTCATATGGATTTTTAAATGTAAATGAAGTGATACAACAAGGAATGTCCCCTACCTTGACATCCCCAGAGCATGACATCTGTGCATGCCCTCTGCATCTGAAAAATCTAAAGATGACCCACCCAATTAAAAAGAAGTAAGCATTTCAACATCCCACAAGAAGATTGAGATGCTGATAAGAATAAAGCCAAAAACAAACGACGTAGGGTATATTGTTCCTTTTAACTTAAAATCAATCAATCAATGTCATTAACCCACCAAAACCACTATCGACCTATCTTTGGGATAGAGTAACATTACATTTGACAAGAATTAACAAAGAATACATATACATACATATATATATATATATATATATATATATATATATATATATATATATATTGTGCGCATAATAAAGTAGAATGTCTCACGAGTACTTGAAACCCACCGATTACACTATGAGCATCACAACTTGACTTTCCTAGTCATAGTTATACATCACATTGCTGAAGTTTCTACTACCTTTATTTCCATTTGGCTCCTCCTGCAGTAAGTTCTCATCCCATCAAGTAAACAAGAAATGATGGGTTTTCTTCTACTCGACATAGGAGCTCTAGTTTTAGAAAGAGCACACGTGGTATTATTTAGTTGCATTACCTATAATTGATTTGAAATTGGAACTCCTATGCCAATTGATTGAATTCTAACCTTGGGATTTACAAACTATTGGTCAAAAAGTTTGGGATATTTAAAGACTCTGCTAGGCTCAGTCTAGGTGTACCACTTTTTCCATAGCAAATGGTGCTCCCCCCACCCCCTCGCCCCAAATAAGATTTAGTTTATCATCTTGGACTTGGAGACAGAAGGCAGAACAAACTAGCACTAATCAACTCATCAATCAGAGGAAAAGAAGAGGGGGAGAGAGAGAGAGAGAGAGAGAGTGAGTAATAATTACATAAAGACTAAGCAAAGTAATATGAACACAGGACCAGTAAACATTAAATGTGGAAAAGGGTAACTCAGTACACTGTATCTGCAGTCCATCCCAAAAGCTGGAATGTTTCTTTGTATTCCTTACTGGGTTTTACCTCGGGCTATATAACTCTCTGTGGGGTTGTGCCTCTTTGCAGATGTGAAGTGAAGCTGTGAAGTCGGCTGAATAGTTGAGGAAGGACTTCAGAAAGCTTCAGATGGATAGTGCAGTGCAGTTGAGGAAACAACTTGTTGAATACACAGCCTCCTTATTTCAAGAGGTTAGTACATTAAATCAAGTAAAAGGACAGTTTCAAGTGAAATAACCAGAAAAATACCACATGGGTTTTCCCCTACCCTTGCTTGCAGTGCTCTATGTTCCCCCAAAACTAAATAAACGTATAATGGGGTTTGCAAAATTTTCCAGTTCTTACATACTGTGCTCTCTATTTTCTCTCATTCTCTCCGACTCTGCGTGTGTGTTGCTCTTGTGGATTTGGATCCTGATGACGGGTTTGGGTTTTTTCCTTTTCTTCTTTTGGGGGAAAGGGGATTTTGAATGATCAGTTCACCCAGCTTCAGCAACTGCAAGATGAAACCAACCCAGATTTTGTGGTAGAAGTGGTGTCTGTCTTTTTTGAAGATTCTGAGAGGCTACTTAATGAACTGGGCAGGGCTCTGTGAGGACTCACTCTGGCATCTACATTTGATATGTTCAATATTTCCTCTTTTTTGGGCATTCTTTAGCTTTAGAGATTACTGAACACATCAAAGAACTGTCCACTTTCTCACTGCAGTCGTGTCTGGTTTATTTTATAATCATCTACAGGAATCAACAGATTGCTGATTTCAGAAAGGTGGATTCCTACGTTCACCAGTTGAAGGGCAGCAGCTCTAGGTATATACATGTTATTCCCAGATTACATGGTTTTTTTATATATAAAAAAAAACTTATGATTTAGTTTGTTAACACTAAACCAGATGAATTTTGGTTGCAACAAGCCTTTAATCCCTCATTTTCTGGGTAATCTTTTGCTCTAATAATGGTTGGTTTGATTCTGTCGTCTCTTAGTGGAAATTTTTTTTTTCCTTATACAACTTTGAACCCTGATTAGAATCCCTCTCCTGACTACTGATGTCATAATTAATTACTAAATAGTTTTCTTCCTGGCCTTTTCAGGAGCACACTTTTCTGTTAAACCCAACTTATAGTTGTTTCTGCTCTTGATTAATATGTTTCTCTATTCATTTGCTTTTGAAACAACAGCATTGGTGCACAAAGAGTTCAAAATCTCTGCGTCGGCTTTCGCAATTGCTGCAATGACCAGAGCACCGAAGGGTGAATTTCTAACTCTACGACCCCGATCGGTTTCCCTGCACAAACCACGTCTTCTCGAGGAAGCATTGGGTATATTTAGAACATGTATGCATCTTGTGTTATGGTGAAGAAGTTTCATGGAAGTTTTGTTTCTGATATAGGTGCTTAACATGCCTGCAACAAGTGAAGCAAGAATATGCTCTTGTGAAGAACAAGCTTGAGACTCTCATGAAGGTGAGCACAGCTCATGGTTGGCACGCATGGTTTTGACCAAATTATTCTTCATTTTTATTTCTTATTGTTCTCTCGTTATCGTCATCTTCTTTGTCAAAATAGCTCGAGCGACGGCTTTCGGCTGCTGGGGGTTCTATTTCCATGTGAGACTTGAAGGAGAGAACAAAAGGGAGCCTTGGATTTCAGGGAAACCTTTTTTTCTTTTTTCTTTTTTGTTTTTTCCTCTTCTAGTGCTCTCCCTCTCCATCTCTATTTCTTCTTGTAGAAAGGGCTTTAGAGGCCTTGAAGCCATGGACTGTGGTGGATGTGAATGAATTCTTCCCCCACTTCTTTTGTTCATGTTGCAGCATCAGTGTCCTCAACTGTCTCTCTCCTCCTGAATGCTCTCTCTTCCTTGTATTCTGTACTACTAGCCAAGATGCATATGAGACATGAAAGACAGGACTTGGTGTCAGACCACCTGAATGCTCATAAATCATTGATTGCTCCAACTGTTGTCCTTAATAAGGTCCGTGCATAATTTGGTTCGTGTACTGATTTTTCCTTTTCAAAAATAACAATAAACGATCATATCATTAATCTTTTCAAGTCTCTTCTTTTTTTTTTTTGGCACTTTCATGGATACGAATCAGACTGATTTCATCTCATTTGAGCCTAAGTTTTGAACCCAAGATTTGATCCCATCGAATATTGATTTTCTGAATTAAAAATGTAATAAATTTTTGAAATAAGAACACTCTAAGCATTTGTTGTAAAAAAAAAAAAAAGTAGAAACATGAGTGATTAAAATTGTTAAAATTTATAAATATTTAATTCTTTCAAATCCTAGTGATTCATGTGGGATGATGGGATGCATGTGGGTTGATGGGGGATTATTGTTAAGACAGAAACAGATAAAGTAAATCAGAAAGAGTGAGTGGTGGTATATATATATATTATAAAAATCATAAAGTTGGCAATCAGATCTAATTTAGAAATTCTATGTAGATTCTGCCTTGTTAAGCACGTTGCACGTTCCCTAGGTGGTGCTACTTTATTCCAAAGGTCAAACTAACAATTTGACTTTATCAAATAGAAAAATAAAATCTGATGTTGACTGTCAAATGTAAGTGCAAGAAAGGTCATTTGTGATTTATGCAACATCACAGTTCTCAATTAAGCATAGGTTTTTAATTAAGGATCGGTGCACCCTAAAATGGAATAAAGCTCATTAGATTTTAGACCGTTAAATTATACCTTGCAATGCTTTTTCGATAGGTGACATGTATTATTAAAGAGATTCTGATTGTTTATTTATTTTTTAAAAAATTATAAAAATAAGATTTTTAAAATTTCACTTTTAAAAGGTTCTCTTAGAAAAATAAATATACGGTCAAAATTTTTCAGTAACATGTGTAACTTTTCAAATAGTCACTATAAGGTGTAATTTAACGCTCTAAAGTGAGAAAAGCTGAAATGAAGTCATTTGATAAGATTATTTTTTAATATTTTATTATCAACTTGACACGTTGCGTTTAATCAGGAGTACTGAGATTATATATAATTTTATTTTTTCTAAAAAATAAAGCTGTTGCTCCGTGTAGGCCCCTTTCTTTTTTCTTTTGGAGTTTGAGATCTTTAACTACCAAAAATTATGTCTGATAGATTTAAGATCAATTTTGATGAGAGCGAAAAAAAGAAAAAAGAAAAGAAGAGAATTTGGGTTTGAAACACAGCAGGGTACACCATCCACGAGAGTAGGAACTAAAGGTGTGTAAATTTCTTTTATCAACTATATGACTATATATTCCAGGGATTCTTAATAAATTACTTTGGGAGAGCACCGCACGATTTGCATTAGACGTAGCCAAAATGATGTTTTACGTATTAAAATTCGCTGTGTCCTACCTTTGAGTGCGATTTGACCTATTGATTTATGTAATTGGAAGTAACCAATTAGATTTATGACGATAACGCGTTATGTGCTCAAGCAACTGAATCAAATACTTAATATACGAACCCATTTCCTCACCCAGTTCAATATCTCTGCTACCCAGTTCAACGCTACCCTTCTCCACCCTGGGAAGAACTAAGACAACAAATTCATTGGATGGGTGTCTCTGTGTCCCCTCAGAGAATATCTCTTCATCCTTGCAACAGCTAATTTGGAGGACGACAGTGCCACAAAGTCAATCAAACAGGACACTGCAACCATCCAGCGCTTAATGCATATGAACTGCGCTTGAAGCTGAAGCAAGAGTCCATACTGCATTCCGCGCAACTTCTCCTCGAGCCTTGTCATTGTAAATTCAGTGGATCAAAATTTACAGTTCACGAGCGGAGATAATCAAACACAACCCGAAGGACGAATCCACAACGCATGAATCATCGAAACGTAGAAAATGAAAGGCGGGAACGGGAAAAACCAGAACAGTTGAGATGTCAGAAGGAAACAACAGACGACGACAGCAGTAATCTATGCCTCAAACGTATACGTACACATGCTGGTTCGAAACGCCATGAATGTTTTCCCCATCCACGTTTTGGAATCAGCTATATATAATATTGAAATCATTGACCTCGCGAGGCCAGAAGAGAGAATGGGAACCTCTCGACGGATCAAAGCGGCTTAAACCCAAAAACCAACGCTGAGCACTCCCTAAATACAGCACCAAGTAGCACTAGAAGAGGATGAACGCGAGCAAAACGTCAGCATTCTGCTAAGTATTTGCCCTTTCGTCAACACGTCAAGTGTATTAACAGTTGGAACCCACAAAATCATGTATCTCGGCCATCGCAGTATAGAAGTGATCATTGTTCGGCAGGAGATAGAACCCAATTGTTGCATTCTCCAGATAAAGAAGCTTCACATCTTGGCCAGCCTTTTGAAGCCCCTCCGCATAACTCAACTGCCAGTCCTGAATGAGGTCCAACCCTGCCACCACAACCAAACTCTTGGGGAGCTCGACTCCTTCAAGGCTTCTAGCTCTAGGGCCAAAAGGGTTACACGCTGGATGATCTCTATCCTCTCCTTCAGGAAGAAAAGCCTTCCAATACCAGTCTCGGTCTCGGATCGTGACGAAATACTTCCCGTCTAATCGCTTCTCGGATTCCGTCCTCTCAACACCCCCAAACATTGGGTTGAGCAGTATATTCCCCAGCACTTGGATTCCTGAATCTACTGCTCTTAAAGCAACATTGTGGACAATATTACCCCCAGAGCTATCACCAGCCAAGTATATACTAACTCTGGAGCCCTTTTGGCTGCGAAGCCATGGGCGCGAACTAACCCACTCGAGAGCCGCCCATCCATCTTCGTAAGCACAGGGGTACCTGTTTTCAGGGGCGCGCCGATAGTTCACTGATACAACCACAGCCTTACAAACGCTGACAAGGCGGCGGCAGAGAGTGTCGTATATAGCACTATTAGCAGAGGAGTGCGCGAAGCTTCCACCATGGAAGAAAATAATCACAGGTACAATTTCGGCAGCCAAGGGTTTCTCCAGCCGAATAATGCTTGGGTGAGGTCCTTCAGCAATGGACGGAAGGTAAACCCGGCTCAAGAGATTAGTTCTACTGTCAATTATGACGTCGAAAGAGAAAACCCCATTGACTGGGTTGGTGTTAGCAATGACTTTGCGATCGAGAAACTCCGCTAAGTTACGATTGAATGTGCCATCAGGTCGACGAAGGAGATTGTAAGCCAGCTTGAAATTGGAGATGAGGACCCATGTGTTCAAAGGAACCACCATCTGGGAATCAAGGGTGGGAAAGAAATGAAGATATACATTGAAACTTCTAAGGTCAGAAAAGAAGGAATCAAAGTCAGAAGACTACTATGATGACAATCGAACAGAGCAGAATTACACATCTGCAATGGCCATAAAAATATATCAGAAGAAAAGCAGGCTCAGTATGATATGTTGACATTTTCAAAAGGAACACACACACACACACAAACAGAAACCCTAGGAACCAGAAATGATCGTTATTACATAAACCCAGAAAAATACCCAAAAGTGAGGCAAAATCACACATTAGGAAAACTTGAGACCAAGAATAATGGGCAATGAAAAATGATTAGTAACAAGCTTGGTTATATTCAGCAATTAATGATAATTATACAATATACACGGTAATATCTCTATTGCGAAAGTGACCCAAGTCATTGCTATAATCATCAACCTAATGAGATGAAACAAAAACAATGAAACTTATCCATAGGCCCATGCAAAAGCATCCTGAACCTAATCAAAATCCCAAAACCGAAAGCTCCAAGCTAGCTAAAATTAAGCAAAATTTCCACCTCTTGAGATAAAAATTACAAAACAAATGCTACCCTATATATTCAGAAAATAATTTTTAAATCTCCAATTTGACCCTCGAGGCAACAAAATCACAAATTAAGCTACCTCTGACCTAGACTAGAGCGACTAAATCTTAAACGCCTGAAGAACAAAGCCTGCTGCAGCCCAAATCAAAGTAGGGGGAGAGCCTTTCTTTGGTCTAAAACAAGAAAGAACCATTACAAACTTCCCTGACACTCTATGATAAAGAAGGAAATCAGATGAACCAAATACGTACCTTGGATTCATTGAGGCTTACTTCTTTACTCCCAGCCATGGAAAACGCTGCAGACAACTAATGATCTTTTCAGAAGCACCCAGATAAACACACAACCCACCCACCACCTCGGTTCCGTCTCTCTCTCTCTCTCTCTCTCTCTCTCTCTCTGGAATTTACTCGTTTGTCTCTTTAAGAGTCGTGGATACACCGAACAAAGCTTTTAGTTCATTGGAGTTATCTCTTAGGATTTGCTCTGGACAGACAAAAAGACGGATAAACTCTGCAATTGAACAGAGCACAAAGAGTCGATGGAGGGAGACAGGGAGAGAGGGAATGGGGGATTAAGGGAAAGGAACACGATAGCGGAAATGGAGGGGGGCGTGCTAAAATACGCTTGAGGCGAAGGAAGGCGTGTGGTGGTATACGACAAAGCGAGCGACTGATATAACTGCTCAAGGTGGGGGCCCTTCGCGCCAAATAATTAACTCTTTTCTTTTTCGTTTTTGTTTTTCCGGGTTTTTTTTTTTTTTCCTGATTTTGAAAATAAAAACAAAAGACATCGGAAGGAAGACATGATTCGGCCACGTGGAGACAAACGGACTCCGTTGAGAAGAAGGTTCTGCTGAATGACTTTTTTGTCCTCGCTCGGACTCTCTCCTTCTTATGCCTACTATGTCCACTACAGACCCCACGGTAGATTTTGTATATCCCACGTCGTAGGTTAAGTTCGTCTATAACTAGGTTATAATTACAATCTTTTGTAGAGGTTGAGGTATAAGGACCTACCAGTCAAATCAAAAAATAATAATAATTTGCCCTAAGTATTTTTATTCTTCATAATATTATTTGTACTGAAAAAAATAATGTTGGATGGAGCCGAATAATTTATTTAAGGTGGTCACATAGATATGATATGATAATAAATAAATAAATATTTATATAATTGTTTATAAAAACTGTATAATCTTGCACCACAAAAACAATATGTACGCATTAAAGTGTATATAGTTTTCGATGTTTCATATTTTGAAAATAATTTTTAATAGGTTTCATTATCGATATGATTAAAAAGGACAAAAAATTTAAGTGGAATGGGAGCACGGTGCAAATCTTGACAATTCCCCCATCGACAACAAAAGTGAGAATATTTTTGGCAGGTTACCCATATTTTTTAGGGGTACTTGATATAGTGCCCTTATCCCACCTAAGGTTTTTCTATGCTTTTTAATAGTCATGCGTATTTCAAAATAAAAGAGGTGGAATTCGATGGAGTAATTTGTGTGAGAATGAAGAGGGCAAAGCCAATTCTTTTTTTTAGGGGAAATATTAATAAATAAATAAATAAATAAATTTAAAAAATCATAAATATAAGGTGGATAATTTCCCACCTTACATTGTTCTTGGATTTGCCCCTGCCACGGCTCGAACTGTGTTTCCTAACATTACTTGACAACAATATCTCTAAAGACAGCCGCTTAAATTTTATTGCGTAAATATTTTAGTGTGAATGAAGGTTTTAGGAAAATAAGAATAGAATTGCTCATTTGAACACGTGTTATTTACATTTGAAATTGTATGATTCTCGTATTATTAAAGGCTAGAATGATATTGTTTGTACCTGATAATGAGAAGAACTACTGATTATACATTTCAATATCCACTCGATAAAAATAATAAATAAAATTATTTACGTGAATCATACTAAAAATAATTATATGACTACATTTGATTAATAATCATGAGACCGGAGGTACCTCCATGCGAGATTATGGCACTCACCCGAGAACGTTTTTTCCATGGTTCATTACTTTCTGACGAGGAATGATCTGGAAAGTAGACCCACAAACCGTGTCGGGCTCCCACCACACGTGTGATCGATCACCCATTGGTATGGGACTGCATGGAGCTGTAGTTTTTGGAAACTGCATTTTGGGACCCCTCAAGACCATTACCCCTGTAAATTATAAAATATTTCTTTGAATGGCTCATTCATTAAAAAGAAAAAAAAAAAAAAGAAAAGAAAAGAGAGGAGCTCTTTGCTTGTTATCTTCTCTTCGTTTGCTGGATATTTAGTCTTCTCAAAGGCTCCCTTGTTTTATTCTTTGTGAAGGGTCCGTTTCAGTAATTGAAACTCATATTTAAGTTATTTATTAGATAAGTGGAGGATAAGTATCGGAAGAAAGATAAACAGATGAACTGATTCTTATGTCTTCCGAGCTTCAAGCCCTCCTCAACTCTCACTTCCCACAAATCAAGTTCTATTTGAAAAGCCTCATGTTTTGTTTGGCCGTCAAGACAGATAGGTGATGCTTAAATGTCCAACTTGAAATGGGTAAGATACCTATCAATTTGATTTGAGTAGTATCCTACCTAATGTCTGGAGCATAACTGAAAAAGCACTGAGATTGTATTCTACAAATCCTATTTAGTGTTTTGTGTTCACCAAGATAAGATTTAATAATATTTTTTTCTACAATCTTAGGCAACAAGTTAAAAAAAAAATTAACATATTAACAAATTTGAAAATATTGGATAAATACTCCCAATGTTCCGAAAAATTGAAACTTTTAAAAAGTCCAATAATCTGAAAATTTTATTAATTATTTTTTAAATAACTAAAGAATATTTATAGGGAACAGTGAAGAGAAAAAGAAAAGTATAGTTATATTTGTAGTATTCAGCACAGATCAAATAGATTAAATTTCATATTAAAACTAGAAAAGAAAAACTAAAAATTTTATGAATTTTGAACAATTAGATTTATTCATTTTCAAGCAATTATGTTTATTTGCTCATGTTATGGCCGAGCATATCTAATCATGAAAAAGAAAAAAATGAGTGAGCAACTAGGGTGAACAAATCTTCAATTTTTTTAACGAAGAAAAGACTATTCGGAAGACACAAACATGAAAAGAAAGGGAGAAGAAAAGGAAGAAGAAATAAGAAAAGTTGAACCTTTACATGTGAGAATGGATGAGAGTAAAGAAGAAATGTGCTTTGGTAATGGCAAGGGGAGAGGAGAAAAAATTGATGAACTCTAGTTTATGGGGGGCAACACCATTTGTTTCCTCTCTCCTTTGATATTTATTTATTTATTATTGTCTTTCATACAGTTTTATTGTATCTCCTTCCACCTTTGATTCATTAATCCAAACTCACACATAAGATAGGATAATCAGGTTGTAGAAAGATAAGGAGGCTTAATTGGATAATCAGGTAAACAGCTGCCCCCTTTTAACGTTATTTTCGAACTGTTCCTTTTTCCTCATTCCAGTTGTTGAGGACTAATCTTTGGGTTTAACAAGGTTTACAATCTCTCCATTCCATTTCATGTGTGTTATGACGGGCCTACTGCGGAGAGTCCTACTGTGGCAGAATGACCGACCACTTTTAAGTCTTCCCCTAAATATATGTATGAGCTATTTGGGTTATATCTTGATGCTAAATACTAGGATGCCAGTTTCAATTCAATGGGAAAATTTCATCTTTTTGAGCAGTTGAGAGCCAATTTTGTGTGTTCTCTAATGGGGTTGGTTCCTACTTCGACACGTGTGTGCTCCGGAGCCCTACACTAGGGTAAATCAGAATAAATCTGTTAGTTTTTTTTTCTCTTATAATTGATTGCTCGACAAGTTCTCGTGGTACCATTTAATTGCCCACAATGCAACCCAATTGTTGAAACTTGAGTTCTGGGGAAATGCTGGTGAAGGGTTAGGGGGATGGGTTCTGGTTCTTTAGGCGCAGTGATTAGGGCCCTTGCCCTTCTGGAGTGATTCCCTTCTGCGGTATCTCCTCATTTTTCTTGATTGAGGATAAAGGTCCACCTCTCCTTTTGCTCATTGAATAGCTCCCATTGTTACTGGATCTCTGTAAATATATCGGCATTGTTTGAGCTTCTGAAAGTAAACCCAAGATTGAGCAAAAGCTTCTAACAAAGATAGGTTTGAAGCAGCGAAAAGATCCAACTCTTTTTATAGTGTACACTTTTTTTTTTTTCTTTTTTTGTTACACAAATTTATGCACGCATAGCGCAAAACCCATTTTTCTATAAGCAGCCTTATCCCTTGTCCATGTTCGGCGACCTCATCTTATTAGTATATATTACCGACCGATTTTCTAATGGCGGAAACTGCGCACCTGTCGCGGTGGCGCCGCCTCCTCATCATCGAGCTTCACCAACCTGTAAATGCCAGCCCCGGCTAGGGCCCCGAGTGTGGGTGCCAGTAGGTAAATCCAGATGCCGTTGTAGTTCCCGGCAGCTACGGCAGGGCCCAGGGTTCGCACCGGATTCATGGAGCCACCGCTCGTATTCCTGCCAACAACGAGGTCATTAGTTAGGGCGTAAGCCTGTCAGTTTCAGTTTAGTGCCCGTATTAGAATACAGATTATTGAGGTTAAACCATCTAAAATGTTAATGTTATTCGTTTTGTAAAAAGAAAAAGCACGTGTCGTTTATGTCATGCCACTGTTCTTAATTAGGCATCGATACACCACAAAACAAAACTGTTTTGATCAAAAAAAAATGCATTTATTTCTCAAAAATAGTTTATCAAAACAGCGGCGCCGCATAAAGAAGATTTTCTCAAACAACAATGAGGAGAAGACAAGGTATAAACACTAACCCCGCTACTAGGATGTTCAGCATAACTGTAGCTCCCACTGCAACGCCTGCTAACTCTCCCACCTGCCACAGAGTTTTACCACATTAGATGCCAACAAAAGCAATTCAGAAGCAGGAAATTTTCAGCTGTGGAAACAACTTACAAAAGTAGAATTTTTCGAAATGTAAAGAACTATTTAGAAAAATATTTTCCATCGGATGACTCGAAATGAGTAATAAGGTCAGCTAGATCATGTGATACATTAAAACCTTGTGCTACAGTTCAAAGAATGTACCGCTCGAGTGTCAGTGGCCACGGCGGTTACAACGAACAAGAGAACAAAGGTGATGACGAACTCGATGGCGAAGGCTTGTCCATGGCTCACATTCGGCACGGTGACGCCTCCCGACAGGAAAGGATGGAAGACGCCCTTGAGGGCGAAGGAGGCGCAAATGGAGCCCGAAACTTGGGCCGCGATGTAGGCTGGAACTTGGACCCAAGGGAAGTGACGCAGTGCGGCGAAGGCGATGGTGAGCGACGGGTTGAGGTGCGCACCTGAAATGTGGCCCGTCGAGAGGATTACGATCATCGCGGCCAGCCCTGCACAGGCAGCATTGCCAATGAGTGTCTCCGCCCCATTGTACTTCTGGTTCACTATAGGCCCTGCGGTCGCCGCGAATATCAGAATGAATGTGCCCACAAACTCCGCTCCTATCTGCAATACAACTCCTACTATGAATAAAATTATTATTCCATGTGATAATTCAATCTATTCTCAAAGCCATCTATCAGAAAACCAAAAAAAATTGGGATGCCTCCATGTTTGACACGAGTATACGATGGCTGTGGGTCAACTTGGCCATGATTTTCTTTATTTCTTTTTAAATTTGATTTCTTGCTGGGCTTTATTAATGGAATAAACAAAGACAAAAGGGTCAGGTTATACTCACAGACGGAAAATTTTGACTAAATTGAAATCAACGTAAATAATGGAAGAAGCAAATAATTATTATTCAATGATTTGAAGAGCATCAAGTTTCAAATTATATCACTAGTCGTTGTTTGGCAACCAACCAAAGAGGCAAAAGAACATTTATTTGGAATATTTAACTAATCATGAAGTTATTAGACACCAACTCACGAAGAAAGAGGGGCATATACATATAAAGCTACTTATGGTTTTGTAATTATATATATATATATATATATATATATATATATATATATATATATTTGGTTTTTTTTATTTATTTTATGAAAGAGTAGGCGTAGGGTATAGAAAAGATCCACAAAATTTTTTACCGAATAAGAAATATGAGTCTCGTCCATTAAATAAAATAACAAGTGCGTCAAATGCATGTGAATCTCATGCCCCATGTTTCTATCTTATAAACTTCTATGAACATTTTTATATACATTTTCAATCAAACTTTGTAACCTAGAACGTTGACTTTCTTTTCTGGGAAAGCCACTTGAGCCTAAAATGCACCTTCGTTGGATCTACTGTAGTCAAGCGCCCATTATCCTGGTTATGAAGACACTTTTTTTGCATTTATTTTTATTAAAAAACCATTTTCATTTTACTGCAGCATTCGTGGACAAGATATGAGACACAAAAAAAGAAAAAAGGGTAGTGTATGATAAAAAAATGAACAAGTGAATTCCCTTATATGTGTGTATATATATATATCCAGTAAAAGGGAGTCTTCACCTTGCCTTAAAGTAGGAGGCTTCAATGTAAGGGTTGAAACATGGATAGAAAAAATTAGAAAATTAGTCAAGGCCTACATTATAATTTTTATTATTTTCAATTTTAAAAAAGAATCCGTGAACAATCTCTTCAAAAAAAAAAAAAGAAAGAAACAGTAAACAAATAAAAAGATTCAGCTGATAATAAAGAATAAGAAGGAAAATAGAATCTATATTGCATAAAAACTCGGTCATTTCCCTTTCTTTATAATTCTATTCCAACAAATTTTACGCTATTTATAAGTAAATTTTGACAAGAAAAATGATAATTATAAAAATAGAAAAGCTGCCTCAATTATAAGTAGCTCTTTTAATCTTTTTCCTTGCTTATTATCACTATTATTATCTTAATTCCCCTTTCCATCTTATTTGTTTGACTTTTATAAAGATCATTGACTGCCTTGTCGCCATTAATATTCTAATAAAACAAGTTTGTTTCAAGCAAAAAATAATTCAAAAACGAAAAGTAGAAGCAAAAAAAAAAACAAAAAAGACACAAATAAACAAAAATAAAAAGGCATTTTTTTTCAGTGTTATTAAGAACAATAAATTTAATAAAATATGTTTTAGTAAATGATAACTTGTAAGATTTTTGTAATTTTAATATGAAATTTTTTATATTCATACTACTGTGCTATTAAGAATGGGTGGGAAAGTACCTTGCGAGTGAGGGAGACATCCGGTGCCGGTAAGTCGGACAAGCACGTACGAGAATGGCGACCCCACGTACTTTCTCCTCCTCCGCCGGCGACCGCACAGCCACCGAAGGGGAAGCACTTCCACGGCGGCGTCGACTTCCGGCCATGGGAAATCGAATCCACCCGCACCGACGAGAACAGGGGCCCTCCAGGAATTGCCGGCGCCTCCGGCGCCGACTCCGTCGACTCTGGCATTCTCTCTTCTGATAAGTTTGGAGGAAGAAAAAAAAAAAGCCTTGATATATAATGATAAATAAGCCTTTTTTTTAAAAGTGGGTTTTAAGAATTAGATGACGGGACTTGGAAAATGGTTGCGTTACGTGATTTAGCTATCTTTAAAACAGTGTTGCTACACAAGCAGATGAAGAAACTTTCAGATTGAAATCAATATGAAAAATTCAATATTGAAGGCCATATTATGAATTAGAGTAGAATATAGTGTTGACTTTTATTTTTGGGTGGAGGAGAAGAAGAAGAAACTGTAGACTACAAGCTATGGAGGGTTCTTTGTTTTTCTTTTCTTTTCTTTTTTTAAAAGGTGGAGCTAAGGGAGAGGAGAAAGGAGAAAGCCAAGCTTGTATTTTACGCTTAACAAGAACATAACCTCAACAATTCCATGTGGGGATATAAGAGAGAAATGACAGATTTATAGGCTCGAGAGGGTTCTTCTGGGGAGGTGGGTTTGAAGGAATGTAAAGGAAAAAATAAACAGAGGACTACACAGTGCCAATTTTTGAAAGCTTGAAGACAATTTGTGACAAATAAACAATTAAAAGGAATGGATGGAAGTTATGAAGGGTGAAGCCGGTCGGGGATCGAAGATCTGAGTCTTGCAATTGCTGTGAAGAAAGAAAATGAAGAAGATGAAGAAAACAGAGGAATGAGAGGGAGGAAGAAAAGGAAAGGTCTGGGGATGGCAACTGGAGTTGTGGTGGTGGAGTTATGGGCGTGTTTCGTGTGTGTATGTGTGTAAGTATATGTGTGCACGTATATGTGTGCATATATATATATATATATATATATATATATATATATATATATATGAAGGGTTTTTGAAATCAATAAAAAAATAAAAATAAAAAGAGAGTATGTGGGTCAACATTTCTTATTTAAATATGAAACAATCCCAAACACAGGAACTGAATTATTACGGAGTAGTCAATGCCACGCCAATGGCGACTCCTCATACATGGCTAAGCCCCCTTATTTGAAAATATATATAAAAATATATTTAGAACCCATTTGACCTGCACGCCTATTTTTAGTTTTTTTTATTAAACAATATATTTTTTGATAAAAGGTAGGAACTTTACCAAGCTCTCGGGCTCGGTACAAAGCGTTTTGAAAAGTTATAACGCACAGCTTCTTTTATATATATATATATGTACCTTTCGACTGTGGTAACAGCTTGAATCAGCTGTGGTATGCTCCATTAGTAACAGATAAATAATTCACAATGACAGTCAAGTTCTCTACCTCCCTCGTACAAAAAAGCTAAAACATAGAATTGTCCCTTTCAACTTTGGGATAGTTATCGTTTTAGTTCTTCAACTTTAAAATCATGCAATTTATCCCTATAAACTTTTCCTCCATACCAACTCTTAACGCCACCAATCCTCCATCATAATTGTTACTCTAACATTTCACAAATCTCATCTTTGTATAAGAAAATTATATAAAGTTTTGACTGAGGATGATATAGCTATATGTGAGATTTAATTGAGAATATTTCTCTCCTGCGAACGATGCCACATGGGATGATACATCAATAGTTACGATGGAAAAGCGTACAGATATTTAAGATCGATAAGTGGAGAGAAGGTTCATGGGATAAATTGCTTAATTTTAAAGTTCAAGAACTAAATTGATAACTAAATCATAGTTCAAGGGATAAACTGATGTTTTGGCCTACAAAAAACTTAAAATACTTCAAAGTCCCCCGTTAATGAATTATCTTACTCGGAAACATCACCTAATTAATATATTTAAACCCACAGAAAATGGATCTAGAAATTATTATTTAATAGGAAGGGAAAAAATTAAAGAATTGATCGCTGTGCCTTGCAATAGTAGGAGTGGATTCAAAACTCTGGGGAAAAAAAGAAAAAGAAAAAAAAAGGAGATAAATTATTCTTTTAAACCAAATGTAAGTATTTTACAAATCTTTAAAAAGCTCTAAATAACTTTTAAAAAGCCTAAATATTCTTGTGAGGAGTGAAAATAAAAAAACTTTTTCAAAATGTTTTTTTTTCTTCGCTTTCTAAAAGCCAAAATAAAATAAATAAGATTCTTACAAGCTCGGCAAAGCTAGATTTTGTAGGGATTATATAATATTCTTGTTGTTTAGAATACAAAGGACAAGGTAGGGGATTTCCCCATTTTTCTCCTTTTGACAAACGCTAGGTCTGTTTCATTGTTTGAATTTTATTTTCCTACCAAGGCTAAGCACAGATTTGTGCTTGTTTGAACGCATGGGACTACATGATCTACACTTGCAGTACCCATACTAGATAATTTTAATTTGTACATGATTGGTTCAGTTGTCAAACCTATTTGAGAGCGGATATGATAGAACATGTTACTGTAATGGCCCAATTTGCATCATTCAAAGCATCATCAGAAATTGATAGTATTATCAGAAGCACCCGCCACTTCATCCCTCACTTAAGTTTATATATTACTTAAATGGAGGATGAGACGATGAGTGCGTAAGCATTATGAACACAAAAGATTCCACAAAAATCATAAAAGCCTATGTTGTACAAATTTATAAGAGCATATTTTTTCTTTTACTAAAATACTCTCTACTAAACTTTTGTTACATGAACTTTTTGTGATTTATTATGAAATACTTTGTGTCGATAAGATATGATATGCGTATGTAAAAGGAAAAAAGAGATAGACACTATCATCACCAATTCTAGAATCTATAACTGCAAGCTTTTAAGATCTTGAAAGCGAATCTACCGATTCTAGAATTTATAAGTGATCTTGAAAACGAATCTACCTCATTTGACACGTTAAAATAACTATAATTAATTCTATAATTTGTTAGTGCAGGGCTTTTTTTATGTTTTGTTTTTTTTAATGAAAGAATGTAAGTGCAAGCATTTAAGATCTTGAAAGGGAATTTATTAGGGGTCTCTTACCCTAAGTAGGCCTAGGCCCGAATAAGTGGTGAAATTTTTCTTAACTCAAAGGCGCACGATGTGTGAGTGCTGGGGCACAATGCGCAGAGAGGGCTAGTTTGGCAAGGTTCCGCGTAGTATTTTGACATGCGGAATGAAATAGAATTAAAATAAAATAATTATTTTATATAAATATAATGTGAAGTATTAAAAAAATATATAAAGAGTAATTATTTTTAAAATTATGAGCGAAATATATAAAAAATATTTATTATATCATTAATTACCGATAAAAATTATTTGATATTTATTTTCCTCACTATTCATGACGGTGGCTATTAATTCTATTAAATTATTATTTCATGACGGTGGCTATTAATTCTATTAAATTATTATTTCATTTCCGTGGATCAAAGGATTGGTCAATGTTGAAGGTACTCATTCTCTTCTCTTTCTGGTGTGTGGGGAGGGCCAATCGAGCACCCACCCAAAAATCCCATCTTCCCATTCCCTGTCCAGCCAACCAATCAAATTCTCAAAACCAAAATTTAGAAAACTTCCACTTCCCCCACAAATTCCTCACAAAAAGTAGAGTTGAATAAAGAGAATTTTACAGTAAAATCATAAAGCGCTTATGTAGCACAAATTTAAAAGAGTTTATAGGATATTTTATAGCCTAATTCAGTGGATGGGTGCATGGAGACACTCTCACTGTCCTACATCGGAAAAGGGATGAGTGTTGAGTTGGTTGAAGATTCCCTTGCTTTGTTCCCCCTTGTGGACACATTTTAAAGCCATGAGAGGGTATGATTTCCCTCAAAGCGGACAATATATGCAAGGTGTACCGGACGTAAGGTATCACGGTTTATTTTAATGATCTAGCCGTCCTCTAAATTTGTGCTATTTAAACTGTCTGCAACTTTTTTATCACATACTGTATCCTTAGAAGGCTAAGATGTGATACCATCATTCATTCGCAACATTTCCACCATGGATTAAAATCAATTCTGGAACTTACTGGTGCAAACTTTCAAGATATTGAAAGCGAATCTAGCTCATTTGATGTATTAAAATAAATTCTAAAACTTGTGAGTGCAAGCTTTTAAGGTCTTGAGAGGGAATTTACCTCATCTGGCACTTGAATTCTTCATTTTGCTTTCGCGAGGGCGTCTCTTACCCAAAGTAGGCGTAGGCTCCGTCAGTTCCTACCGCTGGAAATTTCTCTTGCTCGCGCACATGTAGTGTGAGTAGTGGAGCACAATGCATAATGCCCAAGCTCCACATACATGGCGTTTGATTCGCGAACTAGAATAAGGTGGAATAAAATAATTATTTTAAAATAGTTATTATATATAAATATAACATGAAACATGATACAAGTAATTGAGAAACGGTTAGTTTTATGAATCATCAGTGAAATAGATAATAAATACATATTTCGCTTATTTGTGGGTTTATTTTCCCCCTCCGCTTGGAGTTGGGCTTCGGATCGCACAAGAAAATATCTTGCACTTTGCTATCTTGTGATCTCCAATGGCGTAGACGTAGAGGCGAGTTCGTAATTGCGATTGGGTCATTCCCTCTCTCATCATCGGGGCTTCTTCGCTAGTGTCATTTCTGCTCCAAGAGTGCTATTTGAGAACAATTTTGCCGTCATCAAAAATTGCCGAACCGTGATATGAGAATGGTGGTTCATTAATTGCAAAGTTGTTCATGCTTGAAATTTGTATGGGATTTAAGAAACGTGTATATTTTTATGATTTTTTTTACGACCATTATTTTTATTCATATATTCTCGTCCAGTTTTATTAATATATTCTATGTTTTATAATAAAAACACCGAATACTTGTCCTCCACCGCTTCCTCCGTGTTAATGGATAAGGTTACTTAGAAAAAGAAAAACTTGAGTGGTATAGTGCTGTGTGGAGTTATTTCAATGACTCTTAACTAAATGTATAACTTAGGGTGGGTCTCATAACTGTTTTTAATGAAGTCCATACAAGTAGTCGTATCCGCCACCTCTAGCAAGAATGTATTGACGCAAGTGCCCAATGTTGGGATCTACGATCTAGAGAATGAAGAAGATGGAGGAGAAAGAGGAAGAACAAAGGCAGAAAAAACGTGTTTTAGAGAGAGAAAGTTTTTTCCGTGGTAACACCCCAATGGGTAAATTCCACGGCGATAGGGTTATATATTAATGATATCCGGATATTTACAATTACACAGAATACACGTATACACGGAGAATAAACAATAGCACCTAAAATTTGGGTCGGGGCTCCGGCCTGAACTCCGGCCTTCGGGTGGGGCTCCCGCCCCCCACATCCCTCAGCAACCTCACCACGGAGGTTGAACCGCACCAGGAACACGTATTGACAGTACATAAATACGATATCAGGCTCCACAACCTAACACCCAAATATTTACTAAAAATATAATTTATATAATATAATAATAAATTTCTAAAAATAGTATTATCAACTCTTTATTATGTATAATATATTTATTTATTGTCTGTATTGTTATTATTATTAATTTAAAGTTATATAAGAAATGTATTTAAATGAGAATTTTGTCAATCTGTTCATTTATAAGGTCAGTTTCGACTTTGCATGTTCCGCCCTACTCGAAATCTCAAATTCTCACCTTTTAACTCATGAATACTAAGCTTTTTTTTTTTCAGGAACGTGACATTACAAGAATCTCATATTCCAAAATTATACCAAATGCTGGAATGTGACATTCTCGAACAAATTCAAAGTAGATTCTACGAATCTAAGGAGCCCTCAGAAAATGCATCTAAAAAATATCATTTAATAAGGAAGAAAAAATTAACGAATTTGTCTGAATGATCGTTGTACCTTGCTGTAGTAAGAGTGGATCCAAACTCCCACAAATATATATATAAAATTGAACTGACCTTGAATAATAAGATTATATAATCTTCTTACTTGTTTGGAACTCATGGGACAAGCAGGGGTTTTTTTTTTTTCTTTTCTTTCTTTTTGACAAAAGCTAGGTCTATTACATTACTTAATATTTGTATTTTTCTACCAAGCCTAAGTGCATGATTTTTGTAACTGTTTGAGCACAAAGGACAAGCTAGGTTTTTAAATTTTTCAAACACATGGTCTACACTAGCACCACTGAAATTATATAATTTAAATTTGCACGTTTGTTCCCTATTTGTAAGTGGATAGGATATGAGTACGCAAAATAAAATAAAATAATTTTAAAAAAAATAAAATGAAAAATGAAAAAGAGGAGATAGACACCATCATCCATTCAAAACAACTTCACAATGAACTAAAATCAATTCTATAATTTATAAGTGCAAGCTTTCAAGATCTCGAAAGCGAAGCCAGCTCATTTGGCATGTTAAATAACGAAAAAATCAGTTCTAGAATTGGTAAGTGGAAGCATTTAAGGCATTGAAAGGGAGTTTATCTCATTTAACATACTTAGAGTTTTTTATTGAGGAAATTGTACTTAACCTTGTGGTTTCATCCTTATGATTTGAAAATCAATACATAACCCTCTGATAATTTCAATGAATTTACAAAAGTCAACTTTTTCATCAAATCTAACTGCTTGTTCTTCCAAAAAAAAATTTTATAGTGCTTAATAGAAAAAAAATATACTTTAATTTTCTAAATTACCGAAAATTAACTCATTACCTCAATCACAACAGTTCTCAAAGAACTAGACTTTTCTATAATTCTTATGCCATGAAAAGGATATATTTATTGTACAAAAAAAAAGATTTGTGTATGCATTTACCTAGCTACTTATAATATTTATACACATGTTTCTAATCATTATGATTAGTTGAGATTATGAATATATAACCTCTATAAAATATTTTTTTTTTAAGGTACAAGAGTATAAAAGCATTTATTTATTTGGGTACTGCTACAATAGGAGTTAAGAAATTAGTTTATTGGTAATTTGAGAAATTAAAGTCTTTTTTTAACATATTAAACACTAAAAAATTTGTGGAAGAATAAACCGTTAGATTTGATAAAAAATTTAACTTTTATATGTCTATTGAAACCATAAAGGAGTTATTTACTGATTTTTAAACCACAAAAAAATTAGATTAAATCACTACAGGATTAAATGTAATTTCTCGTTCTTTATTTTGCGCCTGTGGAGAGTGTTTGTGGAGGGTCTCTTATCTTAGGTAGGCGTAGGCCTCAATAAGTAGTGACTTCATAGTGGTGGAAATTTTCCTTATTCAAACGTGCACAACAGCGTGAATAGTGGAGCACAATGCACAGAGGCCTACTTTGGAATGGTTTTGATTCAAGGAATGAAATAATGTAAGAATAAAATAGTTATTCATATGAATATAATGTAAAGCGTGAGGGAAATATACAAAAAGTGGTTATTTCTAAGAATCATAAGTGAAATAGGTAAGGATTACCCATTATACCATTGATCATCAGTAAAAACTATTTATTATTTATTTTCTTAATTATTCATGAGAACGGTCGATCAAATTATTATTCCATTCCCGCAAACCAAAGGATCGGTCAACATTAGAGGTACTCGTTCTCCTATCTTTCTAGGGGGCAATCAATCAATCACCCACCCAGATGCCAGCTTGTCCAACCAACCAACCAATCAAATTCCCAGAAACAAAATGTAGAAAACTTCCACATGCCCATCAAATTCCCCACAAAAGGTGGAGTGGGGGTTCAAAGGCACATTCTCCCCACCAAATCATTAGCTAAGGCATGCTAAAGGCAGGCTTTGTCAGCAGCATAGCCCCTCTCCCACATACATCATAACTTGGATCACTAAACATTACAAGTGAAGCGTTCTCTTCAGATTACAAAATCCTCTTTGCACCTCAGAGAAGAGACAGATGCCAAAGTGGTTTTTTGACCATCACATGTTCATCTTCTTCTTTTGTGCAATCAGAGAGTTTATTCATCTCGTGTGGTGGTGGGTGATAATATCTGTCCAGTAGTGAATACTCCTCTGATTTTTTTTGCAGGCTTCCCTCCTATTTTATAGCCTTCTTCATTGTTTTTCGAGGTAAATAAATCTATTTATTCCTACAAAAATCATCCCTAACCAATCCTCCACGTAGAATATCAGTGTTTCTTAACAAATTTAAGCAAGAGCGACAAAGCTGACATCAATTATCATGACGTGAACTTCCCAAGGCAATTAAATGACACGAGGAAGAGAAAAATAAAAATAAAAAGAGATGCACAAGGCTGTTAATATGAAGAATAATGCATCTAGGCCCATCTATATATGCAATGAATGCCACCATATCCACCACCACCACCCCATTCTGATGGATGGATCCATACATGGTGTTGTAATGTCAGGAACACAAAGTCACAGCAAAATGAGATAAAATAAAGGTCAACTTGTGCAGATATGGGGATGAAGGGTGGAAAAGTCAACTTGAGTTATGATGGTGGCGGTGGCAAATGCAGTGGAGGGGCTGTTTTTATAAGCCCAGGCACCTTCCTGCAGTCCCTTTTGAGGCCCACAAGCTGACTAAAGGCCCCAAGAGGATGTGAAGAACATACCCATTTTACATAATGTGATTTTCTATCCATAAATAGCAATTTCTTTCATCAATTTAGTTCCTAACTTCGGTTTCAGTTAAAGTTGGGCGCTACCATGGGGAGAATCCGCGGGCTCAATGGGCTTGCTAGGTGAGTGAATGGGCTCATTGGGCTTCTCGCATTCAGCCCAATTCATCAAAAAAAAAATTTCAAAAATTTAGTTCCGTCTTGGCAGTAAATTAATTCTTTTCTTTAAAAAAAATTTAAAAAATAAAATCAAGGTTGACCAACTCTGCGCTCCGCCTTTATTGTCCTCTAGTGGCTGGCCATGCCACCACGTGTCAAAGACCACCCCCGGATCACGACTCACCCTATGAGTACGGGAACGTGTCCTCATTCGCAGGGTGTCGACTCACGGACACGGCCACGTATCGCTCTCCAAATTAAACGTGTCCTTCTCCCCAACCGTATAAAGCACAACCAAGCCCCCCTCCTCTTCCCTCGCCAGACCCATCACTGCAAAGCTAATAACACGAAAAGAGGGGGAAAAAAAAGAGAAACTAAGTGTGTTTGTCAATCAATATGAGCCAGCAACAGCCGGGACGGCCGACGGAGACGGACTCTCAGCCGAAGCAGGAGCAGGGGCGGGAGCCCGTCAGGTACGGCGACGTGTTCGGTGTCGGCGGTCACATCGGCGGCCAGGCCGTGACGCCAAAGGACGCGGCCATGATGCAGCAGGCCGAGAATGCGATGCTGGGGCGCACCCAGAAGGGTGGCGCCGCCGCCATCATGCAGTCAGCGGCCACCCAGAATGAGAGGGCTGGCCTCGTCGGCCGGGATGACACAGCTGCCGGCGACAGGGGCGTGGGCGTGGCCGAGACTGACGTTCCGGGACGGCGCATTGTGACCGAGGCGGTTGGTGGGCAGGTTTGGTTTTCTGGGCAATATCTGATACGAATCTTCTAATAAATTTATAGTAATTTTTTTTATTTATTGGCTACTATGATGTTGGGTGAATGTTTATTCATTTTTAAAAATAAAGAAATTACTATGTTATGGTTATAGGGACCAAAATGGCCCCTCCAAAACTCTAGGGATTATATTGGCACTAAACTGGAAATAAAAAAGTAATTTCCTCTATTTTTTGTTGGATAAATTTATTTGAAAATTTACTTTTATATTTTAAAAACTACAAAGCTAATACAAGTACTCCCATGACATTTAATTATCCCAATAAATAATTATTTTTATTGTTGACTTTAAAGTCAAGCTCAATGTACATGTGTGTGTATATATATATATATATTTCATCTATCCATGTCCTTGTAGTTCAATTGTTGTAGGATTTGCTTTTACAAGGACAAAACAAACAACGTCTCCGCTCTTTTTTTTGGGAAGATGCTATATCCTGCATTTTCAAATTATGAGTACTGCAAATTTCGAGTTCAAAATATTTAGACAAACAAGCCACTCTTGTGTTTTAATTTTCCGAAAATCTAATCGAAAACAGCCATAAAGAATTTTTTTTAATTTCAAAAAAGTGTTACTGATGTATCAGTCATATCACGCATCCTTCGTGCGTATTCAACAGCTTTTGATTGTTCTAAAATATTTAGAGGAGTTTATGTGAAAGATTATTAATACTTGAAAAAAAAATTTATATTATTAGATTTAAGATAAACAGGTTTGAAAAGTGAAAAAAAATTGGTTGAAGCAATATGTTATATGTGGAATTTAAATTTTGAGGCAATATGTTATATTTTAAATTTAAATTTAAATTTTTGAAGCAGTAAGTTATTTTTGAAATTTAAATTTGGAAGTAATTAATTATATTCAAATTTTAAATTTTGAATTGTCATTTTTTATTTCCTATTCTCGGTCAAAGGAGATCCTTTGTAACTATAATGGTAGAGATTATGGTGATTGACAGGTAGTTGGGCAGTATACCCAACCGGCTCCCTTGGCGCCACCATCCTCACATGATCAACAGAGCGGCAACATCACCATAGGCGAGGCCCTCGAAGCGACCGCGATCACTGCCGGCAGCAAGGCAGTCGATCAGGGTGATGCCGCCGCAATCCAGGCGGCAGAGGTCAGGGCCACCGGCAACACCGTCATCACCCCCGGCAGCCTCGCCGCTGCTGCACAGTCAGCAGCTACTCTCAATGCTCGAGCCTCGAGGGACGAGGACAAGACCAAACTCTCAGACGTCCTCACGGTAACTCACGATTGCACGCTCACACACACACGCTTGTCTCCTATGCCAAGCAAGCCTTGGATTCCTTTGTTTGCATTGTGGCTAATGTGTGGCGGTTTTGGGTGGTAGAATGCGGCGGAGAAGTTGCCGACGGACAAGGCCGCGACGAGGAGGGACGCGGAAGGGGTGATCGGAGCAGAGGTGAGGAACAACCCAGACCTGGCTACTCATCCCGGAGGAGTGGCTGCTTCTGTTGCTGCCGCTGCTAGGCTTAACCAGAACAAATAAATGAGCGCGCGGTCCCCTCTCTACAAAAACAGGAACCTAGGAGGTTATCTTTACCCAATCCCACCCTACCACTGTACTGTAAGGCCTCTTTGTTCGTGTGTGTGTGTACTGTGTTTTGAGGTTAGTGTGACGCATATTGTGAACTAACGCTCTCTTTAAGAACTTGGCCCATGTTTCCTGATTGTCCTTTCAAAATGCAAAGATGAATCTTCCACTTATTTGCATTGGATTATATGTGTGAGTTGGCTCCATAGCTCATTGTCTTTGCAACACGTAAAATTATACCCGAGAGTCAATCCATCCTTCCTACCTGAAAAGATTATAGCATCAGATTTTGGGGTCTTCATCACCATGAGTTCTTGAGTATATTCATTCGCACGACCCCTGTATCAACGCATAACATTTCAGCATGGCATATGGTCAAGAGACGAAATACAACGAAACAAAAATGATCCTTCATGTGTTACTTCAGTTTGTCGACCCCATCAACAGCTTTGTTTTAATCGTCTTAAAGCAAAACTAACAATGGGTTTTTAAACATTGAGCTTATCATGCGGGAGATATGAGGCCCGGTGCTTTGGCAGCCTGAATATTGCAGAGAGATCTCCATTTTACCGTTCTAGGGGAAAGAATATAGCAGACTTATTCATAGATACGCATAAAGCATCCAGCGGCTCGAAGTAAAATGAACATATAAGAAGGAATTGATCTTCCTGTCAACAAACGGTCTCATCGATCGAGCTCGCTCTTTACGAGCCTGCTTGCTAATTGTGCTCCTCGCAGCAAACAAACTTAAAAACGTACCGGGGAGTCCCTACAGGCCAACCGAGTCTCTAGCAAAGTTACAGAAACCCCAGAGAGTTATACTGCTAATAGAAATGTCACGTCAATGGAATTCACAAACAAGGAAGCAGCACTACATTATCAGAATAAAGCTCGTGAAAAGGCACCCAAAAGATAAGAAGAGACGTTAGCACCACAAGCATTCCTACGTGGGATTAAGCTGTTATGGATGGGCATAGAGATCTGTCATTTCATTAAGAAGCTATCCTTAGACTATGGAAGTTTATCAGTAAATGTCCTCAGAGCTACACCTATTTTGATGACCCCTAGAAGGAACCATAAAATTCTTATAGTTAGGCACTCCATAATACTGAAAATTTGAAGCATGAAGTCATGATACATATTTCAAACATAGTGACATAGCTGCATCAGTTGAAGCAAAAAGAAGGTTAATTCAGGGAAAAATGAATTTAAAATTATAAAAAAATAGAGATTCAGTTAATTAAATTTTTCCTGCAAGATATTCTCATTCATAAAAGAGAGAGCCCAGCCAGGTGAGTCGCAAAACAGTGCTGGGAGGGAAGGAAAAGGAAAAATACCACCAACTAAATAGATTGCATAAGCATGAGCTCAAAGAGCCTACATGAGCTCGAGACAGATTTAAGAGACAGAGCTTTGTCCTTTCAAATCAACAAAAGGGGAGGGAAAAAGAAACAGGATTTGGATTCTCTGCAATAATTGCAATCCTTTTAATCTCAGCCATCTATTTAAATGGATGGCAGAGATTTTAGCACTTCCTTAAGATAACAAAGAAAGCCGACCTCGGCTCTCTATAACACCTGGTTTCGCATCAATGGCAACAACCGGCCTCTCTCCCTTCGACAGTAAGCTGCTAACTCACTTTCAATCACTACATCAACTCTTCAAGTTCCAATACATCATTTATCAGCATTATATATTATTCCTACCAATTCCAAGGAAGTTTTGATTAAGCTCTGCGTTAGCTACATACAAAATGATCATTAGTAACCCAACTTATCCTGAAATTCTATTCATAATGGAATACACACATCATATGAACCCGACATAACTAAATATGTTACATTGGTCAAACTCGACAAACCCAGTGCAGGAAAAGGGGCTCTGTCGACTCTCAATGCTACCGATTCATTGTAAATTACAGAACGCACTAAATAAATCATCCTATTTCACTTTTGAAAAATTCTGCAATTCTTACGAAGATGTGTCCAAATAAGTATGCTAACCAGTCTCAGTGCAAGGAAGAACATGAAAAGAAGCTTCCAATAACCCTGAACATTCAGTTTTCAAACAGCAAGAAATGAAATTTCGCTCAATGATCCATTGCAGGTAGGAAATTAAATCTCATCGAAACAAAAGAGCGGTAGCCCAAAACAAAACTTAGAACCTCCATGATTGGCTCATAGTACCAAAACATAAGCTTTTTCAGTTAAGTATGAGTGAACAAAACAGATGGGAGAACACATATATTACAAAACTCAGAGACCCAAGAAGCCTAAAACTCTTGAGATGCAGATCCAATTTCACCCTTGTCTTTGCCAGATTTCTTAGGCAACAGAGTCTGATGGATGTTAGGCAAAACCCCTCCATTTGCTATGGTTACTGATCCCAGAAGCTTGCTTAACTCCTCATCATTCCTCACCGCAAGCTGTATGTGCCTTGGAACTATCCTATTCTTCTTGTTATCTCTTGCAGCATTCCCCGCTAACTCCAATACCTGAATACAACCCATATGAATTCAATACCAATAATAAACAAACATGGGCATCATACGTGAAATGGAATTGCTATGCATCAATGTACAACAGAATATCCTGCCTGAATCATGTACATGATTATATACAACCAGGTTCCCTTAAATCAAGTGTGCAATTTCCAAAACTGAGGTTGCATAAGCTAGTGAAACGGCAATCATTATCAAAGATAGCAAGGTAAGGGAAATCCAAAGCCAATTACAATGATGGTTCACAAAAACAGTGAAATTAGGCTAAAATCATAGAAATAGAATACACCAGTCCATTTTCATAAATCAATCAGACATATTTAGCACTGCTCCACGAGTATTAAAACTTATCCCACCAAAAACTCGGATCAACCTATCAGAAATATGTAGAAAATTTTTAAAAAACCATTAGCCCCAATCAGAAAGTCACGAACAGATGCTTAAAAAATCTTATATTTTATAAACAGCATGAAACAGAAAATCCAAATAAACCAACAATCGAATCAACATGAAGCCCTCGTATTACCGTAATAAAAGCAATCTGATAATCTATAGACACCGTGAAATATAAATTCAACAAGCATACAAGCGAATCAACGTGAAGCCTTCTTTTTCTCCTTGATACACAAACCCTGCGAACCCGTAACTATTTAAATCAAACCCAAAACCCTTCAAGACCACCGCGAGATCTATACAACCCACATGCATCAAGTAAACATGGTATCAAGAAAACATCAACCAGACAGAGTTGCAGATCAATTGAACACTAAAACGAAACGAACCTCAGCAGCGAGATACTCAAGGACAGCGGAGAGGTAGACGGGAGCACCGGCGCCGACTCGCTCAGCATACTTACCGGCCTTGAGGAACCTCGCGATCCTACCCACCGGGAACTGCAGCCCCGCCTTGTGAGATCGGGAGACCGACTTCGCGGCCTTGGGCTTCCCTCTACCACCCTTAGTGGAACCACCGGAACTCATCTTCACTGCAAGCAAGATGATGAAACCCTCAAAACCCTAACCCTAGATTTCGGCTCTGGAGAGAGAGAGAAGGGAGATGACGGGACTTGATGCGGATGGGGCTTGGCTTATATAGTGGGTTAGGGAGAGCTGTGATTAGCTGTAATTGGGGTCACTGGGATTGCCAGCGTGGCATGGGCTCAGATTCGCGGGAAATACTTTCTTTTATTGTTTTGAAAAGGCGGGAAACCCCCCTTTTGTTTTTCAAAGGCATGCACAATTTAATTTAAGGAAAATTACACTAATACCCTCGTTAAGTTATCCGTAGTCTCACTTTGTCCCATGAAATTTGAATTTGGACATTTGACCTCTTATATTTTCTTATAAACTTATCAACATGCCCCACTGTTAACATTACCGTCAAATGCCGACGATTTGAACGCGGAAAAAATAAGCATAAAACTGATGAAACAGATGAGAAATTATTAATATGAAAAACGTTGAGCTGTATTTTGAAATATCGGAGGTAAAATGTAAGAATAATCCAAACTGCATCAGGCAGCTACTAGAGTTCAATGAGATTTGAACAGGAATTTATATAAATTTATCTTTAATTATTTTAGTTGGTGCACATTCGTTCAAGATTTGTTGCACGAATAAAAATGAGCCCATAAAATTGAGGGGTAAAGAGGATAATATTACTTATCACAGGAAAGCAATCTCATTATTCGCATGTAAGAGTGGATCCCACACACGTGATGAATGGATCGTGTGAACTCCACCTCTACACGTAATAATAAATTTAAATAATTTTTTTTTTTTTCAAGATAAATAGTATTATTTTCAAAAAAAAAAATTGGCCAGTCAAACATAAAGCTCACGGCCCACGATCTCCATATTTCACTCCAGTGGGTAATAAATTAGGAAAGGTTGTAAAATTGAGCAATAAAATTTGAAAAAAGAAAAAGAGTAGGGTAGCGAAACACGTGTCACTTTCCAAAACTAACAGCTCTGTACGACAACAGAACCATCATCATACAATCAATGCTATCTGGGACTTCGACTCTCGAGAAATTATACCTTAAACAATTTTGAATTCTAAACTCTGATGCCCTAATTCTAATTTAAATTGTCTAATTTCAGCTTCTTTTTTTTTTTTTTAATTTAGTTTTGATAGATACTTTTAGAGGTACACATGAAAATATATTTAAACCAAAACAGTTCTTTTATAACATTTTTAAAAATTAAATTATTACCCTTATTCATTTATATATTTATAATCCATTTCATTTTCTTTTCTCCTTAATTTTGTATCACGTGAATATGCAAATTCATTTTTTCATATTATATTTTAGTGTGAAAATTTAGTATTGTCACACTTTTGAATAAATTTTATTGATATGTTCTTACGGGGGATGATTTGGTTTTGTAAGTAAAAAATATATAATTTTATGTTATTAATATGAACAGAGAGAACAAATCTTTATCATTGGCTGAATTTAGTTATTGGTAATTATGCAAATTTAAGGTGATTTAAATTATAGAGAAAAATAAATCAGAGGGTACAAGTAAATGAACAGATAATAGAAAAACAAATAAAAAAATACTGCTCCAACGTGTAAAATACATAAAACAAAATTATACATCATAAACTCAAATATGCAACTTTTCAAATCTTCCCCTTCTTTTCTTTTTATTTTTCATTTTATAAGAAAAGTAATAAATTGGAAAAATAAAAAAGGAAAGAATCCGCCTTCTCTATCATGGGTTGGGATTGAACCAGAAAGGCGGAGGTTGAATCCGCCGCCGCAAATCCACGTCGTCGGAGACCGGCCGGATCTTCCCATCGGCCAAACTGAACACGCCGGAATCGTGACCTCCGTACAGATAATCCTCGTTCATCCTTAACCAGTAATCGTCCGTGAAGTAGATGCAATTCCCCCGAATCCCCGAAACTCCGCCGCTCGACACCGAGATCGATTCGTTCCCACCCAAAATCAGAGCCCCATCGTCTCCGAGCGATTCCACCTTCGCCCAATTCCCCGACTCCGGCTCCAGCTTGAAGACGACGAAAAACAGAGTGCTGTACGGACAAACCTGTGGGGAGCAACCTTTTTCGGCGAGGAGATCCGATTCGCAGAGCGCTTCGCCGTGTATGGATGTGAACTCCCCTCTCATCCGCTCCACGAGAAGGAGATCCCCGGACGATTGAACCAAGTAAGTATCCGTCGAGTAACGGTCGCTGTCTTCGTAAGCACAACCCATGGCCGGAGGAATTCCTCCGATGCTTCCCTGTTTCGTGGGTGGGAAAGGTTCCCGGAGATCCCAAACGTCGACCGACCCTCGGTTGGATAAAGCGAGGAGATGATCTCCGGAGCAGACGATGTCGGCGTACGAATCGTTTCTTCCGGTGAGGTCGAGCCATGTAGTAGTAGGGTCTCCGGCCCGTTCAAGCACCGCGATCCTCGAATCCATGCCGTAAATCGCGATGACCCAGAAATCATCGCAGCGAGAAGGGTCGGACGAGATGATCGCCTTGGAAATTCTCGAGCTTTCCCAATTGAAAATCCTCTGCAAAAGCGACTCTGGAAAACTGGGGAGGGAGATTTGAGCTGTGGTAATGGGATTGAAGAGGCGGCATGAATTAGCACTCTCGTTGAGGAGAACGAGCCAGCCGCGGGATGATCCAACGAGGAACTCGTGTGCGGCAGAGACCGCAGCGGGGAAGGCTCTGTTTTCGTCGAGACTGATGAAGGAGTCGTACGGGAGGCTCCGGGCACTGAAATCGTACTCTGTTGTTTCTTCTTGGGAAGAAGATGGAAGGAGGAGCCATGGAGTCTGAGGGAATGGAGGGTAAGCATCGGAGGAGGAGGAAATGATTTCCAGGTGGGATTGTGCGGTGGAGCGCCATGAAGAACAGACGGATCGAAATCGAAGAAAATCGATGAATCCGAGTCTCTGTATGATCAAGTGGAGCAAGTCTGGGTTGAGATCGGACCAAGAACGGCGACAGCGCTTCGTCGTGCCTGGGTTGAGATCGGACCATGAACGGCGACACCGTTTCATCCTGAAAATCAAAGAAGAGAAAGACAGAGAGAGAGAACGGGAGGTCGGGAGAATGGAATGGAACTGGACGAGGCCTCTCAGGTCTCTCATCTATTTAAAGTCCGAGACTTTCCTAAATCACTACTCAAAAGGGACTCTCATCTCTTTGAAGTCCGAGACTTTCCCAAATCACTACTCGAAAATTGGAGGGGAAAAGAATTATAAAACACACCCCAATCCCCCCTTTTGTTACCAAAAATCATAAGATCGTCCTATGGGGGCGGTAAACGGGTAGATCAGGTGGGTTATGAGTGAATCAATTCGAGTTAACGGTTAAGACAGGTGGGTTAATACTACGTTGTGGGTCGAGCTGAATAGGGTTATATATTACGGCGGGTTGGGAAATATTAGAATGATCATGGTTAGTGTGAGCACGCCCCAACTCGAACCTGTTATAGAAATTTCATCCATACAAATTGAAACAGCATGAAAAAATAGGACTTCTTACAAACTTTTATACATTTTGGTGATTCATAAGACCCTCATTTTAAATGTTGAAATAAGATCAGATCTTAACCCGTATAACTTTCATTTCGTAGATAGAGACCTAATGCATTACCGAACTTTATGAAAACTTTCTCCAATTTTTGTACTCACGTTAGGTGGACTCATTCTAATATTTTCGTAAATATATATATGACAATGTTAGCAAGAGCTAGAACAAAGTATTCATATAAAAGTCAACTCAATTAGGGTTCAAATCACTGCAGGAAGGAAGCTTGATCTTTAGATTAAATATTGTATACTTATCATAGCATCTCAAAAAAGTTGAATCTCATCATGTTATATACGAGGTTTGATCAAAGTTAAATTTTAATTTAGTAGTCAACAATAAAAGTTAAGAACATCCACTATCATTTGATTAAACTCAAATTTTAGTAACTATTAGAATATATATATATATATATATATATATTGAATTTCTAATTTAATGGTTCTAATGTGTTTTTATGATGTTATGTGACCCCTACAAAGGCCGGCTCTTATAAAACTACTTGATTCTTTGATCATGTGACATTAAATATAATATAATTATATACCGATAGGCTTATTTTTCTACGCTCTTCAATTTAAGACCTACATCGAATATTTTTTAACTTTTATTCCAAATTTTAAAGTACCCATCAAGTGGCACGTGCCACACTCCCATTTTTGTAAACAAATTATTTACGCATAAATTTGAATACATAAACTTTACCCTTACCTCCCACACGTTACGCTAGCCTTTTGCTTATTTTTTTATCCTGCATGAATCGAGTATTCTCCAATTCTATTCCAACTCCAAGTACAACAACACATCTCAATCCATTAACACAATAGTCGCAAAAACAAAGTGCTCAACAGAAATTTGAAAAAATAAATACTACCAGAATCATAGCATTGCCTAAATTTCTTCCCCCTTTATAGCATTCTCGACCGTCTCGATGCAAAACCCGACCGACCTTCGAGATGCCATGGCCTCCGCTAGTCTCAGCCTGGCACTTTCATGGCGCTGCAATAGTAAAATGGTATTCAGCACAGCCCATTTTACTTGGGAATCGGCTTCATCCTGTGAGAAGCCCGACCACCTGAGCACCCGATCCAGCTGCGTTATCATGGAGGAATTAGCAGAGCAAGTTATTATGGTTTCGAGGGGAGGAAGACAACGCTCGGAAGAGTGCTTATGCGTTTCTAACCTTCTCAACATCGGAATGGAGTCCTTCAGAGTACCCAAATGTGAGATGCTCCGCTACTAAGCCTCCTAACATTACGCAAGAAAACCTGTTCAGCGTCTACAGAGAGAGAGAGAGAAAGAGAGATGAAAAAGAACTTCATCGTTATCATTTAAAAATCTTCAAAATTATAATAAAGCCTTGATGCTGAGCAAGATTAATAGTTCGAACCATTAGAGTCAGTAATGCTGGGCGCATATGTATTTACCGATAAAAGAAAATGGCAATATGGGAACATTACTCTTTTGCGCAGAATGGGGCCAAGGATGGACGAAATTCAATTATATAATAATACAATAATTGGCATCCATATTTAAATTTCACCTATATGCAACTGGATTTTGTATCAAGCCTACGACAAAAAATTCACATAACTTGCAAATATATGAAACATAACTTTCGGTTTTCAAAATCAATTTAAAAGAAAGAAGCTATCTCACCGTCGATGAATTTCCACTTCTATGTTCCTGCACGGTGTTTGAGTTATAAATGAGAGGCTGAATTTCTGAAAAATAAAATAAAAATTAAGATGTAAAGTTAGAAAGGAAAGCTTGTGCACGGCATGAGTTAGGCCTTACCCGATGACATGCTTTTCTTTGGTCAATATTTTTCTCTAACATCGCCCTTGTACCAACCTGCATGTAACAGGAACAAAAAAACTTATAACATTTTAATGGAAATAAAATTATGATTAAAAAGTGAGCAGTAGGATCAATTTTCTTTTTTTTTTTTTTTAGAACTTTGATTAGAGAACATCTATTAAAAGCCAAATACAAGCTGTGGAAATAAACAAAAATAAATGCCTTAATCCAGTTGAACTCCAGAACCTTAAAAGGGAAAGCTGAAACCAATTTATAAGGCCCGACCATCCTTTTCGTGCCCTCATTACAATAAAATAGTTTACCATAAGCAAATTGACATAATCTATGGTCGAGCAAAAGCTTCAATAGTTGTGCTGAAGATTATCTGTAGGTAAGAATTTTGAGTATTGAGGAATTATGGGCATGACCGAAAGTGTTTCAACGCTATCTTCTAACACTATCCATATTACTGCATTCTGTTTACAAAGTTGTAATCGAAGAGAACTGCAAAGCAAAGGTATTCTTAAGAATTTTTAACTACATAGTGATCTCAGTTTCATTGGGGGAAGTTACCAAAGTGGACAATAAAGAGCACTTACATCACTGAGAAACTCAAATCCAACAAATTCCACCCTCCCTCCTGAAAATATGTCCACATTGATAGCTTCTTTTGTTGGTATGTTATATTGCCGTGGAAGAACCCCCAACAAGTAGCCAACTAGAAAATGACCAGCTTCATGCTGCACGGAGAAGAAGTTATTACTAATAATTTCGTTATGAAAGAACACCCACTTCAAAATTCAAATTCAACAAGGAATAGTTGTTGAGAAATAAGGTTGTGAAGTTTAACATGCTGCACCTACATCGCATATCAAGGGACAGATTTGTCGTACTTTGATGAACCTAATGACATATTTGGTTCACGGAATGGAATATAGCAAGAATGGAATAATTGTTTCTCAGGAGTATAATAGGGAATGAATAGCTATGCTCATCCCAGGGGCAGAATGGACATTCTTGATTTGGCTGGAATAAAGGCTTGAATACGAATAATATTCCAAGCTCTAAAACAGACTAAGCAGGATGATAGTTATTCCGCAAGTATTACAATGAACCACACATACCATAAGAGGTTAATTTCAAACAAAATATGCAAGTCTTGCTTAACTCTTGAAAGACACAAATATATTATGACAAGTTTCTTAATCTTAAGCTGTAAACATATATAAAGTGCATTTGCAGCACACTGCAACTTCACACCTCTAAACTTTTTCAGACCGAAGAAGATGAAAAAGAAAATACCTTACTTGCTTACACATTAGATAGTCTTTTTCAGACTGAGACTCCTTGCTTTCACCCCGAGAGAAATTCTCCAGTCGTTTAACTGAAACCTGTAAAAGAATAAGCGAATCAGACCATATTCATCAAAACTATTATTACATTAACAAATTATGACAATTGAAATTTTTGATAGATTAATGCATAAGAATCTGCAAGCCCACACGTCATCTTCATTGTTTTTTTTTGCATGCACATTTGTCATGATCCTCTTCCCTAATTGAATGTCTCCATCATCTAGAACAGGATCCTCAAAAGGAGACTAGAATCATCCTAATGTTGAAGCCACAGAATCAGACTCAGGATCTCATTAAACACCATTATTTCGATATCTCACCCAATAGAAAGATAATTGAGGAGATAATGAAAGACAGGGGTTGATTCAAGAGCGGCACGCATCATACCTCATCCAATAATGCAAACTGCATGCTCCTTTTGATTGAATCCAATACTGAAACAACCAAGGACTTGAGGGATGAAATATCTATCTCCTTAGCATTTAATTCGTCCAAGGATGAGACTCTTTGTGGTACCTGCACAAATACAAAACTAAAAGTAAGAAAACACTTATCAGAAAGAGTAACTTTGATTATTTGACAAACAAAACCCAATGGCACCAAAAAAAAAAAGAATAAAATGAATCATACATTACCATTCACTTCCAGAATTTATTCGATTTAGAAGGATTTAAAGCAATAATCAACCCCTCATGAAGAATTTATTCCAATCATAAGTACTATATATTGCTAAAAAAAGTTAAAGAAATGGAAAGAATACACAATTCAAACACATTCTCCTAAACTAACCCAAACAGCTATATAAGTTTCAGATGAAGTAAAAAAAGAATTCCTTTATCTTACCCCGAAACATGATGGAAAAAAAAAATAAACATAATTCAAGCCTTTGATTCCAACATTATTCACAAAATCCAACCATACCTAAAATCAAAAACACACAAAAGCAATCCAACAAATTGAAAAGCAATATAGAAAGGGACAAAATCGGAGACCTGTTTGGCACTCCCAAAGCCACGAAGCCCACCGGGTTTCCCCTGCAATTGCTTGACCAGAGAGAGGGCTGCCTTGTAATTTCGTCGCAGGAGCTCTCCATCCACTCTCTTCAGCGCGCGACGGCGTCGTTCGGTCCTTTCATCTCGGAGCTCCGACGAAACGAGGACTCCGGCGCCGAGGAGGCTTCGCCGGAGGTGGGTGGCGGTGGCGGGGGAGAAGGCCCAGTTGTGAACCGCGAAATGCATGTCCGTTGGGGTTTCTCTTTCGTCGTGGATAAGCCTCGTTCTAAACCGGTGCTGCTAGAAATAATTCTATATTTTCGCATTTATTTAATCTAAGGGCTAACTTACCATAATAAATAAGTTATTTACTATATTATCTTATAACAAGTTTTTCATCTTTATTTTAATTTAACGAATTGAGTGAAAATAAAAAATAAAATAGATCATCAATTTATATAAAAAATTTCATTATGTAAAAACATATTATATTTCAAGTCTAAATATTTAAAAAAATTAAACAATTCAAATATCTTGATTGTTCATAATATAAATAAAAATCTAATATATGATGAAATTGTATAAAAGTTTACATTGCATCTTATTTTTTTCATACTCATTTAATTCATAAGGTTGAAATTTAAAAAATGAATATCAAAGTGTCATTTTAAAGTGACACAGCAATTAAATCTAAGTCCTGGACTCTTATTTTTTTATTTTTTAATTTGAATCGATTAAAATTTTTTCCTAACTTATATCCACCTTTACTTGATTGAGTGGTAATACACACGAAAAATATATGTGAATTTAATCTCATCTGACTAAAAATAATTTTGAGATGAAAACTGACATACGATGTGTGAATCCGAACTCATATATATATATATATATATATATATATATTATTATTATTTTTTTCACTACCCCAAAAATACCTAAGATCTGTTAATGAGAAAAATGACCCTACTTCGGGTGTGTTTTATAATCTTGTAAATTGACGGAACGACCCCGCGTCGTCGTGCAGCGGGTCTACGTTTACTGCGGAAAAGCTGAATATACCGCGCCGAAGTAAAATCAGAGCGAGCCCAATTCTTTGTGTTTTGAACTTCTTCTCTTATCTCGAAGCCCTGCACAAACTGACGCTACTGGCTCAGTGTTGTCTCCGCTCCGCTCTGGAGGAATCTCCCTCCCGCTCCCGCGAGAGTTCTAGGGTTTCCATCGGCGCTTGGGGAGTCGAGTCGAGTCGATTCGATGGGAAGATACAGAAGCCGAAGCCGAAGCCGAAGCTACACTCCTCCACGGAGTAGAACCCCTCCTCGACGACACCGTTTCCACGACCCCCGTGACCGCTACCTTGACAAGCGGTCCCGCGGTGGCGGCGGCTCTCCGGCGCCATCGGGTTTGCTCGTTCGTAACATCCCTCTTGATGCCAGGTCTCCATTTCTCATGCTTCCTTATTATTATTATCTTTTGTCCCTTCTATTTATTTATTTCTTTTCGTGTTATTGCTTGTTTGGTAGTGCCTATGATTATTTCTGTTATAATTTCTAAGCCCAGAAGTCAAAATAGTAACTTTACCTCCCATTTAGCTTAGGGTGGGAATGAAATAGCTATTTGATGAAAGTATAATATATAATAAGTAGTATGCTATTCGCATGATGAACGATGAAGTGAATAGATATTACTAGTGGCTATGGTGGTGGAATAGTTATTCCTTGATATTTCAACATGATTCGGATTGCCTGTTTATGAACTTCATTTTGGAAGTAATTTTTGTGAACGGAATCATGTTTGTTGATGACGTGCAGGCCGGAAGATCTAAGGATCCCATTCGAACGTTTTGGCCCAATTAAAGATGTATATCTTCCCAAGCATTACTACACCGGGTATGCACTCCACCTGTTCTTTTTGGGCTGCCATCAATTGTTTTATGATTAACAAAATTTACATTTTTTAACTTTGTCAACAACATGCTTTGAAATTTATTTTAAATCGAGGACCTCTTTTTTGCCCTTCTTACTGTCTTTTGGGACTGTTTTAGTTCGAGCAATCCTGACCACTGATTCCAGTTAGTTGTGGGAAAAAGACTGGCGTGAAGAATTTATGCACTGATTGGGATAACTTTGTACATTAGATTACTTATAATCTTTGTTTATTGATCAGTGAGAGAGTTAAAGAACCTAGAAAGCATCTTTCTTACACGCTGCTGTGCATCTTTGCCGTTCGGAAATTATCTTCACGGATTAGGAAAAAGGTTTCTGTGATTGTGAAGATATATATCATTATACAAGAATTATTTAATGGCATCAATGAGGACGGTCAAAATACAGAGTTTTCCTGGATTTGGTTTGATGTTAGAATTCTTGTAAGTTGAAAGGAAAATTCTTAAGACTATTGTAAAGGGAGCCTTGTGAAGTGATCTATAATGTCATGTAATTAAGAAGATAATATTTAGCATGTCTTTTTGGCTGAAACGAGGATATTTAGATGATGTCTGGTGATACAATAGAAGATAGGTCAATAAATGATGCTGCATGAACTACTGATGATTTGAAAGAAACAGTTTGTGACAGTAGATGCTCTGATGCTGCTGGAGGTGGATGCTTCTGACCATGGATAAGCAAAAGGCTACATGAGCACTGAGTTTTGTAGATAGATGGTTGTTGATGTTGATGTTTTTATGCATTATTTACGCATGTTGGAGGATTGACAGACAGTCATTCTGCTTTTTGAATTTCATTTAATTGTAACTTAACACATGATATTGGTGAACTATATATGCTTTGTGAAGCGAGTATACTTTCAAAGAGGTCAGATGAGAATATTAAAGTTTATGCCTTTATTCCTAAGGTCAACCATGCATGCTACAAATGGAAGATTTCAAGTGAGCTCTAACTATACGTAGAAATGAATGAGATTATAGGCTAACCTTGACTGTATTGCCTTACTAAGTATGTGGTAAGTTGGAGTAGGATTTGTTGATTTTTTTTCTAGGGGAATGGTATGCATTGGAGCATTAAGTTAGGATGCTTTGGGTAGATTCATACTTTTGTATCACCTAACGTAGTTGAAAATAAAAGAAATCCAAAAATTTTCAGATTTTGCACACGATATAGCTATGACATGATATTCAACTTTTAACCATGTTCAAGTTTTGATAACTAGATAAAAGGCTTAGCTATTTGAAAATTAAAAAAGTTTAGGTGCTACTGAGAGCTTGGAAGCAAAGAAAATAAGAAGGAATTCTGGTTGCGAAATTGCATGTGTTTCCCATATTGCAAGCATAATTCAGAGCAGAGATCAATGGGGGTGTAAGCAGTTCAATGTGGATGGACACGATTATCATTTGTATGACCTGTGATTTTTAGTAATAAAAAATACTTGGTCCTCCGTTAGGTAAATTTGAGGTCATATCATCATTTTGTGCTGTAGATGGTTTTGTTTCTTTTACTAAATTTGAATTAATCTTTCATCTAATCTTTAATCTAGTCTTCAATGGTTAAAAGGGTAAACAACATGATTATTCAGGGAGCCACGTGGCTTTGGTTTCGTGAAATTTCGTAGTGGTGAAGATGCAGCTGAAGCAAAATATCATTTGAATCACACTATTATTGGTGGGCGTGAAATAGCCATTGTTTTTGCTGAGGATAACAGAAAAACTCCTCAAGAAATGCGTAGAAGTACACGCCCAAGGTCAATACTTCTTTTCCAGTACTTTACTTTATGTAATATTAATTTTGCCATTACTTTTTAATTTTCTCTTTGCAGTGGCCGTTCCGGGGCTAGTCATAGAAGGCGAAGTCCGCCTAGGTCTCCAAGGCACCGACATCGATGTTAGTTCCAATTTAAACTTATCCTTGTCCACTCACCTGGAATGTGGGGGACCTTATATTCGAGCACATGCATGTTCCCTTATAATGTTATGTCGCTTGAGTATACCTAACTTACTTGATCCTGGCTAATCATTTGTTTATTTTCCTGAGAACAGCTTATTCGGTTTCACCATCCCCTGTCAGAGGTGATTCAAGGTCTGTGCTCCTTTTTTTCCCTCTTTCCCCTGAAATACCTTATATCTGAGCTGCTGTTGTGTCTCCCTGTTGTTTCTTTATGATAATTCCAGGCATTTTGGTCCTTTCATTAGCAAAGGTCATTATGATTACACAGCACAGAGGTTGGGTTGTATTGTTAAGATTACTTTAGCAAATGGGAACATTGATTGGGAGAGGTTTCCATTTTTTGTTATACTTCTACAATGTGAATTATACTCAACCCTAATGGCTTCATAGTGAAAACGTTTATGCAGCCCCACTTAAAAGCAAAGCTTTAGAACAGGATGCTTACTAATTGCCCAAAAAACTCAGGAAGGATTTATGAGCATGTGGTGTTTGCTAGAGGAACCTCCCCTTGAACAGTAGTGATGTGCAAAACATCATTCTATTGCATTTTTAAGTAAGGAATAGATCTAACTTAAACAACCTTTCCTTTGGGAACATGCCTTGTTGAATAAATCACATACGAGTGAATTTTGAAATGACGTAAAAGGTCAATGAACTTATGAGCTCCACTATTTGTTGGGACCTTTTGCTTCGTTTTCATCTGGCTCAAAAGCAAGTCAAGTGCGTGTAAATTCACTATCATCATGGTGCTTAATTCAATCAGAGGCACACAGTTATGTATCATATGAATCTGTTTTTGACATTGTATATAAAACTTGCAAATCGAGCCTAGTGGTACTAGCGTGTTTAGCCCTCGATGTTTTATGCGGTCGGTGTTCGAATCTTTGTAGTTTCTCAACTTATTAAAGGTGTAAGTGGAACTTGCTGTTTAGTCATTGTATAATATTTGCATCCACAAATTGAAGAGTAGCCACTTATGTCACCTTTGTGTGGAGATATAAAATTTGTCTCGGTATGCTTCACAAACAGCGCTAAAGCTTCTCCAGCTTGGTAAACAGATGAAGTGTTTTCAACTTCCCTGTCAGTTCAAAATCTATTAGGCATTTATAACGCAATAGTTTTCTGATTTCTAAATGCTACCTAGATCTCCATTTCTATTCAAATTTGGTGACAAGTTTTTGTAGAAAATCTTTTATTGTTCTGTATTGTGAAAGGAGAGAAAAGAATGGAAAAGAATGGAATTGAAGTGGTTTGATTGAAGTATGACCATTCAAACTGCACCCCGCATGGCAAGCGATTTAATTTTTTATGTGAAAATAGAAGGATATAAATAGAATAGGTTGACTATTAAAACCCCACACCCCGTCTTCTAGTTGCATGATAGGAAAATAAATGAGAGGGTGTTGGGAATGAGGGTGGTTTCTGTAGTCATGCGTAAGTCATACAAGGTACCAAAATTCCATTTCCTTTTGTTTTGTACAAATTCTTGTTCTTTGGGATGAATGTACTTTTATGGTGATTTATGAATGATATATGTTGAATTTTTTATGCAGATTATTAACCTGAAAAAAGAGAGATTTAACAACTTTGAAGTGATAGAGACTAAAGAGAAAACACTATCATAAAGTGACCGACTTAGTAACTGCCTGACACACCCATCATTGATCTCATCTTCATTGAGTGCAGCCTACAAACTGCCTGAGCTTTCCTTTTTTGGGTCATTGGTTTGTATAATAGCTTACTGCTCCTAAATGGGACGATTTTAGATTGCGGATGATTATAGTTCTAACTCCGAAGAGGATTTACTTTTGACTACTTCTTACATCTTAAATTTTGATATGTTGTTCAAATCCCAGTTAAAAAAGAACCAAAAGTTTATATTTGCCAAAATAAAGAATTTCAAGGTCAGCGGATAGTGAAGTTTATCAAGGTCCTCATTGCTAGAGGCCAAAAGAAGTCTGCATGATTGGAATTTCCTGTCATCAGTCACCTTCAAATAAAGCATGTTCGATATTTAGAGAGATGAGGCAAAGAAAAAGCTTTGCAGTTTTCAGATATTGGCCAATCGTTACAGCATTTTAAAGCATAACTGGAAGTGTTTGGGAACCAAAGTTACATGTTATTTTCAGAATAAACTATGACAACAGGTAAATATTATGTTTTTTCGAAGAGTTCTGGCTTCTGTCTGGGAATTTATGTGAAAGCTTTGTCGCAAAGATGTGACAAATTCTTATATTTTGAATCTAGATGCATGATCATTTGCATTTATTTCAGTGTGGATGTTAATTGTATCTTTTTATAAGTAGTCAAGTTGAAAATTTTAATCTCATCATCTGTTCTATTGATCTGCCATCCTTTACATTTGACCATCTACCTCTGGATTTTGCAGAGATAGGAATCATGGAGCGAGGGATTATTATTCACCTCCACGTTCTCAGTCCATTTCACGTTCTCTATCTCCCCATAGTGGGAGGGACTACAGGTCCAACCACAAGTTGTCAATGTCTGAAGGGCAAAGACTGGAGTCCAAGGGAGGATCGCAGGTCACTAAGTCCAATAGTTAATGACCGAAGATCCCGTGACAGAAGGCACAATGGATCAGACAGGAGATACCATGATGAGAGGAACAGTAGATTAGACCAGAGGTCTCCAAGTCCACACCAGATTGATCGGAGCTTACGTCCTCGTTCATACTCCCCATTGTGTTCGCGTTCACGTTCTCTCTGACAGGTACGTGTATTATAAAAAACCAATTATTAGACCTTTTAAAGGTTAATTATTATCAGTATCCTCCTCCACTTGGATAGTTTTCAGCCTGTTCTGTCTGAGAAGGGGACTAGTTGTTGAAGAGAGAACTACAATTGAAATTACTCAAGCTATCTAAACACCAATCCTGTCTATTCTCCTGAATAGACAGGGAAAAGTGTGAATAATGTGCATGAGGCCCATAATTTCGTCTGCTTTGCTATAAGAAGTGATTCCTAAGAGATCAGGTTCCATCCCACAAATTTGGGAATCATGTAGCAAAAAGAAACAGCAGAGACAGGAAATACAAAAAAGAAATAGAAAAAGGGTGTTGCCCCTTTGAGTCTTCAAGAAATGTACCTGGTTACCATTATCCACACTTCTAGGGACATGGAGGAAGGAAAGAAGAGACTTAAATTTGTAGTGGCTGTTGTGGACAGCATTGATTTCTGTTTTTGCGTGCTTCGTATTACCTATGTCACGATGCATCTGTCTCTGATGGGAAGTGCCACAACTACTTCCCCACTGAAGTGTTTTGTAGAACAAATTACTGGGCCTGAGGCCATCTTCTGATTTGGATCTACTACAAGTCTCCCAACTAACCAGGTCCTCATGTTTTGGACTCCCATGAACCTACTCTTTTAATATCTAGAAGTCGTCACATGAATCCTAAAAGGCAGGTAGTGTTGAAACAATCCCAAGAGATAAGGTTAGTGGGAAGAAAGTTCTTTCCAACAGGTTAAGAATGTTTCTGTCACCATTGAATCCCAAAAGAATGTAGGTTATGTAGAAATAAACCAGCCACTCAAGAACACCTAGAATGATTTTGTGTCCTGTTCTCTGTATCTTGCTGTAAGATGTCGAATCATTGAAAGGCCGGGTAGACATGATTATCATACGCTTTTATTGGTTATAATAGTTTTCACGTCTATGTTTTTTTTCTTTCCCCCTTTGCATGCAGTCCGCGCTAGTTTTGCACCTTTACCGTTGAAGTGTTGCCCAGGCTGGGAAGAAATTGCTACACGTATCAGATCTCGAACGTGGAGGAGTTTAGGTTAATGTTTTGGGAAGTAATTTCTGTGGATTTGGATTATCTAATTGTTGGATGGGTTTTCATGTATTATTCATGCTACCAGCTCTGGTAATGCTGTTTTGTGGCTTGATGGAGTTCTGTTCTACTTCTCTTTCTCCTGTTGGATTCATACTTTGGATGTGAGGATTATGTTTCAGGCTTTGTCCTCATTATGTTTTCTCCTTCCCTTTGCTTTGTTAGGTCTTAGATACAGCCCCTTCCCAGGAAATTGAGTCAATTGGGTTTTGCTCGTTACCTTAATGAGCCAATCAGAAATTGGCAAGCTCTCAAATAATCAATCCAACTTGATTTTTGCTTGAAATGTTAGAAACACCTAGTTTGCTAGGGTTCGTTCTTTATATTGCTTGAACTCATGATTTTATATTACGTTCGATTCGCGAAATGAAATGGAATACCTATTTCATGGAAATATGACACATAAAAGTGTAATAATTTCATGAAACAACTACTGTCATGAACTATGAGGGAGATAGATAAGGAATACTTATTATACCTTTGACAATTGGTAATAGTTATTATTTGCCTGTTCCTCTTACGGTTTATGGGAATACAAATTTTACTTATGCTCTATATGAAAAAAATATTATTTCTTATATATTATATTTTCATGTAATAGGTATTTCATTCTGTGAACCAAATGTGATGGTTTTTTTTTTTTTTTCCATAGGAAATTAGAATCTGCTTAGACATTGGTTGATATCGATGAATGGTTATTGAGCAGGTGAGTTGCCTAAGTCAATGTTAACCACTATCCATATTTCAGTTCAAAAAATGTTGGGCACCGCTGGTGTATTTTTGTTGCTAGGGAAGTTACTTATTGAGGTGGCAATTGGATGAGTCAGATGAATCAAGGTATGCTCGGCTTGGATCGATGGGGAGTCAAAAATATTTTATGGGCAAGTTGACTTTTGTTGATGGGTTAAGACTTCACTATATTTTTTGGTTTTTCTAAATATATTTATAAATCAATAACGCCCCAAAAAAAAAAAAGATTATTATAAGACATTAATAGAAGGTTAAATAGCTTGAGTAATCGGGGATGTAGCTCAAATGGTAGAGCGCTCGCTTTGCATGCGAGAGGTACGGGGTTCGATCCCCTGCATCTCCACTCAACTTGATCTTCTTCTCTTATGCATGGTTCCATCTCCTGCATTTCTGTGTAGTTTTCTGTAGATAATAATAATCACGCCGTCGTTTTGCTAGGTTCTTTTTTTTGAATCCAGGCAGCAAAACGACGTCGTTTTGCTTTGCTGCCTTTGAGGGAAATTTATTCGTTTTGCTGCCTTTGAGGGAAATTAATAAAAAATAAGAACCCCCTCTCCACATCCATCATTCCCCCCCCGGGCCACCGCCCCTCACCCGGCGATTCCCCCCCTCTCCCACATTTCCATCCCAAACCCTCAGTTGCAGCCACCATTGCTGCCGCCACCACTGCTGCCTTTGAGGGGAAAAATAAATAAATAAATAAAACCCCCCTCTCCAGATTGTCAACTCCCCCCCCCCCCCCCCCCCCCACCCCGCGATTCCCCCCTCTCCCATTTCCATCCCAAACCCTAAGTGGCAGCCACCACCAGACATCACACTATCCGGCCACAAAGAAGTCGATTCCGGTCAGATTTTCCGGCAATAGCATAAGAAAACCTCAACTCTCCGGCAATTTTTCCATCTCCGACAAGTTTCCATCTCCAGCAAGCTTCAATCTCCGTCTGGCAACTTCTCTCCCTCAATTTCCATAATTTTTTTTTGTGTTTTTTCAAGTATTCTGTGTGGTAAATGCTCTAGTTATCTGAATGTGGTTGTTTTTTTTTTTTTTTGTGGTTCATCACTTCAAGTTCGTCTCGGGCGCCTTGTTGGCGCCTTGTTGGCGCCTAAGCGGGCGCCTTGTCGCCAAGGCGTCCAGGCTCCCCCTGACTGCCTTGACTCCCCTTGGCGCCTTGACAACTATAGTTAAGCGTCATTAAAGATGGTGGTGTGCTGTTAGGGATCGCTGACGATAATGATTTGAAGTTCGCCAAGGAATACTAGGTTTCCTGAAAATCTTTGGATTGTTTTGATGCGTGCGTTTTTATATCGAGTCTATGTAGCAATATTTCTATTTATTATTTTGATGATGACTTGTGGTGTTGTGAGTACTGAATTAATTTTCGCATGAAGTGCACTTGTCTTTTAATAATTCGCACCCTATTTTGTTCTAGCGAGCGTCTGGAATGGCACCTATCACCTCGGGTAATAGGTGGCTTTGGCACCCTAAGAGAGTCTACTGCCTTAGACAACACTAACTTAATATGAGACTATAGTTTAAAATTTATGTTATTTAATATAAAATATATATATATTTTTTAATATGACATCATGAAATTGCTACTTACCTAGAATGATGCTTTGGTTTTAGTCAGTATGAGCTTAAATCTTAAATTGTATTCCTGAAATGTATTCGCATGTTTTTGAGGTTTTATTCTCTTAAAAACTTGATAAGGCTTCATGCCATGTTATCTTACATACATATATATAGGTATATATTTGTTTTCTTTCTAGTTCTTTGTTTATATCATATAATAAAACTAACTGGTGATTCTCCATCAACTTCAGTATGCATGTGTTCTTTCTTTCTTGTCAATTTTTGAATTTTGAGGCTTACTATGTCCTTTGCATCAGGTACTCCTGAAGCTCACGAGGTTCTCTCCGTGACTATGATTTACACAGCAATTGACACATTCTACCTTACGGATGAGGAGCTAAAGAACACTCCTTCTAGAAAAGATGGTGTAGACGATACTACTGAAACAACCCTCAGAATCTATGGCTGTGATCTCATCCAAGAAAGTGGCATTTTGCTGAGACTGTATCCTTCCTTGTTTTATTATATATTATGTGCAATTTATTTTGTGTTTGGAAGTTTATACTCCCCAGTGTTTTACTAGTGTATTCCTTAAGCTTGTTGTTAACAGACCTCAAGCGGTTATGGCTACCGGGCAGGTTTTATTTCATCGTTTTTACTGCAAAAAGTCATTTGCACGATTCAATGTCAAGGTTATACTCCTCTTCCTGATCACCCCAAAAGAATAGTTGTTACAACTAGCACTTTTTTCTATTTGGCCAGCTAATACTAGCTCTTTCTCTGATTATGATCATTTCAGAGAGTTGCTGCCAGTTGTGTTTGGCTAGCATCGAAACTGGAGGAAAGCCCTAGAAAAGCCAGACAAGTCCTTATTGTTTTTCACAGGATTGAATGTAGAAGAGAAAACTTACCAATTGAGCATTTAGACCCATTCTCTAAGGTTAGAGTTCATATCATATTGCATATACAAAAGTACTGCAATTCTTTATGCTTTTTCTTCTTTACGGTTTAAATTGTTGGTGATTCAATTTCTAGTTTCCAAGCTCAATGGGCTCTGTACTTGCAAAAGTTCTGATGAGCTATTTTTCTTTCTCTTGTGACAGAAATATTCAGAATTGAAAAGTAATTTGATAAGAACAGAGAGGCATTTGTTGAAAGAAATGGGATTTATATGCCATGTCGAACATCCCCATAAATTCATCTCAAACTACCTTATGACCCTTGAAAGCCCGCCCGAATTAACGCAAGAAGCATGGAATTTAGCCAATGACAGGTATTTTGGTTTGGAAATAAAACAATCATCAATCCATATAGTTTATGTTCATGTCAAGGAATGTGCATACCCTCAAAACTCTATCAAATTTATTTAATTCATCTTTTCTTCCTTTGGGTTTGATGGCCTGTCCAGTTGTGCATCTTGATTTTTTGTTTTTGTTTTTGTTTGGTTGGTATCTTTTTTTATTGGCTGTTGAATGACCTGCACGGGACTTACACAAATGAGGTTGAGACACTGCATAACTTTTATTTCTCGTGTCTGGATGGTATCATCTCCTCCTCTTCCTCCCCTTTCATCACCTCTCTTCTTTCCCTGGCTCTTCTACACCAGCTGCCCCTCTTTGCATTTCAACCTTGTCTAATATATTCTTTTCCTGAAGAAAGCAATGGGTTACGTAGTGGATAAAGGATCATGTAGAGAGGAAAGCACCAACTTCCTCTTGCAAAACAAGGGGAAAACTCCTCAAAAATGGAATGTAGGATGAGGAAAAAAATAAAATCTATTTGACCGCGTTTAAAGCCTGTTATAAATCATAGCACAAATGTCTGTCAATTGAAATTGTTGTGGAAACTGTACCATAGGGAAACTAATTGAAAGTTAAGAAAGAGGTGTAGTTTAATTCATCATTAATTTTGGTTACATGATATTGTGTATTTTCCAAGAAAGCTGTCCTTGTTGTGAAAGGGTTTCTTGTTATATTTATATTTCTTTCTTCATGGAGGATTCTTACCCCAAATCCATTTGAACAGTTTGCGTACAACTTTGTGTGTGCGATTCAAGAGCGAGGTTGTGGCATGTGGGGTGGTATATGCTGCTGCTCGTAGGTTCCAAGTGCCCCTTCCTGAGAATCCACCTTGGTGGAAAGCATTTGATGCAGACAAATCTGGGGTTGATGAAGTTTGTAGAGTTTTGGCCCACCTTTACAGCCTACCTAAGGCACTATATATACCACTTTGTAGGGATGGTGATACAGTTACTTCATCCAACAAAACATGGGATGCACAATCTCAGCCAGCTTCGAAGGTACTATCTGCTTTGATTTCACATTCAGCTTCTCTGGCAGTTTTTATGTACTTTTTGGTTTGCAACTACTGTTGCTGCAAATGCTAACCAGTAATTGATTGCATACTGCCATTTAGAAGGACTAGGACTGTTGTCAAATTCTCTGGGAAATAGGAGAAATTGTTAGTAAATTAATCTTGATAATGTTAGAATGAAGGCAGTACTGCTTGTAGTTGTGATTGGCTTACTTGACTCCAATTGAGGAAAAAAGTTATTGGCTTACTTGATAGCCCCTTTTATCACAATAGCAGTGGAATATTCATTTGTTTTGCCATCTTGTTCAGGAAGGTCCTCCAAGTGGCCTGCCAGCCACAAGTGATACCTCTACTCCCAAGTCTGGTTCGGTTTCAGTTAATCCTGAATCTGGTGTTGCCAAAGATGCGATGATAAAAACTGCGCTTGACAAGCTGAAGGAATCAAAGAAGAGTGATGATGAATCCAAGAGCATTCCTATTGAGGTAGACGCAAAAGAAGAGCTTGTTTTGAAATCCAAGTCAGACCACAGATCTGATGGGAGTGTAGACAGAAAAAGAGAGAGGGATAGAGAGAGAGACAAGGACAGGTCAAAGGCCCGGGACCGTGATAGAGGTAGGGATTCTGACAAGGAACGTGACCGAGAAGAAACAGAGAGGGACAGAGACAAGGTCAAGGACCGGGGTCACCGTTCCAAGGAAAAAGGAAAAGAGACAGGTTGGTCTCTGAACTCCATTAATTGCAAATGATCCCTTGGTAGTGATATGATTGGGAAATACTGTGCACAGCATTTACAGAAATTGCTGAGGTAGCGTAGATGAACAAATGCTATACATTGCCTCAGCAATCTTCTGAACATTTTTTAAATAGTGCGCATGTGTAGAATTATTCAGTCTGAATTATGAGTTGCTTGTATATCTTGTTCTTTGTTTAGGGGGACGTGGGGAGAAATCAAGGCATCATTTGTCTCGAGGTATGCATGTAACTTTTTTTTTTTCAACATTGCTAGTGGGCATAGTTTCTTCTATTAGATAAGTTGATAAACTTGCAAAGTCTTTTTCTAGATCGAGAGCACCATCCTCATTCTTCAAGGGATAAGGATCGCCACAGACACCATTCTTATACTTAAGTGCTCAAACCTTGAAGGTGCGTTACTTACCCATTTTCAAGTTTTTGGAGTCTCGAGTTATCAAACTTGTGTGTGTTTAATTGAAAGCAGATCAAACACTGTAACACTCGAGATTAGTTAGAGGTCTTTGTAAGATTCCGATCCAAATCCTTATATGTTGATTAGATCTTTGTAAAGAAGTGCCACATCCTTCAGCTTGACTGGATGCTTTTGAGCTGGGTTTTGAAGAAAGTGAGGTACTTAGATCTTCTGGAGCATTTGCGCTTGAATAAATCTGGCGGTGAGGAACAAATTTTGTATACACCGCGTGTAATGATGTGGGAGCCCACCAGTTACGATGTGATCAGTCATCACCATTAAATTTATGGTGGTGGTGATCAACCATAGAATGCCATATTATTATTATTGTTTTTGTAAACCCCACTCCTTCCTTGCGCTAATGCCAATGCATTCATACTTCTCCCTCATATTGAGTGTTGGGATATTTTATGAAAAATAAAATAAAAAATCATGGATTGTTTCATTTCTTCCTTTTCCTTTTTTGCCCCTCACTTTTATCAATCTTTTTCTTTTTACTCTGTCGCTCTTTCTAATTTTTTAAATAAATATTTACCTTGATAAATTTTAGAAAATAAATTCGAAGTATTAAGCACTTTAACCATAAAATTAAATAATATTTATAATATTTTCAAAAAAAATTACATAATTCAATGCTTAGGCATCAAATATCCAAATATAGCAAACATCGAATAGCTTGATTTATACAAATAAATGATAAAGTAAATTATTGAGATAGTAAAAAGAAGGTACCCATAATTATACAGCCAGTTATTGAGTACCTTCCAAATCTGCTTCAGTTGTAGATAAGCAATACTTTTCCAAGCCTTTGCATACCAATACAGCAAAAGCAGTCTCTGGCCTAGACCCCCCCTTGTTCCCGATTATAGCACTTCTCTGTTCCATCAGTCTCTCTCCTTGTTCCTGCGGATGTGCTTTCCTTCAGCAGGAGGAGCCTATACTGGAGCTGTTAAATATTGCATCTCCCTATTTGAGGCCATGATTCCGATAGTTTTTCTGTGTCAGAAATGCGATATGCTGATCCCTTCCCAGAGACCGATCAGTAACTCCGTGGTAGCGGAAAAAAAATCTGGTTTGGTGTTTGCATTGCAGAATAAAATTGAGCTCCCATGGTTTTCCTTCAGCTTGTTGCCACGCTCTCCCGCTCTAATTTGAATCCTTGAACTATTTTCCAACCCAGGTGTCCATCTCATTCTCTTGTTCCGCCTTCAATCCAGAAAGCTTTGCTTTGCTTTCCTTCCTCCTCTTTCTTTTACAACTACCGACTTGATTCTCATTGGTGATATTCTTTGTTTCATTCTCATCCCCTGCATCTACTTCCTTACCATCGTCTCTTCCGTTGCTGTCACAAGGCTGGGTAGCTGCAGGTTTGCTCTTTTTACCCCCTTTACATGCTGATTGCTAATTTGAATCCCCTAACTATTTTCTAACCCACGAAGCTTTTCTTCGCCCTTCTGATTCTCGTGCTCCATGTTCAATCCAGAAAGCTTTGCTCTCTTACCCTTCTTTCTTTTTTGTCTACTGGCTTGATTCTCATTGGTGATATTCTTTGCTTCATTTTCATCCTAGGATCTACTTCCTTACCATCCTCTCTTGCACCGCTCTCACGAGATTGCGCAGCTGCAGGTTTTCCTTTTTCCTCCTCAATAGTTTCGCGCCGACCCCGTAAATTACCTTCGACTTTTTGCTTCTTTTAGGAAGGTTCTTCACTGCAGATTTCTTTCGAATTTTGAGGTTGAGGCTTCAAAGGTACTAGAGTCGTATTTTCTGACGGCGATGGTTCTGATGAGGCTTTAGTAGCATTCCCAGCTTCCATCGTCTTCTCCTTATGCTTCAGTGTCCTCCTAAGGAAAGAGTTCTGGAGGCAACTGTGCATGTAGTCGGGTCCAACGTACGGTGCAGTCTCACATCTTCTTAAAAGAGAAAGCATCTGAAAGCACACATAATCAAAAACATATTTGCTAAGTTTTCTTCGAGCTTTAGAAATTCATCGAAACAACAACTGTGAACTGTAGAAAGAGAAACATCTTCCTTAACTAGACATAAACTTAATCGAATGGTCAACTTTCTTTAGAAGCTTCCCCAGCAATGAGGCTGGCCACATATTCTTGATGCAAATCAACAACTAATCTTAACGATACCATGCTGTTGTTTATTATGAAAAATAAGCCTAGTCCCACAAACTTGTGAATCCCAACTAGCACAACTTTCAGGTAAGAAGCAAAATTTATGCTTTAAATAATCTCAAACACCCTAATAGGGCAATAAGAGTTTCTGCAGCTGAAACTCCACAGTGTCTTGCAGGCTCAATCCATAAATTCCATAGGACCAACAACACAAAAATATACTAATCTCGACGGAAATTTTCATCAACCCTCGTGCTCCAGAAACCAACCCAAGCAGTACCAAACAAAATCAGAGAGCGCGAGGATAAGGATTTTGCCGGATTCATCACCATGGAAAGATCAATGACAGCACTATCAGAAGGAGAGGCATTAGGGTTTTTCCCGAGTCATTACCTTGAGAAGCTCGATCGCCCGACCACAGAGAGAGAGAAGTTGGGCATTCGATCGAACACGCTGTGTGCATAGAGCAGCGTCCCGTTGACGTTAACCTAACGCGTCAATGCCCCCTCAAAGTAGAAATCTTTGACGCATTTTCACAAACAGAACATGAGCAGTGCGTTTAAGATAAATCGGTAACAAAACCCACCACTTTGCGGATATTGTTTTCCCTTGTGAAATTTATACTCAACAAGAAATGTGGGCTTCAATCAAACCCATTGCTTATGAATCAAAGTATATATATATATATATATATCAGATTTCGTCCCTACCATGGAGAAGAGAGGAAGAAAAAAGAGAGAGAACCTGATGTTCCTGGTAGAGTTGTTGCTTCGCGCGGCAGCAGAAGATTAACAACAATAAACCATCCGTCAGAACAGGGCATTTGGTCTAGTGGTATGATTCTCGCTTAGGGTGCGAGAGGTCCCGAGTTCAATTCTCGGAATGCCCCTCTCTTCCTTTGGTGTTTCTTTTCGCGAGTCTTCTTGCAGTTTCTTCTTGTTCTTTGGTTTATGTTTCTTTTTCTTTTTCTTTTTCCTTTTTATATAAATAAGAATTTGACCCCATAAGAACCAGATCAACATTTTCCAGTCAAGTGTTTGGATCAGAAGCTGAACGTAATAAAATCAAATCCCTTTTCAATAAAAGAGAGGCATAGAAATCCTGCTTCCCACCAAGATTATGGGGCAGAGGGAGTGGAGGGACTGTCCATTGTGCAGCTCACGACTGTTAAATACAGGAGAAAGAAGGAAAAAGCAATATTAGGGTTATGAATTTCACTGAACTTGGGGAACAAAATCCAAAAAGATAGGATCAGAGTCCTACAACATTCCCACCACCAAAAGGTGTTCTTTAAAATAACGAGATTGTGTTAAAGGACACCAAGAGGCTGTCAACTCATACAAAGCTTACAGCTCTAAATTATCAACAAGTCGGATTCAGATCGCTTACAAACCATCATGCCCAGGAGAACTTCGATGCTTCAACTTCTTTTCCACAATATCCGCACTCTCCTTTGGCTTGTTGATGTCCTCAGGACACACCCTTGGTTTCACATCAATTCATGCATTTTACAACAACAGTCATTGAGTTTGAACCTCATGCCTTTGCTCCCCCTCTGCAGTTAACCTTACACATAAATCACTAGGCAAAGCGGCGGTATCAAGTTCAAAACATCCTTTGGGGACACCAGCTCTTTCCGTGCCAGTCATTTTGAACGAAGGGATTCGATGCGAAAACCGAAAGAGTTCTCTGGGTGGTACGTTATATGAAATGAACCCTTCTTTCGATTTTTGCTGAAACAGGCTAACGAAACCCTTGATTTTTTCCAAGCGCACAACGTTAACACCAATTTCATCCACGAAATCTGAAAGGACCTCGACTATTTCATACTTGTAGCACCTATGATCTACCGGGTCGGAACTCCATCTAATATCCCATTCCTTAAAAAGCGCCCAGGTCTCTCCCTTTCTAGGATATATCACATAAGAGCGGTAGCCTTTTATGAATTCAGTCATGTGAGAGAACATAGGACGATCAACGGTATCCTGGGATCGTCCAATCTTAAATTTACCGCAAGAAACAGGCAAACCCTTACGGGACCAGTTGATCTCATCTTTGCCATCTGGGCGAGATTCTAGCCAAGTAATCCGCAGCTTGAACTCATCTGGATAAACCTTCATGACACGAGCATAGAATCTCGGCATGCCATCCAGAGTATCATAAACAGCCCATATCTGGCCAACATCAAAACAGTTAGCTGCCTTATCCTTATCAAAGTCACTGAATTCTGGGTCAAGGCATTCAAACAACTCTGGCTCTGAAACAGAATTAGCATTAATGTTAGATTCAGAGGCTTCACTTGTTCTGTTAGGCAAGCTTTGTCTGATGGTAGCACTTCCTTTCTCTCTCACCTCTTCCTTAGCTCCATACATACCAGCTGGAGAATTAGTTTTTGACAAGCCATTGTGCAAACCATCTCTTTTTGGTCCCTCTTCACTCACCCTGGACGATTCACCCACTTTTGACACTTTTGGAGGGCTCACAAAAACATCATCATCACTCAAATTTTCAACATAAGATACATTTCGCTTGTTCCGAGATGATGTCCTACAGTTACGACCACCATTGAGTCCGGAATTTTGTTTACTGCCATTTTCTTGCATGACCACATCTTCAGACCCATCACTACTTGAAGTGTCCAGACTTTCACTAGATTCCACGACCAAATTCCTCCCTCTCTTCCTGCTTATGTTTCTTGACCTTCCATACAGCCCATGCTTTGCTGTGTTAGTCTTGCACACGCTAGCATCTTCCTTCCCATCATCTTCTAGATTAACATATTCATAACTTATCCCTTTACTTTTGGAGCCACCAGGACCTTTTGTCTTCACTGCTGGTTCGGGCTTTGCAGTTTCACTACTAAAGGTTCTCTGAACTCCCTCACTAGAAGAGGGCTTAAAAAAGCTACTCTGTGAGCCCGCAGTAAATGTCCCCTCGGTTGGAAGCTCTTTCTGACTAGGGTATGCAGGATGACTCCATCTGGGACCTTGTGGAGCGCCTTGAGGGCCCAAATCATACGCAGTGAAGGGTTTTAGGCAGCTTTGACACCGCAAGGATCTGTTCAGAATATCTTTGTAATATTGATACTTTACATTACAATAAGGGCAGCATGTCCAGAATGTTTCCTGACCATTGGCAGATGCCGAAGCCTGTTGTTGCACATTTGAACCCGTGAACTGCACATTAGCAACATCTGGAGCTCCAAATTGTGTCCTTGGATACAGGTTCCGGTTCACCTGATGGGGCGGAGCCCTTGGCGCAAAGGATCTCACTGAGACCTTAACCTTCATATCATACAAAGAACGTTTTGCACTGTCAGAAAGCAGTCTGTTTGCCTCTCCTATAAGCTTAAAAGCTGCCTCTGAGCCTGGAAATTTGTTCTTATCAGGATGCAAGATAAGGGCAAGTTTTCGGTATTGCTTCTTGATGGTTGCGTCATCAGCTGTTTGCGCAACTTGAAGGATTCCATACCAGTCCATCTCAGAACCACTTACTCTTTTCTGGGCTGCACAGTGAACATCGCAGACTGTTAACAGATGGATTATGTTATCAAGATCAGGAAAAAGTTCTTGAGCCTTCAGTCCAAACTTCCGAGCTCCTACAAAATCACTGGTTTGCATCTTGATCTCTGCAATTTCCCTGGCCCGAACGGCCTCATCTTTGTTGCATTCCATGGAAGATTCAGAAATTGAGGTCTCAAAAATTAGCAGAACTGAACACCGAAAGGAGACTCTGCTTCTTCATTTTCAATCAAATAGTATTTTTGGAAGATATATATAAACTGAAAGCCTTGTTGAAATCATCCAAAATCTTCATTCTGCACCCATGCAGGCAAACAAATTCGGACCAGAGTAATCTACAGTTCTTAACATTAAACTAGTAAAAACAATAATTTTAAACGTCAGGATATAAAGACACCCCACCAAGCAATAAAAAACATCTTCCAAATTGGCGAGACCCAAAAAAAAGAAAAAAGAAAAAAGAAAAGAGAAAAAAGAAAAAAAGAAAAAAAAACAAATGAAAGGCGGAAAGCCCTATAACTCATAATTCAAAGTATGAAACAAGAATTCACAAAATAAATAATTAAACAAGCTGCACACACAGGATGGTTAGTGAATCAGGAGCATATAATGGCACAAAGAAAAAAAAAATGAAAACACGTTAAATCTAAAACCTAAAGTAATATATATCTCCAAACCATTTAAGAATCCATGGCAAGCTAATTAATCAACATACAGTCCAGAGCTTCTTTGGTCTAAATTGAATGATTTCAGAAGGGCTCCACTTCAAATGGTCCCAGAGTTTTACAAGCACGTTAAAAGTCCTTTCCTCTTACAGAGAGACAAAAAAAAAAAACCTGAAACCCTTGAAAGAAGAAAAAACCACTGTTTTTACTTTAAAAGAGAAAAGGTATATAAGGTATTACCATTGCGCTTCACTAGAAGTAAACCCCACATGCAGTAAGATTTGATTGCCCAAAACATTATAAAAAACGGATAAACTAGCTGCCCAGAATACAAAAATTTTGTCATTGGGAGCCTATAAGAAACATAGAGAAGCAAACCCCATCAAAGAAAACTGCCTTAATTACTTCAGGTCAACATTTTCCAGAAACAATATCAACAAAAACCATTATGCCCCTAATTCCACCACACTTGAGCAAGCAAATGGAACTTTACTAGGTTCAAAGGTGGTCAAAAATAAAACGCGAAGCACATTTGGTCCAAAAGAAGCACATATTAGCACAAATTAAAAAACAATTTCACATAATTAGCAATTCAAGGAGGACATGCATCATAAACCCTTCTCTAGAAAAACCGAAAGGAAAAAAAGATAGGGAAAGAAAATTGAATATACATGTCCAGAAGAAAACCTAACATGCTTAAAAGAAGATAGATGAGTGCATACTCATTGGGTTTGTGGACACAGAGAATCAGAGTGAGTTGGATGCAGAGTGAGACTGAGAAATTTGTAGAGAGTGGGGAGAGGGAGACGCAGATTCTCCCTGTAATTTCCGTTTTCTCCCGAAATCGCCCAATTATTGTGCTTCTAGGGCAAGCCACGTTTATTTATTTTTGTTTTTCGCTTCTTCTTATTTATTTATTTTATTTATGCTCAGGGAAAGAGCGAAAAGAAAGCACCAACAATAGGGAGGGAAAATTATAAAAATAAAAAATAAAAAATTACCGTGATATTTATTATTTATTCCTAGATTTTTTATATGGTTTATATATATATATGAAAGATAAACTCAATTACCAGTATGCTATTTTCCGTTTGATGTTTATAGAAACAAACCAAATTATAATAATTTATTTATAAAAAATAGAAAATAACAATAGTAAGGAAAAAAAGCGCACACAACATTAAAAAAAATCATAAAAATGTATTAACTCAAGCTAAAAAAACACATTAAGCCAAAAAAAAATAAAATCTCAAAAACATTTCATCTCCAACTAAACAAATTTATATGCATACTAACCATTCATTTGATTCATGTAATAAAATAGAGTGTGACAACTCTTCTTGTTCGCGGAGTAGAATGTAACATAAATAATTATTCATTGTTTACTCCTTGTATATTTCTCCTAAAACCCATGAGACTAGCCATTTCATCTATGCTTTGGGAAGAAATTATTTTTTAAGAGTACAAGACGCGAATAAAAAGATAAGTTTTCATTTTAAATGCTTAAGTCCACCTAGGCCACCAATGTTGCAACTTATGAATAATTAGACCACTAACGTTTCAAATAATACAATTTAACCACTAAAGTTACAAAATATTCAGTTCAATCACTCAGGTTAGTTAAGGTTCTTAATCGATTTCTCTTAATCATTGTTAATTACCAAAGCAAACATGAAAGTTCGTGAACCTCTGTCGAACTATTTCACTCAAAATAATAATAAAAAAAACTATATGAATTTTATGATAAATTTTTTGTCATTATTATGATATTTATCGCTATATTATAAATTTGTTATCATTATTATGATAAGCTCATCCGACTGAACATTAAGCTCCTAAACATATTTAGTGAGGAAAGCAAATAACTAAGTAGCATTGAAAATGGAATTTTATTTATAAAAAAAGTGGCATTTTTTTTTCCTTTTATATAACAAAGTTAACTTTCAATATTCATTAATGTGATCTTCTTGGTTAAGTTTTGCATATGCAACGGACTCCTCCACTCATCAAAGTGGCAACAACATGCATAAGAGAGCCTTGATGCCGAAAAATGTTAAAGCTTTGAATTCTTGTATTTACCGATCAAAATAATAATTATAACTTGACATACATTATGCACCCATTGATTTTAATATAATTTCAAGGTATCCAAGGTCCTTATCTAAGAGATGAAAAAACATACGAAAGTTATACGAGTTTATTTTATTATTATTATTATTTCTAAGTGCGGCAGACTTATAAAAAATGTATGAAAGTTGATAAGTACATAGGTATTTAATACTTTGTGAATCTATACTGTTGTTAGATGCATGTTTCTAAATGTACACTAGATTATTATTAGACAAGAGAAGGACAGGTACCATTTCGACAAACCTTTACTACTCATGTTGTTGTTACTTCTTAATATTTTAATCTGAGGAATATAAATGAATTTTTTTTTTAATTCAGGTGATTTCTCCTGAATATATTCTGATTAAGGATAATTTTTTGATTGCTAATCTTAAGGATAATTGACATGTTACGCATTTTTATAAGTTCTTCCATGTGTTGTTAAAATATTTTACTTTTTTTTTAAAGTGCCCAAAAATATTCCAAGAGAAGGGAATTGGAGGATAATAGAAGGCATTTAGACCTTTAAAGAAAAAAAAACAAAAAAAAAAAACGAAAAACAAAAAACAAAACATACAAAATAAACAAACCAACCTAAAGAACAGAAGAATTCAAAGGGAGAAAAAGATGTTCCCTCTTTCTGTTTTATCTTATCAATGATTTATCTATTTATTTATTTATTCGACCAAATAAATAAATAAACATGGGCAAAGAAAATTCACAAAAAAAAGAAAAAAGAAAAAAAAAGTTTCCTTCATTAATATATATATATAAACATTACGCAGGAAAATGTTCTAATCTATGTATGACCATAATTTAGTGGCCGACCATAAGATAGAAAGTTCTTAAAACAACATGAAGGTTTATTGATGCCTGTCAAAGCTGAAGAGCTAATCACAAATATTTACAAGCTCAGAAGAAAAATCCCAAGAATTTAGCAAATGAAGGAACACCGACCGATCATCGAGTTGAGAAGAAGATTAGCTATAGAAGTTCCTTCTCATGTGTCCCTTACCAGGACTTCCCTCATCAGGTCTTTGGGGGCTGCAATACATAAATGAAACAATAATTCATGAGGATGAGAAAAAAAAGAAACCAATTTGCCAAAAGTGTTCATCAAGTTCATCATACCACGTAAACCGGTGAACATTTCGAACTGCATGAATGCTTGATTAATAAGCATCTCTGTCCCAAAAACAACAGCCGCGCCAGCTTCCTGTGCTTCTTGCAAGAGTCTGGTCCATTTGGGGGTATAAACGGCATCAAAGACCAGGGAATAATGGCTCAGAGCTTCCTGTAGGGGATAAAGAAAGCGAAGAGAGTCAATTTAAGTGACATTTTCAATATAATCTGCAAAAGTCAGTAGGAAGATAGAAAGGACCGAGCAGAACTCAATACAATTTACTAGGCCGACATATTGGAATGAAACACAACCACAATCATGTCAGCAAATGGAGTGGTGATTCTGCAGTATGTTTTCTATATAATTCCACATTCAAAGAATTTCAAAATAGAAAAACATTGAAATTCTACGGAACACGAATATTCAGCTGTTAGTGGAAAATGCTGAAACGAGCAACGCTGGTAATCACTGGCTCCATTGCATCAAGAAAGCATTTAAGATGAAAGAAACAAACAAACAAACCTTGGATATGGGTGTGGCATCAGTATTTGGTTTCATCCCAACAGATGTGGTATTTGCCAGAATCATCCCATCCTCTGGATGGAAATTATTTAGTTCGGACTGAGTGATAGCTTGTCCACCGACTTTACTGGCGAGCTGCTTGGCTTTTTCTGGCAGCCAGAAGAAACCAAAAAAAATCATCTGGGGACTCAAGTTGGAAATGAAATGCAAGCAAATTCACCTATAGCTTAAAAGAAACTAGTCGTAGCATGCTCTACATGTGCTCCATGACTCTCAGATCAGGTTAGATAGAGATGTCCGATAAGTAGGCAGGAGCATGTTAGGGGATTTTTGACATTTTGAACATTTTTGGGCACTTGGGCATTTTGGAAAACAATGTGGCAAGGTTTGGGCTCCTGGACAGTTTGGGATTCAGAAGAAGGGGTGGACAATTGAGGGATCTAAAAACAGCTTCAACATGTTCACTGTTTATTTGCTCCCTCTCATTCTAATAGTAGAGATAAAATGTACGAAAATGGACTGTAGTTGTTAATTCTTGAAAACAGACTCAATGGTGAAATGTATAGAGAAAACAATTGCTGTCTGCTCGTAGTCAATATGGCAACATCCTCAAAATTGAACTCTACTTCAGGAGTAGTCCTTTATTTCATACTATCGATAGGCTTGCATTTCAGTCCACAGTATAAAATTTCCCAAGCTCTTTTCTAATTCCATAGAATATCTCTGTGCATAAAGCCATGAACATATGGGATAATTATTAAATTTGGGGAACAAATTAAAAATGACGGCACTTTCTCACCATATGTGCGATTGGCAACAATGACTCTTGCACCTTTCTCATATCCGCCATAAGCAAGTGCCTTCGCAGTTCCACCAGCTCCAATCACAACAAAAAGTTTACCAGCCAAGGGTGAAACTGATGCATGATTTCTACCATTTGAAGCTGCAAAAGAAACAAGCACTGGGATGATGAAAGAGTTGGAAATTTGGAAATTTGACAAGCTTATAAATAAAAAAGGACACCTTGCAATCCTTCCTCAATAGCTGCAATAGCCCCAAGATAGTCGACATTATAACCCACCAAATTCCCATTCGGCCTCCTTATCATGCAATTAATAGCTCCAATTGCCTGTAATGATTTGACCAAGAAATTCATTCAACAAATATGACACTAATAGATGGCGCAATCACCTTACATCGAGAGATAATTTGATGTTCTTGTTAATCAAAGAAATAGTGAAGTAAATATATCATTGAGTACCTTTGCAATCGGATCAACCTCATGACAGCTTTTAAGGCCAGCCTCTTTGTGAGGAATTGTATAACTGCATGCACAATAATTTGCTCTATATCATTGCAAAGATTCCACTATATATCATGCAATGCATTTCAAGGGAGATTTTACCTGTACCCAACAAAATCAGGAGATGAATAGGTGCTTAGAAATTTGGAGACAGTATCAACCAACAAAGGCAAGTAAATTCCATTAAATCCAACTGACTTAAACGCTGCATTGTATAGATGGGGGCTCTTGCTGTGACCAATTGGATTTCCAATAATGCCATGTACTTTTGTATCAGCCCCTATTTGTCTGAAGTTATATAAATCCAACAATTCTCTCAGAGTCGGTTGCCCAGGAGCTGATACTACTCCGGCCTCAATTGAACCAAAAGTGAGGAACCCACCGAATTTGGCACAAAGTATACGTGAAATCAGGCCCCTCTCTCCCATAACAAGTCCTATTGTTGGGACCTATATTAGTTGATGCGAACAGTTGAGAAATGTTATGAAGATGATTATGTAGAAAACATCAGCAAAAGCTACACTTACTGAAGCAAACTCGGAAAGCAAGGAAAGACCAACTTTTATTACAAGTTAAACCTGATAAGCAGTATTTTGCCTTTATTCTGTTTTTTTATTTTACTCTGGGAACAAATAGTTGATTGAAAGGCTCCGAGCATACATGCTTACGGAAATTTGAATGGTGGTTTTTGTACGTAGTTCGTTATTTTCTTTTTTCAGATTTAAAGCTCCATTTCCCGAAATGAACGGGAGCCAGGATCCTACGAACTGTTGATTTATTCACCAGAAATCATTGACAGCTAAGTGAAATTTCACTAGATTCTTTGTCTTTAATCCACCTTAAGAGCCGTGATAAGATCCAATACTAACCTGATAATTTCCTTTGTAGTAGACATTTGGACAATGTAGCTTTCATTACAAACAACAATCATTTTACACTGTTTTGTGGGACATTCAGGTTGAAATGCTTCTTACCATGAGTTCATGTGAAGATGCCATATGTGCAAATGGACAAAATAAAAAATGGAAACTTAATATATATTAGAGCCTTAATAAAATATTTACTTACTTGACAATGTACAAGCACTTCAAATATGCGTGCCGAATCCGAGATATCTAAAGCAGTTGTTGCAATCTTTACAATATCAGCTCCAGTAGCCTGTATTCTTGCTACAAGATTGCCAATATCCTCGACAGAAGGAGTACTTTGGTAGTTGTGAGAAGATACTATAATTTTAGCCCTATCAGACTTTTTCCCTTGAATGGAATTGAAGAATTCATGAGCCACCTAAGGAGAAAATAGCATGTTTTAGTAAATCGTTTATTGAAGCTGCCATAGCAAATCCAAAAGAACTTTAGAAAGAGAATCTTTGATGGCATAGTTTAAAGTTTGTTCAAGCAAGTCAAGCTTGGAGTCAACAATTTTTTGTGTAATCGCTGCATAGTCATTACTTGCAGAAAACACAATATATATAACTAATTGCTAAAGAGCATGCAGCCTTGGGTTTGCAAAACTACATAAAAAAGCCAAGAAAATGTCAAATGCACAAATAAAATCGAATAGAGAGCAATGTAGATAAATGTTTTAAGCTTCATGATGAGATAAACTAATCTTTCAGAGCAAACCTGAAGTTCAACGTCAATAAAATCAGCTCCCATTTCCATGGCCAGTTGTAATGTATTCTGTCGCCTGCTTTCATCACCATCATACTGACCACCTTCCCATTTTGGTCTAGCAAGTTGTATACAATTCATAAGTAAGACAGTGGATCAGTATATGGCCTAGTTTCAGAGGAGCATATGATGAGCTGCTTTTGGCTTTTCAAAAGGTCAGAAAACAACTTTTGAATAAGCTCCAAACTGTTGCTTGAAAATTTGTAAAAAGCTACTTTTGTTGAAACAGAATTTCTAACAAATAAGCTCCACAGTAAGCTCCCTCCAATAATGAGAAACTGTATACAGAAACTATTCTTAGAGATATTTGTAAAATTCTTGGTACAATTCCCTTATTACGCCATAATGGCATTACTAGAATTGGGGATAAACATTTACACAGCAATGCGCTGAACCTATTTAAGATCAAGCTACAAAGCATTAATATACATTATGCTGCTGCAATTTTCTGCTATTCCCAGCCCAGTTTGGCTGCTGAGAAACTGTGTGACACTAGAAGAAAAAGATTGAGCGTTTGTCTTATGTTCCCTTAACATTACACTCAATGAAACAGGTACGCCGAGATCAGATTTTTAAAGCAAAAAGACTACTTCCCAAACCAAATTGCTAACCACACCCAGTACCCAAAATAAGCCCTTTAAATTATCAGAAAGTATTTTATTCAGTGCCACAGTTCCTAATTAAGCACAAATGCGCTTCAAATTAAGTATAGTTTAAATGAATGAGCCTAACTAGGAACTGTATTGCTGCATAAAAGGTAAGCCTTTATATTATTGATTAATTCTAGTCATGCTTACCAAAACACAATAAGAAACCCAACAAAACTAGGGCGTCAGCACATGAATATATATATATATATATAATATTCTGATCAAATCGATTAATTACCATCCATTGATACGTTGACACCTAAGATTTTGAGCACGTGGATAGGATGCAATGGATGTCCCTATTCTCTCTCTTCCCACATATTCAAGGTGACCCATTACCCATTATAAAGCATAGTTGTAAACACATTTAGATTACCTATAAGTGATTAGAGTGGGCAATGCGGATTGTTTGATGATGATTTCAAGATCTCGGCGAGGACTGAAGTTCTTCAGATAGTCCAACCGGACCTCCACAAGGTCAGCACCGAGCTCCTTCGCCTTCAGCGCCAAAATGAGCGTCTGATTGACAGATTCCGCCATGATCGGCGCGCAAACAAGCGTCGAATTTCTCCGAACTCTGTCGTCCACCTTCAATTTCGTCGTGGCAGGCATCTGCAATCCAACCAAATAAAAAGAAAAATGCAACACAAAATCCGTAAACCAAAGACACCCAATGTTCTGATGATCAAAAAAAGTTGCTATGGTTAAGAAGGAACCGTTTAGAGAGTTCAGCGAAGAGCGCTGCTTGGTTGCCGAGAAAATTCAGGAAAAACAAAAGGGGTAGGCTTTACTTTCTTTTTTTTCCAATGTTAGACTTTGGGCAAATGGGGGTTGGTGACAATGGAAACACTGAACGAGATTTTTGGTGGAAGTTTCAGTTTTGTGTTGAATTTCAGCGTTTTCTCGGCAACCAAACAGATGGGTGGAAGAAAATGGGGATTAAAAAGGGAGTGAAACTCACTGGGATGCTTTCGAGAGTCATGATGGCTGTCGCTGCAGAGTCGAGGAGTTGAGGATGAGCACGCAAGGCGAAAAAAGTGGAGAGAAAAGCGTTATTATGTAGCGCTTCTTTGGTAGGAACGACGAAGGTGTTGTAGTTGAAGTTGTAGTTGTTGGGTTAGGTCCATGAGAGAGAGAGGGTGGGGGCGAGGGGAGATGAGTTGATGGGAACGTTAGATGATTTTGAAATTCACATGGCACCCCCAGAGTCCCGATTGCTCCATACCTATGAGCAGGGACATGGTTGTGAACTATATGAGTAAACATTCTTTAGAATAGGATTATGACTTTGATGTGATTAAATTTGGAACACTAAATCTTAAATTAGGTCGATATCATAGGTTTAGGTACAACAATGAAAGTGCTTTTAAGACAAACCCATATGATCACCTCAAATTCTCTTACAATTATGATATTTTAATTTTTATGAGATTTATTTATGGCCGTCGATATATTTAAGTACTTAAAAATAATCAAGTCAAGACATTTAATATATATATATATATATATATATAAAAAGAGATACTTAAAATTTAAATGTTTGACCTGAACCCTTACCAAACAAATTACTACGGACAAAGAACCTTCATATTAATGTGAGTGGAGACCACAGTAGACAGGTCCTTGTTAGGTGAGCAAGGTGGGTGGGATAGATTACTCAGCGAAAAATACTTGTTTGTCAACTTGGCCACTAATACTTATGATTGGTCAATTAACCCACACTAAGATTATACAAATGATCAATTCAAATATAATCATTAAATTAAAACTGTTCATAATAGGACATATGGAGATCTATGGAATTGTCATATCATTGTTTCAAAAAAAAATTTAAAACTAAAATAAACTTAAAATATGATAATTTTCTCCTACTTTGATCCTTGATCGCTGAATCTCAAGACGCCATCACGGAGAAGAATGTTCACCTTTGTGGGATAAAAGATCGCCTTCCTCTTCTGTTCTCTCTCTTTCTTTACCATCTCCAAGGAAAACATCCACCTTTGTTGAGAGTTTGGCTTCTCTTTAGCTGCTAAATGCTCCAGCAACCGTAGAATCATCGGATCATATTTGTAAAAATTTTCCAAATACATCACAGTCTAGCAACTGCAGATGATCTTTTTCCGACGAGATATATTCTTTGGTCGAGTCAAAATCTCATCCTTACATGGGTGAAAGAGGAAGAAGACGAAGAGTGAATAAGGCGGTCAGTACTCAGTCTACCAACAACGAATTGTCAGTCTTGTCAGTCATAAGAGATAGCGAAGAGAGAGAAGATTTTCTTTTTTCTCTTATCTGTCATTTTGGATGCTGATTTTGAGAATATGGGATCTTCCATCTTCTTCTTCTTCTCGGTTTTGAGTGAGGGGAAGGGAGAGGGTAGATCAATGAGAGGATGGGAGAAACCCTCCCTCCCATCTATGACTTCTTCCCTTCCCTTTTCCTCCCTCCCTTCTGGTGGGGGTGGGGAGGAATATTATTGCTGCAATCTACTCTAGAAGAATGTGAGAAATGAGACTCCTTGCTGAAGAAGCCCCTACGCAGACCAATGATCATCAACATCTGTGGTCCCTTTTTCTTTCCCACACATACATGATTTACCAAGACATTTGGCATTCTCCTTTCAAAGGATATATGTGAAATTAGCAACCACTTCACTGAAAATCAGCCCCTTCCCATGCAGCCCAGTGGTAAGCACATAAACAGCAAAGCGGACATGGATTAGAATTCATTTAAGAGTCTCATAGAATAAACTTAGACAAGAAACTTGAGCAACTGGGACCTTGCCCATCCTAGCAACCATGGCTGGGATACCATGTTCAGCAACCACTCCACCTAAAGGCTCAATGCAATTACATTGGATGGAATGAAACGGATTCTAGAGGGTAAAATTGGTCTTCGTTAGAATGTCCATTCCATTGTCATTCACATCATAGCTCAGAACCATGAGAATGAGCATCCCTACCTTCATACAAAGGAATGCCCATTCACATTCTTCAACTCTTTTCATGCCACATTGAAAAACGACAGTGAAATGCAGAATTCCAGCAAAAACCGCCTTCTCCCCTTAAAATCCACTCTTTTTGATCTTTTCTTATTTTCTTGGATCAGCTAAACATAACAGAAACCAGAGAAAGAAGCAATGCAGGCTGAACAGAAAAACAAATGTAGCCTGACAAAGCAATACATTCCTTAAATCCGCTCCTTTTCCATCCTATTTCATTCCCTCGTACCAGAATCCATAGGAAACTCTTAACTCATTTCTATCTGGAATATTTTGGTAAGATTGCGTATTAGTTTACTAATTAATTATTCAAGAAGTTGACTACAGACACATACCATTACTAGATGCCAAACACCAACTATACTGTCAGCAACCCAGTTGCAATATCTAGGACAGCATGAGGAACAAAAATGAAAATTGACTCAAAGTATTTATATATGTTTCATTAGAGGGAAAAATAAATCGAAATTGAAGTTTTAAGTGCCCAAAAAAAGAAAGAGGCATCATTCACAATTCATCTTTTCAGAAATTGGAGAGGGGATTTACCCATTAGACCAAGAGAGCTACCCAATTCAGAAGCTTGTCCACGACCATCGGGAATAGTCAGCAAAAGCTTCACAGCATCATCCATTCCAAAATCCGACACCAACCCATAAGTCCCCACCAACTGCAAAAACCCTAAATCCTCCACACGGGACTTGCCAATCTTCTCCAACCCCATCTTCGATTTCCACTCACGAGCCAATTTGAGGGCTTCGTCCCTCGCAGAAACCCCAATACCAGGGTTTAACTTCCTCAACTGTTCCAACAAAAGCACGCAGCTTTTCCTAACAGCCCCAATTTCAAAACCCTCACTGTTCCCCCCGTAAAACCCTTCCACGGCGTCGAGCATGAGCCTCGCTGGGTCCGACGATAATTTCAGCGCCATGAATACCTCGTCCTGCATCGATTCATGCCTCCCTACATTCCCTTCCAGAAAGCCCTGCAGTTTTCCCCCCATCCATCGTAACAAAAGACCGCAGGCTCCCACTCGAGCACGGATGAGAACATGCCCCTTCGTCCATTGCCTCGGTCTTCACTTCAGGGCTCAAAGCATTCCCCGAGTGCTTCTCCTTCAATTTGAGCTCTCTGGACTTCTGATCGATGAAACCTTGTCTGGATTCAAGGGCGGCAAGGCGGTCCTGAAGTTGACTCTCTCTGGATTGGAGGTGGTTGAGGCGTTCGTGGAGTGAGGACTCGACAGTGTCGAAGTGGGTCTCGAGATGCCGCCACTGGAGGGTGAGGGAACAACATGCGGCGGAAGAAGAAGAAGAAGACGGGTGGTGGAGGTGGAGGAAGGATTCGCGCAGGGCGTTCTTGTTGAGGTGGGCGAGTTTGAGATCAGAAGAAATCTGCTCCAAACTGGGGATTTCTTCTCCGCCTTCCATCTCCATGAATCTATCCATCTGGGAGAAGATGGGAACTGATGATACCCACCGCTTTGTACCCCATCGGCGCCGTACTAGTCCTAAACCTAGATCACACTATTCCTAAACCTAGTTCAATGCCCCCTCAAAGTTTTAATAAAATCTCTTTATATCTCCCTTATTGTGAATTTTAGAATGGAGGGAAGGGAAGCAAAATAATGTATTTCCTTCTTATTTTCTTATTTTTGAGTTTTTTTATGGGAAGAAAAGAATGGAAATTAGAGGAATAAAACTTTTACTTTTAAAACTTTCCTTTTAAAAGTAGGAGCAATTGGGATGAGGGAGTCATTTATTATATCTATAATATGTATATGAAAACACAAAAAAAAAAAATGCACAAAAAAAAAATGAAAATGACAACAAGTGTAAAACTAAAAAAAATAATTAAAAAAATTAGGGGAAAAAATGCAATGCATAAAAATGAAAAGACACGAAAAGATTATAAAAAACACGAAAAATTTGAAAATGCAAAAACTAAAAATAGACTCAAGAAAGGAAAAATAAAAAAAGATATAAAACAAAAAGCAACACTAGCTTTCGACTAAACAAATAGGCTTAAAATAACTAACAATACACAAAAAAAAAATCAAATCACGTAAATGTGTAGAAAGAAATGAAATAAATAACAATAAAAAAGGAGCAAAAGAAAAAATGTATATACTTTAGGAAGAAAAATCGCCAAAAGGCATCATCCTTAAAAAAAAATAATATAGAAAAATGAAAAAAAAATAAACCAATGAAAAAAAAAGAGTAGAGAAGATCTAAAAAATGCCAAAATAATAATAATAATAATAATAAATAGATTGAACAAATTAGAAAAACACATCAAGTATAGCTTAAAAATACGACCGGCATACTAACACTTTAAAAATATTCAATCCATTTAAAAAACAAAGTAAAACTAAAAAAAGGCATTAAACATTAAAAAAAATGAAAAAAAATAAAATAAAGGCGCAAGTTAGACTGTTTTTAGAAAATAACTATTAGGCCAGTGATCTAAGTTTCACGATTGTTATATCCTTAAAAGTAAAAAAAGAAAAAAGAATTATATGAGGGTAAAATAGTATTTTTTTTAACTTATAAATTAAGCTTTCATTTTCCTTCTTCTTAACTTCCAAACATAGGGAAGAAAAGTTATTTTTTCTTACTAAACTCATAAACAAGAGAGTGGAAAAGTTACTCTTCCTCCTTTTCCTTGGTATAATTATTGGGCCAATGACCTGACTTTTGTTCAAATTTGTTGACGTATAACGTATTCAGTGGATACATATTTAGTTTTGCAAAACTATAGTTTTGATAATCCAAAACTAAGTTTTAATTAAATTAAAATTACCAAAACATCCACACTTAAATTATGAAATACCTACCCTAACAAATTATTTCACTCCCCTACTACGTTTCTTTTCTTTTTTTTGAATATCTTTTTTCATCCTACTTTCTCTCTCTCTCTCTCTCGCACGCACGGTTGTCTCTACTACCTTTCTAATGCACCTATTTGAAAATAAGAATAAGAACTAGTAGAAAAATTTTAAAGAGTATAATTCTACAGACTTAAATGGCACATTTTTTTAAAAAATAATAATTTTCATGAGATTTGAGGATCTTGATAATATTCGTGCATAAAATTGATTTAGATACATTTTTTTAGAGGCTCATGATTCACTAATTCTTAAGCACTAAATAAATAATAAGATGATGTCAAATCCTGTGAAGCTGAACGCATCTTTATGTTCCTGTGTGTTATTTCTATATGTTTGTACTATATAAAATTATTAATAATACTCGAAAAGTTTTAAAACACGGAGCATCGAAAACATTTTTTTGGGGGAGGAGGGGTCCTTTAGTTAGTTTAGTTTAATTAAAAGTATACCATAATGACATAATTTGTTCATTTATTTAGTTTATAGACATTCAAAATATAGTTTGCACGCAAAATGAAACTTTGGCTTGAGCCGCCAAACTAGCATTTTATGCAAAATTGAACTTTTGCATAATTCAAATTTGCAGCCTAAAACTAAGTGTCGCAAAGCTTTTTTTTTTTTTTTACGTGCTTGGTTGCCCAAACCTAAATTTAGTATTAAAAAACTAAATTTTGAAAAACTAAATTTTGAAAAACTTATTTTTTGGACGTGCAGCTGTTAGTAATTACTGTAGGACTGCATGAAGTGAAACCCAGGATAAAACAGACGGTCAGAAAGTTACACTGAGAACGCAATCATATACGCTGAATGAAGGACAAATGATGGGATAAATTCCATTTTCTCTCTCAGCGTATTGCATCAAACAAGAACGAATATGACGTCATAATCTATTCTCCAAAAGAAATAAAATTTATTAAGAAATAATAATTTTAAAGCTGATAAAATAATTAAATAATTAGCCCAGTTCAATAACTTGGACTAAAAGCAAACAGTATGGTACATTCATACCAATGCCCGTATTCTATTTACACTGAATCGGTCTGAGATTTATCAGAAAGATGTCAGCCTACAAAATTTATCGGAAAGATGTGCGCAAAGTGATCGTAACTCAATTATGAAACGGATGATACTGAGGCAGTAAACTAGGACTCCCGGGTGCGGTTTGTGGGCGAGGGGCCGGCCTATGAGGCACGGGGGTACCAATATTGAGCATTTCTTGTGGGTAAGGGGGGGTGCCGATAAGGGCTTGGAGTACCATTTTGTAGCACATGTTGTGCGTAAGGGGGAGGCGCATAAGGCCTTGGGGTACCCATATTTTGGCTAGGGACATCATACTGTCCGAAATTCATGTTTGAAGGGCAATTCCCAGCATAACCGAATTGGCTTGCAACTATATTTGCGTCCATGGGTATAGACTTCGAGCCCCTCAATCCATAGGATCCAGTAGCTGATGAGTTCAAGTGCGAGGTTGCAGGATCAGATCCTCCAAAACTACAGCATCCAGCCGACGGGGTCAAGCACGGGGTAATTTGAGGCATTGTCACGCCTCCAGGTTGCTGTGGAGGGGACTGTATTGACTGAACACCGGAGGTGAAGCCTGCAGAGGTGTTTGTAGCAGCGCAAACTGTGGGAGCATGTACTATAGGCTCACAAACTGTAGGTGCAGACATAGTACTCAAACAAGATCCGGCCAATTGGGTTAAGTCCGGCGTAACTTGAGGAAGCAAGCCTCCAACATAAGCATGTTCAACTGTCTGGAGATGCTGATTCTGGCATGTGCTCACCTTACTAGCAATACCATGTTCAACTGTCGGGTGATGCTGATTCTGGCATGTGCTCACCTCACTAGCAATACCAGATCCATACTGCACAACTGGATTTGTATTAGAGACCGAAGGATTAACATGTCCACATTGCATGGCTGGTGGACTTAAATGAGAGTTTGAGCCAATGGTAGAAAATATGCCAGTAGAAGTCATCGTGGCAACATGAGCATGTGTAGCCACATGGAGATGTTGATTCTTGCATGTACTCACATTATGGGGTCCACACTGCACTGTTGCTGGGATTGCATTAGAGTTTGACTGAGCAGAAGAGGTAATGCCAGATTCACATTTTGTCGCTGCTGGACTTGTCTTAGAGGTTGCATGAGTAGGGCTGGCGAATCCATGGGCACTAGGTGATGACTTCAAATGTGACGGAACATGTTGGGAGCCTCTAAAACCATTGCATTCAGTAGGTGTGCTCAAGTTTTGGGCACCCTGACCAGCTTGCAAACCCACTACCTGCTGCGAAGGTGGTTGTATTGAGTGCTTATTAGGGATGGTACCAGAAGAAGTGCTCAGAGCAGGATCTGCAGATTCAGTTATCCGGAGACGCTTATTCCCACTCTGCCGTTGCAGTTGAGAGATGAGAACAGCATCAAAGGCTCGTGCAGGACGTTTTCTGTCTGCCTTGTTTTTTTTCTTTTTCTTGATTGGTACCTCCTCATTTTTTGTCTTGATTGGTACCTTCTTTTTTTCCTTGATAAATACCTGCTCCTTTTCTACCTGCATAATACGCTTTTCCAGATATGCAGGTGATTGTTCAAATTCAATGTTGTACTCTGCAATGCATTTGATCAAAGCCCTTAAACCAGCTATATGTGTGCGTGTGGCAGCATTCTGCATGAAAGTTCAACAAATAGATAGGATTTGGATCTTAAAATAAGAAGCAGATATCGACATAACAAAAGAAAAAAAAAAAAAAAAAAAAAAAAGGTAGCAAAAATACCTTTGCACCACGTGAGTATCGACCCCCCAAGCAAAAATCCTTTGCAAGCTTCTCACAGGACTGCAAGTGGACAGTCAGAAGAGGAACTGGTGGAAACTTGTCCACCAGCTCAAATTCATAAATATATCGGATAGCTTCAGTCCGCCGATTATTTTTAACAAGATGTTGGATAAATTCTGTTTCAAGCAAAACAAAGTTTCACAGGTTAAACTAAATTGCTCAAGAACCACCACCAACTATAACCAGACAACAAAATCAATAGCACTCCCTAACCGTACAACGACAAAGCTTTTATTCCAGAAGTTTGAGGTTGGCTATATTGAATTAAACATGCTGCCATTTGGGTCGTTGATATTTAAAACATGCTTCCCCATCAAAAGAAGATTTCAAAGGGGAGCAAAATAAAACAATAAACATAGAATTGCTAGTTAAACACATTATAAACACATTAATTTAAATGTGGGATGTTCTGTCCAAAGAAAGGCACCCGATTAGCAAGATATAAATATTATTTCATGCCACACATTACATTCTAGGTTGTACAGAGACTTTGTGCCGAAACTTTACTGCCCTAGCTGAGTAGCAATATATATATATCTAGCCAATGCATATTCACAACAGCTCGCCAAACTAGACATATTGCTACTGAAAAAGTAGCAGCAGTTAAATAATAATTAAAATTGACCCCAAGTTTTAGCAGGGTAGCACCACAGCAACTAACTGGCAATGTAATGTATAACTGTTTAATATGATATTTTTCAGGTGTGTCATGCATCATCAGTAGAAGTTGAATTGGCATTCTCAGATGAATAAGGAACTACGGACTTATTTGAAATCATTCTCATTAACGACACTCTTGAAAATACAGTCCGTCTCAGATGTAAACTGCCTAAACTACAGCGGGTTTTAACAACTAACACGTTAATATAACAACCCATGTGAAATAGAAATCCATTTTACACTGTGAAAACCACAATATTATCAGAAGTATCTGCCGGAGATAAGAATTTAACAGATTACCAGGTGCTTAAATACTGATCAGTGACACACAAAAGAGCACACTTACCAGGAATCTTGTCCGCCAAGAGAGCCCGACATATATCAGGAGTCTGCTTGCAGTGGACCACAAACTCCAAAAGCTCAAAAAGATCAATTGCACTTAAGTTCAAAGAGGATACCAGTCCAAATGCGTATATAATAAGCAAATAACCCAAAACCTTCAAAGGAGTCTTTCTCTTATCCAAATTTGTTTTGATACCAACTGCAAAATCCAGAGCTTCTTTCTTCAGATGAGGCTCTATCTTCGTCGAAGCTCTTATTAACTGATTTAACAAAAGAACACAACTTTTCTTGTTAACTTCAGGATCAAAGCCCTTGACCAGCTTTGACTTGTGTTGACAAAATCCCCGCAATGCGATCAAAACAAGCTTTGATGGATCAGAAGCATATCGAAGAGCATCATAAACTTCATCACACATTGAATCATGCTCCTCCACGTGCTCATTTAGAAAGAATCTTAAACCCTCCCCATCCATTCTGGTGCATAATGAAATAAGATCAGGTGGACGACTCACTGTCTTGGAGCCAACTGTGCCGATCAATTGTGAATTTTCTGATGAAGATCAACAGCATTAACCCAAAATAGAAGAATGCCACTAAGTAAACAATGATAGAATAGTCATTTGGAAAGATGATTCACAGATAAATTATTAGTTTATATATATATAGCTAGATCCAGGTTAATAGCCACGTCATTGAAAGCCTTGAACATGTATAGAATTCCAAACTAGAATCCACATCCAGGAAGTGAAAAAGATTATAATGGGCCAAAAACTCCTACAATAAGATCTGCTATTTCATAATCAACAGGATATCAAGAAGGAACAAGGTCCCTTGATTCTTACATATGTGCCAAAGTTCCTAACAAGTTCTTACTTTCAATACCCATGTTGCATGTGCCAATAAAGTTCACAGCAAGAGTAAACAGATTCATTTTTATGTGGTTCTAAGCACCACATGCCCCTCCTAGTTCACTTAAAAGGATCTTTGGTCTCTCCAGGATTGTTTTTAGATGTGTATAAGAAGTTTGCTTCAGTAAATTCCCAATGAAAATTGAGAGTATATGATCGTGGATTCAGCTCCTAAAAAATTATATGGTGAAACAACGCGATACTTATTATTAATTATCAAGGATTCTTATTTTATTTTATTTGTGATAAGCAAGCAAAGAAGAATTTATTGAATGGAGTAAAGGGTATATGGAGGAAGGATCAGAATCCTTCAAAAGAAAATGCTAGATCTTTCACTGACAGAGAACCACTGCAAGGATAAAGGTGTTCAAAAATGATATGCCAATCAATCAAAATGCTAAATACTACCACTAATATGTCCTTTAAACCCTTACCAGTACCAAGTGTACACTTGTGCAAGTTAAAGCATTTTTTGGATCAGAAAATTTTTATACTGCTATTTGGGAGTCAAAGAGCTAAAGTCATGGATCATTTTAAAACAAAATTAGCTTCCAAAGAAGGCTAGATCTTCCGAAAGACAGGTATTAATTTCACAAAGGTTTCCCATTTTGAGATGTTGCAAGTCCCCGTCCATGTTTCCAAAATGCCGGAAGTTATAGGTGTTAAATCATCAGGTCATCAGACCAAGTTATCTTACCACTTCCTTCCAACGCAACAGCCTCGCATGACTTTTTTCCCATTCTGGAGTATCAGTGATGATGACATTAAAAGATAACCAACAACATCCAACATCCTTTACAATGACATACAAAACAATATAGTTACAAAACAGAGAAATAGGTATATACTCAACAATCAAACTAAATAATGTGCAGAAAATTCAAAGCCATAGAAAAGTACCAAGCTTTTAAGCCTTTCAGAAACCTTACCGGGGATCTTAACCGCTATCCCAAGGGCACATCGCAGTTCAGGAGTCCGTCTACGCTTAGCAACAGTATCAAAAAGTCTCGCAATCTCATCCCCATCAAAATCAGACACCAATTTATAAGTCGCCACTAGCTTCAAAAATCCCAAGACCTCTAAAGAATCCTCCCCACCTTTCTCTATTCCCATCCTCTTCTTCCATCTACCTGCCACCCGCGCTGCTTCTTCTCTCACTCTAGCGCTAATCCGTGGAGAAACCTTCCATAACTGCTCCAACAAGAGAACGCAACACTCCCCAACAGCCCTCCCATCCCCCTTGTTCTCGCCATAAAGCCCCTCCATCGCATCCAGCACGAGCTTCGCGGGCTCCGAAGAAATCCTAAGCGCGGCGGAAACATGATCCCGAATTGCTCCGTGATCGTTCAAGTGCTCATTCAGAAACTCTCGCAGCTGCTTCACATCCATCGTCACGTACAAGGGCAGATTCGCGGACGAATCCTCCACCGGCTCGGCCTTCAACCGTGCGCGCATCGAACCGTCGAACCCATGATTCTCTTTCGATTCGAGCTGATTCTCCTGGGATTCGAGCTCTCTGAGGCGGTCTTCGAGCTGTTTCTCGCGGGATTCGAGGTCGGCGAAACGGAGGGCCATTGAGGCCTCGACGGAGTCGAACTGGGATTGGAGTCGACGCCATTGGAGGGCGAGAGAGGTGACGACGGCGGAGTGGGAGTAGAGCTGGTGGAAGGATCGGCGGAGGTCGTCCGGCCTCGATTCCGGGAAGTCGATGCCCGATGACCTCTGGTCGAGTGCCGCCATGGCTACGTATAAACCCTAGTTTTGGAGTAGAACAAAAATGAGTAGAGTTAACGATGGTGGCAATCAACCATGTCGGGCCGTTGCGTGCGGCCCACGAAACATATGCCCGGGCCACAACTGGCCCAGTTTCTCATTAAACTATTCATTCATTTTTTATTTTTTATTTTTTGTGAATGGCTTTTCAAGAACCGTTACTAATCTTAAACAATGTCAAATTCAGGAATCAATCCCACTTAATAGTTGGACGATCCGGTTATGATTCCGGTCCTTTATTGGTTCCGGCCATTTTATAAACAGAAAATTACAATAAACTAATATATGCAAAGAATAATTTTACACAAATGCTATAAATTAGCACATCATAACCTAATAATCAACTATTTGGATTAAAAAATAAAGCTAGATAATACGAGTTGCTTAAAAATTAAAAAATCCTCAAGATTGGATCTAAATTTTGGATAGAAATATGGGCCTAAGGATGAGTTTGGCAGAGTTAGAGAGAAATTATTTTTTTAGCTTCTCTAAAATAGACTTTTTTCATAGATACAACTTTTTGTAAGACTTTGAATTGCATACTTGGAAAAGCTAAAAGTAAACTCGTTCAAACTAGTTAAAATCCTTTCATAATTAAATCGTGACTGAGGCCCAGTTTGACTAAGAATTTTAGGAAAAGAAAAAAAAAGCTTTTAGCGATGTATGCGTTTGCAATGAATTCTGAAAGAGTTTTTAAAATGTAAGAATGGAGAAAAAAAAATATTATTTACCATTAAAAGAAATATAATTAGGCATTAAGTAGTGTGTTTTTACCAAACGAGAATGGACCCTACGGTGGGACAGCTTCTTTAGAAGAGAAGCAAACGGGTCAAATACAAGGGGAGAGATGGAGTTTGAACGCTGGTCTGTTGGTCGGGGCAAGAGTGTTACTACCAGCGAACTAATTTGTCCACGTATTTTATTCAACAGGAGAGGAAAACACATGCACTAGAAGGAACAAGTTGCAAAAAAGGATCCAACAAGAGTTCAGGGTAGCCCCTTTATTCAACAGAGGACTCTGATCATAGTTTTGTCTCAGCTGCTGACACCCAAATACATGAAAAAGCTTCTGCGGGCTTACCACGAGCTGAAAGAGCAAGATCATCCCTGGAGGCCAATGACACCTGCAAAAAAAAACATGTGAAATATTTGTGGGCTAATATATATATATATATATATATATATATATATATGGAAAAGGCTAAAAGATCATCAAGTTCAACAAGAAAATCATCAGTTCAAGATCCAGAATTATCCACATTAGAGTGAATGTTCATTCATTTATGGATTAGTAGAATGAAGTCGATGATCAAATCCAAACCCATGTCCTCTTTTTTTTTTTTTTTTTTTGTTTAGGTCATTCCAAGCTGCGAGACAAGTTTGCTTACCGCAGGCTAGTCTCCCACCAGCATTTCCAGTGGATTTGCTAAGCTCATGTCCCCTGGAGATAGAAAGCCAGTAGATCAAAGATCACTTCAGGAGATGCTTGGATTTCTTTTTCTTTTTCTTTTTTTTTTTTCCTTAAAACCAAACAAAAGAGAATTCAACAGGAATAAAAACACCAATTGTTTATTAACATCCTAATGACGAGTCAAGTAAAGCGTAGGGAGATTTGAACAGTATAAACAAGGTGCGGAAGGTGGGAAAGTGTAACAAACCCTAAACGCTAGCAGATTAAAAGTGTTCACTGGCTAATCAGTCCTACTTTAACGATCAAGTTGGAAGGAAGGGCAAGAATAGCAGCTCTTCCGCATAGATTGAGGCTATATGTAAGCAAGCAATGTTGATTGTGAGGGTGATTTGCTATTTCTTTTTTGTCTTAGATTATATAAATACATGTGCAAAAACAATTTGATGAACTAATTTACAAAAAAAAAATAAAAAAAATCAGGAACTATATATTTATTTTCTTAAGAGCATCTGGAACATTCAACTTGTCAATTTCCACCTAATGCGTGTTTAGCTGCCACTCAAAACTTAGTTTTGTAAAATCAAGCTGACATGGCATGCTTTGGTTGCCACAAAACTCTTTGTAAAACTTAGTTTTGCAAATGTAGGGGAAATGATGCATTTGCGAAACCATGGCTTTAACCAACACAAAACCAGATTTGAACCATGGTTTACTCTAATGCTGTTCACTCAAGTTTTGACTATTTTAGTTTACTTATGTTTTTTTTTTTGTCATTTTCCCAAATTTTGACTCGAGCAGACAAACACACATTTTAAGGAATACTAAGTTTTGTAATACTTTGTTTGGGAGTCAAAATTAAGTTTTGAACTTGATTTTACCATGGCAGCCAAACACACCCCTAACACTTTTTTTGGGTTGAATTTCCACCCAATACATGTGGCATACAATTGGCAACAACATGAGACTAATAGGTAAAATGTTCGTGATTACAACAAATAGCCGCACACCAGTTGTATAATAATCATAGGGTGAAACTATTCATCATTAAAACTTCATATTATTACCCTTCCCAAGATCATCAGGATCGGCATGGATGACAACAGCCCTCCCAACAACAGAATTTGGTCCACATAGAGGAATCTGCAAACAAATAGGGGTAAATTACAAAAAGGGAAGAAAAATAAAAGTAACTCAAAACTGCTTGAAATTTTAGCGTAAGAAAACAAATAGAAACTGAAATCAAACGTGACAAAACAATGAAATGCCTACCTGTTTATCGGTAATCTTGAAATCAACGGTACCTGAACAAGACCAAAAAAAATTACATTAGTTTAGGGAACGTCAATCTGAAACATCATAACATTGGCTTGTCAATGGGATAGTTGACTGCTATTAATATAAGTATGATCATGCGTCATAACTATCAGGACTACAGGCAATCAGCAATTGTTAGTGAAACTGAAAAAGGCCATACCATCTGCACCAGCGGTGACATTTCCCAGGTCACCAGCATGACGATTCTCATCTTCAGGAGCACCATGCTCTTTGCCGACGGGATTGAAATGTGGCCCTAAAAATTAGAAGACAATTATAAGACTTAAAAATTGAGAGTGCAAGTAATCAAGCAAACTTGATCTTAACTCCCCACTTTTACTTACATTCAAAAAGGAAAAGATGGAAAAAAAAAGGTAATTAGAAAATACCAGTTGACAGGCAGCCGTTTGTGGTGTCCCCAAGTGCATGAACATGGAAGCCATGCTGGCCAGGCTTAAGCCCAGTAATATTCGCAACTACCGTAGTTGGACCTGGGAAAATTTGAGGTGAATAATAATAGAATTAACAAACAATAATATTTAAAAATGCAACCATACTTCTAAAGTACCATCTTCTTCTTGGGTGAAGCTGATTTTTCCTTGAACACCTTCATTGCTGCTAAGAACGGCAACAGCCTTCACCATTGTTTTATGCGATCTAAAATCATAATGCATTAAAAAAAGATGTAAAACAGACCAAGTAAAAAATTGAGAATTTGTCTTCAGAAGATGAACAGAAGGAATTATCAGTTCAAGGAGAAAATGAACGAATAAAACTCATCCCCCTGCGCCATCATGTACAAGTAGGGCATTCTTAGGCATATATACATATATATGTATATATATATATATAGAGAGAGAGAGAGAGAGAGAGAACTAAAGGACAATATACCAGTCCCTAAATTAGAAATTTGAAGTCCACATTGCCGACCTCTCAGAACTTGACAAGGATAGAATAGAATTCAATAATTGGATGAAACTGAACAGATATAACAAATCATTTCTCAAAAGAAGCATATAGATAAAAGTATGTGAACGACCAAAAATTCATAGGTAACTCATTACTCACAAACACATGTATGAAACAGCTCTTTGAGAAAATCGCAACAAGATAAACCTCAGGGGTAAGTCACAAACTCAACCATTTCAGTGTCCACGCAGCATAAATCATTAGGGCTAGCAATAAATTACAGTTCTGTACAAATCTTGTTAACAATACACTCAGAAGAAGAAAATAGTAAGCACCCATGACAAAAACCAACAAAAATTTAAAAAATTCAAGCCATCAAAGGCATCTCACATAGTTTGATACAAAATAGACAAATCCAAGAACAACCAACCCTTTCATAACACAAGACAATTACAGAAACCGATATCTGAGTTGGGGAACCGAAGCATTTGACCTACTTAACAGCAAAACTATCATTAGTAAACCTAAAAGATCATAAGTAGTCCAAAACTGGGTGCATTAATGGAAAGACAAAAGATCATTGAAGGTTGAGCTACTACTTATCAGCAAAAAAAACCACAGATCAAACCAAACCCTAGTATTTAAAATAAAATATTAAAAAAAAGAAGTGCAAAATTTTAGTGAATTTTTGGAAACATAAATGATCTTTGAGAAGACAAAAGGACATCACGAGGTCGACGAGCACGAATTCTGAAATGGAGACGAAATTACATGGCTTTAATGAGAAGTCGAGCAAAAGCATGAATCAAAGACCACGAAATGGATGCAATTGAATATAAATGTACAATGCAGGAGAGAGGAGAGTGGAGCATACCTCAGGATACCCCTTCAAGAGAGAGAGAGAAGAAAAAAATGCTTGCAGCTGTTTGAGTCAAGATAGTTCCTATTGAAGACAATATAAATGATTAGGGATTAATGACTATATTATTAAGGCCATAAAATGATTTATTTCTAATTAAAATATTATAATATTTTAATTAAAACGAAATTATTTAAGGATTTCGGTCCCAAATTTATGAACTTAAAGTTCAGTTTATTCACCGAACAATTGCTTAGAGAGAGAACTGAGCGAGGAATGGATCTTTGACTTTCTCTTATATTATCGTCACTTATCTGATTTTAGTAGCTAATATAGGTAATTTAGTAGTTAATAATATTATTATTTTGAATATTTAATAACTTGGTCGTCGGATGCATATGTTTGACCAAGCTTTAAAGATTAATAGGGAGGAAGCGTAAAACTTATAATTTAATTGGTAAAAGAAAAAAAGTTATTTCATAAAGACAAAAGTAATTGTGGAAGAATAATTCTACATACACAAAAGATTTTATAATAAAATTATAAAAAACTTATATGACACAAATTTAAAAGAAAGTATTTTAATAAATGATAAAATATACTTTTATGAATTTGTACAAATGAGAGTTGACTTCACAACTATACTAATCGATGAAAAGTTTGCTTTTAGGAATTTTATTCTTAATACAGAAGAAATGTTCAAATAAAAATATAAATTGCTTTAAAATGTCTTCATTTATCTCAACTCATAGTTTCATTAAGTTGAATTTACTTTGAACTCTCGCCTTTTAGCACTTTTAGATGCTGATTGTCTACACTTAATTATAGCCTCTGCACTCCATTAGGTAATTTGAACACGTAATATCTTATTTAGTGCGAAATTCCAGTAAATTTTACTCAATTTAAACAAAAATAAATGTCAAATATAAACCTTGAAAAAGCACTGAATTATTTTCTAAGTATAGATGAAATTTATACGATAAAACAATCCTACATGCATGAAAAGTTTCGCAAAAAAATTACGAAAAGGCCAGCGACAGATTCACAAGAGCCCGTGTTATTATTTATTAAAACAATATTCACTATTAAATTTATGCAATATAGATCTTTTGTAGTCCAAATAATTATTCATCAATAAAGCCTGTGAGATGTTTTTAATTGTTCTACGAGCTCAAGATAGGGGGAGACAGATTCCACCGACAAAATTGAATAGACAAGCAAAGCAAAAAAAAGAATTATTAAATAAGAATAAGACTATTAAGAATAATAAAAGAATAAAGAAACTTCAGAAGTCAAACTCAGTCCGCATTCTGGGATTGGTGGAGTCTTCTAAACCCTTCCGAGACTCTTCCCACAGCCGGGTCTCAATTCCCAACTTCCTCAGCTCCACAAGGCCTCGGGCAACTGTTGCATACCATCAAAAATGCCAAATTTATAATTTCATATTAGCTATTTGATGTTACTAAAATTGAAAGAATGAATCTTTACCAGGAATTTTATATAGAAAGTCGACAGATCGATGATGCTGTCTTTAGATCAATTTAACATATTAATTTGAATCAATACTTTGATTTTAAAAGCAAACTGGCGAGTAAAATATGGAACAAGATGCTTACAAATATATGCATGTCCATGTAAGATGATGAAGAGTATAAAGTTTTTATGAGCATGTTAGTGTAGGTCCACATGAGACCACTGAAAATGATTATGGTTGATGAATTAAAAATTCTATTCATACTATATTAGCGGGAAAAAATTTGAATCTCATCTAATAATGAAAGATGTTTCACTGAAACAGATAAAAAGTTGTTAATAATTAAACTTTGACTATTTGAAAAAAACCTCATTCACGGTTGGATAAAATCAAATTTTTACCCACCAGCAAGATATGAAAAGAGTTTTTAATCAAAAAGTTAGAACCTGTGATCTCTTGTGGCCCCCTAGCCTGCTTATATATTCTCATGCGCTCATTTCATATATATATATATATATAGAGAGAGAGAGAGAGAGAGAGAGAGAGAGAGAGAGAGGGAGAGGGAGGGAAGGAGGTGGAGAGGAACCATCGACTGCATCATGCGATGTGGGTGACTTTGGAACATGACCGATCCAGAATTGCACTCGCTCCTCAGCAACGTCACTTTCCAACCCATGCTTCTTTGCTCTCGTCCAGAAATATGTAAGCCAAGCCTGTGACAGTGAAACACGCATTGCAATCATAAAGAAAACCCAACCAAGAGACTGGAGAAGGTATGATTTTAGGAAGATGACTGAAGCATAGATAACATTCAGATCAACCTCCGTGTGTGTGTGTGTAGAATTGTATGAAACTGGTCTTTCTGTAGATCCAGTATGGTAGCAATTTAGTGCCTGGAAATGTAATGTCCGACATATAATTTCCACATGCACTATGATGAAAACTTTCTAACCCCTCTGAAGTGTAGTTAGAAGTGTTTTCCTTGACTTGGGAAGTTTCGAACAGGATGATGTGGATATATTGATGGAACTATAGAGATCAGGAGGAATGTCCGACGAGAAAAAATTTGAATTACCTTACCTGCTTAAAAAGAACATCTTGCGACTCCTCTTGGCTCAATTCTGCAAGCAACACATGTTCAATTTTCTCTTAGTGTTTAACATGGATTAATCAGAGATCCAACACAAGTACAAAATAGAAATTCAAGTTCATCGGTGAAGATACATACTAGAACAAGAATTTTAGAGTACATCTTTTTATTTAATCAAATATGCATGTTTGGCTTTGGAAACTGTTATTATACTAGTAGGAAGCACTGATCTTGCACGAAATGATAACTTACCAAACACTTCTAAGTGTCCCTCAGCTGGAAGCTTCAAGTCCTCTAAACCCATGATAAAAAAGGAAAGGAAATACGGAGAAATTAGGAAACTACACTAAGATGAAAACATCAATAAATTAACTGCAGGCATTGGAAATTAAAATACTCATCTTTGAAATGAGTAATAATTATAGTTCCCTATAATAAGCTCCTGATACAGCATGTTACAAAATTCTGTAATCCACAAACACGATCTTACCGAGGACTAGACTCAAACTTTTAGCAATTTCAATTATTTAAAAAATAATTAGTATTCACTAGAAAATGACAACACCGTAGCTAATAATTGAAGAAGTGTTCACCAGTACCAAATTTTAGAGCATTCGGGCGCTTTTTTTGAGCCATTGCAAATGTTACTGCATCCTCTACCTTCAAAAGAATCACATCAAAACCTTTTAGCCCCCAACACCTTGCTCAAAACCAATCAACAATAACAAAATTGCAGTTATTGATGCACTACTACCAACAGGCTTGCCATTTAATAAGAAAGTTTCACACTTTTAAAGGTATATTCTTCAAATTTTAGCACTCAATCAGCATGTGTATCAATATAGAATATTATTGAAATTCCAACCTCAATGTAGACAAGTCATTAAATTTAGAACATATGATAGAAGCTCATTTTTTGTTTAAGGTTCAATCACACCGTCAAAAGAGTCTAAATATTAAGGATCTGCTTTGTAACTCAAAAGATGAAACAGAACTGCACCTATCAATATTGAACAAATGATACAAATATGATGTAATACCCATAAACTTTAGCCCCTGTTTTGCAAATACTATTTACTAATTATCCCTTTCACCTATTATTGTAGGATAAGAACAGTGTGTGCTTATATGTGGACATGTGTCACTTTTTAGGTGACATGAGAGCTTATGGTTGAGGTTGTTACATGTGGGGTAGGATTGTTTCCTTGATTTGACACATATATGCTCATCAATATTGATGGGACACATGTACTCATCAATGTTGATGGGACACACATGTGCTCATCAAGTTTGATAGGACACATATGTGTATCTTCTTTTCTCTCTCTTGTGTTTCCCTTTACAAAGGGACACAGCAGCCCCTTTGGGACAGCACCAGAACAAACGGAAAAGAGAGGAAAAAAACAAAAACCCTAAGAGTAGTCTAAAGAGGAGGAAGGAGCATCCTACTCTCAAGCTTGAGGTAGTGTCACTTTCCCTTTCGTTTTCTGTTTTGTCATTTATTTTTAGTGCTGCCTGTGTGTGATACTTCACACACTTTTGAAATGGAAAGGAAGTAATTGTTGGACCATCTCCCAAAGGGGGAGTTACTGCAAAGTTTTTACCAATTCTGAAAGATGCTTTAGCTACTGTTTAAAGTTTTAGATATGGGGTTTGGGGTTTCGACATCGCTGTAAGCTTTTAAAGTTATCACCTCAAGGTTGGAACTTGGGAATGGTAAATCAGTCCAGCAGCTGCGTGGGCAAAACACCCTAGCATAATAAGATTCAAGTGCAGGGACTCAGTGGCAACCTTAAGCCACTGCAGTTCTGGAAAACAGAGCTGTTTGGCCCCTGCAAACCCACTTTTTGAGCAAAAAGCCTTGAACAGCAAGTTGTGAGCTAAGGGAACACAGTAGCAGCTTTAGCCCACTCCTGCCCTTAAAAATAAAAGCATTTTGCCTCTGTTTATCCCCTGTTCAACCAAAAAAGTCAAGAAAACAATGGTTTTGGGCTAGGGTCCTTTCACAAGGGCTTTAATTCAACACAATTACTCAAATTTTGCCTTTTCTAAATACCCTTGATTTTCTACAACGAATTATTTATCTTTTAAAGATAGAACACCTAGAGATCAATTCTTGATTCTTTTAACTTGGAGATGTTCAACATATCTTCCTTTCCTAGTGTTGTTGTCTCGGTGGCCACTCCTTTGTGGCTAATCTCTTCATGAGTTTGTATTGTTTGGATCTATTTGTCTTCATCATCGTAAGGACATTTATTTGTTGATATTATTTATTATTTGATCCTTTAAACTATTGTGGATTTGTTGTTGTGTGTGCCAACTACCAAGACGAACAACCGCTTATGTGGAAACTGTTAAGGCCCGTGCTTGGCGAAAGAAGCACATCTATGCCTGAGGAGGCCATCTGTGGATCCACTAGACATTGTGAGTGTGGACTATAGGCTTAGGTTCCAAGAAGTGAGCGGAATAGTTTATAGTCGTTCGAAACTACGACAGTGCCACTTGACTCAGTAGTTGGATATTTGTTGCTTTTGAGCAGCGCACTTGCTTGTTAATGCTTTGTTGAGGCTGTTATCTAATTTGTTAAGTTGTTATATCACTTGTCCGGATATGGCATGGTAGGGTTTGCTTGTTTGACCTACTGATTATTTTTCACTCACTCCTTGCGTTGTTTGGTACCTATCAGGAATAATCTCTAAAGGGGAGCCAAAAGCAAGTGTTTAGTTTAAGGGCAAAAGTGTGGCTTATACTTAGATAGGCCAATCTTCTAGCAACTCGTTTAAGCTTTGGATGATCGTCAAGGGATGATGCTTGCGTTGTAATATAATGTGTTTGTGTTTTTCACCAACCCTGCGATCTTATGAAAAGGTAGAGGTGAGCTTTGTCATAATCATAAGAGCTGTACGATGAGATATCTAGCTCAACTTATTATTAGTGGTAATTTTGTAGTCCTTGATACCAATTATTTTCGTCAACCATCAGGAGAACAGGGTGTCACATATGAACTACAAAGTGAAAAAAGTATTGTCATACCTAGGGGAAAAAATTAGGATGTGTTGAGAATCCCATAATTGATTTGGGATCTATTATTCAGAAGCTTTAAACATCTGTTGGGCCACTCCCCTTGTTGCCAATTGGTTTTGAGGTGAAACCTTAACATGGTGTCAGAGCCTAGTTCTGTTCGATCCAAGAGTGGCTCATCTGCGTTTGCCCCCATTTGTGTTGTGCACATGCAAGTTCAAGTTATGGCTGCACCTGAAAGGGATGGTTGAGAATTCCACATCGGTTTGGGGTCTATTACTCTAAGGCTTGAATTATCTGTTGGGCCACTCCCCTCATTGCCAATTGTTTTTGAGGTGGAACCTTAAACATAATGTATTCATAAATATAATTTACAAATGAGTCAATAGGCAAATATGTCATTACGGAGTGGCTAAAATTTAAACTACACGTGTTCCTAGATAGATGTATAGATGACAAGAGTTCTTATATCTATGGCAGAATTAAATATGTGCCAAAAACTTTCAATGGCAAGGAATACAGGAAAGGTATGAAACCGAAGAGGCAAATACACGGAGTACCAGCATCAAAACGGCTGTAAATTTAGATTCCTAAGGCATTCTATACTCTTCTGCTTTTTTTTCCCTTTTTGGCTAGGAGGTCTCTGGTTCTCTGTTGAACTTAAATACACATCACCCGCACATCCAAATCAATATAAACATAAGGATATGACAGAAACCTTTAATGAGACCAATTCCCGCAGACCTTTCTCAACCAGAAGCATGCTCTCAATGCTTTCCTCTCCATTAAGTTCATTCAAGTCTCGTTTAAAATTTTCTTCTTCCTCTGCATCAGCTTGTTCTGCTCAGCAAGCAAATTGAAGGACAATCAGTAAAATTGAGACACAAGGGAAAATTATTTATTATTTATAAAAAATTGAGGAAAACTTCCATTCCATTTTAATCTTTTGAATTTGGAAAAAAATCAAGGACACAAATAATGGCGTAAAGCAAAATATGTGTGTGCATGCACTACAAAAGTATCCATAAAAGTCCTTGCCTGATGAGTTCTCTTCTCTTGCTCTTCGACCAGCAGCCAACACAACTTCCACAGGACGAGAGGCAAAGGAAGACCAGTATTCATATTTTGCTTTGGCTATATCAGCATGAATACCTAGCAATGTAAAGTAGTATTGTGATTAAACATCAAAGGGTGAAACAAAGGGACTGAAATTTCAAGAATAAGCACAAAAACAGCTGTATGATGATGTCTAAGCAATAATGATTTCATATTATCATATTTCAATATTCCAGATTTACTTAAAACGGAAGAGTATGATTAGTGCTAAGAATGAATGAGGAAGGTCTTAAGCCCTAAAAAGATTGTCAACTACAATTGACAAGGATGAGAAGAATCAGTTTATCAGCTTTTCCTTTGGTTCTCATTTTATTCTTTCTCCCTTTTTTATTTGTTTCATTTTGTTACCCTGCCTACATAAGACTTTATACAAAGAGGGAACTCAACAGTTCATCTTACAGTAATAAGGCATTCAAATATGGCCATAACTTCTAATAACTCTCAACCCAACTAGTGAGTCATGGGCTTAAAATCTTGAACTTGTCTAGAAACCTTAAAATCAACCATTGACAAATGTGTGCCCTATGTAAAGTAAAAAATTAAACATACTGTATTCTATTCATGCACATGACAACTGTGGCTCAAAATTGCTCAGACCAACAATTTTAATGCAACAATACGGAAGTGACATAATAAGGAGTAGCTACAGACCACACATTGTAAGTCAAATATATGTGCTGTGCACTTCTGTATTCATAAATCAATAACGAAGATATTGAGTAGTCTTGGTAGCAACACAAAGAATGGAGATGAACATTAGTTTACTCTCCTTTTTCATCCCCTCATAGCTGCCATGAAATAGTTGTTCAGTCATATTGATGAATATCATCTGGAAACTTGCAAGATCATGATTTCCACAATGTATACACCAGTAACATGTTTCTACATGGGACAAAACTTGCTTATAGGGCTGCAACCAGTAGAGAAATATTCCTTCAAGAATCTAAGCCTATAAAGCTGCTGTTAATACCTTCAAGCTCATGTTCCTCCAAGAATTTAAGCCAACAAAACTGGTGTCGATGCTTTCAAGCTCACGTATTCAATAGGCAATAACAATATCACTTCCCAAGTTTGACTAGAGGCAAACTATAAACTAAAGCAAGCATTATGGATATGATTGGTAGTTGAACAAACAGATAATTGCATGAAAATAATTATCTAAAAGACTGATGAACTGAAATCACCCTACCATGCTCTACACACAAACTCCAATACTGAGCAAGCCAGCACCTCTTGAGAACAACCTCTTCCTAAGATAAAACTGCAAATCATATAACCATGACAAGGAGTAGTAAAGAAATCATCCAGCAACATTTAAGCTGTGAAGCGAATACAAACCATCTCTTCATGAGTCAGCATTGTTCTTTGATTCATTGTTCGAAGTGATCTGAGTTGACAATCAGCTTCTTGTAGCTGTCCCAAAGCTGATGTTGCCTCATCCCGAGCAGACTAACGCATAGTTATTATTATAAGGTAAACCATGCATCATTGTGAGCCATTAATGAAGGGTGATAAAAAAGTAAAATAAAAAAGAGGAAGACACACATACAAGATAGAAGACCTGAATACCTCTGCTTCCATCCGAAGAGCTGAAACATTTTCAGTTCTACCACCATGAGTTTTTTCCACATTTTTAAGCGCAGCCTGCAATATATAATATTCTTGTCTGTATAAGAAAGTTAAGCTTAAAGATAGATGACATAACCAGAAGCAAAGCTGTTTTATGATGGCCTTCAACTTTTAATGAGCTTGCTCATAATCTTCTTGCAAAATGCTAGCGCCGTTTCACCAACAGCTTAGGTTCTTCTGTTGCGGTAAAAAACCAGCTGTGAATACTGTAAATGGTTAAAGCATGCCAGCTACAAACCTCTCTTTGTTGAAGTGCTGCTTCTTTTCTGAATATAAAGGAGGAAAAAAGAGTCAAGGAGTTAGCATCTGAAGGCACTATAATATAAAAGTTATATTTAGACCTTAAAAAAGGCACTGTAACATAAAAGTTACATTAAACCCTTAAAATTTTACCTGCTTAAAAGACGGGCTTCCATAGATACACCCTCTCCAAGGGAAGCAACCTAAAAATTTGATGCATAGCAATTTAATTAACATATTTCCGTTGGTAAATAAGTTCTTCAATATTTACTTCTTGCCCTCATAAATAAAGTATTACACATTGATTTGGCTTGATAACCAAACAATAAAATCTCTGGTAGTTCACATCAAAAACATCAGAGGGAACAGGAGGTAAGGGTGGCAGCAATATGCTACCAATCACAGCACTGTAAGAAGTACACAACCTTCATATCTGATCAGCTGTTCATGGCAAGCATATAAGCAAAACACTGGCTTATAGATCATTGATTAAAAGAATGCCATGACAATGTCTTCAGTTTGAACCTTTACTACATTAAAGCAAATGGATGCTGTACAAGAAGTTGATCTATTTTACCAACACTACAAATACGCGTGTTGCAGCTTACGCTTCTGATGAGTATATTCACTGCCATGTATGTATGTAAAGCAGGTAAGATAGATAAAGTTCTTGGGATCAATGTCCCTATTTGCTTTTCCTACCTATGGTATTATGGTAGAATTGACGGCAAAATTGTACCTGCTTCTCTAGCTGCTTTGCTCTTACCTCTGCTTCCTCGCACCTTTCCTCTGCAAGTCGTAGCTGAGGACAACATGCACAATCAATATCAATCAATAAGAAGACGACGCCATTTTTATGCCCAAACAATCCATGAACAACTTTTCACCAGGACAAGATGGGGGGCGACAGCAATATCCAAATAAAGAGGATATGGCTATTGCAGCACCTCCTAGACAATAAGGTGCCTCTTCGAGAGTAAAAGTCCCTCTAGTGTTAATGCAAGCCAGAGTAAACTAAATAAATACAATGATCGGGTAAAATTGGCATCACCTTTTCAAGCAGGCCTTCATTTTCTTCTTGTAGCATGTCAAGCTGCAATTTGGATTGACACCTTATAAATAGAATTGCAAATGGGAATAAACATAGAAAATAATCCAAATGTTTCCAACTGCTACTCCAGAGATTAATTCAGCATAAGAAGCTTAAAACTTCCAATAGGAAAGCAATTAAATTAATACTGAAATATGAAATCGAAGGCACAAGCATGACTATCTCAAAGACTAGCTGCACCTCATCTTGAAGAACAGAAGCAGAACTCTGACCGGAAACTTCTTTCAGAGTCCCCATATCCAGTGACAACCTGATTATTAGACACAATAACAGGTTATACTATAAACCAGATTAACATTCGAGTGAAGAGCATGCATATTCTGAACAAAATCCTTAGCCATGAAGACTGCATTTAATATTTACTAACCCACAGTACCATAATAAGCATTCTGCATCATAGGATTTTTTTCCCACACAAAGGTTGCTGGGCCATGATGACTTCTTTTTCTCTCCTTTTTTTTTATTTTTTTAAAACATAAACAGACCAGCATAGAAACAGAAAAACTTTAAATTTTGATATTAGGGTAGATTCTTTAAATTTTCCAATTAAGGATAGATTGCTCCTATTTCAAGAAAAATACATATCAGGAATTCTAAAATATCCCAAACTTTAGCTACGAAAAATGCAGGTAACAACTGCTTATTTGAACAGCATAATCAGAAAACTCAATTAATGACACATAATTCCTTTGTAAAGCAGCTAATGATATGTAAAATAATTGCGAGATCTAATCGGATTTTAGGTTTTGCTGTTTAAATTTTTCCATTGCCACTCTTCGTAAGGATTCAAGTAATAGTACAACCCTCCCCTTTCATTTGGCTAGGAGCCAATGAAACACAATGTTTTTGTTGTGGAAAATAAGGAACCCTATGCCTGTTGGATGTGATTGACTTGCATTCACTTCACCATTCTGGAAATTTCAAGTTGAAGAACACAAAGTCCACATGACAAGTTTACTGTCTTCAAATTATTTATTTTATTTAAAAGATTATAAATACCTTTTCTCTCTTCGATTTTTAGTTTGAGCCTCGATGGGAACTGCAGAAGCTGTTGGTCTTAGAGAAAGAGGTACACTGGGTGGCACCATGGCAACTGGCTTAATGCCTCCAACAGATGAACGACCTGCTGGTATAGGCCGAGCAGGCAGAGGTTGCTCTATGGAGTTGACTGGAGGAGCTGACTGGACAACTGAGCGAGTGGAAGGAGGGGGCTCTACTGAATTAACGGACTGAGAAAATCGGCTAGTACTGGAAGCAGAATGAGCCGATGAAGGTGGCTCTACGGAGTTGACTGGCGGAGCTGCCCGGACAACTGAACGAGCCGAAGGAGGAGGGGGCTCTGCTGAATTAACGGACTGAGAAAACCGGCTAGTACTGGAAGCAGAATGAGCCGATGAAGGTGTCTCCATGGAGTTGACTGGTGGAGCTGACCGGACAACTGAGCGAGCTGAAGGAGGAGGTTCCACTGAATTAACAGGCTGAGAAAATTGGCTAGCTGATGAAGGTTGTTCAGTAGAGTTCACAGCCAAAGATGACCGTGCATTTGGACGCATAGGCGATGATTGATCTACTGATGTACGAACCGGCTTGTGGAAACAACATGAAAGCATGTAAGTATAAATACAGTAACCAAAAGAGAAAAAGGGGGAAAAAAACTCTAAACAACTTCGGATATCTAACGTATTACTGTTCTATATAATTATATATCGGTCATTGTTTAGCATCTCCATTCTCACTGTGAGCAACAACATCAGTCTGCATACACACAAACAACCCAAATCTCTTGTAATGGAAGCCTACAGCGGGGACTAAAGTATTATAATGATAAATAAATAACTAAATCCTACCACAAAACTTCTTCTACAACTATAATTAAACGAGGGTCTTGAGATTGTTGGTCGTACATTTTTGACAACTCAAACAATCCACATGAAGGGGGTTTCAGACAACAAACTAGATTCGACAAATAAATAATTAAATAGATAAATCAGATGATCCAAGGTTAGGCTCCTGAAAGTAGTGATCTCAACATGCAGAGAGAGAAAATAGAAGCAAACCAAATTTAAATAGATGGAATTGCTTCGTTTGCAATGAAAGAAAACCCCCGCAAATCAACATATTAGCATAATGGTTAGAACGAAAATTACCATTGGAGAGCGAGGAGGAGCCTTCCGGCCCAACCCGAGCCCGATCCCGGGTCCCGCGCTCACCGGACTGTAATCGAAATCAAGGTCGTCGTCATCATCATCGTCCTCGTCCCCCGCTTGATGCGCCATCACCTGCGCCAACCTCTGTGCGGCGGCTTTCGTCTGCGCTCGCCTCGCATTCCCTCCCGTCGCCGATCCCGACCGCGCGCTGCGGTGCAGCGGCGACATCATCGGCGACGCCGGCGCCGCGACCCCCGTCGAACTCGAAGCGCTCGAGTGCCGAACGTGCACCGGTCGCATTCGATCCATCGCTGATGCACCTCCAAATTAATAAAATTCATTCAGGAATCGAAAATTGATGAGCATTCAATCCGATGAACAACCATCGCGAATGCACTATCAGATTGATAAACTCATTTAGGAATCGAAAATTGACGAGCATTTCGATCCGATAGGACAAACCTCATCGGCATTGCAACAGTTTTTTATGGAATTCAGAAAAAAAGTTGAAAAAATTTGAAACGCTGATTAGAATTTACACCAACCTGTTGAGGACTATGAAATGGAGATGATCTGTGATCGAAGGTGCGAAGATTTGTTCCGCTTCTGTAATTTTATATATATATATATATTTCTACGTTGTTCTTATAGCTGCCTTCCACAAATTCAGCCTATGGAAAGGGCCGTTGCCAAGCGAGGGAAGAATTTAATTTATACCATAAACTTTTTCGGTTAGATTTCGTCAAAAAGATTATTTTATTTTATTTATTTATTTATTTTCTTGTTGGTGAAAATTGATGCCTATTTGCATGGATGTTCCAATGATTTTTTATTTTTTTGAATATAAAATGTTATAATTTAGATGATCTTGTCCGTTTCATAAAATTTTGATGAGATTTGCATGGATTCTCTCTGGTTTTAGGTTGCAATTTTGTATTTTCTTACTTTTAATAAATTTATAATTTGAACCGTATGGACAAAAAGAACATACAAAAATACATAAATATATCACTTTCATGAAATTTGAAAATAATTAACCTGTTCATCCTAACCATTGAAAAATTATACTAAATTTTTAATACTTAAAATGAATCAATTTTCTATTTTCAAATCTCATGATGATTGAGAAACCTTTATATTTTTATATGTTTTTTCCATAAAAATTTATCAAAAGTAAAAAAATACAAAACTGCATTATGAACTGCAGCCTAAAACCAGAGAAAATCCGGTTCCGTACCGAGAGAGCAGCAACCTTTTAGCTTATTACTTTGGTTTCATTAGATACATAAACATCCACTAAAATGAATAGGTAACCCAAGCCAAAATTCCTTCCCCTGCTAATGATTCGCACAATAATAAGCGCAAGCATTAGCAAACCAACGTACATTTATAAGAAAATTAAAATTTTTAAAAAAACATAAAAAAGTCGAATCGGATAGCTTAAAATGTCAAAAAAACCTTACTGGAAACACACAAACTGTGAAAAATAGATGTGATACCACAAGGGAGGAAAATTGCATGTGGGCAATTACTTGTATACACAGATGAAATTGGCTAATAACACATATAGCATGCATCACACACAAACAAACACATATGTTACACGCCTCCTCACAGCTGCCAAAGTTCTCCACCGCTGCAGTTAACATTTCTGTACATTCCTACGATCACTTCATTCCCATTCGCGAACATTCCGCTCCGTGGGGGAGCCAGGTACGAACGGAACAAAACCGCGCCCACCAAATACTGGACGCATGAATGCATCATCGAACTTGCGCCAGTAGTGATGGACGGTGTGCGCGGGAGTGCTCAAGAGCATGCGTATGCTGGTTGGGCGTGGGATGTCATGGCCGCCCAAATCGGCCTCGGAATCCTGACCTCCTCCGAGGAGGGGCGCAGCGAATGATTTTGGAGTCGATGCATCTGATAACATGCTACTTGTGTGCTTTGGTTGAGGCAGTAAAAACCTTATAAGAGGTTTAGTCATTAAACCAAAAACCTAAGAACAGCACCACAAAAAAGAGGAAAAAAATTGTCAACCCTATGAGTTTCAATAAAGAGTTCAGAGAATTCGAGCCTGGGCTCAGATAATTAGCCGAGCCCAACCCAGCCCAGTTTCAATACATTGTCCTTCTGGATCCAGATTTAAGATAATTTCACTTGCACTAAACTGCATATTAAATCTAAAAAAGGCACTTAATAGAACATAAATGTTTCCAATTTGACCATAAAAAGCTACTTCAAGAAACATCTTCATTAAAGAACGTGACTGCACGGATGAGATTTCCCCCGAAACGCAAGATTTCCTAAGAGCTAGTGGATTGCAGCAGTTTGTAGAATGACAGAACTATATATAAGCATGGTTTCCTTACCAAAGCTGCAACTCAAGATATTAACTAACCGAAGATAGAGGAACTATGAGCACATGAATCACAAGAGTTAATCAACCCTGGTATAAGATATCTTACCACTGTGCTGAAAAGGACAACAGTTATTGTGCTCGTGATCATAATCGCATTCACCCGCAAGTGAGTATGCCCAGACCTCGTAAACTGCATATACAAAAAATAAAGGATAATTGTCTTGAATAATTTATACAGCAATATCAAGATCTTTCTATTACCACTTTTAAAGATGTGTATACATCCTAAACCAAGTGTAAAAGAAAGTGTACATGCTATACCTGATTATAAGCAAGAGCCACAGACACAGCGCCTCTCATGAGTCCAGCCCACCATATTATAATCTAAAAATTAAAAATAGAATAGTATTTGACAGATCAGATTGCTATGAAGGGCAAAAAATTAGTCACCCCCTCCCTCCCAAGGAAAATAATTATTTAAAAAAATAAAAGGAAAACAAAGTAAGGGTGGAGAAACCTGTTGTCTGAAGCTGATTTTTTCGTTTGGAGACTTCTTGGCCAAATTAGATAAAAAGGAGAGGGGGAAAACAAATGCTGCCCTTCCAGCCATAACCATACAGAGAAGTATTGAACTAATTGCGACTGACGTCCCAGGCCTAAAGAAAACACAATCAATCATAAATGATAATTTCACAAGACAGCTTTATTGTAAAATTAGCATGTAAAAAATTTGACCAATTTAATTTCCAATGGAGAATGAAGTCAATAAATCGATAACGACGTAAAAACATAGTTTACTACAGCACCAGTAACAATTCTGCACGTGCGTGAAACGTACCTGTCTTTCACAAATTGCCATTTCTCGATGTCCAAGGCATCCATACCAACATAAAGGAAGATGAAAATCTCAGCAATGAATGAAAGGGTTGCAAAAGCATGCCTGCAATAGTGTAAATGGATAAGGATTATATAAGCATTGTGAACAATGTATTTGTAAGAGACAAATATGTGAAAAAACCTATTCCAGTGACTTAATACGCCTGTTTTTAGGGAAAGAACATACTTGGTAGTCACCCTTGAGCTCTCAGTCACATTGTGCCAGGTGTAATGCGACATTACAATCCCACAGAAAAATACTGTGAGGATGCCACTCAAATAGAATAGCTGCACGATATACGAAAGTTTCCGAAATTATAGTCAAATGAGTAATAAACAGACCAACGAGGGAGTACAAGGGAAACCTTACTTCAGCCATGATATAAGAAAGGTAAGCCATCAGTATCATAAGAGCAACCTCACGATCTGTCGAGTGCCTAAAGTTTGCCAAGATTTCAGTTAGTATACATCATCCCAAGCACGCACTTCAATCAAATAATATATTTTACTACAACACCTCTGAGGACTTTCCATAAAAAGATGGGGAAAGGAGGGAAAGTTGACCCAAAAACATTAATTTTGCTATTGTGGAGAGATTCTAACAAGGATTCTGAGCAGACTCTTCATAAGGGGTGTTATTGCCTCTCCAATGTCAGGTCACAGAAGATTGAAAGGAAAAACCCAGAAGGTATACCAGTGGCATGTTTTATCATAAAACAGTTCATGATGTTCACATCGATTATGCTGTGCCAATGGTATATCATGCCCATTCTGGATGTGAAGCTGCACCCTAGTTTCCCATTAGTATGAGGTAATCTTGTTATAATGTTGTGTCCTCCCTGATCAGATCTTTGTCAATGATTGTCCCTCAAATATGATGAACTTCTCATGGAATTTATATTTATATAGTTCTTAATTTAGAACTTAAATTTGTAACTAGAACAGAAATATTTATCTGTATATACACAAGGCCATTACTCTACAGATTTGATTGCTTATGACATGAAATGCTTATTAAAACACCTACCATGGATTCTCTGAAAAGCCCATTGGAGGGGCTAAATTTAACAGAAATCTAAGAAAAACAATATGGGGACTCAGAAAAATAGACAGCTTACTTCAGACCGTAATGTACCTGCCAAAATATAGTTTCTTGATAACGTAAGCACTTAGCAGCCCAGTCTGCAAGGAAAAGAAGCAAAGCATCATAACACAGCTAAAGGCTAGATGGGTTATCCATACACAGGTACATTCACAAGAACAAATATTGAGAGCATGAGGGAGAAAGACGCTTACAACCACTCCTAGCAGGGTGCTTAAGAAAAATAGATAGAAGAAGTTGCCAATAAACTGCAAACCGATTCTGAAATTGATATTAGTGAGGTCAAAGCTCTGGATTGCATTGAAAAGCACCACTGATGTGGCATCATTTACAACACCTTCCCCAAATACGAGGCTGTAAAGTAAAGGTGTCTCATCCTGATTAAGGACCTGCAACATCGAATTGAAAACTTAGATCGGAAGTTTGGGTATCCTTACAGTTTGAAACATATAGAAAAGGTCACACCTGCAACGTGCATACAGAATCTGTTGCAGCAAATATCGCGCCAATTGCTAAAAGAAGGTGGATAATAACAGTGAGGACCCAGCCAGGAAAAAGACATCAGTAGTGGGGAAAAAAGGGTTAAGAGAGACGGTACCAAGAAAATCTCCTATATCCAGGGAACCGATATCCATTTTTTTAAAGAATTCAATGGTACCTGAACCAAATAATTGTCAGATGCAATCATAAGCAGATTAAAATAGTCTCTCTTTTTCTATATCAAGGCAAACCATAAGGATCACTGAAGCCAACAGGCATTTCACATCATAAAATTGCTGCATCAATCACTTCTGTTCTTACCCTTTTTCTTTACCAGTAAATACACACACACCTGACAGGCTTTGAACCTACAACCTTTCTCACACACCCGCACTTGGAAGGAAAGAGATGCCATTGGACCAAAGGCCCTTGGCCATTTCTCCTCTTACTCTATCCACTAACATGCAAAACTTGGCGTTTTCGAGCATTCTCTTCTCCAATCACAGTTTTAGACGTCCTTTAAAAATAATTAACTTCCATCAACAGGATTATCAGTATAATATTTTGTTTGACCGACTAACATTCATGTAAAATTTCCTAATGATCTTATTCAAAAATGCTTGCATAAGGCATCGTTATAAACCAATGAGTCTGCTGGAACACCAGAACAAACCAGTCCTCATGAATGACTGGCCAGCATAAACTATAACACTGAAACAGGGTAAAAATTAAAACGAGGAAAGAAGAATTCAACCATGCATCATATATATATATACACGCGAATTCTTTGCGAACTATATTTGCATAGGTAAGGCATCCCTCCTGTCACAAACGAAAAAAATGAAGTAGCCATTGCCCCATCACATTGCACATGAGTACATAGTACACTACATATGTACCTAATGTTATGACGGTAAAGGATATCAATGTTCCGACAGCACCAAACAGCATGATGGTAATGAAGTTGCGAAAGAATTGCTTCTTTTTAACTTGAAACCTGGCACAGAAAACAGAGACTGAGTCATGCTTCAGAAGGCTCAAAACAATAAAAAATACACTTCAAAAGTCCAAGTACAAATAATAGCCAAATTTATGCAGAGAAGCAAACATTAGTCCTTAAGCATGTGTGACTTGCAACATGCTCATAAGAAGCAAGAATTTTCAAGGCCAAAATAAAATCTATAAAATACACAGATAACAATTCAATTGAAGAGTTTGTAAAATACAGTGTTACAGCCACTACGATAATATTATTCTTATTTCTTTTTCTTTTTTGTTTCAGAAATTCAGCAGTCTCTTCATTCATCACAATGGATCTACATCAATATCAGCTCACAAAAATATCCGCAACACTGCTGAGTAGAACTAGCAAGATTAGTGTAAAAAATTTGAGTATAATTCTCAAGCTAGGAGCTCATAATATGTCTTTCCGTTACCAGAGATGATATTTTTTTTCCTTAAAAAAAGAAAAAAATAATAAAGTCAATTTAAAGAAAGCCATAAAAGTTGTCGGTAACAAAAAGAAGCACAACAAGCTAATTATGGGAACTAGAAGCCAGAGAGCATGTCTAAATTAACCATCTCAATCAACCATCCCAAAAATTACAGAATTCTACGTTTTTTGAATAGGAAAAAGACACAACAAAAATAATTAACTTACCCAGCATTAAAGATGATTGGTGGAAGCAGGTATATGAAGAAAAGATCTTCACTGAAGACTAAAACATGTGAGCTTCTTCCTCCACTAGTCAGCAAAATAACAATACCAGTACATAGACCCTGCCATCAACCCACTTTTATTTCAATACATTCATCGATCACAAACGTAAAAAAGTGAACAAAATGCACAGTAACTCAAGTTTCCACTATGAAAATAAAATATATAATGTTCCAGCCAGTTGAAGAAGAACATAGAGAAATGTAAATTTCAACAACATTTCTTGTGGGAACTGATGAACCAAGAACTTCTATTTCTAGCTTGAAGAAACAAACAATCTGGTTTTAGAAAAAGCTTTTCATTTTCCAGAATAAGTAAGAACATAGAGAAATATAAATTTCAATAAACATTTCTTGTGGGAACTGATGAACCAAGAACTTCCATTTAATAGCTTGAAGAAACAAACAATCTGGTTTTAGAAAAAGCTTTCCATTTTCCAGAATAAGTAAAATATTAGTTTACGAAAGCAACCAAACCAAATATTTAAAATAAAAAAAAAAAGAATCACAAATCCTCATTCGCTTTGCAAGAACAATTTTTCATTATTGAATTCTTCTTGAGCCCTCATTTTTTTCTCACTACCCAAGAAGAGGGAATGAATAAAACCTCACATCTTTTCTTTTTTTCTTTTTTCTTTTTTCATAACCACTTTTTCCAAAGTGTCTAGACAGCAAAACTGAAAACAAAACTAGTTCATTTTCCATAGACCAAAAAGACCCAAAAGATTTTTAAAAAAAGAAAGAAAAGAAAAAAGAAAGAGCTACGAGCTCATTTTGTTATTTAGCAACCAAAAAAGGGAAAATATATATATATATATAAGGAGAACTCACAATGATTAGTGCGGTAATGGACTCGTTCATCCACCGACTTTCCTCAAGAAGGTGACCAACCACAATACAAGCACACAGAAGCGCGACAAATAGATTCACTGAAACCACCGAAGCGTGATCGGACGTCGACAACGTGTTCACCTTTGCCATCACGAGGGAGATCAATTGCGAAGCCATTTTAACCACCTCCTTGCCAAGCAAATGCACACCAACCCACAATAATGTAAGCAGAGTTTACTATTCTTAACACACAGACTCCCGAAATCCCCACAATCTATTTCTCCGAACTAGCCATCCGAAGGACCTTCAAAACTCATCAATTTCACCAACTCTGGATTAGAAAGACGAGAAAAAAAAAAAGGCATGTATGTCAGAATTCGGATCAGCTAAAATCTGTAATATATATACGCACACACGTAAAATGAATCTCTATACTTCACAATGCTTCCAAAAACAAAACAAAGTAACAAAGATCGTAAATTCGAAGCTTTTGAGATAAATAAGAAACCCAAAATCTTTCTTATTTCGTTTCTATCCCCGTTCCCTTTCTTCCCCTTAATTTTTTTTTTATTTTTTCGCCAGCAGCGGCTAACACCAGCCCAACAACAAAAACATCAGAAGCTTCGGAAGACCTAATGGAACACTCACCGACGTCCTTGGCCGGCGACCTGCGATGAAAACGCCTTCCCTCCCCAAAACGACGAAATCCGCCTCCGAAATTCGCAGATTTGAACGGACAAAATCGAAGAACTCCCTGTGCTCCCGAAATTCTCCCGCGACAAGATGGCAACCGCGAGCTTAAAGGACTAGAAATTGCGAGCTCACGGATCCCTAAAACAACACAGACACGGAGAGAGAGAGAGAGACGTGCGAGATGCAATGAAAAATCTGGAAGTCTGAGAAAATTGAGAGAGAGAGAGAGGAGGGGGTGGGGGGAGAGAGGGTGGGCGTGGGTGCTGCGCGGGTGCACCAGAGGCGGCAGCGAGGACGAACAAGAACGCGTTAATCAGTTGGCGACGTGGCAACGGTTGACGGCGATGTCGGAAGCGCGACTGTTCGATGACTTGACCGATTTATTTCACCAAAGGCACCTACCATTAAATTGGGCGTAGCGTATCTTTTTCTTTTTTCTCGAACAAATAAAATAAAATAAAAAATAAATAACGGGTCGTATTCTAACATTACTTGCGGAAGATTTTGTCCGAAATCATTTTGATAATTATCGCCAAGTGCCAGGGTGCCTCCTCCTAACGAGAAAATATATTTTTAATGTTTGTCTTTTATTTATCCAAATTTCAACCGAACTCAGAATAACAAAGAAATATACTCGATCTCATCCAACTTAACAGTATATGGGGCACTCATTTTAGTAATAAAATAATCATAATATGATCATAACAATTAAAACTTTATAACTTTTTATATTTAAAATGGGTGCCATAAAAATCTTGAAGTCGTATAAAAATTGACCGGATCGTAAATTATTTACTACTCATTCAATCTACGTGATTCAGATTTATTGCTCTCAAATATTTGTCGATTACCTCTTCTGAGATAAATACTAGTGCTTACGAAATTATTTAATGGACATGCACCAAAAGGACAGCCGAAAAGAAATATGAAGTTCCTCTATTGTTCAACAAAGTGAAATACTCGAATTCTTAACTTTTATAATAAAAAGATGGGCCGTTACCAAGACATTACTTGTCCCTTAAATGTTCAAGATTATGATCGATCATAATTTAATATCGATAAAGTTATAAGCCTACAGTAATAAAATAAAAAAGTAATACATTTACTGCGATCATTTTGACACCATTTATTTTAGAGAAAGGGTCGCACATTTAATATGCATAAATTATTCTCGGATTGAGAAGTACGACACAGCTCACCACTGACTTCCATTATAAGGTACCATTATATAATTTAGTTTAGCTCTAAGTTACTAATATGCTATCTAATGTTAATTTACGTGTTCATCACATCCACGCAACATGCGGAACACCTTCATCTTCTTCATTTTCTAAGTGTACGATAATTATGCAAGGAATCGAATTCTCAACGTTCATCAATTATTCCGAGATGGAGACTTGCGAAACGCCTTACCGCAAACTGTCAGATAAGCTCCACCACTTATATTGCTTTTCAGATGCATACGTAGGTCCCTTTTTCTTTCAATTTTATAATCAATTTTTTATTTCTCTGGTCGTTATTATCCACTGCAGGCATTGGACCCTCATTCATTTATTAAAAAAATTGTCCCAATCATTTGCACCTGGCGTATCATATTCGTTTGACGTAAATTCAATTTTCTACTCACATTTATTTATTAATTTTTATGATTTTCGGGTGCATAAATATTTATCAAAAATTTCATAAATTCTCAAAATAGGTATATTCAGAAACATCCATAAAGATATGTCGGTTACGTGTGTCAACGGAACTCATATTTTTCATGCACATTAAAACATGATCATCACCATCCATTTAGCTACTCTGCTCCATGTTTATTTTTATAAAATATTGTTACATTATCAGATGACCTAAAAACTTGAGATAATAATAATTATTTTGATTATTCATTTGTAAATCGTTGAAGAAACTATTTCTCCTAGCTCCATTCATTTAAAGTAAACATAAACATACTTGTACATTTCACGCACACTTTTAACATTGAATTTGTCGATACAGCGTAGTTTTACCAGTTCATACATTATTATTTGACCACATTATCACTCAAAAAAACTACTAAAAGTATATCATGCCAACATTTTGACATAATGTACATGAGAAGTATGAGTATTATAACACTTAACCTCAATCGCGTCCCCTTTATAACATAAATTATGATATGACGTATTTAATATAGATCTTTTGTGTTATTGTCTAATATATCCCTTGGAAGGACCATTTAAATTTACCACGTCATTATTTTATTGTGCAATGAGTACAAAAGTTGTATAAATAGTATTCAAATAATTAATTAATTTTAATTACGTCATAGCTTCCTCTTAAGTAATATTATTTTAAATTTAACCTATAAATTTTAATCATACAAAACTGAAAAAGTATAAAAAGAATAATCAAATTTTTACCGATTATAACATAAATAAGTTATGTATGAATCTCACGAATTTTTTCTCAGAATAATCTAAAAAAAAAAAGTTTTATAAACATGGCCTACCTTTTCACCATTTTCCAAAAATAACTTACTTTTGTAAAATTGCACTCGAAGAGTGCGATTTTAAGGGGGCCCATGTCTGACGAACTCTAACACCGGCTGACGATTGCGCAAAAAGAAAAATCGCACTTGGAGAGTGCAATTTCACTTAATTTATTATAAATTCAAATAATTAATTGTTAGATTGAACATATAGCCCATGTGGCAAAGGGTTTTTGTAAAGAGGATGATGGTCTCAAATTCAAATCATTTTTATTACATTTTTTTGGGTACTTTTTTCTCCATATTAATTTTCTTTTAAAAACTATAGTAAATCTTACTTTGACGAAATATAACACTGAAAGTTATATTAAATTTGTTTCCATTTCATTAATGTCCTTTTAGAAAAGAATTTTATTAATGTCTTTTTTAACGTAGTAAAAATGATTTAAACTTGAGACCATCATCCTGTTTACAAAAGCCCTTTACCACATGAGCTATATGTTCGATATAATAATTAATTGTTTGGATTTATAATAAATTAAGTGAAAATCGTACTTTTCAAATGCGATTTTGAAAATCGCACTTGAAAAGTGCGATTTCTCTTTTTGCGGGATCGTCAGTCTGTGTCAAAGTTTATCAGATATGGGATCGTCAGTCTATATTTATAAAACCTTTTTTTATAGATTATTTTGAGAAAAAAATTCTAATCTCACGGACATGAGCACGTTCAGTTTTTTTGTACTTCTAAATTCGCGTCCGGTGGTGCAATGACATTGGCGGTTGTACTGAAAAAGAAGTTTGTCTGGCTGTATGATAGAGCAGCCCACAAAGCAGAAACGGAAGGCACATGACTGAAACCAACCGCCTAAAACTACGACGTTGACACCTCGGACCGCATATCACGCCGCTTAGGGCATCTTTTTCTTTTCTTTTCATTTTTATTTTCTTTACTGTTCCAATATCGCAGAATGGCCCCTGATCTTGTTATTAATTACCTCCACGCTGCATTATCTATTAGGTGTGGGGCATGTTGTTGCACGTGAGGATTTGACCGAAGTTCTCCCTTTACTTTTTCAGATTAATGGACTGATCACAATCGGAATCCTTTACGTTTAATGTGTGGAATATATATTATAATTTATTCAGGATGACTACTATATATTCGTGTGTGTATATATACATTTTATGATTCATTTAAATTTTATATTTATTATTTTATAAATTATATGGTTTTATAAAAATTTATTTCTGATAAATTTAATAAGTATGAAACTTAAATACATGATTAAGATATTCCCGTGTATACAAGGTGATTATTCATTATTTACAAACTGTAAAGTATATTTTTCACCCTGAAGACCCTATTGATGTTTTCGTAATCAAATCTAAGAATTTCACCTTAGCTTTCTGCTGGTTAGTGATTTTAAATTTGTAAAAGTTAAATAATTCAAATAACACGAAATAGTAAAAAATAAAAAAATTTAATAAATCACGCTCAATTTAATAATGTTTAATTGACACTTTCACCCTTAACTTATTATTCATCGTTCAACTCAGTCTCCGACCTTTTATTTTATTCAATTGAATCCTTTCTAATGGAATCCACTAATTCCGCTTTCTTATGTCTAATTGGCACTCCTATGTGACAAAAGAAAAATATTATTTACTCTATTTTATCTTTATTTATCTGTCATGTGATTTATAAGTGAATGTCAAAAAATTTTTACGATGACATTAGTCTTTTCGGTGGCAAGCCCCCAAATAAATAAATAAATAAATAAATAAATAAATAAATATAAATATATATATATATATATATATATATATATTTTGACACATGAGAGGTGCCGATTAAATGATTTAACAGAATTAGTGTATTTTATTAAAAATGAAATAAATTAGATCCAGTCAAATTAGACTAGGTGAGATAGTTTAAGAGCTACATTTGCGATGATCACCCTCTGCCTAAAAGCTACATCATTGGAGCATTCCACGGCCTTCAACGTATCCTTGGTATTTTTTTTTATTTTAATTATAATTCAATGATAAGATTTTATGTTTTTGTCGGTAATTTAATACGAGTTTATATTTAATAATAAATAATATGCTTACACGGTCCTCCAGCGCACATAAATCTTTATAATTATACGCCGACTTTTCGGTCATTATACGCGTGGGGTGCGCTTCCGCGGTTTATCCTGGGCCTCCTCGATGTATTTAAGAATTTCTAAACAGTGGCTTAGCCTTATTTTATTTTATTTTCAAACATTGTTTTAATCACTTTCCACATAAATATTGCAGTTTCTTCAATAAACTATCATCTTTTCATTTTAGTACATAAATCTATTTTATGCCCAGCACGTTTGTGAGGGCGCGACTCTTCTTTATGACACCATTAAATTCAAATGCCAGCATATATTCTGTTAAAATTTAAGTCTCATTTAATCATGAATGATGTTTCTATTTATACGGTCAAAGTTTTTTTACTGCTATTATTAATTTCTCTTTATTAATCAAATTGGAGCTAAAATTTATTTACTTAAATAAAATCTTATTTATAATTTGACGAGCTTGAACATATCAAACTCCAATTAAAATATGAGTAGAATTTATAGTCTAATGATTAGAATTCCTTTTCATGATTTTATGTGGACCTTAGGCCGAATCTTATAAGAAAACTTGGCTTTGTCAAAATTATCGTACTGACGAAATTGCTCATTAGGTTTATTAGGGGAGACTATATTTCAAAATGAAGGTATTTGTTTAGAGTTTGCAATAACTAATCGTATTGCTCTTGCTCAATGATATTTTTATTAATATAATATTTTATATTAATTTATTTTAATATAGAAGATTAAATAGAAAAAAAATTTAAAAAAAGAAAAGAAGTATGTTTTGAAAAAGATAAAAATGAGTGAGTAGAGATAAAAGTGAGAGGGTGGGCAGAATAACTTCCATGATTGAAAAATATTTTATTTATAATTTTATTCCCTTATTTTTGAGAAAATATTATAATTTTTTTAAAAAATATAAATAATTTAAATATTTTAAGATTTTAGAGTTTGATTGATAAAAAATAATCGTTATCGATCCGATTCCCGCAGTAAGATAGATATGAAAGCACTGGTTAGAACGAGCGATATGATCTAGTCACGGGCCGGGGCTGGGCCGCATAGTATTTTTTTCTGGTTACATTGGCCCAACTGTTATATCACTATTTTTTGCTAGGCGGGCTGGTCACAAATTAGATAGGCCCGGGACAGCGGTTATGCGCCATATCGACTCGGCCCACAAGAACTGGAGCGCTACAAAGAACATACAGAGAGCGTTAGGGGTTTTCGCAGTTTCGAAAGATTAACGTTACAGCGTTCTCTCCGGGTCTTCAGAAGCAGCAAGGGTTTAGCGAGAGAGTTCAAGTAGAGAACAGAGAGAGAGAGAGAAGAAGAAGAAGAAGAAGAAGAAGAAGGAAGAGGACGAAGCGTGGATGGGTCAGAAAAAAGGAGGAGCTAGGGCTTCGGAGGACCCGGAGGATCTAGCCCGCGTACCCTTGCAAGCGATTCTCTTGGCCGATAGCTTCGCTCAGAAGTTCCGCCCCATCACTCTCGAACGCCCCAAGGTACGTTCCTTCCTTCCCTCTTTTGTATTCAATTCATTATCTTTTTTTCTCCTGTGAATCGTAAAAGTACGACTCCGGGTTTGCCAATTTTCCCTGCCCTTTGTTTTCAGACAATTGAAGATGATTGGTTTGAGTAACCCAGTTAAGCTCTGGTGGTGTTGGGTTTCCCTTTTTGTCCCATCTCCTCTTATTGTTTGTTTGTTTTTTTTTTTTTTAAATTCTTGGGGGGGGGGGGGGGTCATTTTTTTCTCTTAGGTTTGGCATTATATAATAGAATGTTGAAGTCATACGTAACGCTATCTAATCTTGTGCTTTATTTTTCATTGTATCTTTCATATTTCTCCTGCATTTTCCGAGGCACTAAACAGAGATTTAATTCAATATAATAAGCATTATGTTGGTACTTTTGTGAATTGAATAATAAATACATGAAGTATATGCATTTGAATGGTGGACGCAATAATTTAATGAGCTTTAGGACTTGTCCTTACTCTTGCATTATTTTGGTAGGTACTCTTGCCATTGGCCAATTTGCCCATGATAGATTACACCTTAGCTTGGCTCGAGTCTGCTGGGGTTGAAGAAGTGTTTGTATTTTGCTGCGCACATTCGAAGCAAGTGATTGATCATTTGGAGAAATCCCACTGGTTTGCGCAACCTAACTTTTCTGTCACGACAATAGAATCCCACAATTCAATTAGTGCTGGAGATGCTTTGCGTTTGATTTACGAGCAACATGTGGTATGTTAAGAACCTTATATACCTGTTTTTACAATTTTTAACATTTCATTTAAATTAATGTAAGGAATTGCTCTAGGAACTGGTGTTAGGTTGTTCTTTTACACTGAAGCAGTAAGTTTTTCATGTCATACTTGTGTATAACATTAAAGATAGAAATTAGGATGGATTGAAATGCCTTGTGATTTCATTCATTTCCAAAGAAAAATTACTTCTGCAAAAACTAATCGATTGATTATCTAATGTGAATGGACATTGTGGTTGTGTATTGGGTAGTTATATTATTTATTATTGAAGTAAATTTGGCATCGCAGTTATAACTGCTGAGTAGTTTTTTTTCCCCTTCTATTATTGAATGCAATTTCATTTTCTCAGAAACTTAATCTCATTTGAGAAATTTTTTAATTGGTGGTACCCTATTTTTGAGCTTTCTATAATCGAATCCCACCCTGGATGCAATTATCCTTTATTTGGTTGATAACTTAACAGCCAAATTCTTCTTCTTTTGCCTCTGAAGATACATGGAGATTTTGTGCTTATTAGTGGAGACACTGTTAGCAACATGTCGCTTACACGGGCACTTCAAGAGCATAAAGAGAGAAGGAAAAAGGATAGTGATGCTGTCATGACAATGGTTATTAAGCGTTCAAAAGCTTCTTCGATCACTCACCAATCCCGGCTTGGTACTGATGAACTGTTTATGGCAATTGATCCTCAAACAAAACAGCTTCTGTATTATGAGGATAAGACAGATATAAAAGGGACTGTATCTATTGATAAGATGTTGCTAGCTGACAAGGGTTCTATTTCTGTGCACAATGACAAGCAGGTTTGGTCTTCTATGTTGTACTTGAATTTGTGGTTCCATTTTTTTTTAAGCAGCTAAATATTAGGTAGCTTATTATAATCTATAACTATCTTTGCCATTTGGTCTGACATTCTTATATGCTTGACAGATCTTATTGCTCAGCATAAATATTTTTGATATGATAGAAACTAGTTATGCATCGCATTCTTTTCCTAAATGGTTCCTGGAGTTGGAGCCAAGTTGGGCCCCCCCTAGCTCATTGTGTAGCCTGCAAATAATAAGGGAGTGTAAGCTATGTAAGCTAACATATTGGTAGAAATAAGTGTTGTTAATGTTGCCTCGCGCACAAGGGCGCAAAGGTCTTCTGGAGCTACTGCACGATACGCGCACTTCATGCAGTTGTGGTGCACAAATGTAGAATGTTATAAATATAACTCAGAAATTACATGTAAGAAAACATTCAGGGAAAAAATAGAAAAGAACACGAGGATTTTCTATGCTTGATTGATGTGCAAGGATGCACCAACGTTGATACGGCGTTACAGACGTGTGATTCTCCAAAAATGAACAATTTTGACACGTTGATTAACACGTTATTGATATATATATATACAGCGAATGAGAACCTAATTTTAACAGAACACAAAGGAATGTACATGCTGGAAGGGGTTCGCGATTGCAGAGGGGAGCACCACTATCGGGATTGGAGGAGATTTTGGTTTTAATTTAGGGCACAAGAAGGAAATAATGGGAAAAGAAAGAAAAAGCAATGAAGAAAAAAGAAAAAGAAAAAGAATAAAAAGGGGGGAAAAAGCATTTTAACTTGTTGAAGATGTTGGACATGTTGAACGCCTGTCGGGGGCAATGTCGGTGTAGGACATTGGTATTGGGGCCATTTTAGAGTGTCGGTGCATCATACCTAGTCAATGGCTTGTAGTCGGTTGAAATATTGTTAAATTTGTTGAGGTTCCACACCTTAATACCAGTTGCCAATTTGGGGGGAGTAGCCCAACAGATACTTGAAGTTCCAAAATAATCAGTCTCAAATTGATGTGAGATTCTCAACAACCCCCCTCACATGCAGGCTAAACTTGGTCTTCGCATGTGCATAGGTGGGCCTCATTGGGCTATGCAACAGAATCTGGGCCTTAATAACAAGTTATGATTCCAATTCAAAACCAGTTGGCTGAGGTGAGTGGCCCAACAGATATTTCAAGCTTCAAAATAATGCTCAATTGATGTGGGATTATCAACAAAATCCATGTAAGATAAGAAAAACAGGTGAAGTATTGAGGTCGAATTGGACAAAACATGGCTATGAATCGAGAGGGAAGTCCAACTTGTGCGTCTTTGGATTCTTCGGAGGGAGTCAATGCGTATAGTCAATGGCCCACTCGATGTTAAATTACATTCCATAATGGGAAGGCCTAGGTTATTTATTTTAGTTTGGGCACAGGTGCCTTTTTAGTTTAGGCCTAGTTTGCCATGGACAACACTGGTAGATATGAATCTTTACTATTGGAAGCAGATATTAGATCATAGGAGATGCTATTTTCAAATGTTTAGGCTCATTGTTTTGTTGATGAAAAAAGAATTTTATTAGAAAGAAGATAAAAAAGTACATCACGTAGGACTAGATGTGCGCCTAAATAATCAAAAATATGTGAAAAAACAAAAACTGGATGATGCACAGATCTTAACTGTTGAACTGTTGTTAACATTAACACAAGAAATTCATAAGTTTTCCCTTTTGTGTTGCATGGCCTCCAATATGTTAATACTTTTAAGTAAATTCTTTTGCAGGATTGCTACATTGATGTCTGCTCTCCAGAAGTCCTTAGTCTTTTTACAGATAATTTTGACTATCAGCATCTACGACGCCATTTTGTTAAGGGGTTGCTTGTTGACGATGTATGTGTTGCTCATTACGCATCTTTTTTTTAACCTACTTTGAGGTACTTTTCATGATTAAATATTCAGTTAATAATTTAAAATGCAAGTTAGAAATATATTTGTTAGTTTCCCCATGGTTATCCTCTTTCACTGCTTAACGAATTGTATGATTAGTAAGTTCTATATTAGGTCCTTAATAGGAAGAAATTTCCTTTACTATTGTTATCACTTCTATATGCTACCATTTGGTTGGAATACTGAGCGTTGGACCTGATTGGTGGATCACCTAGTTCCTTGATCTGATTAACGTTCTTAACCATTACAGAACTGAGATGGGGGCAGTCATGTTCCCTAAACATATTACAAAGCCTGTATCTGTTTCATGAGCTGAGATGCTCCATTTTCGCTTAAAATGTATAGGTGTCAAAGCAAGACGACCCTAGGCAGTCCTAGAGCAACAAGGCGACAAAAGAACATCAGGAAGCCTGGATGCCTAAGCATTACCTAGGTGACACCTTGACGACTATGCTAAAATGTATGCTGTATGATTGCGTATCTGCAAATAAAGAACGGAATTGCGCATGTATGGATAAAGTAAGTGAGAAAAGAGAGAGAAGGTTTGCAATTACTTTAGTAGACAAATAGAAGTGCATGTAGCTGAGATGCGTATGTCAAGATAGATATGTGGTAAGATTAGGACAGATAAGATTAGAAATGAAGGACTGAGCAAGTTAGGGTAGCTTCAATTGAGGACAGTATGAGAATGTTGTTTTAGGTTGTTATGAAATGAATACCAAGGTGATTGATTTGGAAACAGTCAAGAAGTATATGGAAAGATTACGAAAGCTTCGGATGTATGTTATGGAAGGAGATAAGGATCTAGCCTTAGATTGGAATGAGTACTGTAAAAAGATTCACATCAACAGCCCTATATGAGTTCCTTGTGCTGGTTCCATATAGCCAACCCTGAACTGTTTGGACTAATGCTTAGTAATTAAGGTTTCCAACTCACTAATTGTAAATGAGTTCCCTTCATTTTTTTATTGGAATCAGGTTAGCTCAGATATGCAATTAATTCTCGATGCAACTATCTTGAAATCATGCAACATGCTTTGGTGTAATGGAACTAATTATAATATGTCAGCACTTAAAGTTAGGCGCTAACATTAGTATACATATAGTTTATAAAGCATAGGAACCAACCCTGTTATAAGTTTCAATCACATGACCCATTCCAAATACATGATTTCAAAATAAAAAGGACCTAGTTAAACACGGCATTGAAGCTGAAGAACGCAAATTGTAACGAGTCATTTAATTTAATTAATATAATTGATAAGATTCTCTTGGATATATGGATCCTTTACTTATCGATTTCAAGCTCTTGCTGTTACAAGCTCAGACATTAAGGTTAAATGGAGCTTATGTTTTATTCTCAGATCATGGGTTACAAAATTTTTACTCATGAAATTCACTCAAGTTATGCGGCAAGAATTGATAATTTCCGTAGTTATGACACTGTTAGCAAGGACATAATTCAGAGATGGACCTACCCTTTTGTTCCAGATGTTCAGTTTTTTGGAAACTCTCCAATTAAAGCTGAAAGACAGGCAATGTATAGAGCATCAGGTGAGGCTTTATAAAGTTGGTGAACTTTCAATATGTTTATATCAGAGACATTTTTAGGTTTGATGTTGATTGTAAGCTAATTTCTTTGTGCCTATATGTATTGTGCATTGTACATTTGTTCATGCGGTTGTCTTTTCTTTCTTTTCAACTGCGTATGGTGCAAACCTCTTACTAGCTGGAAGTTTATTTAGCTGGCGCCTTTGGAGGTTCTTCAGGAGCTAATTAGTTTTGCCTAAATGAGTGTTTTTCTGGGATTTTGTCCTAGGACATGCAACCAATTTTTGATATCAAATGTTATGGACTCAATAGGTATCCGAACAAAAGTCAATTAGCTGTGGGTGGAATGATCCATTGGTCCATATCTTAAACTTATCCCAAGAAAAGCAGGATTAAAATGCACAAGGGGCTGACTACTCAACCCTCCACTTTCAAGGGGCTGCTTAACCACTTCTCATTTAACAAGATGGTACTTTAATTGATCTCCAGTATAGCTCCACAGGAATCTATTGTGCATCTTTTGTGACCGTTCTCAAGGAATTAATGTTAAATTGTAGATATGTTATGGTCAGCCAACTTCCAAGCTGGTTTAATATATATCACTTCCAATTAAATAATTATATATTACAGGCAGACTTGACTTGGAATTTTGTCTTGGTGGTGTGGTGATACGACAGAGTAAGGGGATTTATCTACCATTATAATCACTAATTTTTGCATTGTACATAGTAGTCCTCTAGCATGTAATGGAACCATCCCTCGAATAAATTTTCCTTATATTAGTTTTAAGGCTGTTAATGGATTTTTTGTTTTCCTTTTCCCCAGATATAGAACAATCACGTTCTGCAAAAATTGGTGCTTTTACTGTTATTGGAAGTGGCACCCGTATTGGGAATAACACTGTAATTTCAAATTCTGTTGTTGGGGAAGGCTGCATAATCGGATCAAATGTTTCAATAGAAGGCTCCTATATTTGGAAAAATGTAACTATTGAAGACAGTTGCAAGCTTAGGCATGCAATAGTATGCGATGGTGTGACAATGAAGTCAGGTGCGGTTCTGGAACCGGGTGTTGTTTTGTCTTTTAAGGTATGCATTCCTTTGATGCTTCGTTTTGACCAAAAAAAAATGTGATTTTATCAAGGTGAAAGATAATGCAAAGAGTGAAGGATGAATCTTCACAAAGAAAAACAGGACAAATGCAACAAGAGGACCACCGAATTACATAATCACAGCCAGCCGGTCCTGCTGAATGCCCCTAACCACTTTGTATTGCTTCTATTAGAACAGTCAAATTTGGCTCCTCCTTTCTTTCTTTCGTCTGCAATGCTTCTCTTGGTGTTTCGTGGCCCAATGAATAATATGCCATACTAGAATCAGTCCTAATAATTTCTGCATAAGCACTCTCCTGTACAAAAGGGTGCTAGTGTGGGTCAGCTTAAAGGCTTCTGATTCCAGTTGTGTTCCTTATTAGAAGTGCACAGAGATTCTGTTTGATACGTGCCATTTATCATAGATGTTGAAGGGCGGTACTATAACAAACCTTTAGTACTCCCTGCAAGTTACATTATGGATTTGTTGATCTGCTCTAATCCTCTCTGCTGTGCCATTTATTTTCTCCACGTTTTACTTATAAGTGGAATTGGAACTTGACAAAAAGCATCGGCAGTGTTATCTGTTTTTTTTCATTATAATTTTTTAAATTTTTAAAAAATTTCTTAATTTTTTAATTTTTTTAAAAATTTCTTAATTTTTTGACGATAATTGAAAATTGAAATTTAGAGGATCCTCAATTTGGTAACTAGAAAAGTAGAAAATTAGTGGAAAGCAAAAGTGGACTTATAAAGGGTGCAAGTACCATTATTAACATAAATTATTACACCTATCTCAGTGGAACCAGCTCACCCCTTTCATCACCCCACATTTCATAGCCTGGTCTTTAAGCACAGCTGCATGCTCCAACCATTATCCACAAATTAATTAGCATATCTTCCGTGTCTAATTTCTTGAATTAAACTCCATTTTTTATTAATTCAGCCTGGATTTGATCCTTTCCGTTGCTTACTTCCGTCCTAGGATCCCCTTCCTGATTTTACTTGCCTTGGTTGAGCATAATCCTGTGTTATTTTGAACTATATGATTTGAAGTCCTGGTTAAATATTTCAATTCTTGTGTAAGATTCTAGTTATGGATTGCTAGAGTCCTGCTTTAGTTTCCTATGGTGAAGTAATATTTCTGATCAACAGGTTGTAATTGGACAACAATTTGTTGTTCCTGCTTACTCCAAGGTATCCTTGCTTCAGCAGCCTACCCAGCAAGATAGTGATGAGGAGCTGGAGTATGCTGACCATAACAGTGGAATTATTGATTGTGCTCGTATGTTACAATGCTTTGTGCACCACATTGTATTACATGTATATATAATTATCTTGGTATGATATGAACTTCGGTATAAAATTTTCTTATGCAGCGACAACTAGTCCAGCAGATAACCTGCAGGAAGAATTGGCGTCCAAGTTATCTGACACACGATGCTGGGAAGCATCTGAGGTAAGCTGCTTCTTATGAGCAAGTCAATGGCCTGCCATGCACGGGCCAATTTTATAAGATCTAACTAGTACTAAGTCTTTAATTTTGTTGAAGATTTTTTTCCCCTTGGATATCAAATGATGCAAAAATATCATAATCTAAAAGCAAACAGTGGAAAACGTATCCTATGTAAGAAGTATTAATCAATCAACCAAGATTTAAGCTTGAAACTACATGAAACAGTTGAGACTATCTAACAATGTGACCAAGGAACAAATAGTTAGAATCAGTTAAAGAGACAGAAAAAAAAAAAAGAAAAATTAAAACTACATAAAAAGCAGATGCATGAGCTAACAAGAGCAAGAGATATTATTCTTTTCTCATTTTTTTTTACCAATGCCGAGTAACTAAGAGAGGTTGCACCTTGGATACGCCTTAGCTACAGAGACTGTAAAGTTGGGGCTTTAAAGCTACAAGAAAATTTTACTTTTGGTCACTTCTGTTTGAATCATCTTGCCTTGGCTGTATATGGCTCAAAAGTCATCTTTTATCTGCTTGAGGCTTGGTCAGTTTGCATATCAAATCTAAAGAAAACACTCATATGCCCTCAAAATTGCATTTCTCAAATGACACATGGACCCCATGCTTTTTCCAGAGAGCCGAAAATGACAATCTTGCAAGGCTTGTGAGCCTTCTCATTGGTTTGATGACAATGCCAACAGAAAAGCCTCAAGTGGGAAAAGGATACCTATGAAGCCAAAGACGGAAAAACAATATGAAAATGGCCCGAAACATACTGTAAAGTGAAGGTCATGCTAAAGTATGTGTCACTAAACAATGCTTTTGGAGGTTCTGTAGAATAAGTTGAAGGAGGTTAAGGTCAATGAATAGGCAGTATGTGCAAAACTTGCATATTAGTAACTGTGTGTACTTCTATCCAGAAATGGTTACAAGGGCAAAGGTTTCATTTTAATCCGTTGACTAGGTGAGGAAGGCAATACTTGATTGGGGCTCTTTAAGTAGCTTTAACTAGAATAGGCCATATCTCCACCCTTAAAACACTAATGGTGTAGTTTGTGAAAACGTGCTATTGGCCCAGTCCTGAACTTGTTGATTTCTTGTAGAGTCAAATATGTCAAGTGAGAAGTTTTAAATTTAGTACTAAATACAGTACTACCTATCAAATTTCGTTCTCCCTCCGTTGCGTAGTTTTGGATGAGATGCCTGTAAATGTTTAGCGAGCAGGGCAAATCCAAGAGGAATTATTTTTTCTCAGAAGGAGAAGACAAATGAGGCATACAATAACAACTCTCCTTAAGTGGGTCTTGGTACTAGGTCTCTGCTTAGCTCTTTAGCTCCCCTTCTGATCATTCTGCATGGAGTCTTCATGAAAGAATTGCACCTTGGTTTTAATCTAAGCCTCGCTGATCGCACATCATGATGCATCTCTTTATTTTTTACATTGCAAATTGTACTTTCTCAGGTTGGTCTTGGTGGAATTGGTTACATTTGGCCCGTTTGTGATGGAGGGCAGGAAGAAGAATGGAGGCATTCTGTGGCACCCATTTCGGCAGATAAAATTTCTGAGATTATCAAAGCTACGGATGATGACCTGGAAACATTGACTCAAGATAGCAACGTTCTCCCACCTTCAGGAGAGCTGAATTATCCTGAAGATGATAACTATAACTTTAAAGATGATTCTGTTGACTTTGAGAAAGAGGTAATTGATATGTTTTTTGGATTGAAAGTTATCAATTTGGACTTTAATGAGCTGGGCTCTAAACCCATTCAATTTTATATCCAGGTTGAAGCAACTTTTCTCAGGGCTGTTCATGAAAATATTATTGAAGATAATATAATCTTAGAGGTCAACTCATTGAGGTATGTTCAATTCTTTTCAATTAGCAAGGTGGGTTAGCACATTGTCTAGCATATTTTTCTTGTTTGTGTATTCTGTTGGAAAATTGGTTAACTTTAACTACAGCGTTGATGCTGAAAACTTTCCAGTGTTTAAACTTGAAGAGATTTGGAGAGACCATTAAAATAGTGAAAAGAAGAGTAGAAAAATGGCTCCTTTTTTGTTGTTGTGTAGATAAAAGAAAGTCACTCCTGTTTGTTTATCATTCATATTTGAAGAGAAAAGAAACCAACTACTAGTACTAAAATACCCTTACCTACCTTTCATATGGTTTCTCTTTTCTTCCACATGTCTCTATTTGTTGAGAGAATAAATCTTTTATGTTTTATTAACAAAGAAACTAAGGACATGAGGCGGTTCATTTAGGAAAGCTTAGAAATTCTAGGGATAGACCACTTAAGAGATGAATGCAAGCAATAAGTTATGGTGGTTCATTAAGGAAAGCTTAGAAATTCTAGGGGATAAACCTAGTTTGGGAGGTGCTCTTGAGATCCTAGGCTTGTGCTTTTAGGCCATCGTGTAATTCTGACCTCACCAGTTAGGTGGGATGGGCCATTGCAATCTATTCCACTTAGCTACATGACATCTTTATTGCCCCAATTCATTATCTTCAGTTCATCTACGTACTCAGGTAGGGGATAGACCTTGAGTGATGCAGGGTTAGTCCAAGTGTGTCCTCTTGCCAGTGGGGCCCATTTACTGAAATTCTAGAAAGCCATCCCTTTCTACAAATATTTTGAAAACTTAAAATTATTTATGTTTTTCAGCATGTCTTTGGTATTTCTAGGCCAGTCAATGAATTTCATTTTCCTAGGCATTGTACACGAGTCTCTTATTTTCTAGGTGCATTTATTGGCTTTTAGTTTCCGATGAATAAGTCAAGAGTCAAAGTCTTAGTCATTTCCTAGAAAGTTCAAAAGCCTTTTCTTTAAATACCTATGCAATCCATTTTGGAGAGTAGTTTTGAATTGAATTGAAGTAAAAGAAAGTTATCTCATTCTTTGTGAGTTATCTCTCCCTCTCTTCCTTATTTTCTCTTCTTCCCTTGCTTCTTTTCTTCCACAGCTATTCACCACCTTACCTCACTGTTTAAACAGTCTAATCTCTGTCAAGATTTCTGTCCAGAATTGATTTTCCTTTGTGCGATAGATCTTGCTTGTCCATCCAAGACTGCACCATGGAGCCTGTCAGAGGAGTAGCTTTTTGCTTGCAATGCTGATGTTCCAGTCCAACCATGAATTTGTGTGCTGAGGCCTCACGTGCTCACTAACTTCTGCTGGCTGTCCTCGAGCCACAACTTATGGTCTAAGAGCCCCTCACATGAGTGTCTCTTTGCTCATGGTGCCAGGCTTTGCTCGACAGTCCATGCCTGGCCCTACATTTCTTATTTTCCAGTCTATCTATGAATCCCTGTGCCGAAGTCTTACTTGTCCACTGGCTTCCACTGGCTTGTCCTTGAGCCACAACCTACTGGTGAGGATAGTGACTCAGACGCCACTTGTAGCATCCCAAACCATGACCAACCCCAGGTCCATGCCTCACCCAAAAAGTGCTAGCAAGATATTTGCTCATGAAATTCTAGACATGAGTGTATAAAGCCTTCACGTAATTCCCACCTTGCTGATGTGGAACTAGGGTATTATAGTGAGGGAGGTGGATGATACTGTGGCCTTTGGTAGGAACCTGTGCTGGAGGATTCATGAAACGTAAGTTCTTGTTTTGTTTCCATATGCCTGACCCAAAATTCTAGGGATTTAGGTTTAGTTTGTTTGGTTGTACTAACAAAGAAGCCATAATACAAGCTTGAGATGAAGTGGATGTGTTTCTCGTGGAACTCTTTGTGTGATACCCCGATCCACAGCCCCCCCCGTAGGGCAAATCCTTCCCTAAAAGGTAGCCAAGAAGGTATTATTGGGATCCTAGTCTTAAACTTATATACCACACCCACAATCCCTACACTTTCCGATGTAGGGTGTCAAATCTCCCCACTTAGTTATGTAACATCTTCTCCAGGCATGTCATAGTTACGGTCATTGCAAACATGTCACAAGGCGATGGGGATTCAAGAGGTGGCTTGTACATATTCTAATGGTGGCCCTTGACCCAAGAGGTGGTTTCCAGCCTAGTTGATGTAGCACTTTGCGCATGGCACTTAGTTATGTACAACACTTTGTTCCACATTTTCTGGTCGTGTAGGCTCTCATACCATTCGGTAACATGTCAAACCATGGCCCGCCCACTCTTGGGGATCAGAGGCTTAAACTTACATATGACACCCACAATCCCCACACTTCCCGATGTGGGATTAGGGTGTCACACTTTGCTTCCAGTCTCTCTCTCTCTCTCTCTCATCATCATTACAAGCAAATTGTTGACTTAGTTATTGGTTTAGTATTTTTAAATTTATGAAATATGACTTTCTGATCTATTTTTCATACAACTTTGTGGCATTTTCACTGAACCAGGTTGTCATACAATATGACTTCTGTAGACTGTGCTGGTGCAATATTCTATTCGGTGATGAAATTGGCTTTAGAAACTCCTCGTGCTTCAAGTAAGTATATTTTTATTTCTTGCTTGCTATATTTTTGGTCAGAAGAAACATTTGTTTAGTATGAATTCATTTAGGTCTGATTTTTGTTGTTGGCACTACTGTGATCTTGCAGATCACTCACTGTGGCATCAATGTTGAAATTTTTATACAAGCATATATCATTTTTCAGTCATTCCTCTAATAGCTTTTACATGCTGAGAGACCTCATTGTTTTAAATTTTCCAGATGAATTGCTTAGGAATGTTGGTAACGTTATTACTACGTGGCAGAAACTTCTAAAGCACTACATACCTGCTTTAGATGAAGAGGTACCGTCCTTTCTTCTCCGCTGGCTGTTCACGCATGAAAATCGTCGTATGTATGCTAAAATAGTAATGGCCATCTTTTGATGATTGAAAGATTTTGTGACCCCTTATTCTTTAGCCTTTTGTTAATCTACCTTTCTTCCGATATTTCAGATTCTGATACCTTTTTTAGCCTTCTACGAATATACACTTTTCAGTGTATGAAACTATACCTTCGCCTTTTATACTATTTTAAGTTAGGATTTGGGCCTCAATATTATGATTACTTGGTAGCGTTTTACCATGTAGTTGTCATGTTTTACCTTGTAGTTGTGTATTGACATTTACTAACATGTTGGTGAGTTAAAGTTGGCTGGATTTGGCCCTCCATTGAGCTAAACCTGAAATGAGGTCAGCTTGAGCTTATGTTGGCATGCCAAAGTTAGTTCATTTAAAGCTGGATCATCCAATCACAGCTCTACCATGTGGACTGCACTGTATCAACTCTTGTTTTTGCGAATAAAAAAAATCAAGGGAAATGAGTTCCTGATTGTAGATGTACCACACATTCTTTCCTCAGCTTCGCGGCCAGGTGCTGATTCATTTCCAGAAACTTATGTTTAGGCGACACTAAAGACTTGGAAATTAGATTGGGTGTCTCTAAACAGTTATCAAAATGATCATAAGTACAGCTAATGGTCCTTTTTTTTTTTTCATATTATATAGCCATTTGTGCTACTACGTTCCAACTGCCAAAAGCTCTTCAAATGAGTGAGCACAAAAGCATTTCACAATTGTAGGTGGGAGAACCTTTTAATTATGTCTTAAGTTAAACTTCATCTGATTAAATTAGCTTTTGATATTAAAGAATGCTTCAGGTAGGACTGAAGTTCGTTAGTATTTGGCTCCTCCTGATTGTTGCTGTGTACCTTCATTTGTTGATCTATGCGCCAACTCCTACACTTAACTTTGCAATGGATATTAATTTGTTCCATATCTTTAGTAGATGTACATGTTATTTCCGTTCTACGGTCATTAATGGTGATTTCAAATTCATATAAATTTGTCTTCAATGGGGGACAATTGTACGCCTGAAGCATAACATTTCAGTCGGTTAAAAGTTGGATTGTAACCTTGTAAATTTTTCTGCTTAGTTGCACCAGTTTAAATGTTTTGCAATGTAAGTCTTTTACCTTTAACTCTCAATTGCCTACGTAACTTTGGACTATTCTTCTTGAGCTTGTTTCAGATTGAAGCTATATTGAAATTTGAGGAGATGTGCGAGTCTTTCAAGGAATTGGCCCCATTATTTGCACAGGTATGTCTACTATCGTAGGGTATTAGAGATGTAGATACATTGGCCATGTATGCCCAGCTCTTGAGTTACTGCAAATCACGGTTGTTAAATATCTTGTTAGTTAGTGAAAACTTATGAAGATTCACTATTATCTGTTTTTATGTTAGTGTATGAGTGTAATCTGATTGGACCGTCATTCTTTTCCTGCGCAGACATTGCCTCTTTTGTATGACAAAGACATCTTAGGAGAAGAGGCTATTCTCCGCTGGGCACATGAAAAAGATGAGGCTGATGAATCAGATAAAGTATTTGTTAAGCAGTCGGAAAGATTTATCCAGGTATGTTTTTCCACCATTTACTAGGCCATAGCTAAAGAACCAAAAAACGAAAAAGGTACTCATGTCATGTTTGGGTCATGGTAATAGCCATTCTATTTCTTCACTATTCGTACAGAATAACCATTATCTAGTTTGGCTAACTTTAGAGCTCTTAACTCTATCAGGAATAATACCTATTTCACTCCTGGCCCTTGGTGGTTTTTATTTTGGGGATGGTTATCTTACCGAGTCTGCTCATGGTTGATGGGCATAGCTATTTGTTACAAGTTCTAACTGTGTAAAATACATATTCCATTCTGATTCTATTCCATTCCGGTCCATGAATCAAACATTCCGTTATGCCATTGTTTGGTTCATGGTAATGCCTATTCCTACGGAATAGCTGTTACTTCATTCGGTTCATTTTAGATCTCGGAGTAGCTGTTCCCGTTCAGGCCCTATAACCAAGAATACTACACCCATGGTCCATGGGAATAGTTATATCCTTTCTTTTATGGAATAGCTATCCTATTCCTACTCTATTCCATGCCAAGTGCATTGTAAGTAGCACAACCTTACCACTTGTTTGGTTCGCGGAATGGAATGGAATAAGTATTTTCTATAAAAACATAATAATTTCTGCATAAAGTATAAGCGAAATAGTTACTCGCATGAGCTATTGAGGGAATAGGTAAGGATTAGACGAGGAATATATATTTCACTCATGGACCTCAAAAAGAGTTATTCATCACATATTCCACTCATTCTTTGTGTTATATTCTGCGGAATACTTATTCCGCGAACCAAACGGACGGCTAGATCGTATTGTTCGGAAGCTTATGCATGTCTCTGTTTATCTTCTGCAGTGGCTAAATGAGGCCTCAGAGGAGGAGGATTAAGGAAGAAAAAAGCCTTGATGCGAAGAAGGCCAATTATTACGTTTACACGCGGAGATAGTCTGTGTGTATCATTAATCTGATTTTTTGTTGTAGCAAAATGGGTTGATTACAATTTAGTTGGATGATCAGATACTTCAAGGGGAGATAGAGAGTGAGTTCGATATGTTAAAATATTAAAGTCAAATCAGTATGTAAATGGGATAGCGAGCTGTTTCCCCTCACGCAGCTGAATGCTTGTGTTGTATAACGCTAGAAATAATTGATTCAAGTAGAAGTAAAATAGTAAATTACTCTATAATTCACCTTATGAAGGCTCAAATTCCTGACCTTCATACGAAAGCATGCTGCCAACGGAAAAATTGATACGAATCGATAATGCCGTATTGATTGCAAAAGGTAATCACCAACCTTCATTTCATGCATTCAGAAAAGAGAAACAGGGTTAAAAAAAACTAACTTGCAAGTAGTAAAATACAAATTAGGGTTGGTTACATGTTAAGGTGTCAAGCCATGTCTAGAGATGAGTTAGATTTAATTTTTGTTGTTCGTATTTTTATGATGTCAATGCTTAAATTAAAACCTAATCGTTTCAAACTCATTTAATTCGGGCAGTATGGATGAAGAATTAGATAACGGGTGAAATAAAAACAAAATAAAAAGCTATGACTTTATTGAATGGATTGATCTCAGTAGGCTTTTGAATATGGATTTATCTTGCCATGGAGCTCTGACCCTTGCAAGAAGACAGCCACAACGTCTTGTGATGGAAAGTCGAGAGAACGGGTTCGTTTAACCTTTTTTTTATTATTATTTTGGTTAACTATAATTGGAGGGTCTTTTAAGAATGTTTGAGTTCGACTTTAATTAAAATAAGGATATTTATGACTCGTCACATTTAGTAGGCCCAGTAACGTGATGCATTTTCAAGTTCATAGTGCTTTCATCAGCTTTGTCCTTAAAGTTACTTCTTATTCGCAGAAACCCTTAATTCATTGATGAGACAACTTTAGTTTCTTTTAGTATTTTTACAAACTAATTAATATTAATAAAAACTATGAGGTTAAATAAAAAAAAATTATAAAAATCCTCATTAGAAATTTCAACCGGACAGGTTGGGTCGATTAAAGGTGTCCGAATGAATGGGGTCATGGGTGGGTTAAGGTGGTTGGAAAATTTCTAACCCAAAAGTACAACCCGATCCACCCCAACAATGAAAATTCAACCTAACTTTTCAAAGCCGATTTTACAATTTTGCGATTTTCGATCGACTTGGATTGAGTTTCAGTTCGGTTCCCGCATGTTTTCGATCAATGTGCGCGGCTAGAAGTGGTAATCAGGCGACTCAGGTAGATTATGGGCTGGTTCCACACGTCACGTTCACTCCAACAATGTCTAACGCACGGGACTTTGTTGGGACCATGGAGAGGTTGCAGGGTATGATGAACATTGTAATGTCTTCAATTCTGTTATTAGGAGCCTCACTTCTTGCTGAGACGGCGGCTTCCAGGAGACAAGAGTCAGCTTGTAGAATCATTCATCTACAGTTCGGATTTGTCTAAATATTTAACCTTGAAATTCTTGAAATGTTTTATTATTATTTTTTTAAGGTAGTTGATACGATTGTGGCAGTTAGAATCTTGTGCCATTCTTGCTCCAATCAATTCTTAGTACATGTCTTAAGGGCGTGGGGAAAAAAGTTGAAGATCAATTATAAATAACAAGTGAAGAAGCTTCATAGAATAGCTGATGACTCTCCCCGTGAAATCAATCTGGATACGAATTCTATTTCCATTCATACGCTATATTAATATAAAGCCAAAGTATCCTTTGATTCAATCAACCATATATTTTACGTGAATTTTCGTTAATACCCTTAAATATTGCAGTTATTTACTTGCAATTATCACATAACTATTCCTATTTTTACTCAAACATTACAGGTTATCATACAATAATTCCTTTTTTTTTTTTTGCTTTTGATCGTAAAGGATTCAAAATTTTAATTTTTAAATATTTAATTAATTTAAAATTGTATCCACACACTCTTTCAGATATTGTATACTAACCGAAAAGCCGTTAAAAATGCGTAAAGTGCATGCGATGCGACTAGTTATAATAATATTAAAAATCTCATCAACAAGGGTTGAATTAATGACCAAATGTTTACAAGTAGGTTCTATTAGAAAAAAAAAACGTGTAAAACGCAAAAAAGTCACATAAAAAATACAGATGGTCAGAAAGAAAGCACACCGAACTAAAAGAAATAATAATAATAATTGTAAATAAACACGAGGCACATTAACGGGTAGGGGGAAAAAAAATCACTTCTCCCGTTTTAAATTTAAATTTTTAATTTTTACCATCATGATAAAATTCATCCAAAAACACACGCCTGGGGTAAAAAAAAAAAGAAAAAAGAAAAGATATTAAGTAATGCATTGGATCCATATAAGAAAATAATTACTGTTTTCAATCATTTAAGCATATAATAAAATATTAACGTACCAACCTCAAATTTTAAAATTTTAATGATCCTTACGAGACAAAAACACATGAAACAGTATTTATCCAGAATACGCCCCAAACACAACACTTTGTCCTTTTCAAAACTATTTATCAAAATAACATTGTTTTGGAACTTGTACTTAAAACGACAGCACCGCATAAAAGAAATTGTTCCAAGGGATACTACCATATGCAAACATGATACACCCAATATGATTTTATTAAAATTTTGGGCTATTCTTGGTGTAATCAATCCTCAATACATGTGTTAAGATAAAAAAATAAAAACAAAAAAATCAGAAAACAAATACACCTAACAAGTGAAGCTTCCCACTGAACAAATGGGTACTCAAAGAATGCTTTTTTTCTCAAAGAAAAATGGGGCAAAAAAGAAAAAAAAAATTATGTGTTTGTTTTTCTTTCAATTACACTAGGCCCTAAACGAACTCTCTATCTGTTTCCCAATGCAAGAAGAAAGTCTTTTAAGTTATTTTCATCTTTCCCTTAACCCTACTATTGCTATACTTATCGCTATGGTCGGCATCACGTTCTGTGGGCTTCTTTCGCATTGCAGCATGGTTTCCAGAAGGATCAGCCAACGAACTCGACGAAGTTTGAATTGGCTCCTTGGGATTCGAGAATAACGTACTACTGAATGCAATATCAGGAGGAACACGGGAGGGATCGAAGTGATGAGAACTGCCCAAGGGAAAGCCGAGTGCCCCATCCTGGTGTGGTGGAGGGAACTTTTCGCTCTTGCTCTTTGCATTTGCACGGCTCGCTAGACGCCGACGCTGTTTCAAACAAACCCAAAACAATTCAAAGTGACAACCAAGCCACGGGCTTGGAAAAAGTAGCTATCATCAGTACATACATTTTTACCAAAATAACTCTTCTTGGTGATGGAAAAGAGCCTAGGGAGGGTTACAATCATGCTTCGATCAGCAAATTTTCTAGAACCACAGTACTCGATCTCTTGGTCAAATTCTTATGTCAAGATTTGCATAAGCATCCATGCATGCGCTTGTGCATGTGTATGCTGCCAAGTGTGTGCCTGGTCATACCCATGTATGTGCACATGGACATAGAGTTCCCTGTCTGTGCACTTATGTGATGCGCATTCATTTTCATTTCCAAACATGCCCCATGTTTATGCGGTGTTACGTATGAGTTTATCCATGCATATCGCCTGATGGAGGGATGAAATGCATTTCGAACTGAAACCTGAATGATGCTATTTGTCAGTGTTACTTTGGGAGGGCTGGTGGTGTCTCTAAATTCATTGAAATTAATAACTTAATCTCTAAGTTGATCCAAACATTGCATTTTGAAACAAGTTATTTAAAAGATAAATTTTAAAAAGAAATACCTCTAAAAATTCCCAATTGAAAGACCCTCTAAAGTCTAATTTAATCCCTACTCGTGAAATTCTCTTCCATTTTTATAACCTAAGCTCTCCCCTCCCCCCCCCCCCCCCCCCCCCCCCCCAAAAACAAAAAAGGAAAAAAAAGAAAAAAGAAAATATTGACTGCTGTGCTTAGCATGCAACGCCATTAATTTCCAGACATGCTATATAACCTACCAAAGCATAGTAATGAATGATCATAACATAAGATTTAATAGACGTACATCAAGGTTTGATTGGAGCTCTGCATTAGCTTCTGGAGCAGGTATTGCCCTGCTAGAACGATCACGTATACGTACTTTCTTCGAAGTATCACCGTGAACTTTAGAAGCAGCTCTCAACCTAAAAAAGCAACAGATTTGATACTCTTAAAACTGCAGTTTTGCATAGATGAGATTTAAGTTTCATTTTGCATAATGTCAGTTTTTTACCCCAAATTGAAGCCTATCTTTAAACTGTGATCCTTCTTACATAAAAGGAAACATTTGAATGACAAGCAAAGTAAATTTTCTTTTAGCCTTAAAAATGGTATTAACTGAACAGAAGTACAATGTACAAAATAGACAGGTTCAACAACCAAGAAGCTAAAAGCAAGGCCGGCGTATTTAAAGTACTTTAACCTCTATCTCTCTCCACCCACAAAATATATATATTAAACGCATTTACCAAAAAAAAAAAAAAATACCACTTCATCTATGATGTTAAAAGCAATTCATAATAAAATTTATTAAATAAAAACTGGAAAGTTAATGAGACCGCATACGAGTTTTAGTTGTCTGGCAAAGTTAACGAGACCGCATACGAATACATTTGACCTCGATGGATAACAAGAAGTTAAAAAGAGAAAGAACAGCTTAAGCAATAACAAATTTATCAAATTTCTTATGAAGGTCATTGATATGTCATTGTTAAAATTAGATGACCAACTAGGATTATGTAACTTGTAAAGAGGAAAATTATGTCATTCACACCTTCGAGCTTCATCATCCCGTCGCTTGGCATCCATCTCCTTGCTCGGAGGGTATTGAGGGAGGCTGGAAGGTTCACAAGCATAAGGTTCGGTTGAGAAGAACTGTGCAGATAAAAGAGAAATGAGGTATATGGACAACAATAGTACAAAAGACATTTTATAGACATATATTTAAAGCACGTTTGTGTCAGAATCAGTTGAAAATACAGAACAGCTTACATAAGCTGAGATCTATAATCTATTAAGCTGGAGATTAAGATATTTCAGCTTATAGCGACTTGAAGCTAAAGGCCCTTATAATCACTCTGCCAACCACAATGCCAACAGTCTCTTTGACAACTGTCAAATCCTATACCACTATATATAAAGGATGAATTATTTCTTATAACATCATTTTTTTAGGAACTCGAGTAATATACCAATAATTAAAATTTTCAGTGCTGGCATCAATTGTTTTTTGCAAATGTCATATTTATAATATGGATTTATGTTCAGATTTGCCAAGGAAAACATAATATAACTGATGAAAGCCAGTTCTGTTCATGCAATAGATACATCTCAAAGTCAGCCCTATCAGGAAACAGGTAGCGGCAGAGAGCTGATCTAGTGGAAAGTGGGAGACCCACCTTCATACACTAGTGTTCAATTCTTGCAACCACCCATATTTGGTTTACCCAGTTCATGCGACTTGGGGGCTGCTTGGAGCCAGAGATCATTGCGTAAATTACTGGCATTCCCCTTTGTTATCATATATAAATATATGTAACCGCCCAAACTACAGGCATACTACTTTGTTATCACACACATACACACGTACATGTGTGTGTGTGTGTGTGTGTGGAAAAGGGAGCTTGTTGACCACCCATTTGTGAAAAAATGCCCAGTCAAATCATTTTGCCTGTGCGGCATTTAAAAACCAAAATATCAGCTTGTACACCCAGAGTTTTTTTTCCCCCTTATCCCCGTCTCTCCTTTCTGTTTTCAGATCAACCAGTGCTCAAGCTCCCATCATAACCATATGTACTCACCTCACTGTTCAACGCTGCAGTCGCTGTCAGACGCTCATCTGGATCAATTGCAAGAAGCGTTTCAATAAGTGGTAGCGAAGATGGTGGGAAGTCCTTAAATGTCTCTGATATACATCTTTTGTAAGGCTCTCGGGGCTTATATATGGTTGCACTCTGCAACTTCGACTTTTTCCAGTACTCAGTAGAGGGTGAACCACATAGCTTGTATATCTTATGCAGTTGCTCCACCTAGAAGAAACAAAAGCACAATTAATATTCAGCATGCTCATGTCTGAAACTTAGGGAAACACTAGAAACAAAATTGCTGTTAAAAAGCAACAGGATTACAATTAATATACAGCATGCTCATTTCTGAAACTTAGGGAAACACCAACAGCACCAATACTTGCACAAGGCTCAATTGAATCAGTAATAGATGCTAAAAAATCCCTCAAAAAATATAGTAGATATTGAGCCATCACATACATATGAGCAATGCAATACCAAATTGTCACCTATAAGCTGCACTTGAAGAATTGTAAATTAGGCAACATCAAAACTTATCATTTCAATTAAAAGAAAATAGTAGTTACTTCTGTCCGACCAGGCATGATAGGCTTCCCAGCCAATAACTCAGCTAAAATGCATCCTGCACTCCAGAGATCCACACCTACACCATAATGAGTAGCTCCAAGAAGAAGCTCTGGCGGCCGATACCATAGAGTGACTACTCGGGTAGTCATTGGGTGCTCATGATTAGGGTCAAAGAAGGAAGCCAACCCAAAATCAGCAATCTTAAGCACTCCTCCATTAAGAAGAAGGTTTGAACCTTTGATGTCACGGTGAAGTACGCCACGATTATGACAGTGCTCAAGTCCAGATAGTAGTTGGTGCATGTAACATTTGACCTGCATTCTGAGCCCATGTTAAATATGGTACTTCAGAAAACTTCAGAAATTCCAGTCGACTAGGAAAGCAATTTTTTCCTACGAAGAGAAAGAGAAGGTAACCTGAGGCTCCGTAAACTTAATTACAGGGCTTGCAGCAAGTCCAGCCAAATCATGATCCATGTACTCAAACACCAGGTATAAACTACAGGCCATCCTCGAAGTAACTAAACCTTCCAGCTTCAAAACATTGGGGTGATCCAGTCGCCGCAAAATGAGAATCTCTCTAGCCATAAATTTTACACTCTCAGGTTCCAAATTGTCAAACCGTACCTTCTTCAACGCAACAATTTTTCCAGTTATCGTATCTCTGGCTTTATATACATTGCTATAGGTTCCTTGCCCAATCTGCCATTAAAAAGATGCAAATAGACACATCAAATTAAAGAACAAGTATTAGTGGAAGAAACAACGGTATACAGCATGAATTTCCCAACTTGAGTTTCCATTTTTACCCAAAAATAAAATAAAATAAAAAACCCTACCCACCTTATCAATTTTCTCAAATGTGTCTGCACGCCGAGGAACTAAACCACTAATAGCTTCTCCTGCAACCGCCACAAGCCAAGATGGCCAACCGGCTGCAACCTGTACACCTCGAACATGCTTTGGAAGAGTACTCAGGCTTGGATTTGCCCTCGACCTTCTCCTCTCACCCCGAGATCGTTGATGGCCATCGTGCTTCCCCTCCAGAGTTGAGCCATTATGAACCTCTCTATTGCTCTCAATCCTAGTAGCGACATTTAACCTACGACTCGATTCAACTCTCAAACCCTCCTCCTTCTCCTCATCTACTTTTTCCTTCTTATCCTCTATAACTACACTGGATGAAGATGCCTCACGGCAAAGAGAACACCCCATCGCTCAAATCTAAACCCCATTTCTCAACATGTTCAATTTGTCACTACGAATGAAAAATAACAGTAAAAAACGCACACAAATAATCAAATTATCCAAATCTTCTCCTCCCTCACTGAACCCAAAAAAAAAATAAAAACAAAAAACAAAATTTAAACTTGAACCCGGCAATATCTGAAACAAAAGGGCATTCAAATAATAAGCCGCGGAACAAATCAGCTGAACAAAAGCCAATATGCATATATACTTGGATACACTCATGAGCAAAAATATAAACGGACAAACAGATGCATACATGAGTGTATATTGAGATCACTCAGCCTCTGATTTGATTCTAGGTGTATATAATCAACTCAATCAAACTGGAAAAGAAAAAAAAAAAAAAAAACAAGAAGACGAAGAAGAAGAAGTCCCAAGTTCAAGAAGATTGTATAAAGAAAACAGAGAGTAGAGAAATTGCCGATAGAGATCAAACGAGAGGAAAAGCGATGGATTGTGCTTACTTGAGATGAATCCGATTGAAGGAATCAGAGGGTTTTAGTGGGAAAGAAAGAATCAAAACCCCGTTCTGTGTTCTTCTCACTGTGAGAAATCGCCAAAGCTCTCTTTTTCGGTCTATTCCGACACGGAGGATGAATATCGCATACAGATCGCCGCGATATATGGCCCCTTTCCTATTTGTCGCTAATTAAATAAATAAAATAATTAGAGGTCAAACAACCTCTATAATTCTAGATATTCCTTTTTCCTTTTCAACCTTTTAATTTTTTTTTCAAGGAGAATTTTTTCACAAATTTAATCAACATTATACATATTTTCCTTCAGCATCTCTACCCTGATTTTTTTTCACCAAAATAAAACAAAAAAAGTTTACTCCACGTAAAACTTCTGCTGATAATTGTATTTTGCTCAAAAATTTGAGAAATTAATTTTCAAATTTATAGAGGAGACTTTTTTTATTTTTTATTTTTTAAGTTTTACATTTAATAAACAGGTCAGAAACTAGCGTTGCTACACACATGCTTAGGTTGAAATAAATTACTTTCCTAATTTGGGTAAAGAGAACAGGTGAATGAAAAAAAAGTTGAATTTTCTTTATTTTTCTTTTGCGCTCATAAAGGAGCGAAATAAAAATTGTAAATTCTTAGATCATACATCGTTTGTACAAAAAGGAATTTCTTTAATCAACTTTGCCAATTCATGAGATTAACTTTCTTAATTAAGCCTCGGAACTAAGGATTCCCATCAATAAGCACCAAATCCAATTGAAATAGCGGTTGTAATGCAAAATATTTTCGCAACTCGAACTCGAGGGTTCATTAATATGTTCTTTGTGTTCATGGGGTGAAAAACACTTTCTTATCCTAAGACCCTTTCCCATAAAAAAGGAAAAAAAAAAAGAAAAAAAAAGAAAGATTGATTCCGATATCAAAGACTCGACAAAGACATTATTATAGCTAAATTATGATGTAGTAGTTTTTTATTTATTATATTTTAATAATTATTAAAATGATATCATTTTAACCGTAGCAACGAAAATGGCTTCCCATTCAAGTTCACATGAGTATTCACAGCCTAGGATTACCACCAACATCATTGTAAGGTCTCTAATACGCTCCCATTTGCATAATAACTCATTATAACTACACTTCATGCCACTGCAAGTTGGCAAAGCCTTTGTCTTTAATTCATGTTTTTCATCAAAACTTTGGCTTAACTTAATTGTCCATTAATGCAGAGGTGGGAGAGATTATGATGTTTGGAAAATGTACATACTTTCTCCGCAAACATACCTTGCACCTACCTTGGTCCCATTAGAGGGAAGGGAACAGGCTACCCTTGATGACACTCAAAGACACGCTTTTGGCGGTCGACATCGATGATATTAGGAAACGACTCAGTTTTCGATGATGAGCATCGAAACCCAACACTCCTTAAAATAAGGTTTACATTAAATTGAAATTTATAGCTGAATAGCACACAGAGCAGACGTATCACGAAGTGTATGAATACGAGCACTGCAACATTTTCCAGAATATAGTGCAAAATGGCTGACTATGCACCCAGCGTACCATTAAAATACATGCTAGAAACCTCATAAAGGATACAGAACCATTCTGATAAAAAGGTCAGGGAACTGGGTTCTACGCCCTCATATAGTTATAGAGGCTCGGCCGCTAAAATATGACATGATATAATCGGAACTAAAGATGGATAACCACCACGAATGATAACATAAGAGCACAACCCCAGGAAAAGTTCTACCAATGATCCTATGTATATAAGAGAATACAACAGAAATGACTTAAAAACTGCATTAACAAACGGGCTAAGTTGAAACTGCACATACAAACAGGTAACTCGACAGAATTTTACAAGAGTAATCCCAACCTCTTACTGATTAATAGCCAAAAAAACTGTTGGAACATTCCACTTCCGCGTAGGTTCTATCTCAAACTTCTCAATCTGCACTCTTCTCTTTCTTCTTTTTCTCTTTCTTCTTGATCGGTGTCTGTTTCCTAACCGGCTTCAGCGTGCTTTCTTTTCTTTTTCTTGTTTTCCCCTGCTTCCTTAGCCTCACCTCCTTGCTGTAAGTTGTCGTTTTCGGTCGAATGCTCCTTTTTCTTTTTTTCCTCCTTCACAACTTCTTCACTTTCTGGTGCTGCACCCCCAACTAAAGCAGATGGCAATCTGTCTCTTCTACATTAGTTTTTTTCTTCTTTTTCTTCTTCTCTTTCTTCTCCCCAGCCAACGGAGAAGACGATTCAGCATCTTTTTGTTTCTTCTCTGGGACCATTTCTTCATCTTGCCCTAAGGCAGGTCCAAACGTTTGGCCAAGTAAAGAGTCTGCAGACGGGTTATACGTCTACATTCAAGGTAAGTGTTAACTTCTAAACAAAAAAGGACTAGAAGAACTGAATAGAATAAATTAATACCTTGGCAGCGGTAATCAATCCTCCTGCCCCCTTTTTACAATCCTCGTTATAAGTTTCTATCTTTGGTTTTTCTCTAGCTGACCCAGCAGAACGGCCCAATTCTCTTCCTTCAAGTTTCCTCAATCGTGCTTCAAGCTTCAGATATATAAAAAAAGGTTTAGGACCCGTTTGAATGGTAGGAAGGGAATTCTCATTCCATTGTTTACTTACATATATACGAACCACATTCCCTCACATGATGGAATGATCATTTCCTCGTAATTTCATTTCCACTCCCACTCTATTCCCACCCTATTCCACTATTCAAACACAACCTTTAGATAAAAAACGAAAGAGGGCACACAATTTGGGTAAAGAAGAAACTGCAATACCTTAGCTCGATTCTCCAGACCCATAGAGTCATCCTCGCCATCTCCTAGAGCATCATATCGAAGAGCCAAAGCAGTTTTCGCTGCAAGCAAATGGGAAATTTTTCCCTTGAATTTTGTTGCAGCCTGACCAATCTAGGATGCATGATAGATAAATCCATCCTTTGGGGTGGCATGCTTGGTCTTCAGAGCTCTAAAAAGGGCCTTTTCTGCACCAAGAATCTGAACTGTGCTTCCAGGCTGCTTTGAAAGATTCACTAAGCTGCCTCCATGGGCAATAAGGCGTGCACCAACAAGCTCTCAACAAGTGCAGTGAGATTTGGCGCAATTGTGCTCATCCTGGTTTTTAAGTAATCATACAGTTGGATTCTGTATTCGGAAAGAGAGAGTACTTGGTCACAAAGATTTTTCATGTTCATCAAATCAAGGTCACTAACTTCAGTTCCCATGGATATCACGGCTGCTTCTTTCAATTCTGTTTCAACCTCTTCTGGAAAAATCTGTGCAGATTTAAATGGGGAAAAAAGAAACTAAAATGAACATTTATGCATATTGTTGTCATAGATATTCTAGTGTCATGTTTGGCTCATGGTAATAGCTAATTCCATTCCTCACCTAGTCCCGCGGAATAACTATTACTTTGTTTGTTCACTCCAGAACTCCCGGCCCAATCAAGAATATAGATTCCACCCATTGCCCTTGGGAATAATTGTTCCTTACCTATTACTTGCATAGTCCATTCCTAACCAAACATGCTGTAAAAGGCCCATGAGCTCACCATTAACATTTAATATCAACACTGCCTTAAATTCTGGAAGGTTTCTGTTAGAAATGGTACATCTTGCACATAATGGTGAAATACTCCCAGTCAATGACTGGATTTCTACACTAGCCTACATGAGGGTTCAGGAATCATGAAGTCTAAGACTAACAGTCAGCAAACCATGCTGGCAGAAACGATAAACGTTCAGTACGGCCATGATAAAGGAAACCATACCTCTGAAAAATCAAGTTTCACCGCATTTACACGGTTTCCGATCAGTTTCACTGCCTTTGCATAAAGGATGCTGTCTTGTGCAATCCTGGAAAGCTCAGGGAAATGCCAACCATACCATTCTCGAACTCTCATTGCATGTGTTCAGCTCTTTATCAAGGTCATCCAGCCAATGGCTTGGATTATCGTTGCATCAACCTAAAGAAGATTACAACAATCAGTGGAAAACACTCATGCCATTAGCTGCAACTAACAAAACAATGCATAATTAAGGCTAAACAATCAATGTAGGCATATCACAGTAAACCTGATAGCCCCTAATGCAGCAGAATCACCTCAGAACATTCCAAATTAGAATGTTTTCAGTATCATGACTTTTTTCTGCTCTATTTTGTATCTGGGTAAGATTTCCAACCAGAATGTTTGTATAAAATAACCACTACAGGTGTCATGCAGGTGAACAAACAAGCACCACCAGAGAATAACATTAAACAATGTTTGCTCATATTTCACATGGATCGCCCATGAAGCCAATACAGAACCATCTCAAGGAATTTCATGTAAAATGTCCAACTGCTGACTCATTTTTGTGATTTAATCAATTATCTCTTTATGAGAAATTATTAGATAGAGAATACAGATGAACATAATCAAATTATTCCCCAAGTCAAAATGTATAGAAAACATATATTATACCAAAGGGAATTTACTGTAGCATCAAAGTCTGTATATTAGACCTTGCATTCATTTGATTACTCTCAACAAAATTTTTGTTTCCCTTTTTGGTTGATCTCAATCAATGTGACCTTCAATATTTGCTTAGAGCACTTCTGTGAACAATAAAAACAGAAATATTGGTTTATAGTAACCAGATAACTGTTCGGACTAAAGTGGCAGTTGATGTTGAGTGGAGATTAGCTGAGAAATGTTCCCAGAGCATAAGAAAATTTATAAATAATTAGTATTTGTATTCTAAACTGAGAAAAAGCACATTAAAGCTGCAGAACCTACCTTGTCAGGGACTACATTTTGGCTTGTATCTGGATAGGTTGTGCGATAAACCTAAGCTCATTGGGGATAAGTCGTGAACAACTAGACCAGATATGAGTTCAGTTAACTGGCTTCTTACTCCCGGCATGAGCTCCATAACCCCTGTGCTGTGGACACATTCAATTTGCTGCAAGATGATAATCAATTCAACTCAAGAGGAGAAAAGGCTATAGTCCGAATAAAATTGAGTATAAACATGCCACGGTGAAACAGACCAATTTCTCCTTGATTGCATTTCCAAGTTTAGAATACGCCACAGTTCTTTTTTCACCATCGCAATGGCATGCAAGAACTTGCACAGACCTTTGCTTGGCTTGCTATCAGTTAGCAACATTGCTGCAGATAATGCCTCAATGGTGTCCTCAAATTTAGAGAAAGCTTTGACCTTCACTACCTATAAAGGCATATCACGAACCCATTGTTTTGCTAGACTTAACAGTAGCAAAAGGGAAAAGAAAAAAACTAAAACTAAAACTAAAAACTAAAAAAAACGAAACTAAAAAAACAAAAAGAAAAAACAAGAAATTGCACAGGTAAAGCCAACTACAAGGTAATACACAATCAGATAGTTTCCAATGACATTTTGTCAAATCAGTACAAACATACATGAAAGCATATCCAGCTAATGAGAATAGGCTATGAAACCAATCAGTCATGCATCACTATAGATCAAATTTTCCATGCCATCTACAGCAAATTTTATTCAGAATAGATTAGTAAAGAAAGATCGTAGGCATATTTTCAAATCAATGAAAAGCAATTCATCTAGGGGCACCATAGGCGACACAAAAAATGTGAAATGGACATGGGTTTGCTAATTTTTATGGGTTTGTAGACTATACAATATATTTTTTACTCCCATGATTTTTTGGGGTGTATGGGAGGGGAGCAAGTATACGCACACAATCACAAATAAAAGTAGTAGATTACTATAGACGCCAGTAATTGTAGATCCAAAGGGGGTTACTATGGTGTTGTCCATAAAAGTTCTACCTTCTACAATATCAGAATGCATCTCCATGACAAGCACAAGAACCATCAGCACCAAGGTTGTATAGCTAATGTTACTTTGGGAAGTCATGGTATGCAAGACCACATAGACACTATTATGTAAGTTAGTTCTTTTTATTTTCCAGTGTACTTAATTAAATCAGCAACCACGGTATATATACTTACCATAATAACTATAAGTTGGGGATTAAACCCATTTCTATTTCTTAAGGGCTATTGAATCTATTGTTACTTGGTATCCCAAGTTTTCAGCAATAAGATATGTTCTATTAAATATCCCCCAAAATGAGAAACGGGTACTTACCCAAGTTAGATAATTTCCTATCCTCTGATCACTATATGAAACTACTAATCCATTTTTTCGCACTTACACACAAACTACAGATAAACACCCACACGTACGAGTACAAACGCACGCAGAGCAAACAAACAACTTACCTGTCTAACTGTCTCGGCTGTGTTAAACTCTTTCCATAAGTCCTGCAACGAAAAGTCCCACTATATTACAGACAATGGCACATGTATATTCCATATGAAGCACAAGAAAATCACTATGTAACCCATGAAAGAGTGAACGATGAGCACCTCGGCTTTAGAAAGCTTCCCTTCGTTCAATACTTTAATCAGAGCAAAGCCCGACGGACTTTCGAATAACACGAGCATCCTTCAAGCCTCGACCACGCCTAGAGTGGGACCGGAGACTATCTGCAGAGACCGGAGAGTGAAAGATCCGCCGGCGGCGTATCATAAGAGTGCTGCGACGGAATTAGGGGCAGGCCAAAAGGGATTAACAGATTAGGCATCACGCGCGCTAAATATTTCTGGATGACGGATTAAACGGCGTCGTTTTGGGCGTTGCGGATTCATCATGCAGCGCCCCCTGTGGTCTGGACCAATCAACGCGTAGACCTCGCTTGTTTTAAAATATCTAATTTTTACGATCCACCCTTCAGTTTGGGTTATTACACCCTTTTCGTCCCTCATTCACATTAAACTTCATAAAATAAACCTTTACAGAGGAGCAATTTGCATAATTTTCAAGACGAAAATTAAGATATTGAGGGTTTTAGAATCCTCAATGTCAAACTTGAGGGTTAAAGCTCCCTCAAAATCTTAATTGTTAAACTTATAAACTTGGGAGTTAAAATTTTCAAATTGAGAGTCTTAGAAAGTCAAAATCTCCAAATTGAGGCTCAGGGGTTTAAATAAGTTCAAATCACGCTTCTTTGGAGACGGCATTGCTGCTATTGAATGCAAACAAATAAGAGATGAGAAATGACCTAACCCATCCAACGTGCTTTAAAAATTGTTTATACTTAAATTAAGTGTATAAATATAAATCTGGTAAAAGTATATAGTCCCCTTTAGAGTTTTGGTTTTAGTTGTATCTACCTCTAGAGTTTAGTTGTTGCATTATACCCCTTAAATTTAAAAATTATGCTGAATGTAGTGTTAATTTTCATTAACTTTTGGAGTACAAGACATTGACATTCCATGTATTTTATAAGAAAACACTCACCGCCCTCAATCTTTTAAATTGATATTTTTATTTATTAAAAGGTGAAAACAATAATAATAATTAAAAAAAGATGCCATTCTTCCATATGTTTTATAATGGTAAATTGCCATATATACCTCTATCCAACCTGGTTTGTTTAATTAAATAAAGCAAGGACTTTATTCCATAAAAACGAAGGTAAAAAAAATTAGGCCAAGACATAAAAAGAAGGCGATAATTACTTTTATTATTTATCAATTTGTAGTGAACAAAAAATCAAAACTAAAATATTTAATTGAGGAAAGTTTCGTTTTTAAAAAGCAAATGGGTTGTCAATGTCTTTTATCTAATTTTTACTATCTTTGTTCAATTTTTTTCTCCCTCCTACACTCCTCTTCCATTAGTTTCTCTCTTTCCTTCCACCCTCGTTGATGAATTGACACAACAAATAAAAAAAACTATAAAAATCAACGACAAATCTTTAATAAGGTGTACTTTGAGCATAATTTTAAAGTTTTAAAAATTAAAATATAACAATTGAAACTCAAAAAGGGCATTGAGATTCCATTGGGGGGAATTCATGTAATTTTCCCTATAAATTTTCTGAAAAATATCTCATTCTCTTTTACAAGTACAAGACGAAAAAATCCTACACGAACTCAACAAGTACGCAGCTAGCTTCACATTAACAACGCGAACATGACCCAGGGTTCCACATATTAAAAAAGTCCAACCCATTTAACGGCCCGGCCCACTCCATCTCACGCTCGGCCCGCCCGGCACAAGTCCATCCAATATTCAATCACTCGTGCTGTCTCTCTCCTCTCTCTCTCTCCTCTGCTTCCATAATTACCAGATCCAAACGCCGGCGATACACAGTGAGAGAGAGAGAGAGAGAGAGATGGTGAGCAAGACGGAGGAAGAGGAGTTGTCGAGGTTGGAGATTCAGGTGGAGAACGGGGGAGGTGGTCCTTGGGAGTACCTCTGTTTGGTCCGCAAGCTCAAGCTTCGGCGCTCCGATAGAGTCCTCAAGCACGGCTTGTCGATCTTGAACGATCCCAAGAAGCGATCCGATCTCGGTCCTGATGGTGAGAGACTTTGCTTGTTTCTTTTGTTTGATTCTGCACAGGATCCGGTTCAGTCTGATAGATTCTATCATAATTGGGGAAGTTTAGTTGTTTGAATCAATTAGGGCTGTATCTTTGAGGTCGGGTGATTCATGAGCCCCATGATTGACGCGCGCACAGTCACTATGCGTGCGCTTGCTGATTTTACATGCATGTTTGTGTATGAATTCCAAGGGGGCACTCCATTGGTGAGGAGAGAGAGACCTTGTCAAAGTGGAGCTCCTCAGTTTGAAGCCTACTGTGTGGAAATAACTCGTTGGGGTTGTATGAGTTGGTAGTAGGGAATTGTGAGCTAGTAGCTGACCCCAGCAGTTAAGTACTGAGCAGACACACCCTAAATCATTACCATTCTAGAGGCTTACAATTTTGTATGGCTTCATTCTGAAACACAGACAGAGAGCAATTTAACGTTCCAGTGACATTTATAACGGAGATGTTTCCATTGAGTAGTACACGAATCAGCTAATCAAATGACAAACCAGAGTGGAAAGTGTAGTTGTTTATATTGTAGTTTTTCATGACATAATGACACTATAGTTGCTTCTTTGTCACATTTTGAAGTGGACTTATTTTGTGAAGTTCAGCATATTCACTAGGAAAAAAGACCCTTTTCATTTTTCATGCTAACCAACGTTATGTGTTCCTCTTCCTGTTCCACATACCTTATTGATCAAAAGGAAAGCTAATGATATTTGGTTAATAAAGCATGAAAACATAATAATGTGTTGTTGCAAGGCAACCTTAATTCAAAAAACCTACATATATTTTCTCGCCAGTTGCACCTCCATTTTTTTTATATCTCTTCTTCCATTGGACAGACTACAGGCTCACATACATTTATTTCTTGATGTAGAATGGATTGCATATGAGCAAGTGGCAATTGCAGCAATGGACTGCCAATGTCTTGATGTTGCCAAGGTAGTATGGATTTTTTTACAGTCTCCTATTGTCTTGAAATTGGTTGTACTTAATATGATTTCCCAGCATTTAGTTTATAATTATTGTGGATTGAGAGACATGTTTTCTAGTAAAATTTATGTCATTTCATTATTCTGCTAGTTTATGCAAGTCCTGTAACCATCTGGCTCCACTATAGCTATCTGCTAAATTTTGATGGGGCATACTGAACTCAACTGCCATTCAGATTTTGTCTTTTATAATATGAATTCACACATCAAAGGGATATATTTAAATCCATGGTCTAAATTGTCACATTTTTGTTTGATATTTTAGACATACAATTGACAGAACTCCTGAATGCATAGTTGTTTGATTTACACAATGGAATAGAATGGGAATGGAACGAATATTTCATTGAAATAGAATATGTAAAATGAAACTTTATTTCTATGGGTCATGTGGGGAAAAGGTAAGCAATAGCTATTAACTATACCTTACCTGTTCCTCTCATTGTCGATGGGAATATTATTCCATACATATTATATTAGCTATTCCATTCTACGAACCAAATGTGGTGTAAGATCATTATGAACTTCAAGGGTACTTGTGTCCTTTAATTTTGATATTAGAGAACATCTGTCATGTTGAACTAGCGCACCTGTATGATTTTTTTCACTTTTGCAGGACTGCGTGAAGGTTCTGAAAAAGAGATTTCCTGAGAGTAAAAGGGTTGGTGAGTTCAAGTAAACCTAATTCCTTGGTTCTTTCAGAAAAATTCTGTAGAAGATGTGCTTTGTACATTTAGTTTAGGAATAGGCTGTAATGTTCCTGTCTCAGTGAAACTCCGTGGTGAACATGTTAGTAGGGGTCCTTTTTCCATGCATTAGTCAATATATGTCCTGGTTCTACTCTACCAATAGGCTGAATCTAGTCTTATATTGACAAGTTTAATTTGTTTGGTCCATTAAAATGAACATGGCTAGACAGTAACATCTTCTTTGCAGGCGTGGTGAAAGCCAATCTGCTGTTATATTATTGTGTGCTGTCCATTTGTATGTGTTGATCTGCTTCACATCCTTCGAGAGACGGTATTGGAAAAAACAAAGTACTTCAGTTTTTATTATTAAATTGGTGATGGATATAGGGTCCCTTTGGCATAAATGCAGGCAGACTAGAAGGGATGTTGCTTGAAGCAAATGGATCCTGGGCAGAGGCAGAAAAAGCTTACTCGAGCCTTCTGGAGGATAATCCATTCGATCAAGTAAGTTCCATAATGTATATTTCACTGAGCAACATTTTTCTTTCGTTTTCTTTCTTTCTTTCTTTCTTTCTTTCTTTCTTTCTTTTTCCCCCTTTTTGGTTTAAACATGCATCTTTCAATAAGTAAACTCTTACACTGAGTTCTTTTTTCCCACATAGGTAATACACAAAAGGAATGGTAGCTATGGCTAAGGCACAAGGAGATGTTTCAGGGGCCATTGAGCGGCTGAATAAATATCTTGAAACGTGAGGCAAATTGAAAACATGCACTAGCACAAATTACACTTGTTTAACTATTGAAAGTGTATTCAAAACAAACATGACTAAGGTGTTTAGTATTTCCAGATATATGGCAGACCATGATGCCTGGAGAGAACTAGCTGAATTATATGTTTCCCTACAAATGTAAGTTTGTTTCTGTTTCTCCTCGTTCGTTTGGACTTTTTTCTGAGGAAATCCTGCCTACCTATTGAACTTGGTATGTGTTTACTTATTCATCACCATTTAGGTACAAGCAAGCAGCTTTCTGCTATGAGGAGCTTATACTATCTCAACCCACAGTTCCGCTTTATCATCTTGCCTATGCCGATGTAAGTGGCTTTTTTTTTTAATAGAAATGTGTATAATGACTGAAAGTTTTTTTGTACACAAAAATCTTGCCAAAGCTACAAATTTGTTGTCCAGTTTCCCAATTTAATTTCAGTGTCTCTTGAGCATTTTTGGGGACTTCTCTGTATGAGAGATAAATCTGCGTCGCATTTATGTACCACTCTGTGAATGTAATGTTAAATTAAACTTTTAATTTATGATGTGGCGGCTGAGTCTCTGTCGATAAACATTAGCATAAAACAAATGTAACTGATTGTACAACGCTAGAAAAATTAAATTAGATAAGAAGGTTTCCGTCCAAAGCTTGGGGATCGAGGCAAGATAGGAGAATGTTTTTAGCCACGTAGGGCACAGACCTATGTGCACACCACCGAGGTCGAGTTAGATGAACAAGTTAGGAAGTCTAGGAAGACCACAAAAGACTTGGATGCCATTAAAATAATGGGACATTGAGTATTAGGGGTATTAAAGAGCATGCAACCTTTCTTCTTTATTTATCTTCTTTCCTTTTTCATTTTTCCTAATAAATGGCCCATCCCCTTATTGGGAATAAATGGCCCATGAAAATCCACATTTATTACCAAATGTAATTTTCAATTTTTTTGGCTCTCTGTAGTTCTCCCAAAACTCTTTTGGATTTGGCTTAGTTGATCACTGTTGTTCCTTTCAATTAAGGAAAATTTTGGAATACTTATCCGACGCCTTGTGAAACACATATGGAAAGAACACTAACATATCTTGTTAGGATATACTTTTATTTGATTCTTGAATGACCACAATGATGGTACTTCAAATGCTATCCTTGCTATTTCCTTTGTTGTTAGTAATCTGCTTGCTTCATTCAACAACAGGTACTGTACACCACTGGTGGACTGGAGAATCTGCAAATAGCTAAAAAATACTATGCATCCACCATAGATTTGACTGGGGGCAAGAACATTAGAGCACTTTTTGGTGTTTGCTTGGTGAGCTATTTATTTCTGTAAACGCACTGTAGATTTCTGTTAGGCACAAAAATCTTACCACTCGCTATGTCACTGCAGTTCTTAAACTCTGCAGACCTTGGACCCTCTATTCTGTTCTTGTCATTGTCCTAATTTTTCCGCTACCGAGTTATTAACAGGTACTTTTTTGATTCCTGTAGTGTACATCTGCCATTAATCAGCTGTCGCGGGGGCGAAACAAGGAGGACAAGGAGAATTTGGAGCTGCAGTCACTAGCAGCAGCAACCTTGCAGAAAGAGTACAAGGATAAGTGTCCTGGAAAGCTCCCTCAGCTTAGCGCAGCCCTAAAAGGGTTCAGACTTTAATTGGAAACTCCTTTGCCCTATACCGAATCTTGTCATCATTGCGGCGGCCTCTTAAAAACTCAAAGCAATTTGGAGCGCGAATCGGCAAATATTGATATTTCATTGTTTCTTAAATATATTCTTCTTGGATTTATTAGTCCTTAGGATAATGATGTAATGTCTGAACCTCTCTTGTGTTTTTTTTTTTTTTTCCTTTTTTTGGGTAATCACCTCTCATGTGTTTTTCGTTTTCAATTAGATACATTATTTGCTTTAGATTGATCTCTAATTCTTAAGAGACCCTGTTTATTGTTCTTAATAATACTGTGTATTTGGGAATCAAATGTTTGGTTCTAACTGGTTGATTGCATGGACGCTCAGTTCACATCAGTCATGCGAATCAAGAAGTAATAAGGCCCATGGACGTTTAAGTAATCCTAGCACAATTGCAACAAAAGTTCACAGGTTGATTGCATCAAATTTAATGCCACCCTGAAACTGTACCCCAAGTTCAGTGATTGCCATTACTAATGACGGTGTTAGCGGAAATGATGTAATTCTTACAATAGTGAATATTCAGTGATGGCATTGTACTGTGGCATTTGTTTGCTTTGAATTAGTACCGAATGATTTTGAGTGCTGATCGGTTAGAGGTGGGCTCATTCAGAGCGTTTGATAATGCCTCTGAATAGTTCTAAATGACCTCTGACCGAATCAGCACTCAAATTGGTGCTGAGAGGTTAAATGATGAAAAAGACTCATACAAACAAAAGTTCAAATGCTTCTACTGGCAAAATCACTCTTACTTGCACTCTCTTAAGCCAAATTCGACTCTCCTTCCTTGCTTCTCTCTTTTTTTTTCTTTTTTTTTTTTTGCTTCTAATTGTACATTGAAAAAAGAATATTAATGAAAAGATTTGAGATTTTAAAATTTTGGAAATTTCAATTTTGATTAGTTTCTTTGATTTGGAGATTTTGATATTAAAAATGTGAAGCAGTTAATTAATGGGGAAACTGCACTTAACCTCCATGTGGTTTGATGCAGTTACAGAGCATCTCCCTGCAGTTTAAAAATCAGCACATAGTTCCCCTGTGGTTTCAATGGACTTGCAAAAGTTAACTTTTCCATCAAATCTAACGGTTTGTTCTAAAAAAAAAGACTTTAATTTCCAAAATTACCCAAAAACTAATTTCTTAACTCTTATTATAGCGGTGTCCAAATAAATGAATACTTTTACTTCTTGTACCTTTAAAAAATATATATTCTATAAAGGTTATATATTCATAATCCCAACTAATCAGTGATGATTAAAAACATGTGTACGAATATTATAAGCACATAAGTAGACTCACATCCAAATACTTCTCTTTTTTTGTATAATAAATATAGCTTTTTCATGACTTAAGAATTATAGAAACAGCTAGCTCTTTGAGAGCTATTGTGATTAAGATAAGAAGTTAATTTTCTGTGATTTGGGAAATTAAAGTCTGCTTTTTCTATCAAACACTCAAAATTTTTTTTTTTGGAAAAGCAAACCATTAGATTTGATGAAAAAGTTAACTTTTGCAAGTCCATTGAAACCATAGGAGGGTTCTATACTAATTTTTAAACTACAGGGATGTTCCCTGCAACGAAAGTGAAACCACAGGATGGTTAAGTGCAATTTTCCCTTAATTAATTGATAAATTTCAATGCATGAATTAATAAATAAATAAATAAAAATAATAACATGTGCAAAAATTAGAAATGTAGGTTATTTAAGCTTAGACGAATAATCGAATAGTTTTATTATTACACATTCAACATCTCTTATTACACCTCTTATCCATTTAGTAAAATTCAGATTAATTTTTAGCATTCAACACTTAATGCTGAATTTTAACAAACGTCATGAAACAACCCCTCCGTAAAATTTATAATATTGGATTTATTGTAGATAAATCAACACCTTCAAACCTAAATCAGTTATTCTCTAAATTATTTGTCATATCATTTTTAATTCATATATTGTTAAAACTGTTTTTTTTTTTTTTGGGTAAACGAATTATTGTTAGTTGAAAAATGAAATGTTGGCTTCAGCCCATCTATATCTGGTTGATTTCCAAAATAATAATAGGTCTTTTGTTGGCCAAAAATAATAAGGGGACGAGCAAATCTAATATATATGTGTACGACTGTGGGCATTTCAGTAAATTACACTAAACCTAGGGCATCTCTCCACTCACCGTGAAGCCTATATAACCATCACGAAGTCGGAACCCTACTTTCGAAGGGTTAGGGTTTTGATCTCTTTGTATATCGCTCTCGTTTGCGGCTGGTCCTGCTGTAAACCCTAACCATGGCTGTTGGGTACTCTCTCTCTCTCTCTCTCTCCCCATTTCCATCTTTCGACCTGTCGTTCTATCAATCTCTCTCCTTCTGTATATCTCCCCTTTTTTATTACATTTTTTCTGCGTTTGATGGTTGTTTACAGGAAGAACAAGAGGATTTCCAAGGGAAAGAAGGGAGGGAAGAAGAAGGCGTGAGTTCAAAGCACCGTGCCTTGATTTCTGGAATTTTCCCTGTTGATCTACTCTTCCTTTGCTGTGGAAGTTGATTTTCTGGGTCTGATTTTATTTTGGTGCAGGGCCGATCCCTTTACGAAGAAGGATTGGTATGACATCAAGGCACCTCAACCCTTTGTAGCGAGGAATGTCGGAAAAACCCTAGTTACTAGAACTCAGGGAACCAAGGTGCCTCCCATCGTTTTCTCTCTTTTGCTATTAAGAGGCTTAGCCACTCCGTATGACCTGTTCTGTTATTGTGCTTCTAAACGTATTATTATCTGCTTAGTTATGCTTGACAATGTAGTCGTCATGCTTAGTTATGCTTGAGAATGTTGTTGGTCTCTGGTGCCTAAGCAAGAGATCTTGAAAAAGAAGAGGTCCTCATCTGATATATTTAATTCTTTCCTGTTAGAATTTGAAGTTCATAACCCTCCCGTACTTCCTGTTTAATTTTTAGTTTTACGTGAATATTTAAACACTTTCAGCTCAGTGGGACTTCTCTTAGAGGATTACCGGGGTTTCTAGCCAATTCACTATAATCTTGAGCGTCTACTAATAGACTATGCTTTGAGCATTTCAGCATTTTTAGTGTGCCATATTCATATATTATCTTCATTAGACCAATTGACGCTGTTTAAGCATTTGAGTGATCAAACAGAGATAATTTATACGAGTGAAAAAAATATTAGTCAGCAGGGGGTTGTCTGGAAATTTTCATGTTTACATCCCCAATCCACAGTATAGTAATGCATATTATTGAAAGCAGTGATGGTATTTTTGTATGAGATTTGCATATATCGTAGAATGATCATTTTTATATAGTTTTAATACAATTGGACTTTCGGTTTTTATCCTCGCTGAATTGCTTCTTGCTTGGTCAATTTATTACAGATTGCTTCAGAAGGACTTAAGCATCGGGTTATTGAGGCCAGCTTAGCTGACCTCAATGCTGATGAGGATCAGGCCTTCAGGAAGATCCGACTGAGAGTTGAGGATGTCCAAGGAAGGAACGTGCTTACTAACTTCTGGGTATGTTGTATCACTTTCAAGTCTAAAGTGTTATAGAATCACAACCTCAACCAATTATTTAATTTTGATGAGTTGACACATTTCTTTGTACAATATGTTTCAGGGTATGGACTTCACCACGGACAAGCTGAGGTCTTTGGTAAGGAAATGGCAGACTTTGATTGAGGCTCACGTGGACGTCAAAACCACTGATAGCTACACCCTCAGGATGTTTTGCATTGGATTTACCATGAAGCGTGCAAACCAGGTCAAGCGGACCTGTTATGCTCAATCTAGCCAGATTCGTCAGGTCTAACAAAATTCATACAACTTATGTTCCTCATAAATTTTGGTTGTGTTGGTTGCGCGAGAATGGTTAAGGTTGTGTTTAAATTTGGTTTTCTTATTCCAGATCCGGCGAAAGATGAGGGAGATCATGATAAACCAGGCTTCTTCTTGTGACCTTAAAGAACTGGTGAACAGGTTCATCCCTGAATCTATTGGCAGAGAGATCCAGAAGGCAACTTCTAGCATCTATCCTCTCCAGAATGTTTACATTCGGAAAGTGAAGATTCTGAAGGCCCCAAAATTTGACCTCGGGAAATTGATGGAGGTATGCTTCATGTCAGCTTAAGCCTTATGGTTTTGTCACTTGTTTGTTAGTTTGCAGCTGGAAAGGCACTAATTTCGTTTTTATTATGTTTGATGTGTCTACAGGTCCATGACAACTACACCGAAGATGTTGGTGTGAAGTTGGACAGGCCGGCTGAGGACCCAATGGTGGAGGGTGAAACCGAAGTTGTCGGGGCTTAAAGCAGACTTTTCTTTCAAGTTGCTTTGATTTTGCTTTAGACATGAAACTTGGCATCTAATGCGAAGTTATCTTAAACAATTTTTGTGAGTTTTATTTTGATCTATTTCAGAGGTGTGCTCTAAAAATGTTGTGGAACATAATTGAATTTTTCTTTAATTCGATCTAGTGACTTGCATCATTGTGATCCTCAACTTTAAGCACCTGTCTACTTGCTTAAGGTTCAGTTAGCTTTCTATGTTCCGTTCATTCGGCTCTTTATATTTTCTGTAGGTCGTTTAATTTCAGCCACTGAATTATATGCTGTCTCATATTTTTCCTTCTTTAGTCCGTTGGTTATGTGCCGCAGCATAGTTATTCACGTCTTTCATCGTGTGGACGCTTTACCTTAACCTCTTTCAGCTCCTTTAGTTATTTTAAAACAGACTTGGTAAAGCTACCCGTAGAGTGGCCCTAGTTTCTTTTGATGGCTTGCAGTACTCGGAGACGGTCGCACGATCCCTTTGAGTTCATCATATTGTATGGTTTAGAAGTATGATGAACTGGTTGAAGTTTGGCTGGAGATGCTGATAGGGTAGAGTGCAGTCTTTAGTTAAAGCAGGCATGTCCTCCTAACAGAGTGTCTGCTCAAAAGCAAACAAATATATTGAAATGCTCTCCATTCCTGAGTTTGTTTTCCATATTTATAGTGTAGGAGGGTCTGAGTTCATTCAAAGGCTAATGTTGATGGTAACCGCTTTGATTGGATGGAATGATTTATAGGAGACTTTTATAACCAAAGCTACATTTTTTTTTTTCCTTTTACGACTTCCACTAAAGAGGGAAGTATGCGATTTTATTTTCTCCCATAAACTGGCAATCAAGGTCAAGGGAGAACGCCATCCCTTCTTTTCTTCTCCTATGATTGGATGGAATGATTTATAGGAGACTTTTATAACCAAAGCTACATTTTTTTTTTCCTTTTACGACTTCCACTAAAGAGGGAAGTATGTGATTTTATTTTCTCCCATAAACTGGCAATCAAGGTCAAGGGAGAACGCCATCCCTTCTTTTCTTCTCCTATAATTAACGATTATCCCCTTTTTTCTTCTCCTAAACTCTCAATCGGGGTGGGAATTAGACTTGTGAAGGCATGGGAGCGAATGTGTGCAAATTTCATTCACCCAATTGCCCGCACTGAAAATTTTGTCATTTTCATGCAAATGCAGTGTAAATTTGTCCTCAAATTACTCTAAACGTTATTATTATTATTCTGGCTACTAGTCACTAAATCGAAAAACTGAAGAAACAAAATAATTGTAAATGAAGTGGCTTGGGACTCATGCTGAAGGTATAATGTTAATCTACCCATACCATATGATTTTGGTGCCACGCTTTCTTGGCAGTGATAGAACTAATATTCTACCCAACAATAACAGTACATGAGTAAGTCATGGAACAACTATTTTATGCAACAATACAGGAAGAAGATACTGTCATATTGTAACAGCTATTGCCACAAACAACTCACACGCTAGCACAACAGCAGGAATACCTCAAAATAGAGCTTGTCTTGGGGATCTCACTTCCCTCGTTGCAAGGAGAGATGGAAAGGATGGAATGGATCTCAGTATCAATTTCCTTCCATTTCTCCAAGTCTTGTGCTGAGGAGGTGACACCCTCTTGCAGCTTTGAGAAGCACTTTTCACTACGCTACCCAGTGAGGGATTGCTGTCCATAGTCTCTGGAATTCCCTCTTCATGAATCATCTGCAGACATTTTCGGTGCTTAGGTTGAGGAGGTGATCCGACAGCAAGCAGTGAAGATCCCAGAGGCTTGCTACTAAAAGTGTATGCCATTTGAATTGGATGTCTGTAAGACAAGTAAGATTAAAGATGATACGATGGACTTGATGAATATAATGTGTCACAAATAGAAATGAGCTTAGTGTAGCACACTGACGTCGTTACATTTAAAGGGGAGCTTTTTTAACAAAATGACCAACTTTGTTAAACATGAGTCATTTTTAAATAAAATGACACCATTTTGGGATGCTACACTGTGCAAATTTTCAGTGATGCGCACTGTAAACACTTTTCGCTAATATTGCCAGCCCTGGAGAAGGTGTGAACAACATTTTAAACCAACAGAATATAGTAGGAAACCTGACGATCTTGGAAGAGGGTGGTGTTGTAGGAACATGACCTGCATTCTCCTCTTCATTCTTTGTTGCAAGATTGTTTAATAAAACAGTATCTGATGTATCTATTTCAGAATTTTCCGTGTCTCCCCTTTCTTCAGCTTCTTCTGTTTCTTCTGAATCAATAGAATAGAGAAACAAAAGACAAATGAAAAAAGAAGATAAGAAAGTAAAAATTTTTAATTTACCAAAAGAAAAGGAACAATTTTCAAGCTATAACAGTAATTGCGTGTGGGACTGAATTGAATTCCATACTGGGAAAACATACACGAGGAACACTTCTAAACATTTAAGTTCAAGCGCAGGTTAAACATGATATGCAAACCAATTTAGCTGAAATTAGGAATTGCGTACTTTCATAAATGGGAAGATAAAAGTTGGGGAATTTCATAGTCATGAGGAAGAATTCCAAGTCGAGTTCAGCAAACACAAAGAACTCCCTCGTTTTCAAAAACAAAAATGCAAAAAACAAACAATGATCTCCACAGAATGGTGAAAAGGCTAGTTATGCAATTACCATCCTTCTGACCAAAAGTATTTCTACATCTTTCACATCTGCAGCTGACAGAGCACCCAACGCCAGCCTATAACCACAGAAGTCAAAAGTCCACCTCAGATAGCCATTTCATAGACCAGGTACAGAATGAGCTGATTAACAGAACCTGAAAGCATTCGCAGTATTTCTTTAAGCAACTTGACTTTTTACAGTTGCAGCCTCTTTTATGTCGGCCTGAAGCTGGAGTTTTGTTAGATTCCTCCTACATGGGCAAAACACAAAATGTACCTGTCATGAACTGAAGCAGTCGGAACCACCTTATCGGTAAGAATTAAGAAATTGGGACAATTTCTAACCCCAAATTCAGGAGCAGAATCATTGATATGAATGACTCTAGGAGCAAATGCAAGCGGGTCACGTGATTCAATCTGTTTACGGGTTTCTAGAACAGTTTCTTCATGGAGAGGCCTGTTGTGGCAATTTTGACATGAACATGGTTCAATGCAGTAAAGACCAGCAGCAAAGCATTCACAGTAACTGCATTAAAATAAATGAAGAGTAAAATATCAGCATATTGATATTACTGAAAGGTAAAAATAAACATGCAATCACTTGGTGATATTGACAAGAAAAGCAATCAATAAGACTGCGAATAGCAAGTGAGAAAGAGCTAGGAAATTCAACTAAATTGTAAATAGTATAAGCCAGCAGACTAATATACACAATAAAGCCATTATTCTCAACATTTAGCATATCTTGAGACCATGATTGGTTGATGGTCTAAATTTACTTTCTCATTTTTTTCCCCTTATTTAAATCCATACATTACCAATCAACTAGGAAGAATGGTAGAGTTAAATATTAATAATAAGGATGAGCAACATGTGTTTTACATGGAAATCCAGTTCATGAAAAGATATATAGTGAAGCATTCTTTTCTACATCATCTGGATCCAGTTCTTTGTCCAGGACCTCTCTGGAGCCATCATCAGACAAACAAAGGGCAGTTTTAAATCTTTGGCTGCAACAGATATTAAGGTGTCGAATTAAACCGTAATGGTGATTGCAGCTGTAAATTGGGGCTCCGAATACTTAAATGATACAGCTTAGACTTTTTCTATAGGTATATAGAAACGTGCCTTGACAATACATGCACAAGCTACCTAAAGAGAGTTAAACCCTAGCTGTCACCATGAGGGCCAGGGGATGAGCCAAAAGTCTGCAAGCCCGTGCCCTACAATATATACTTCAGTGTTCACATGGTTTAAATACAGTCCCTACAGCAATTAGAAAGCACACAAACCCTAAAAGCAAAATCATTGAAAATGGAATAAACTTACAGCTTTAAGCATTTAGACTTCTTACAACTGCAGCGCTTGCAAGCCAAACTTTCTCCATCGTGATCAAAAGCACACCTCCTGCAAATTGTGAAATGTTAAGAGAACAAATACAAGTGCAAACAATGAAGAATTATTGACTCCTGCATAAGAGCTCTGACGCACCTTTTCTTTTTCAGGCTACTGGGGTTTAACTCTTCACTAACTCTACCTGCTGATGTTTGAGAAGCATCTTCTACAAGCTTATTGTGATGCTGAGTTGGAACAATATATCCTTCAATAGATCCTTCAGAGAGGGGCATACTTAGAGATTTTTGAGTGCATGTTAAAACAGTAAAAAGAGCAGAGAGAGAGCAAGGCATACTTATTAGATGCCTTCCACTAGCCAAAGTTCTGGGACCATCAACTTTGCCATCCTTTGAGGTGCTTGCAACAGCATTCAAGTGCAAATCAATTCCAGGCACCTTGGATGGCAAACATTCATTTTCAATATCCATTTGGACAAACTTATTTTCATCTGGGGCTCGTTTACAATCAGAGTGGAATGAGTCTGAAGAACTACCATTAGAATGGCCTGCAGATATCTTATTAAAGGTTCCTGCCTTCTCAAAAACTAGACAGCGCCTTCTTATGCTACACTGCTGCTAGGAAAGGGGTAAATATAACAGATAGTGACGTGCACATCATCTAAAAATGGAAGATTAACTGTCTTCTCAAGGTTATTGATTAAGAAAAATACATCACAAATTTATTGCCGTAAGTAACATCTGAATATGCAGCACTCTAGGAACAGGCTCTGGGTGAATCATAATTAGCTGGCAGTAAACCTTGAATTCGAACTCTGTAATTCAGCGTTCAAATCCTCTTCCCTCATAAGAGCAGGTTGAAATCTGTTTGGGCTAACCAAAGAATCAACATCCTGCTAAGGTACTTATTGTTCGGAGCCCCAGACTCGCAGCCCCAACTACAGGACCTTGTTTTACTTGCTATAACATGCATATTCATGTTCCATGCCTATGCTGAGGATTTGTTTCTAAATGCCACAAGATTCATGATGAACATGAGCAATATTAATGAGCATGAAGTAAGCACTTTTCCAACCACAAACCGCATCTAAATTTAACATTCACATGGTGGCTTTAAGTAATTGAACATTATCATGCTGTACTCATAAAATATATAATCATTGAGACTGACATTACAAGTTTAAACTTAACTTTCATTTTCATATGACTAAGACACAGTGAAGTGTATTAAAATAGGCAATGAGGCATGTTGAGATGATGCTGTAGCGGTTTGCAACTAGTGCAGCTTGTTGAGAGAGCAAGGAAGCACTTGGTGCTCATATTCTCACATGCTGCAAGAACCCTGGGCTGGGAAAAGCTAATAGCAGGTATGTAGACTATTCACAGAAGTATTTGGTTTTTACCATTTACTCAAGTTCTCCCTCTGGTTCAGGAGCCTTAGAAGCAAGTCATCATTCCCAAAGTAACTTGCAAGGAATGATTTTCAAATAGGAATCAATGAAAGGTGCAATCTATAAAATAAAGCTATGAAGCATCATTCAAATTTACATTAGACTTCTAATCCTTGTGCTGCATCCTCGCCCATCTTAAACATAATCTCCTTTTCCATTTTATTGTTACTTCATAATATATTTACAAATTCCAAAGTATAAACAAATTTATTGAGTACATTTTCATTTGGTTACCTTATGTAATGTCAGTTGATTTTATTATGGAACACTACAGATGCGCTTCAGCTTGAAGGAGGTCAATCATTCTGGATAAAATGGTAGTTTTGAAACTTGCTCTTATTTGTGTGAGTTCTTTGAAAAGATATCTAGAGAACCATTTTTGGCAGGTAAGCAAATACCATTCTCTCGGCATTGGATATTTATCAATACCTCAGAAGAGAGTAGATTCACAGAAAAATAATAATAATAATAATAATAATATGAAAGCTAGTCTAAACTTAGTAAATATATATGTGTGTGTGTGTGTGTGTGTGTCGGTGTGTATGTATGTATGTATGTATTGCAAAAGGAAGAAATGAGAAGGGAAGAACGTATTAAAAAAAGAAAAGAAAAATAGAAGAGTAATATAATATGTTTGTGGATTTACTTGAGCCGTGTATTATTATGTTTACTAGGATTACAGAGAAGACATCAATGGCAGACCAACTAAGATGTTGCTTAATTGTGGTGGTTGACAAGATAGACTGAAAAAAATGCCAACACATCTGTTGCTTCTAACAGCGTGCTTGTGTGCATCTGCACACCCACCGACAGATGAAAACATGTATCTTTGAGTTTCCATAGTTTTTTTTTATTTTTTTATGGTATCCATCTTAGGCATTTACCTTGCAGCCGGACCAAATGAAATGTTTCCCCTTGTTTCCAGAGCTAGCACTTGAAATGCTAACAAGTTGCCCATCCTGAATTTTTCCAGAAAAGATTGCTCGTGTTTCAGCGGTTTTTGTCTGCTTTTTAACTTTCTCCAATCTAGTTGCAAACACCTCCATTTCACGTTGTCCATGAGAACCTATAGCACCAACAGCATGTGGTATATGTACATCATCATGCAAATCGTCAGCACCTCCTTGTGGGAGCTCTAGCACAGTTGAAAGAAATGAGAATTTCCCGGGATCCACTGTTGCGCAATCCTGCTCATGCCCCTTAAAATGCTCTTCTTTGATGGTTGAGTTAAAGATTAAAAGATCAGCATCATCAAAAATTAAACCTCCTGAACTGCATTCTGCCACCTCGTGCTCGAGCTTAAATATATTATGCAGTTCTAGTTCATTTTGAAATGAATGGCATCTCTCTTTCAAATCAACCTCAAGAAATTGATCTACTGAAGCCAGCACACTTGTCCTTTCAGGTACTGCATATGTTTCACCTGCTTTGCAATGAATCTCAGCAACATCTGGAGTACAAGCATCATGTTTTAAGGTCTTTTGAAGCTCAGAAGCAAATTCAATGCATTCATTGGGTGGCTCAGAAACATTCTCCGCAGTAGCATTTCCAGGAAAAAGATTTCCCAGTTCCTCGGCACAAATACCAGCTAGTCGAACTGCTGAAATCTCTTCACTCGTGTTATCTCCATTCATAGTACTAGAGAACTCAGGTTTTGACAGGGTTGCAAACTGATGCCTGGAGAAAGAAGCGGAAAAGAAAAGAATTGCCATGTGATTCGAAGGATGGCTTCCATTTTATTGCAGCAAGGGAGGGGAGAGGGAGAGGGAGAGGAAGATAGATTCACCTTCTTAAGAACCCAGACTCCTTGATGGAACTAGCATGTGGTGAAGTAGATACAGATGGAGGAGATGCAAAACTGAGCGAGTTTAACGCTTGAGTTGTGTGTAAGGACTTGACTGGCTTGATAGGCGAGAGACTGTTTATGTAGTTAAATACGGGAGAATCCTGGACAAGAAGAGGGATTACTTCTGAGCAAATGCCCTTAAAAAATTTAATGAGGGAAACAACTGTTACAGGCAAAAAAAGATTTGAGAAAAAATGTTATCAACCAAGAGATTATAGATCTGCTAGGCCAATCAGAGAAACGAAAGAGAGCTTCCCACCAAAAATTGACTTCTATAAAAGATCGAAATAAAGCTTATGCTTGAAATGGAATTCAGGGTCGTTCTGTGCATATAATAGCCTGATCCCATATGGTGCGGCTCGTCAAGGTTCAGTAGTACTATTCATACACTACAGTGTTGTGACAACACCATGATTAGATCATTACCAAATCAGGCACGAGCAACAATTACTGAACGAGTAGACAGACACGAGTTAATATATACTTGATTATCAAAATTTCTTCCAATACCAGGTGGCGGCAATCTTATATAAACAAGGATTAAACACTGTGTGTAACATGCTCTTGAAAGGAAGAAAAGTAGGAACTTAAGAAGGCATCAGTCAAATCGAAACTTGTTCCACTACTCAGATGTAGCGAGTCATGTATGTTCCTGAGAGACTGCATGGAAAGCATAAATATCACCAACAACTATCCATGTCAATTTCCGGCAAAAAATTCCCCAAAGTTAGGATCAAACTAACAATGTGCAATGAAGTCTCTCTCTCTCTACGTACTAATAGTGCGACTTGTAACTTCCATAAAAGGAAGTTAGGCATCTGGTCCAAAACTCCATTACCACTGAAAATCAAAACAATCCATTGGAAACAAAAAGGAAACGCATTCACGCACGGGAGATCAACGAACGACTCAAATCAAGAGAGAAGCATCGAATTGTTGGGACTCGGAAACTCGAATTACATGAAATCTTCGCAAACCAGACCAGAGCGAGAATTTGAACTTGAGCTACACGTAAAATTGGAAAAATAAAAATAAAAAGGTCAAAAAATACCTCAAATTCAGAAACAGGCGCGCAGATCTGGTTCTTCTCCGGTGTATCCATGCTGCTGAGAGAAGCTCAAACAGTTCTTCCGCATCTCTCTCTCTCTCTCTCTTACATCTTTCTCTCTGTCTCTTTCGATTCTTCTTCTCTCCCGACGGCCGGAGTTTCTCTCTCTACTCTCTCTCTCTCTCTAGAATTCAATTTGAAAGGGCGCGAGAAGGCGGGAACTATCCCATTAGGCTCATAGCATTAAGATCACTAACCAGTGACCGATAATTGTCACCGACCACTGTCCTTCTTCGTAACTATGCTCCCCCTGCCAGGTGGCAGAACTTGTGGCCGTGACCGTGGATAAGCACCTCTCTGTTTCAGGAAATTGAACACCAACACGCGGCATTGTGTGATTAAACTATTATTAATCCTATTTAATGTGCCTAGGGAAATGAAAGTATCCAAGGTTAGTAGTATATTAATTCTATGCATATAAAAGATTTTATAATAAAATTATAAAAAATTTATGTAGTATAAATTTAATAAAATGTATTTTACTCAATGATAACTTGTGCCATCTTCATTTTTTGATACATAAGCTTTTTATAATTTTGTTATAAAAACCTTTGCATTCATAACATTGTTCGTTAGCGGCGAGACTTACCAAAATATTTCTTAGATTATTGACATTAGTTTACTTGAAAATAAATATCAATTATTTTTAACATTTAAACTTACTGAAAACATTGGTTGAAGTCAAAAGTTACAGAATAAAGCAATCCACCTAAAGTCTTGACCAGACGAGTTAACCTTAGTGGTACAAAATTAAAATTTTTGTAATAATTGACTCACAATTCAATAAGTATTGCATGGGAAACAGATTGCAGAATGGCAATGTACATATAGGTTCGTATAAATCTTAATCTGAAAATTTTAACCGTATAAATTAAAAGAGCTTGCAAAAGGATATGTGAACACATCAATTTTTGTAAAACCTGTGTTGGCAACTGCCATTTTTTTGAATGATAAAAATATTTAACAAGACCAACCCGTTCAAATTTACTAAATTTTTATCGTTGAAATGAAAAAAAACGTGCACTAAGCCTCTAATCTCATAGTACGATTTAATATTTTCAATTGCAACTCATATGGATCCCATAGGGTCAGGCACATTGCCACTAATAAACTCCTTTTTTTTTTTCCCTCCACTTGCATTGGCTATTTTGGAACCCTCTAGTCTCACAGTACCAACTTCTTGTTATTATATCAGCGATGTCATTAAAATTTCACCGGTTTAATTCCTTATAATTACTGTATTGAGGGCACATATTTACAACAAAAGAATTAAAAGAAAAAAAAAAAACAAGAATATAGTCCTAAAAGTTGAAACCAATGTGAATACATATCCAATAAAAAATAAAAAGAAATTCACTAGAAAATTCTTGTAAGAATAAGCCAAAATATAAAGGCAACAACAGCAAGGTCTTTGAATAGAATTATTTCTAATTGAAAAATGATATTTAAGAAAAGAAATAAATATGCCACAATTTGGCCTGTGGGTCTGTCTTGCTGTTCATTATACAACATGAAAAGGCAATGAATTTAATACAAAATGTAGTACTCTCACTTGGGAAGAATGCTTCTACCCTCCTATTTTAACATTTCTTCTGTATCTTATCAGCACCTAAAAGAATTCAAAGAAATACCATACAATCAAAACCCTAACCGAAAAAGGAAAAAAAAAAAAAAAAAAAAAAAGCAGTTTTCCCACTAACACAAACATAATCAAAGAATATGCTACACAAAATTGCTTTGCATACCTACACTGTAATCATATGTATATGTGCAAAGCTAATACCATTTGTGAAGCCTTCTCCTGGATCAAGCACGGATCGTTGCGCGGGTTTTAATGGGTTTCAGCTTAACCCCTAGACTCTCAGGAGAGAGAAGCTCCAGCGCTATGCATGAATGGCTTGAGGGACTGGTGGGATTCGAACCGTTACTCGAAAATGATGCAGCAAATGATGATTGTCTGTAGTAGCCAAAACCCATGAGGAAGAACTCAATTGGAATCACCATGGCATACGGGTGTTCTTCTGTCACAAGCGAGCCACATGCCTGAACCTGTTGGCGAGACAAGCTACTACACTTTAAAATGTATTTATAAGAGAGAAGAAAAGAAAATTTCAGACAACACGAGACAGTAAGAAGATGAACAAATGTCAACTCCAATTAGCATTCTGATCTTTTTATTTATTTATTATTATTTATTTTAACTATAGACATCAACCCATTTATCTCCACAATCTCAATTTAGCAGGGCACTATCATAATCAAGTCTGGGTAACTCACAAGTCTGTTAAACAAAAAGCAGTTGTAATATATGCAGTTGTTCGTCATTGGTACGTTTGGTTCATGGAATGGAATACTGTGGAAACTAAATAATTACTATATAGGAACAAAACATAAAGGGAATAGCTATTTATACTGACCATCAATGGAAAAATAGAAACAATCAACCATAAATAAATAAATAAATAATGGAATAGATTCAATCCTTGATTGGCCCGGGAGCTCTAACGTGAACTAAACGAGGCAATACCTATTCTGTGGAAATAGGAGTGGTATGGAATAGCTATTAGCATGAACCAAAAAGTACATAAGCGTGTGTTTCAATGTGAGAGGAGAGAGTCCACAGAAAGATATTCCAACCTAAAAGTGTTCCGAATCGCACATCAATTAAAGCTAATGTAAGCTAGTAATATTTGAAAGGCCTTCTCAAATTTACAGAGAGGACCACTCGGTGAACACACCATAAAATATGGGGCCTTCTAATGGCCTCTTGTATTATATCCTTCTCCTTTCCGTCTTTCCGTCATTATGCCAACCATTGATTAAAGTTTGCAAATCCGCAGTCTTACAAGCCAATAACAAGATGAAGAAAGGGTTGCAAATCATTTGCCCTGCAGTGAGTGAGGGAGGAGAACAGAACAGCTGGCACACATCTGACACAACTAAAGTTTCTTATCCGAAAATATTAGGATGAAGAACATACAATAATTAACTACTCAAATTGCTTCAGCAAAAATTTTAAAATGGAGATCCAACTTTCAAGAGCAACATGTATTGCTTGAAGGGGGGGAAAAGGTAATGAGCACTGCACCTCTACAAGGGTAGTTATCTTGTCCATGTTGGCACACATATACAGAGATTCTGCCCGGAAGGGACTGTTTTCACCCACAAAAATTAGGGTTTTGCATTGCAGCTTCTTTAAGCGCCCTGAGAGGTCATGCCTCCTGAAAAATAAATAATGTCATAAAACTATTTATTTTGAAAAAAGCAACCTGGACCGTAGAAAAAGAAAATGCAATGATGCAGAATTACAGGGGAACTGATCCAAAAGCTTACTGAACAAAAGAAGACAAAGCTACAAGGTACTTAAAAATGAAATATTTACTCATTAATTGCTTGAAGAAATCGCATCACATTCAAACTTTGCCTTTCATCCAGAAACTGCAGGAAAAAAAATAAAATCAGATGTTCAGTTCTTGCTCAAGCTTTCATGAGTACACAAAAATCAACTCGAGTCCATTAGAAAGAATTAGCAGACTTTTTGTCTAAACAAGAATCATGATTCAGGAACAATTGGCTGACAAATATGTATATGAAAAAGCAAAAAAGATTGTGATCAGCAGTAAGATGAAAATCCCAACTGTTTTTAATTTTTCTATTTAATTATAAAATCCATCATATGACTGAATCTAAAATTACAGAGTGAGAAATTTATATTCTTTTTCCCACAAATTTGATACAGCTAAGCTCCTAACATTTTACATATTAAGTTGAAGGTTAAAGAAAGGAGAAGTGTTCCCACAGGTGAGAAAGTTTTCACTTGTTGCCCACCTTTCTGCAAGCTTGTACTACACCTATGTCTGTGCCATACGAGCCAGTCCTAAATTCCTGCAAGTAGAAGTCAATAATAATATAACATAGCTGGAGGAATAAAAAAGCCGAAATTGAGGTGATGACAGTACCTTGCTGAAGTAGCGCTGGAGAAGGCACTCCTTCAATAAACCGCACATACCATAAAAGTATAACAGGTTCAGCAACACCTAAAAATATATATATATATAGTTTAATCTATGAAAAGTTCTTGATTTGCAATGTAAGTGTATACTTGTTGAAACTAGAAGTTCGCTGGTGTATGCGCTATTAATTCAATTTACTAGCCCTTTTTCCTTTGCTAGCCTAGGTATTTAATTTACTATTTCAAACTAAATAGAGACTCACCCTACCATCATGCAGTGATTGCGGATATTTCACATCAGTTTCCATTTCATCATATGTGGCATTGCTACAAGATAAATAATAATACCTTGTTGTAAATCCATTCAGGCCATGATGGTGCTTGGCAGACAGGAGAAACGAGAATTAATCCAAGAACACGTTCCTTATGCTTCATCTGCCAATGTAGAAGAAAATATCTGATTCTAAGGACTCGAGTTTATTATCAAAATGCATTATTCTTTATGCTCGGCAGTTTTGCGAACTTACTGCAAACAGTGTGAGAATGTAAGCACCAGCTGTTACACCCAAGCATAAGACCTCTTTCAGCCTGCGAAAAATTATCAATAACCTTAACATTTATCTACATTCTTTACCCATTTCAAATTGAATCTATAAACATGTTGCACTAAATCAGGCTTAAAATGGTTCGAAGAAAAAGAGATGGAGCCCCTAAATAACTAAACAAAAATATGAAAGCAGTAAATGCAAAAAAGATGAATATCACCACGATTATCTAAATAGACTTTGGGACCTCCACAAAGCCATAAACGTTAGTCCCTATCACTCTGCTTTCCAGTAAAGCCCTTAATAATATCGCAGTGCCTTCATCAAGATGATTTGTTGGCCAATATTGACCAGATAAAAATACTTATAAGTAAACCTCATGGTTATAATGAACTACCATAATTTGAGCTAAATTGAAGCAATTATAGACACCAAATGATGATCAAATTATGTTCATACTTTGTTTGATTGCCTCAGACTGCCGGAACTAAAGATTGAACAAGTAAAATGTTGCAAGCATTTTGCATACCCAAAGAAGTCGAGCACTTCAGCCACCTGGTCGGCGAGGTCATCAACACTAAGCAGTGGGATATCTGAAGATATCGCATCAGCTCCCAACTGCAGGAACTCTTAAGTAAATCGGAAAATAGACCCGATTAAAATCACTAAAATAGAACACAAACATAAACAGTTAAATTGGAAAATAGACCCAATACGGACCTCATGCCCTGGGGCATCAATGTGGTAAATGCAGAAATTGGAAAGCAACAAAGAGGCCGCCTCAGGGCAAAACAAAAGGCCTTGGAAACATGACATGTCTACAAGTAAAGAACAAGAGGACAGGAGAGACGCAAAGGTCACAAAAAACAAAAACAAAAAAAAAACCTCAAACACCTGTAATGCATTATGATTAAAACCATTAGTAATCGTTTCAAGAAGGCATACAAGTTAACAAGGGGGAGGATGAAGCATACAATTGAGAGCAACATCTGGGTATGTAATTAAAGCAGGCTTTTCTTGATCCCCACAAACAAAAACGGAGATTGAACCTTTGCTTGTCTTAACTAAACACTCCTGCAAGTTCATCGACCAAAAGCATATATAGATACAAGAAATCTGTAAAAACCAAAAGGGTGTGTAATATAAACAAATTATAAAATATGAAAAAAAAAAAAAAAAAAGGATGAATGTTTCTTGGGTTTATTAGACTGTTACCTTCCCTCCCAAAGGAATCATCTCTATGTCAATGGAGAAAGAATCGCTTGAATCACCCATGACCGAGTTCTTCGCGCTAAGAATACACCGAATACAAAATCCACCACTGGGTCGAAATTAATTTTACCGGAAAATAAAAATCTTCTTCTCTCCTCTCCACTGCTGTTTCCCCCTTTGCGAGAGAATCTCTTCCATTTCCGGCTTATGAAATTTTGGGATAATCGGAATGACGGTTTCACCCTCGAATAGGCAGCGGAATAACCCAACTGCCCCGCGAAAGGACGAATTTATCCTCCAGCCGCCCCCTTGACTCGTTTCTTTTTTTAATGTATTTCCGGCGAGACGAAGGTGACCGTTGAGGTGACAAAAACGCCCTTTCCTTTCTGGGAAAGGCTACCGAAACGACGACGCATGGTGGCAAAGAGGCTCGATTTTGCTTGCGGTACTTCGGACGTGGAAGTAATTAAATGAAAAGATGTGGACATTTTGGAGCAATGAGGAGTTGGGTGCGGGGTGGCATCCTACAGCTACGTGCCATCTGGGAGAACACAAAACGACAAAACTGATCTGTCAATCAATCAAGAGACCCCAGCTCATCATCTGAGCCCTCCCGCGGTGACAGACGCCTGTTTGGGTGGTATCTTAAATGTTACCAGGGGGACGTTTGGCTTGGAGAGCAGTTCAATGATTATGATTTAAATCTTAGAATTACTAATTTTGATTTATACAATCCAAGCGGTTAACATGACCTATAAAATTAAAGACTATTTTATCCGTTAAACTAATTAAATGAATTAAACATAGTTATTATTATTTTTATTATTTATCCAAAGCCCTTTTAAGCAGATTTAATTAAGAAAACAGAAGGAATAAAAAGTAATATTTGCCAAGGCAGCGACCCAGTCCCCGTGGAGTAAAGCGCGTTTTATTACTCAAACCAAAAAAAAAAAAGAAAAAGGAGAGAGAAGGAAAAAAGGGGGAAAAAACGCGTTTTAACGTTAATTACCCTCTTGAAAAGACTATACTGCCCTTTACCCAACGCGAGAGCCGTTGCCTTGCATAGAATCCACAACGGCTATTAAATTTTGGGAAGAATGATTTTTTTAATCCTTTGGTTTAGTTTAGTGCCAATTTAATGATTGATGGAGGCGGTGGATCCATTCCATAACAGTTACAATATTACTCATTTTTGATTGGTTATTTTATTTTTCATATGGGAGCTCCTGTAATCCATGTATACGCAGGTGCACTGATGAGCTGCTAACGAATCAACTTCACTCGCTCGTGTTTGACACGTTGAGAAATTATTTGTATTTGTTCATTTATTAAATGAACTAAATTCAAAGTTAATATTTGGAATCTGCTTAATCATGAGCCTTTTGGGCTCAATTGGTTTTTTTTTCCTTAATAAGCAAGTGTGAGCATTTATGTAGGATTCTTATCTCTTATTCATGATTTACATACAAAAATTATGAATAGCCAAGTTTTTTTTATGGTCAGTTACTTGTATCCACCGAAGAGACAAATACGAGTTTGAACTCATAAAATTATAATATCGAGCTCGCATACCCGTGCTCATTCTCTTCCCATATTTCATAGCAAGTGAAGCCCAAGCTTGCTAAAAAATTTGCAAACAGAGCTCAGACGTGAAATGTTAAGATCGTGACGAACGAGAGCAAGGGCCCAAACCCGAGCGCGATCACAAATTAAAAGAACCAAAAACCCCCGAAAACAAGCGGGCTAGGCCCGAATTTGGCTCATTTGTAGGGTGTCCGTGACAATTGCAGGCCCAGCAAAATGAAAACTCATCATAGAGGATAAATGGGCAACATGAGAAAATAACCCTCGAGTTGTATAATTATTTGCTCTAATTGTCATGCTCGAAAGCAAATTGGTCTTCAACTGAAGGAAGCACCTGAAGGAAGAAACCTAGCCCAATGATAACAACACAAAACCAATAAGCAGTATGTACTTGGAACTAAAGTAAGATGTCTACAGTGCTCACACTGTCAGCAGCTCCGATATGCTCCTGAAAATACAGCAAATGAGTTGAGAATCTTATTGTCTTATATCAACAAGCCAGCTAGAGTAGCACCATGTATGGATAGATAGATCCCCAGCCACTCGATTTCAAAGAACCAATGGGCTCAACCGCCCATTACAAAATCAAAGCAATTTCTTGATACTACAGTTGATCGACATAACAACTAGGTTTTTGCTAGCTAGCTTTCCTAAAAAATTAAATTACTGTCACTCAGACTGAACTGTGTCTTTCGAATGATCCGCTCTTCTTTGTGCCTGAAGAGACCATCCTTGTGGCCAATTATATATAAATAAAAATAAAAATGTTATTCTTCCTCAAGGTACAACGAACGATCCTTCACCAAAACCCTCGCAAGGCTTTGGAGCAGCCTTTGTGTATTGAGGACGCCCTTTTCCCCCAAAGTAGCTTCCAAACAGAGCCTTAGTGGATCGCACAAGCTTAGATCATAGGGTCAAATCTACACATCCATCGATAGACACACACGTCATTGTTAGGTCGAATGTGCATGTGTTTACCACCAATCAAACACGTAAAAAGTAAAAGGAATGTGTCGAAAGATGCATGAAAATGAAGGCTACAGAAAAAGGAAGCAGCAGTATTCTACACATTCTATGCATGCGCTCAAATGCATGGAAATATAGCGGAGGATGATTTTGATGGATTTTCACATCTATGAAAATGAATAATTGTATTATTAGTTTTTCTGTGCGTGCTCGCATGTTCTGATGTGGCCCTTCCCTACTGACAAGCATTTGGAGTTTGCACATTCAATGGCCCATTATGAATTAGAATCATACAGATTCTCAGTAGTTTTTCCTGTAGATATTTGTCTGTTTTAATATTTATGTATGTATTCTGAGGTGGGAGCTGAAAACGATGCCTTACTGAGGAGCACTAGGAGTTTACTTGGCCAGCATCATGCTCTCTGAAACCAAATGAAAATCCTAACAAATGACAGGAAAGCTACTCATGTTGGAATGGGGCAGATAAGAGTTCCTACTCATAAGCATGGCATTTACTGCCAGGACAAATTTAAGCCTATCTTATTCAGATGCTACTCATTAATTCTGGAGATCATTGTAATTGGATCCTTCACTTTAAAGTAAATCTCTTACAAAAGACCATTCTATGCAAGCAGCAACAGTTGTGATATTTCATCAATGTACTTTATGGCATCTCCTTAACCTCTTCGCGTGGAGGTCAAATATTCAAATCTCCACCATGCAATCGCCCCCCTTCAACTACCTCGTCCATTGGCCTTGTCACGCAAAATCAAAAAGAAGAAGGGCATTTGGTATGTTTTATAACAATTTTGAACTTGTACCGGTAGGCTCTTTCTAGTTAACTTCAGCTGGGACAGGCCTTCCCATTAAGCAATGTATTAGTGTTAGCACGGCCTCGACAGAAGACAATTGATTAAATTGAGATTTCTTTAGAAAAAACAATTAGCATACTTAGAATTCAGAATTATCAGAAACTCCAACATAAGTCTTCTTCAGTCACCATTGGAGTGAGTTAGATCCATAAAAGTTCTCAAACAGAAACAAAATTTAGTTTGCTCAAGTCACTACTTCACATAGCAGCACAAGTATTGCATATAAAGTTGCAGCTCAAAGGTATGTTCTACAGTCACAAATTAATCATGTAATCAACCCCTTCGCTAACTTAAGTACAAAAATGATATACGTAGACCCAAAAAGGAAAAAAAAACAAAAAAAAAAACCCTATAGAAGGCAAGCAAGTCACAGTGATCCATGATTATCAAAAAATTTAGTTGATGCAAATGAACTAATACCCACAAACACACTAAGCAGAGGGTCTCTCCCAATAAATTTACTACTCAGAGAAAGCACTCATCTTTCACATAAAAGGGCAGGGAGAAACACTCCAACCAGTAAACTATACCAAATCATAAATTATAGAAAAATATACATTTATAGTAAGAAAAAAAGCCCTAAGCTTTAACCTGCAAACCTTTTCCACTTTTATTTACCATACCAACATAAGATCGAGGCATACTATGATTCAAAATATTTTATCAAATGAAACAAACACAAACACAAAAACACAAAATACCACCAATTTTATGAACTAATGAAGACTCCAGATGCTTACCAGCTTCACTCAAAGTGAACTCTTCATCAACTTCCCATTGACCTCAGCTCCTCCAGTACCGACTTGATCTGATCTTGTACCAACTCCAATCTCTTTGCATATACCTCCAACTCCAATATCTGTTGTTTCCTCCACTTCTCATCCACCATATCCTCTCTGGAAAGATTCATCATTGAAGGTCCCCCGAAACTCAGCGGCATTGGATTCAATGCCGCCACCCCGCCAAGCACTCGACTCCCACTCGGGCCATTCATTGCACTCTGCAACAACTCCTTGAACAAGGGAGACAAACAGCTCCTCACTGTCTCCTCGACCAAACTCGGGATGGAATTCCCCAATTGAGCATTATTCGGAACCGTCGGCTTCTCCTGACTCTTCCCCCGGCATCGTTTCCGCGACCTCGGTGCCTTCTTTTCCAAACTATTCCCGTTTCCGTCCATCATCGCATCATTACTATGGTAATAGGCAACAGGGTTAGGGCTAGGGTTAGGGTTAGGGTTAGGGTTAGGGTTAGGGCTAGGGTTTGCATCGTCTTCCTCAAAGGAGGGGACACGGCAGTCGTTGCTCCAGATCTTGCGAGAGATCTCGAAGGTGGCCTGATCGTGGGGGCTCTTGAACGCGAAATCCTTCCCGGAATTGATCCGATTGACCACGTTCCGATACTTCTTCTTCAACCTCCTCAATTTCTCAACGAGCTGGTTCTTGTTGAATTCGAGCTGAAACTTCCCCTTGATCTGATCATAGAACAGTGCCGTCTCGTGGTGGTGGTGCTGCGACGTCCCTCGAGCCGTAGTGTAATCCAGAAACCCCTGCAAGAGCTCGATCTCGTCTTCGTCGGTCCACAGCCGCTGGAACAGCTTCCGGGACTCGTCGAGCGCGGAGGGTTTCTTCTCCCCGGGAGTGATCGGGGAGGGCTCCTCGATTTTAGGGTTCGCGATCGCGGCGGAGGAGGCCTGCGGGTTCCCCGCGACGGCGACGGTTACCAATCCGGCGGATTCCTCCTCTTCCTCCTCCTCCTCCTCCTCCTCCTCATCCTCGTCCTCGTCGAAGAGAGGAGGAGCAGACGATCGCGGTGTCGGTTGCTGGGGTTTAGGGATTAGGGTTAGGGGTTCTTCATCGTCAAAAGCTTCTTCTTCCTCTTCGGAGGAGGAATCATCGTCCTCGTTGAAGAGAACGCCGCCGCCGGCGACCGCGGCGGCGGAGGAGGCAGCGGCGGCTTTGTGGTTTTCTTCGGCGGCCATGAGTGAAAAACGGGTATTGTGAAGTGAATCAGAACGAAGGATCGAGTTTGAAACTTGAAAGGTTCCTCCTTTCTTCTTCCACAGAAACAAAGTCAAAAAACCCAAACGGACACAACAGACCCACATTGGGAGAGCTTCTTCTTTTAGCTGTTGAAAATGTTTTTCTTTTCCCATTTTGTTTATATTATATTTTCTAAAATTTGTACGTACTATGATTAAGTTGATTTTTATGGCACATTTTAAATGACTTGGGTTATTTTTAAGTATTTTTGTAGTTTAACTAAGATTAAAATCTAATAAATAAATTAGATAAAATGATGTAAGTACGTCTTGGGCCACGGAGCTAGACAAAGGGCATAATTTTCATTGACAAATTGGCGCAAACCACTTTCTTATGTTGACTTTGAACCCAATTGGTGCAAGAAATGCACTATATATGCTTTGTATAATTTACTTTATCTTTCTTTTCTTTTCTTCTTCTTTTCTTTTTCAAACTAATGTTATATAAGATGATTTAGTTTAAATCAAATAGCTAGGCACCACTGATCATTTTTTTGGGTGAAAAGGACTGCGCTAAACGATTGGATGAGCTCCTCACAAATTGAGACCTCATTGTATGTAATGCTATTTTCCTGAATTGCCTAATTTTCCCATCTAATACATTTGTCTATTGAGGGAAAAGGAAGCGTACATTGCCACCCAAATACGGTTATATAATGATTGCTTGGTCTTCATATTTTTTCATGCTCTTCCGATTTATACGGTTAAAATTTTTTGATCGAAATCTTTATGGGTTCCATAAGATGACAATGCTGTCTGACCGTACAATCATTTTCTCCTTTATCTACAATAGCACTTGAAATGCCCAAGGCTTTTGTTTTAGAACACAAGCACTAAACAATTTTGGTGAACTAGCGAACATCAATGTGAAGTGATTTTTTATTTCTTTAGTGACCGTACAATCATTTTCTCCTTTATCTACAATAGCACTTGAAATGCCCGAGGCTTTTGTTTTAGAACACAAGCACTAAACAATTTTGGTGAACTAGCGAACATCAATGTGAAGTGATTTTTTATTTCTTTAGTGACCGTACAATCATTTTCTCCTTTATCTACAATAGCACTTGAAATGCCCAAGGCTTTTGTTTTAGAACACAAGCACTAAACAATTTTGGTGAACTAGCGAACATCAATGTGAAGTGATTTTTTATTTCTTTAGTATCATTTATAACCAAAAAGAAAAAAAGAAAAAAGCTATTATGGTTATACTTTGAATAATTTCTCAGAATAACCCAAAAAAAAAAATTATAAACGTTACCGGGCCCGCCGCTGACATGGTTGTCAGCCCCTGGAATCGCACTTGCCGAGCGTGATTCCAGGGGAATCGCACCTTTCGAGTGCGATTTCAGTAAAATCGCACCTACGGACTGCGATTCCCTTGGAATCGCACCTACGGACTGCGATTCCAGGAGAATCGCACTCGGCAATAGTGATTTTAGATCTATTTGCCTACCCCGACCAAACAATCGTCCGCCACTGTACTCAAGAACGGGAAACGCGATTCCGCTGCCGTCCGCCGTGCGTCCATCCGTCCGTCCGCGAAGTGGGCGTCCGTCCACCGTCCTTCCGCCGTCCGTCCGTCCTTCCGCCATTGTTCCGCCATATGCCGTTCGTTCGCCATAGTCGTCCGTTCCGGCAGCATCTCGAGCCGGCCTGTACTTGAAACCCGGCGATTTTGGATACCTAAATTGAACCAACCACCGATCCCACCAACCCTCTTCCAAACCGATCCGAAGGTAAATGTACGTAATTTTATTAATATTTAGCATGATTTATTATGAAACATATTGACTTAATATGGTAGTTTGTTTAATTGATTGGTCTTGTTCATGACACCATGAAATGTTGTCCTTCATTTTGGGATGCACGAAACTTAAAATTATATGTTTATGATTGTATTGTTATTGTTGTATTGAGAAGCATGATAAATTAGTACGAACAGTTTTATTGCTCATGCTGTCGTTATAAACATGTAAAATTAGGTCCAATAACTCGCATCGCAAACTGAACAAATTTGTAAATAGGGAATCCTGACATTTGTAAACGTTATGCTTGTTATTTGTTGTTGCCTTCGTTGACTTATTTTGTATTTGTTCAATTTTTTGTAATTTATTCATATTTTGACGGTGAAAGTATGTAATGTTAAATACATTGTTCAATGTCACAGATGGCCCATCACATTGTTCCAGGTCCATTAGATCCGTCTATCCTGACCTTACAGTCCGTGCATCGGTCTGAGGCCGTTTGGTCCGATGATATTAACCGACAGTTAGATGTCAGACGGGGGGACCTTATATTTAGGAGAGCAGTGAGGCCCAGTTTCCGTGTCGTGCAGATGCTTGAGCACTATGGATTTTACGGTGTATACCGGTTAGAGGGAATCAAGCTCGATCATGCATTGATTACTGCTTTAGTGGAGAGGTGGTGCGAGGAAACCCATACTTTTCACATGCCGATTGGGGAGGCGACGGTCACTTTACAGGATGTTGAGGTGTTGCTTGGTCTTCCCATTGAAGGTGACGCAGTTACGATTGTTGGTGGTGGCCCATCGACGAAGGTCCAGTGGGCCGACCTGTGCCAGGAGTTATTAGGTGTGCGACCCACCATTGAGGAGATACACGAATGAGCCACTGTGAAGATATCTTGGCTTGTCGATCGGTTTCATGTCACCCTCCCAGATGATGCTACCGATCGGGACGTTGCATTTCACACGAGAGCTTACTTGCTCATGCTATTTGGCGGCGTTCTTTTCGGGGATACATCAGGGCATCGGGCTAGCCTACGCATGCTTCCCCTTTTGGCGGACTTAGATGATGTTTCCACATATAATTGGGGTGGTGCATGTTTGGCATCCCTTTATCGTTGGTTGTGTCGATGTTCCCGACAATCGGCACAACAGATTGCGGGCCCTATGATCCTCTTACAGGTCACTTTATATTTATATCGTATGTATATATTTGTTCATTATGTTTACAAATATTAACTTTGAATTCCGTCATGTTCGGATGCAGTTGTGGGCATGGGAGCATTTCATACGCGTACGTCCCACCAGGCGACCGTTTGCACCGGTTGTTCTCCCCCACCTACCGCTTGCCCTGCTTGGTGCGAGGTATGTCACTAGCATTACAACACTTTCTTCATGGTATTTTCATCCCTGTTCATATCTAACAAAGTGTGTTGATATTGCAACTGTTGACAGCTGGGCAAGACCATTTATGCATGAGACGACTCCCACCCACGTGCTTGTTATCTACCGGTTTCAGTTTGACATTATGGTCAAGGATGACTTCGACTGGGAGCCGTATTCTGGGACGCAGTTGCCAGACTACTGTACCACCGGACATGCGATTTGGACGTCCGAAGTGCCATTGATTTGCATTGACATTGTGGAGTGGCATCTTCCGTCACGCGTATTACGGCAGTTCGGATTCTGGCAGCCTATTGTCTCAGCCGTCGACACTGGCAGGTCCCTTTATCACCTGAACCTACGTGGCATCCGTCATATTGACTGGTCCGCGAAGTGGGCGGCGTACATCAGTCTCTGGGATTGTCGTAACGAGTTCATCCAGACAGGGGTGCCTCTAGAGGGTCGTATGCCTAGCGATGATGAGTATTTCACATGGTACCATTCTATTACACGTCGATTGGTGCACAACCCCGCATTGAAGTTGGGCCATGCATTTCAGGGAAACACGTGCGCGACAGAGATCATGGTAAGCATTGATACATTCCTATATATTTTTGTAGCTCTTGCATCAATATAAGATTCTTTTCTTCAATTTCTATTGTAGTGGGGCACTATTGTTGATGCTGTGCACGACCTTTCGCTAGGTGAGGATGCGACCCTTCGTGAGGCAAGGTTGCGGGATAGATTTTTGGGCACTGTGTGGGAGTTGGCATAGGAGCCCCGCCTAGCACCACGGCCACCACCTGCTGCGACCGCGCCGTAGCAGCAGCACCCCCGACCAGCGAGGCGACAACGGACAGCAGTCCCACTGACAACTGTTATTTCGTCAATTAGACAGGTCCGACCTGGTGCCCGGGATGGGGCTTCGACATCGATGCAGCCAGCCCCTCCCACGGCAGGGGCATCGCCTGAGATTTATGTTACATTTACGGAACCCACGTCAGAGGGTGACGATTTCTTTGACATCAACCTGACACCACCCGCATATACATCACTGCAGCCACCATCTCTGCCGTGGCATGTGTCGGAGGAGGCTGGCCCAAGCCGGGTTGCTGCTCTGGATCCGGTTCCGTAAATGTCGTATTCTGAGGCTGGGGCTTACGACGACGTCGCTCATGTCCACGTATTGGATTCTGCACCATTAGCGTCGCTATCTCCACATATAGACGATGACACTGCATTTCCGGTCGAGCATGCCGCCGACATGACGCAACCGGAGTTAGGGGATGAGGGCACCCGACGATCTCGTAGGCCTACACGAGCCCAGCGTCGACCTAGGTGTTTTACGGGTGGCTCATTGTTTTGAGTTTTTTTTTTTTGTACAAAACAATATCTTCTAATATGATGTCGTTTTTATCATATGCATATATTGTGTGCTTCATTCACAGCTGTCATCTCGCATAGACAATATAATTATGCTACTTGCCATTGATTTCATAGTGGTTATACATTGAAATTCAACGATACAATTACATACCCTCTACATTCCCATAAATATCCTAGGCAGTACCCCTAGCAGTTTGATCCATTTTGGTCTGTATACAACGCGATGTTCGACGTCCTCATTTGGTCCTTCTCCACCGATCGTCGGGCATAAGTAGTTCGCGAAAGTGCTGCCACTCATCGGGGTAGTTGAACGTCCAGTATTCTGAGGCCCCTAAAGGATTAAATTTCGGCTCCCATGTTTTTATGTATTTGTCGGCAGTGAAGTACGGGAGCACGCATTGTGACGGGGGAGCACCACGATTGCGACAAACTGCCAACACATGAGAGCATGGGACACCTGAGTCCCACTTTCCACAAGTGCAGTTCGCACTCATCAGATTAATTATATGCTTGTTACCGCCCTTACGAGTAGACTACCCAGCTATATGCATCGCTGTCTTCACCTCATAAATCCCTTGTTGGAGGTCGAAAATGATGACTTCATGTGCTCCGGCTCGCGCGGACCTGTACTGCATAATTTTCGTCACGCGACTCTTGAATGGTTCGACATTCCCATCAGCAGTAACCAATCCTCGGTCCCTCGAGTCGGTAAAGTATTTGTTCAATTGGTAAAACGTCCACTCAACGTAAGCTGCAATGGGCAATGAACGGGGAGTTCTCAGCACGCCATTTAAACACTCGACCATATTTGTTGTCATCTCGCCTAATCGGCACCCACCATCATGCGATTTGGTCCACTGCTCTACCGGAATGGCATGAAGGTACTTGAATGCATCTACATCGATCTCTCGTATTCTGTCCATGTACATTTGGAATTTCTTCTTTTGTGGGGTTGCCCCAGCAGCCCAACATAACCTCTTAAGATGGCCACCGCCGAAATGCTTTGCGAAGTTACTCTGCGCATGTCGCAGACAGAAGCGATGGTAACCCAGGGGCTCGCACTATCCATTCCTCGATTCATTGACAGCTGACAGAATAGACCGAGCACTACCTGTAATAAGACAGATGCCCGTTCTTTCGGCAGATACGACATGCCGTCGTAAAAGTCTAAGAAACCATGCCCAATTCTCCGTGGTCTCCTCGCTTACAATGCCGAACGCGAGCGGATACACTTGTTTGTTGCCATCAGTGCCCATTGCTACGAGGAGTTTACCCTTGTACCTGCCAACCAAGAAAGTTCCATCAATAGCTACAACGGGCGGACAGTGCTTCCACCCTTCAATGGAGGCGTTGAAGGCCCATAAGACACTGTGCATCGATGCAGTGCCGGGTGCTCCATGGGTTGGTCGTGCTCGTATTACCGCTACTGATCCAGGGTTGTAATGCTTTACTGCTGTGAGGAACTTCGGTAGTACGTTGAACGACTTTTTCCAATCTCCGAAGAGCTCAGCTAGTGCCCTATATTTCCCATACCATGCTTTCTTGTACGTCGGAGCATATTTAAACTCTTGGCGAACGTCTTCTTGGATAAGCCTCACTTTATAACTAGGCTGTACTCTCACCTTCTCTTTAATTAGCTCAGAAATCATTACAGCAGATATGCTGAAATGGTCCTAGTTTCGCCTAGGGACATTGCAACTGTGGGCCCCCGCATATCTTGTCACAATCCAACCCCCCGCCTTCTTCCCCAAGTGTGCTCGAAGCTTCTACTGACATCCTGAAGTACGAGCGTGCTTGCAAGTCAATAGTAGCAACTCCGGATTTGAGCAACTGGTAAAATACTCCTTCGAAACCCTAATCTGGTAGTAGTCCACTACTCGTTGGAGTGTCTTCTTCGAGTCGAACACCAACCCCGTTTGTATCATTGGTGTCAGGATCAAAATTGTCGGACCGAGGCTCTTCGTATGTTGACAGCCACTCCTCTCCTGTCATGAAAATTTCAGATGGCGGCTAGTGGACGCGGGTGGACTCCTCTGCACATGTCGCAGCCATGAGTGGCTCCGGACTATGCTCATCGCTATCCCCAAAGTCAAGTGAGATGTCCTCCTCAGTGTCCAGCCGGACATCGTCGTCCTGAATGGGTGGATCATCAAATGGCATGTTTTGAATGTTTTGGGGCAACGAACTATGGAGAGGAAGCGAATTATGCGTTTCGTCGTTCAACAGTAGCGCGTAGTATGGCTCCTCATAATAGCTTTGCCCGCTAGCCTCCATATTCAAATCAAAGTCATACTGTCGGCACAAGTACCCCACCAACTGCATATTTTGTTCGATAGGGGTGACATTGTTAGGCCTCGCAACATCACGACATGCCATCGGTGCTGAGAAATCATCCTGTCTATCTCCGCTTATCAGCAATTCACTGTAAGCACCTATACTTAGCTCCGGTGGGAACTGGATTGGTTCAACATTCACATAAAGCTCTAATGTTGTTAAAGATGTATAATGCATGTGCACGTTAATCATGTATTGGACCATTTCGTCATTGTACAGCAGGCATGATGAATATGTCGTAGATGCTCCCCACCCAAACGTGACTGGACACCTAAATACCATGCTTACTTTATAAAGTGTGCGTACAATACCCAATAGAGAGCATACCTGGTCAAGCAGTGATTCGAGAGTCACATCGTGGGGATCAATAAAAGTCAGGCGCTTCTCACCACCAACGTAACTGAGGGATGGTGTGATTGTTCCACAATTTCTCCTCCCCAGTGACAAAGTATTGGAATCATTGCAATTTGTAAGAGAGAACTAAAGGAAGATTTCAATCGGACTGAAACAATTTTCATTGAACCGTAACACTAGTTGAAGAGGAGAGGTAGTTTTAAACTAACATTGAAATCGCGTGTAGGGGGTGCGATTTCCAGGGAATCGCACTCTAGGATTGCGATTTCAGTGTTAAGTCTTTTCAACTTTAGGAGTCTTGTAAATCGCACTTGCCAAGTGCGATTCCAGGGGTCAAACCCGCTGTCAGGCATGTCAACGGCGGGCCCGGTAAAATCGCACTCAAAGGTGGGCTACGTTTATATATATATATATATATATATATATATATATATATATATATATATATTGGGTTATTCTGAGAAATTATTCTTATACTTTTAAACTCACTTAGTAATCACAACTAGAATCTTTTATCACTTTCTTGCAAATCATCCATAATTTAGTATTTTATATACATTATCAACATTGATGATATTGAAAGGGTGAAGGAAAATTAAGTGATTTTTTTAAAGAGAGTTTTGGTCAAACAGTAATATAAAATCAGATAAATTTTACCACTTGATTATTTTTAATGCGAATAATTTATAGTATTACCCATATTCTTATTGCTGTAATGTGACATTGCATATAGTTTTACTTTATAAATTAAGCATCATTACGAAGAAAGGTGTTAATTTAAAATCCAAAAAATATGTAAAACATGCAAGAACAATATTTATTTTGGAAAAAGACAATTTGAGCCTTCAAAATTCATTATATTTATATTCCATCCCACACGCTGACGGTTCCCACTCCTTTCCTCTTTACCCGCACCTTATCCAACTCCCTCACCATCATCCATCCATGGCTTCTTCTGCAACAACAAGACCCGCCTTCTCTCTCCACACACCCCTCCCTCACCAATCTCCCCAAAAGTCCAGAACCCATCTCCCCATTCCGTCTCCCTTCCTCAAGCACCACCCATTCTCACCCCTCCACAGGCGCCCAAACCCACAATTCACCGAAGTCTACAAGAAGGACCAACCCATCTCGGAGGTCCCCACCGAAGTGAAGAACCCTCACGAAGCCCCCCAGCTCGGCCCCGAGCACGCGGATCTCCCGGCTAGCGGGGACAAGCCCGCGCGGGACAAGCTCGATGAGCGGCGCCTGGAGGAGAAGTTCGCGGTGCTGAACACGGGGATCTTCGAGTGCCGATCGTGCGGGTTCCGGTACGACGAGGCGGCGGGGGATCCGAACTATCCGATCCCGGCAGGGATGGAGTTCGGGAGGCTCCCGGAGGACTGGAGGTGCCCGACGTGCGGGGCGGCGAAGGGGTTCTTCGAGAGCAAGAGCGTGGAGATCGCAGGGTTCGCGCAGAATCAGCAGTTCGGACTGGGGGGGAATGCGCTGACATCGGGTCAGAAGTCTCTGATCATCTACGGGAGCTTGTGCTTCTTCTTCCTGCTGTTCTTGTCTGGTTATTTTCTTCAATGAATGTAATGATTGCTTTTTCTTCCCTCTGTTTTTATGAAGTTCATCATACGTACAATATAGCTTCATTGGGAACTTACAGATTCATTGCGGTCATGAATTTCTGCGATGTTAGGATCCCCTACCATGGTGTATGATAGGAACACACGAACTCAATTTTTACAAGCACCGCCGTTCCTTTTGGAATGAACATGAATCCCAAGCTCAATTCTGAATGACAGAGAGCCTCTGCTACCTCCTCCTCCTCATTATAATAGTTCCATCTCCAAGCTCTGTCCTTTGGAGAAGTGGGCTTTACATTTTGGAACTCCCACTTCAAAATCTCAATGGCAAGAGGAGTTCTTGTAACTCCACTTCTGGTTCGGACTCTCGGGCTGGGTTTGAATGGAATGGGAATCAGAAGGACCATTTCATTTTCTTATATGCGCGAAAAAGATTTAAGCATTCCTAATCTCATTCTCAACTTGACGAGTTCTCTAAATTCCTTTTGTAATTCAATGAATACATTCTCGGCATCAAAATTTAAAGGCTTTGCATGCACAATTGTTCACAACTCAATAAACACATTGAAGATGTTAATGTGATAAATTTTGAGTAATTATTTTATTATTACTTAACTAAAATGCCATTTAAAATGACCATTGAAAATTCACCATGCCAGCTTTATGATTAAAAGAACAGCAATAAGAGAATATACCAATTTTGTGATTTTAAGACTTTCATTTGGAAGGAGTAATTAACTTTCTTTTTTATTGTAAAAATAAGAATAAAAATGAACTGTTACGACCATCTTAAGATTTGCACCATGTTGGAAAACTAAAAATGAAAAATAATTTTCATAATTAAAAGTCTAGATGAATCCCCAGGGAAAAACAAACCATGTCCAATGAAAAATCAGAACTGAATAAAATTAAAAATAGTTAAATTTGTATGCGGCTACTTGTACATCTTAGTTCCCAGCTCTTTTCAACAATTACCTACAATATTTCAATCATAATAAAAGGAAAAGAAGGAAGACACACAACACTTTCACAAATTCTAACCAGAGAGAAGAAAAGTGAAGGGGGAAATATAATTTAATAGAAAAACAGTTTTTTTTTTTTTTTTTAAACCTTCCATAGAGTTGTCGATCATCATCTTTAGCAGCCCACATTTTCAATCAACCATCCAAAAGCTAGTTGAGATGCAACATCAGCGTCCAACGATTTCAGTCAACCATCCAAAACCCAGTTGAGATGCAACATTCCTGTAGGACAAATTCCAGGAAGCCCAAATCAAATTCTCGAATGAAGTTCTGTATACAGATCCACCCTCGGTGATCTCAGATCTGTTTCCCAAGTTTGCTTCCATCAAACACCAAACAGCATCCAAACAGAAGCGAAAAAACAGTAATAATCACTCCAGCTGAAATCGAGGATCCGATTGGCTCTGGGATGATACTGGAATATTAACGCCACAGACCTCTCTTACCTGCTTCTCAGCTCCGGCTGACCCAGTTTTCTCTTTTTGTTTAAAATACGTTCCTGCACTTCCACTTGATTTGTTGATCCATTTCATCGGTGGGGTGGGAGGGGGTGCACTCCTTTCCTGCACAAAATTGGGATTTCTGCTTTGTAATTGACCTAAATTTGGAAGCCCCGGTGATGAATTTGAAGGCGGCCGGCTTCGACTACTATCTATCCTCAAACCAGACATCCCATCCCCTACATTCCGGTACTGTTCTTCGTAACTGTTGTGTGGTTCTTGATATGATGGTCTATCTTCCGACCTAATATTCCTTATGCCTCGATGGTTATCGTATTGTCCATAGTAATGATTTGAGTCATTGAAGGCCCGTCCGTAGCCCAATGGCCCAGAGGGCCTTGATCTATGAACTCCATGGCTGTTTTGATTATACGGTCCAAGGGATGAATCGACATAATATTCATTGGAACTTCTTTCATATCCATAGGGTCCAGGTGCCCTATTTTTATGGTTGATTGGGATAGTTTGATGAGATAACTGCATAAATGGCAAAGAGGTGGGGTCGGTGCGTTTCATGTTGAGTGTGTTTTTGAGAAGACGATGTGCAGCTTCTCCCAACTGGGGACCACCAATTGCTCCAGCTACTTGAACTCTGAAAGAACAGTTGCATGAGATATCAAAATGAAAGGGTACCTTTTGAAAACCTGCTGATTTAATATCCCAGACCAAAATAACAAAGAGCCTGCAATCCACCCCTGTTCTTTTTGAGGCTCCCACCATGCATGCATACACACACATGCACACGTGGCATTATATATCCCTAATTCAGGTGTGACATGGCCAAAACGACGCTGCTTTGGCCTTTCTTAGAGGTGATTGAATTTGCAGGAAGAGGGATGTGCTGGGAATTTTTCACGCTTCTAAAAGCAGCCAAAACGTCATTTTGGGCAATAGCCACGCCTAAATTCGGTGTATATAATTATACATATCCATGCACATATATATAAGTTTAAAACTTTACCTGTCCCTGCCCTGCTGTCGCCGGCCGCCATTGTTTTCATGCCATAGCACAGGGAAAGGTTTAATGTCAAATGGTTGTAAGACCTGCAATTTTCCCGCATGTTAAAAATAGACGAACCATCTTTAAACTATCAGGTCACGTTGCACGATAAGTAAAGGTGCACAACTATCTTCCACTCAATTGTCAGCTAAAATATAAAGCACGGGCATTCGAAAAAAGGAACCTTGCTGCATCCAGATAAACTCAATTCAGTGGCAATTATCATGTACCTCAGAACAGTGAACCTAAAAACAAACTCCTCCAACTCTGAACATGTATGGTCACTACTGGCATGTACAAGGCATGTATAAGATCCAAATTCTCATGCACAAGGCATGAAAATTCTCTTGGTATCCATTAAACATAAGATCCAAATTTTTTACTTTAATTACTCATCGGGCCTGTGCAGTTTATGGTCCCAAAACTTTGTTCATAACAGAAAAACAATTTATGAAAACAGCAGCCACATGCACCACAACTTTTACATACCTTAACAGGCATGTTTACCCCCTTTGGAGGTTCTGGAATGTGTTCATGCCGTGCAGGATTAAGATAGGTTACATTTCTGCAAAATTAAAAATCACACCTGTAAATCCTTACAAGACTCCTTAAAGCGACAAAAGCGGAAGTAACTTACAAGACTTGGTTAAATTCAATATGTTGCAGTCCATTAACAGGAGAAGGAACTAGTTTTCTCCACCCATTCCTCTCAGATAACCAAAGGTATCCATTCATCCCATCGCTACAGAAGTCAATAACAGTTTGAGGCTTTAAAAAAGGCATGCACCTGACTCCCAAGATTTATGCAAACTGCATCAGACAACACATACTAAGTTCAGAGAATCAAACCTCAAGTTTGTGTCAATTGGCGATGCATATCTTCTATGTGCTGGTAACAGATGACAAGCTTGGTAGAACGAGATAATTTGAGCAGTCAAAGGATGAACTGGGGAGACGAATAACAAATCAAACATCAAACGATTCCGAACCAGCTCTTCCTCCTGCATATTCGAAATCATTACACACGCGCAAAAAGAAACATGTCGATGCCATTACACAAGAAAAAATTAGGCACAATCTTTTAAGGAAAACCCATTTGCCAGGCTTGGAACTCCCTAGATGCATGAAAAATACATCTCAACTCCAACCAATTTTTATTTAAATATAGATTATCAAAAGGCACAGTAAAAACGGTGAAACAATGGGAACTCCATTGATACAATACCTACAGAAAACCAGCAGCTAATGAGGAGAGTGATAAAGTTTAATGTTACTAAGGACCAACGAAAACCAAGGGACTAACAAAACATAAAATTTTCACTTGGAATATTAATTATTATGATGAACAATATCTTCCAAAAAATAGGGCAAAATGTTCCCCCGGCTCTTGATCCCCTGAAATAGTTTGAGTTTGTAGACCAGCATGAACAAGATCTTCGCATCTAAATACAAAGTCTATTTTCTATCATGCAGCGAGCAACTAGCAAGCAGTCAGGAGTGTTGAGGCTCAGGTCTGCTATGTAGACTGCTCCCATAAGCAAATTCAAGTAAGAGTCTTCAGAAAAGATTCCAAAATTATCTCAATACGGCAGAAATGAAAGCATGATGATTAAAAATTGAAAAAAGCTTTCTAGAAGCAAGGCCAGAAGACTATAAAAGCCAATTGAGATGCACTGTATGCTACTATAGAGAAACTGGCACTCAAATAGTTAACTTATCTAACAGTGGCATTTCCTTCTTGGTTGAAGGAATTTCCATAGGGAACAATCATTTAGCATTTTTTTACAATGTTCCATTGTAAGACAACTTGCCTAGTTTTACAAGTAGAAGAATTATGCCAGCCAGTCTGGCAGTAAGCAAACGCAAAACCAGATAAAACAATAAAGGGGTACATAATCTCTCAATTTTCCCTACTACATATGCACCTTTTTCAATAATCAGTGGACGGGTACATTTGCAGGAAAGGATTGCTAGACCATTCAATCGGTTACATGAGAATAGGAAAACCCAAAGGCAACTAAATTGGCATCCAAAAAATCTATCTAACCAATAAAATGTGGAGAAAAAATAACCACCTTTGCGTTCTCAGTAGAGAAGCATAAAGTAGCCATCTCTCCTTATAATCCGGAAAGTGCACCTCGTTACATACCGTTAGAGTACCTTCCAGCTTCCTTGTTTCAGCAACCAATTTACTCTCATCAATGAATGGCAACTTTGCAACACCCTGAATTTCACAAAATGAATGGATGGGATAATTCAAATTAGGTTATAAAAGTATATATCTAGAGGATAGAAAATCCTTTTGTAAAACTAGATGAGCACGTACCTGCCATGCAAAGCGCTTTCCATTCATGTCAATCTCAAAATCTGAAATATGCGTGGATGCGAAGGTGGGTTCAGTAATTCAAAATGGAGGGGAAATGTTCAGGAGATAAACTGAAATTGAATGATGAATTTATGTACCAGACGGATAAAAGCGAAGGATAGGAGAGGAAGGATTAATCATCAATTCTCGATATTTTTCAGGTAATGCATGTGAACTGCAACATGACATTAAGTAAATAAGTTAGAACATTTCATTTTGAGAAGTTGAATATAACTGCCAAGCATGTAATTTATTAACTAAAAAAAATAAGCAAAAGAAAAGCACCTCGCAGCTGGTAGGGTTCCCATAAGCTGATCAAAGGGTTTAAAGGGCTCTCCCATGAAAAATGTAATTTCAAGATCTCCTAGATCTTTAAGATCAGAAGCAAAAGGAGCATAATGGTAAGGATAATACCTGAAATAGAGAGCATATAAATTTTTAATGATAGCTGTAATATAGAATAACATTTAACCCAAGACAAAAAGGCATCAAGAGAAAGGTTTAGGGAAAAATTAGCATACCCAATGCGGGCAGCTCTCTGCTATTTATATCGAGTAAAACATAACAGAGAGTGTAATACCCGACATGGGACAATTATAAACGCAGAAATACAAATACTCACACTAACAAAAAGGTTTAGAGAACTGCAAATCCCTGAAGGATGCATTAATTGAAATTAAGATATCTCAGAATTAAACTGACCATAGCCAGGAGCAAACGCCCTGATAGTAATACTTCATAACCCAACATAAACCTTCCACATACTTCGAAACCTGAGAAGAAACATTTCTATCAGTAATTACCAAGGAAGAAATAAAAGAAAAAGACCTGTCAGGTGCTCTTTGCTTGTCTATATTGTCAAGATTGTAAAGATTACATTCCAAGTGATTATAGGATCTATTTATTGGATGAGTAACTTACAACCGATCTTAATCTAAACTGAACATTAACACAATCAGCAAAACACACACACTCGCTGACACATAAAGGAGCAAGCTGCATGGCCAGCCGAGACTGTAAATATTACGTTTCAAATTATTAAAGGATTTATTTATTAGGATGAATAAAATATAACAGATCTTAATCTAAACTCTACAGTAACACAATCAGCAAATAACGCACACGCAGTCGCTCACAGACAAAGGAACGTGCAGCACAAACAACACACAGAAGTCATAAACATCAGTTTTATAGTAAATGATGTGCAACATATTTGCATGGCAACGTATTACTCCTCGCTTTAATTAATTTCATATTATATCTTAAAAACCTGTTCAAATGAAAATGAACATGCATCAATGATATGTATCAGTAATATCCAGCATTTAGTAAACCATGAACAGTTACAAATATGCAAATTACACATGCATGCTTCTGGACATTCTTCCATGATACTCTGCAGGACAACTGGAGAGGGAGGATCCTTTTGATTTAAGTTTGCAAGGCCAAATTATAGCACCAGAGAAAATAAGAAGAAATTTAGAATATTGTAACATAGGAATCCAAAGCAATACTAGAAGGTCAAAAGTTGAACATAAATAACAAGTCAACTATGAGGACTATTTGAACATGGAAGTTTTAGCAAGAAAAAAAAGAATCCATATAATAAAAATATGTTTTTTCCAGTATATAATATGGAAATTCAATCAAAAAAGAATTTGTTTTGGAACATCAAAGTGATGAAACCCACCATTTCTCTCCTGGCTCTGTCCAACTCCTTTGGATTTGATAAATTCAGTTTCTCTGCATAGTACCTTTCTTTGTAGCCTGGCTCCCCTAACCTCACCTAGAAATAAAAAAAGTAATAAACACAGCTAATGAACATGTTGATCCAGCAGAATATATGTAGAGAGGTTAAGGAATCAAAAGCATTAAATTTAAAAGGCAAAAATCGTTTCTGAAAAATTGCTTTGGGACCCGATGGTTTCATGATGACTTTTCCAACATTGGTTTGACTTTATCACAGAGGATTTGATGAGGGCCTTTCATGAGTTTCAGGGTAACTGTGTTATTAGCAGAAGAATGAAAGCCACCGTTATCACTTAAATCCAAAAAATAATCAACAATAGAGTGCTTGCCAATAGGCTTTCTAGAATTTTATAGGGGGCGGTTCAGTACATGCGCCTGTTGCAGAGCACAATATATTGGTATTTGCTAACAAGGTGATGGAGGATCCTAAGTGAAGAGGTCTGGAGTGTCTCACCTTTAAAATTGACTTTGAGAAATCAAATGAGAGAATTTATCAGAAATTTCCTGACTGTGTTCTGAAGAGGGAGGGCTTTGGTGGGAAATGGAGTAGATAGATCTGTGTTATGTCATGGTTAATGGTGGCGATAGGAACTGGTTGAGAGGTCCTACAAGGGGACCTCTCTCTCTCTCTTTAAATCTTCATATGGTGGATGTTTTGAGTGGGCACCTTACAATAGAAATTGAGAGAGGTGCAATTCAAGGTTGGAGAGGGCAGTGATATTTTAATAAAGTTATTTGATTATTAATTGGAATTATGATACAATCATTAAGCCCAAGTACTTTTATTGTTAAAAAAATTAAGTATTAAAGTTAATTATTTTCTTTTAAAAATGTCATAGAATAAATTTATGTTATATGTATTTCATGTCTCTAGGCTAAGCTATAAAACTATATAATTTTGGCTCCTCCGGCTCATAAGCCTGGACCATAGCTCAGGCATCTTGGCTCTGAAACTATATTTTGGGATTAAGCCCAAGAGCCTGACGTGAAGAGCTCAGGCCTGAGAAAGTAGCGCAGATAGCACCCCAAAAAGTGAAAGCATTGACTATACCCCAGTTTTACTTCAACTGAAATTGTAAAAACTTGTGGATAACAGACCTTATCCACAACGGGAGCCTGTGTTTCTCCAGGATTCCCTCTCCTTGCTCTGAACCTACTTTCTTCACTATTCTCTACAGCCTGAAACAAAACAGCGTAAAAAATAAAAAAAATAAAAACAATTATAGTACAATTTCCAGAAACCTCACAAATACAGAAAACATGCAGACCAATTGACAAAAATAAAACACAGAAAATTTCTCATTAAAAAGTTCTAGCACTAAGCTGATGTTATTTGGCACAATACTACTGGAAGGATTCCTCTTTGGCTCTTTATCCCAGCTGCACATAGCCCAATTATTAAGTGAAACCCTATCAGTTGAATCACTGTTCTTTCCCTACACAGGAAGGGCATGCAATTAAAAATCCACAATGTTCTCTCCTGAACCCTCACCTAGGAAATGTTATTCTCCTTTCTAATTGATAGCACACATCCGGCCTACTGCTTACACGGGTTTGAATCCCAGACCCTCACCCAGCACCAAAGGTTCAATACAATCAATTGGTTACCACTAGACTAAGCAACTGGTTGTCAAACCTAAAAAATGTCTTAATCTCAGTCCTGCTTCAACCCCCATTTAATGGTTCATGATTCCATATTCATGCGAACAAAGGGTAGGTCACTCCTTGGCATAATTCAGTTGCCATCTCAGATGAATGAAACTATTTGTTTTCTCTTTCTCCTAGAAGTCACTACCCTATTTGCCATAAAGATGTAATTTTATTATTATTATTATTTTATTTTATTTTATTTTTTTTTGGGATAACGGCGGCCAAGGCGTTTACCCGTAAATTGAACAACTAGCTCTAAGTTGAAGTAATTTCCAGTAGTCACTTGACCAGGTGAATCGAATCCCGGTGCATCCAAGAAAGGGCTTCCTATTTCGCCTATGATACCCCAATCTCACATTGGGAGCGTGAGGATTGTGGTGTAACATATATAAGTTCAAGCCTATGATCCTAAAAGTAACTTTTCAGCTAACCCTTTTAGGTGAGGATCTACCTTGCGGTGGGGCCGTGGTTCAAGAAGTTACAGAATGGTATCAAAGCCTAAACAAGCCACAAATGTGGAACAAAGTGCTGCATGAGAGTAAGTGTCATGCTCAAAGTGCTATATAGATTGGTATTAAAATACCTGTTGTATGCGAGTCCGCTTTTGGAAAATTTGATCTTCATACACGGCAACAGACTGAACAAATTTCTCTACTCTTTCTAGCAAGACCTGAACACATACAAAACTGACATGAGGGCACTCATTTCCAAAAATGCATCATTTGTCCCAGGGGCTATGTGAAGAAGTAAGAAAGCAAAAGATAAGTTTAAAAGAGCAAATCACAATCGAATCAAATTTCAACCGTTAGTAAAAGGGTCAGCTTTGAAGCAATAAACAAAGTTGCTCCCTTGTGATGGGAAAGTCATGTATTAGAGTTGTGTAAATAGCCTCTTTGCAACTAAACAAAGAGAAGGCTACACACGATAAACGATCCTCCCCCAAATATCACAAAGCCCAGGACCATGTGCACCAGGGCCGATCCTATTGTTTTCCCACTACTGCTCAAATTTTAACAAGTCAAATAAACAAAAAGTGCTCATCTCGTTTATTGAACCTCACTTTTTTTACGTTCACATGTATGGCTTCTAGAATTGATTCCTAATCTTCGAGATGATGGGAATGAAAAATAAAGATGGCATTCTAATAACTTATTAATTTGGAAAAAAAATAGCATGAAGTAGCTCTGCATACATCATCTAGTGCTAGGATAAGCCAAGATAAGCAGATCGCAACTTTAGGTATCAAGTTCGAATCACTACAGTTGCAAATTACACTTCAGGGTGGTGCAGGACAGCAAAAGATAAGGGGGAGAATAAGGGAGAGAGGGAGATGGAGAGAGTTGGGAAGAGACAATAACCTCACAAAGGATCCCCATGCAAGCAGAAAACAGTTATTGAATATCATGATTTCAGTCACTCAACAATAAAAAGTTAAATTTGTTATGGTTACAATAGCCATTGTTATAGACTCTACAATACTACCTAAACAAGCAACAACTTCAGCTCTTTTAGCCAGTACAGTAACCAAATAAAATTCAAATTCTATCACTAAATAGATCAAATCTCATAAAAATCAGAAAATAGAAGAAGTAGAAACTTTCCTAAACCAAGTAGTACTCTCAAATAGAAACTCTTATAGTGTAGGTAATACTACATGTACATCCTTCACCAACCTTTCAAACTGAAAGTGACTAAATGGCAAAATTTGTCTGGTCCTATATTATTATTTGACCAAAACACCCCTCAAAAAGGACAACACAAATTTTCCCACTCCCCATTTCGGAGTGAAGGATGTACAAGTAAAATTTTCCTTACATTGCTCCAATAATTACTCAACTCTGATGCAAATAATTTCCAATTTAGACAATTGGGACTTCACGAAAACTACTAATAGACAAACTTATGCAAATATTGGTAACTACAAGAAGAGTTCTTTTGAGAATTCTATGAGCAAGTACAAGCCATTCAGCCCAAGGCAGCCGATCCGTGCTGACCTTTGGGCCAGCCCAGCTTAATCAATTTCTTATCCTAGTGTAGACAGCCACTCTGGCCTTCATAACCCTAGCTATAACATAGTAATCCCTACTTCGTAAACCTAGCACAAATATCATAAAAAGCAGTGCTCCTAGCCATTATGGGTTAAGAGGATTCTCTCACTCCCTCTCTCTCTCACCATCTCTACAAAATTACAAAATCAAGTACTAAAATTCATGTATGTTGGCTTTCATGCTCGAAAGTCATCACCTTCAAAGAGCCAACTACCTCCGATTTACTAGGTTCAGGTAGCTAGCACGGTTAATGGGAAGCCGAGGTAGCTGCTCAAAATACAGTCAGCCCCTCGACTGCAATAGGGCTAAAAAGATTTAATGAGAAGTCATATATTAATTCATCTCAAAAAAATTTGGGCCAACACAAAAGCAAAGTTAAAAACCAGCATTCAACTTTTAAACTAAATGCCGTGGTGGCAACTGTTAACTAAGTACATACAAGCAGGCTAGCACAGGTGTGCACACATTGGCCAAAAGGAGTAGAAATGTTCAATTCATAGACCATGTCAACTAACATGGCCAAAATAAATGATTAAGGCTGTTCTAGTAATAGTTTCTACCACATTTAAAAATGAAATTAGAAGAAACAAATTCCAACGCTCAGCAGTCTTCATAATCTTTAGTTAGCCATGCCTAGCATTCCTAAGCATCCACTCAATCCACCCCCAAAGTAATTATTGAAATGAAAAATAGCAGGACCATAATTTGATGGGGTCGGAGAGTAGATCATCAAGTGCTACCAAAAAATAGCGCCATGCCAATTTCTTTAAATCAAGATAAACTTAGTTATGGGGATGCGAAAATGATCCGGAGCTCTAGTGTTATTGAGAAATAAGTTGAAAGACTACAAAATATCACTAAATCATTTTCACTTTAGGGATAAACATATTGTGGAGCACAATACTTCTCATCACTGTTGAAGATATTATAAAGGGGAGGAAATTGAAAAATCTTGAGTGTGCATGTACCTCACGCTGCATTCTCATTAAAAGGAGGATGTTCTTCACCAACACCAACATCTTATATGTTATTCACAAATACAAACATAACCAACATTCAAAAACTCGGTAGAGAGGAGAAATTACCTCACCAGCATTAGTAAGATAACCACCAATAGCCACAAATTCCCTTCTATAAACAAACATCAATAGGTTTATAGCACCCTGAGGCAGTAAGAAGCACGAATGTTAAATGATAGTAGAGTATGATGAAATTGTTAAAAAAGAACAAATTATTTAGCTAGTAGCTTAGCTTGAACGACATTACCGACGAAAACATAAATATGCTCAGGTGCATTTGGTATCGTTTGCCAACATTGTTTTGTTTCAAACCCAAATTAAAATGGCATAGATTATGTGCACGACCGGGAATCTGGTAACTGTTCTCCAAGAATTTTTGAAAAACAAAGCATTTGAGAAACTTCTGCTTGTTTATATATAAATATTTAGCAGAAAGGAAAACGACATACAAAAGCAAAGAACTCTTCTCATCCTATATGAACTTTAAGCATTTTAATTTATAAAATAAAATATATCAATATCATATTTCTTTCATGACCAACCATATCTAAAGCTTACTTTCTGAGTTTCCATGAGGCAATACTACTGACAACCAAAACAGTGTGAAAAAAATTATCTGCACCTCAATCAGGTTTCTTGAAACGTGCTACTGAATTTGAATAAAATAGGGCCTCAATTTTTAAACTCCAAGCATGTGAACAAATGACCAAATTGTTCAAAAGCAACATACCTCTCTTATTTCCAATGTCGGCATATGTGGGAGAAAGTCGTTTCCAACAAAAAAACATAGGAACACAAAGTCGTCCACAAGCCGTTCAAAGTTTATCTCAAAGGAACAGTTGTTTATTTCCAAATCATACTGTAAATATTCTCGCAACACCCAGATGTTGAGGAACTGCCAACACAATGAACCACTTCACAACTTTTACAACCAGCACCCATTATAAGGCAAGTACTTTTCTAGTTACAAAGTACTTAATTTTGAATCAAAGCATCCAAAAATAGAATATCAACCTGATACTTCTTCTTATGGATAGGGGTGTCATTCACAGCCTTCTCATTCAAATCTTCAGCCCGGTCACCCGCCTTTCCATGGCAATCAGCTGCCAGATGACCAGCTTGGCCACAAAGGAAACATTTCTCTTGCTGCCCAGGTAGAGTGATAACCTGTATGATTAGTCGCAAAGCATTTTAGGTCAATCATAAGCAACTAATGTGTTAAAAAAAGAAAGGACTTCGAGATTATAGAAACTGACCTCTCTTAATATTGAGAAGTGAATTTCATGTGTTGCTAATGACAGCATAATCAGATCTGCATCCTGGATGTGATAAACCAAAATTCTCATCACGTATTTTATACCAAAATGACCACATGAAAAATGAGTTATATACAAAAGGAACCAACATGATCAGGATTAGAAAGAAACATTAAAGCAATAAAGGGTAAACAAGTTAACTAAAATTCAAAGATAATAAAACACACTCACAAGACCATACAGACAGTGGCGCGTGTTTGGGTCAAAATTAGGAAGATTACGTTGTAATCGAATGTATGACATGATCTTATGTTCTCCCTCGCCAGGAACATTGGAGTCGGAAAGAATAACCTTCAAATATATATCCAATGCAGCCCCATAAATAATTTTACAGAGAGAAAGTATCCTGAGTATATTGGGAAAAAAGAAGCAGAAGGAATTACTCAGGCAAGGAAACTATCTCATATTTAGGGTACCAAAAAGAAGAAAGGAAAAAACAGCCCAGGTTGGTAAAATTAACCTTTGTACGCCACCATCCAGGATTGTGATTCAACCTAGACTGTACATAATATTGTAGAGCCACCGAGAGCACAGTCATGAATTGAGTGCCAGGAGTGATGACATTAGAGTCGGATGTTTCAGGCTTTTCTTTAGAAGCTAGACTTATTCCCTCTGTCTCAAACTCTTTCCTCAGTCTTTCCTCTTCAGCTTCCTAAAACTCGGAAATCAAGAGGATAATGAATAATAGCCTTGCCAATGATGGAATATGAATAAAAGAAAATCTTACTGCTTCAGCAGCATCTTTGGCAGCTCTGAAGCGCCGAGAACGTTGTTGGTTCATTTTAGCTCTTGGCGCGACTCCGTCTACAAAATTTTAATTCAAATAAATACGATTTTAGGACATTCAAAGGAAAAATTGACCACGTATCTTGTGTAAACCATACCGATTGCCATATAAAGAAGCTTTCTTGGGCGAATCAATGAGAAGAGATGGTCGATGTAAGCAAATATTGATTTAAATACATCATCATACGTTGCAGGTGCAGGCTGCATATTCACAGAATAAAATGTCATCAAGCTTTAGTTTTTGACTGCTTGATGAAAAACACGAGCAAGAAATGATATGAAAATATTCAACAATTAATGAGCCCAAGTACTGATTCACTAACACGTGACTGTCAGGAAAGAGAGAGAGTGTGTGTGTGTGTGTGTGTGTGTGCGTGAGAGAGAGAGAGAGAGAGAGAGAGAGAGATAGAGAGAGTATTCAAGCAAGACTTCATGTGAACTTTTGAAGATAGATGATGCAAAACAATCTCAACGCTATCAAATTAAAATTATAAATGTTTGGACAGTCCCAATGTACAGAGTTAAATTATTCCTCCTAAGCAAATTAAACCACGGATTGCCACCTTACTTCTCTTGGATGCATATTGAAATTCTTGTCAAGATCAGTCAGACGATGTTGATGACCTTCAAGAGCAAGCACTAGTGCTCCGAGTTATTGAATTCATGTAATAACATCATAACATAGATCCATATCACAATTTTAGCAGTTTGATTGCAGCAAACCACAACATAGTAATCATCCAAGGAAGTTAAAAAAATTCAAAACTTCACAAGCAGCATGGGTAACTTGACCCAAGATACAAGTATAATTACATTAGTTCTCAGAAGCACCGACTTGCTTCACACAGCCATAATAACAACCTAATATTTGTTTCTAGCAACAAATCACTGAAAGAGACCATGTAGTTATCATACCTTATTTTTGGATAAAAACAGGTGTGGTTTCTTTCATGGCCTCAGTGATCATAAGCAACATAGCAACATACATCAGAATGACACCAAAATCTCGGAATTCAAGGCCCATTTCGCAACGTAGTGATCTCAAAATAGTATAAACACCAACCCTACCTTCCGAAAACACGCCTTAACTGACATTTAAGAAGCAATTCCTCGCTTCCAACATCAAGAAACTATTGCAACTTCAAAAATAAATAAGGCACAATATAGTCTAACCCTAAATGATCCGAGAAATCTTATTACCTTTCCCTCGGGGTGAAAGCAGGGGTGAATGATACCGTTCATGTCCAAATAGAGATTGTCGAACTCCATGCCATTAGGGTTCGGCTTGGAGAGGTCGATTGGATGAAGAACGCCCCTCTCATCCTCCGGTGGCTCCTCCACCACGTCGGCGATGCACCGCGGATATCGATAGGCAAGCCAACGGTAAAACGCCGGGACCCCCATGGCTAGTTCGAAGTCGCCGGTAGGTTTTCAGATCCAGCGCGCGCAGACAGAGAGGGAGAGAGAGAGAGAGAGAGAGAGAGAGAGAGGGGCGTTGGAGTAAATGTCGAATTTACCGTTAGAGAAAAAACGATATATATACTTTCCGTTCTGTCGGATGCGACCGGGGATGTTTATCTTAATCTCAAAATGAATCTAAAGATTAAATTTTATTTAGGTTAAATATATCAAACAATTCCTATAATTTGAGTAATTATTGAAAAAAATAACTTATAATTTTAATTTTTTCATCATGCTATGAAAATAATTCAATAGGCTCTTACCATCCCGATTCAGTCAAAATTAATAACCAAAAAAAATATAAAATAAAATAAAATATGAAAATTAAGAGAAAATGAAAAAAATTAAACTATTGTAACCAAAATATATTGTATTTCATAATTTACCCTTACACAAACATTCAAAAGTGTTTGATTTTAAAATTATTCAAATATCTATTTTTCAATTAATGCCCTATTCGATAAAAGTAATAAGAAACTAAAAAAATTCGCAGAAGTCTATTTTGTTGGAAACCAACAACTCTCTTTTTTTCTGTGGGTACTATTGATCGATCAATCGACCATCAAATCATGGATTTGGGACACAGAAGGGTCTACGTGGTGGTGCGAATGGTGATTCTGCCGCAATGTTGCTTATTCGAGGCGGAGGCTATCTTAGACCCACTCGATTTTTTTGGCGCTTCAGTCCATCCGCGAGGCCATGGAAGACTTGGCTCCGATTTCTTCTCGACCTGGATTTTCACTTCAATTTGTGCTCGTCTTTCCTTGTTCTCTTCTAACCGGTGTTTGTTCTAATGGCTTCCGAGAAAGTTTTAAGATTTTATCACTTTTTATGAAAAAATTTATATTTTTTGTCTATATGTTCTACTATTTTCTAATGGGATTGAGTGCTTGAGATTAATTATCTTCTCTTTTTTCTTATAGTGGTTTTGATTAATTTTGTATTGGAAGCTTGGGTTCTAATGTTTAAGAGCTATTTTTTTTCTTTTCTAATGGAATTAAAAATTTGGTCTCATTGACCCATTTGTTCTCTAACATTCTTTTGCTAGTTGAGTAAACTAACAAGAATGACCATAAATAATTTAAAGCCAGTCACGCAATTGTTAATTACGTAAATAGCTTGCTGAAGTGAGATACACAATTATATTAGGAAAAACTATAACTGTACACGTATTTTGTGAGTTTTTTTTTTATAAAAAAACATATTATTTTGGAATTTTTTTCATAACTAGGTCCAAGGCACCATTTTTCTACAAAGTCGTTTTTTATTTTATTTTAATCTTGACCTTTCTTTTATTCTTACATGAAAATGAAGACTCGACCATTGTGTTCCTATGCTTCTCATTATGGGATCACAACCTCTCTCTCTCCCTCTCCATCTCTTTACAGGTGAAACAAAGTGCCTTGGGATTTTTACCCTCGGGCGGATTGGGATTTGATCGAATAATAAGATTCTTGTTAAAAAAAAAAGATTATTCCCTACAATTCAAATTAGTAGGATTTTGATTGAATTTTGCAATTTTAATAACTAGGTACTAGCCGCATCGTACTCGCTTTGTGCATGCTTAATGGTTTTCTGATTAATATATAATATTCAAAAGAGTGTATGGCTAAAAATTTAAATTAATTAGATATTTAAAAATTAAAATTTTGTATCCTTTACCATTAAAAGTCATTGCATCAGATCTTTAGAAAAAAGATAGAAATTGTTATATAAATAATTATGTGATAACTATAACTAAATAACTGTAATATTTGAGGGTATTAACGTAAGTTCATAAAAAATATATGGTTAATCAAATTAAAGCATCCTTTGACTTTATAACAGTATGGAGTATAGATGCAACGGGATTGTATTCACCAAAATTAATAGCAGTTTTTGGTTTTCTTCCCGTAATTTTTTTCCAATTGAATTTTCTGTATAACTCTTATATTTCTAGTGATTGATTTATCTTTGGCATGTGTGTGAAATTGTATTGCAATTCATAATAGAAATATACCATTAAGGACGTGAAAAAGACGTTAATATTCTGTGCTCATATCACTGAATTTTTTTAAAAATTAGAATTTTAGGGTTTTCACATTTTTTTTGAACCGTAAAAATGGATCTATATGAAGAGAAATACAAGAAATGACAATGGGAAAATAGTCCCAAAAATATCGAGGACGAACTCCCTAATGGCCGGTATATGAGATATCTCCCTCGTTAAAAACTTTATAATGGAAAACCCAATTGGGACAAAATTCGTCGTAAGGACAAAAAAAGAGTGCGTCTAAGATCATACACCTATAATAAGCCCCACACAATCAAGAGGAAAAAAATGGAATGAAAAGCCTATTACAATCAATACTGCAATGATAGTGCGGTAAAACACCCTTCTTTTGTGGGCAAATTGAGCACCGTACATCATGAGTAAATGTTATATCAGATCCGATTCCACACTTTCTTCAATTTTGAGTCATTATCATTAAATGCTTGAATATTTCTTTCATTCCAAAGACTTCAAACAATTTCGCGCCTATGTTTTATTAGGACATACATTTTGAATTTCTTAGTTCCAAATAAGTGTTATACCAAAAACTCATGAGGAAACTGGCCCTGGATTCGTTAGGGCTTAAATTGACATCCTTCTGTTTGATTTTTCTTATAGTTGAAAAATCTCCCGTATCTATATTTTTCTTCTCTTTTTCTTTGAAACAAAACCACATATTTTTGTTTTATTGCTTTTAGCAAAATAATCTATTTATACTCTATACTATTATAAAGGATCTTTTGATTCAATTAACTATATATTTTTTTGAACTTTCGCTAATATTCTCAAACATTATAATTATTTACTAGCATTTATTACATAATTAATTTTATTTTTACACAAATATTATATTTATGAATAATAATTCTTAATTTTTTTCTAAGCATATATGATGCGATACCTTTTAATTATAAAGGATTCAAAAATCTAATTTTTAGAAATTTAATTAATATAAATTTTTATACATGCACCGTTTTAAATAACTATATTTATGGAACAGTCGTTAAATAGCGTGCGATTTGAGTAGAAAATTAATAAAAAATAAAATGCAACACGGACTTGCTCAATTGATTATCCAACGTTCAGAAAAGCCTGTATACAGCGCACGTGCGCACCTGGACGACCAGCTGTCCATATGAGTAACTCACCCATTAATGTAGCAAAAAAAAGGAAAAAAGAAAAAAAGAAAAAAAGAAAAAAGAGAACAAATGAGGGGAAAAAGGAAAATTCTATTTACGTTTAAACACCGTAATCCCCCTTGATTGAAGTAGAGAAGCCCAGTCAAAGGACTTGAGAGCGCTCTCTCTCCCTCTCTCTCTCTCTCTCTCTCTCCCCCCCCCCCCCCCCCCCCCCCCTGGCTCTCTCTCTCTCTCGCGCGCGCTTCCATTTTCGGTGCTTCGGCGGAATACAGAAGAAGAAAAAGCTTCAGTTCTCGGATTAATCACTGGTTGAAGGTTAGGGTTTTGGAGTTTCTCCCTCTCTCAAGTTTATTTCTCCGATTTCAATCGCTTCGGAGTTTTATTTTTCCAAATTTATCAACAGCGTGTTGATTTTCGGCGATTTTTTTTTCATTGGAAATTGAAGCTATAAACTATCGATCGGACTGAATAATTAGTTGGGATCTTGTAATCTTCGTCCCTTATTCTTCCCACACGAAGCAGCGGGAAAAAAGGAAAGAGGAAGGGAGGATTAATATTTTTTTTGTTGGAATGATTTTGTAATTCATGCGGTTCGTGGTATAGGAAACGCTACTGACTGCAGTTTTTTATGCCCAATTGGAGATTGGAGGACAAGGTTCCGTTGATCTTCTTCTTCGTATGGTAGCAGAGCCCTTTTGTTATAGGAAATGACAAAGCAGCGTCTCATTTGTCTCAGAAGAGTCTTCTGGAACTTCTGTAGTCAATATAGTATTTGCTTTGTTTTCGTGAATAGCTCCCACGAAAAAGAAAACAACACGCCCTTTTTATTTTGTAAGGTAGCCCACATAATTTTTTGTGCCTACCTCCCAGATACATCCATTGACTGACCCCGGTCCTTATTTTCGCCTTAGAAGTTGGGCAGTGGATGCCAAAGTAATACAGTAAAAGAAACTGTAGAGAACATTTTATTATCTTGCCAAAAAAAAAAAAAAAGATTGTGGACATTTTTGTTGATTTTGATATCCGAGCAGAACAATGTGTTGAATATTGGATTGAGTTGCAATTGTAATTTTCTTAACATATTTTAATTTTCATACATGAGCCCAGCAACTTTATCAGGGGAAAACATATTATTAACATTATATTCTCTCTTTTATGTTTGCACTTAGGGTTTCTGCAATGCACCGTGTGGGCAGTGCGGGGAACACATCCAATTCGACTCGTCCTCGCAAGGAGAAGAGGTTGACGTATGTGCTAAATGATGCTGATGACAGAACGGTAAGGTGATTTTGAAATTTTTTTTCCTTTCCATTTTCTGTTAGGTTTCACGTGTATTGTTTACTTTTTGATCTTTGTTAAGTACCTATTTTGTTAATAGGTCGGAATATTTTTCCTTTACTATTTAAAATTTTTAAGATTTTAGGTGGTAGCTAAATCCTCATTTTATTTTATTTTATTTTATTTTTGTAAAAGAAGATTTTTACTAGGAAATTAGAAAGGTAGAGTATTAGAAAGAGATCAGAGCATCCTCTTGAGAGAATGATGTGGAAAGGAAAAAGCTGGACAATTACAACAAGAAGTTTATGATCTACCCAGAGCAAAACCCCTTGCACTCTATGATCTACCCAGAGCAAACCCCTTGCAGTCTTTCTGTATAGTGGCCAAGAATGCTCCTCGTTTTATCATTTTGGCATTGATGTTGGCCTAAATGGTGGTTTTGGAACTTGAAAATCTTGAGAGGTACATTATAAACATGTGCACCTTGATAATTTTTGAACATCTCTTGGGTCTTTTTTTTTTTGCATACACTATATGACCCTGCCCACCGCCAACACTTGTGAAGCGAGGAGCATTGTGCCCCAGGATATGCCCTTTTATAGAATTCTCTTGGATGGCTTTAGTAATATGAAGCAATGTATATCCTTTCTTATTTTTCCTATATTATTTTTATTTTGATGACTTCGTTGTTCGTATTCTGAGGTCTTTATTGATGTAATTTTGGGGTTTTCCCCTTTTAGGACTTTTCAGCCTCCATCCTTCTCGTCTTCTCTCTCTTCTTTTCCCTTCCAGAAGATAAAAGTTAAGTACCAATCTGTTGTGCATCTGCAGCATTGTGCAGGCATAAATTGTTTGGCAGTATCAAGGTCCTTGGCACCTGATAGTTGTGATTATCTATACACCGGAAGCCGTGATGGCACACTAAAGAGATGGGCACTGGCTGAAGATGCTGCTACTTGCTCTGCTACATTTGAGTCACATGTTGATTGGGTAACTTGTTCACTTTTTATTTTTAAATGAAATATCTGGTTCTTGGCATCTTACCAGACACACTTGACACTTTAGCTGTGGGTTGTTATCTAGTCTGGTGTAAAGTTATTCTTTTTCCTTTTTCGATAATGGAAGGAATCCATAAACTGGGCAGCTACCTGCAAGCCATACAACTCCTGCTAGTCATTTGAAACGGGTAAATTGGAGGCAAGTGAACCTCACAGAGTTATTCACACCCGTGGGGTTTCAAATTCGAGGCCCATAATAGCTAGCTGCTTATCTTGGCCACTCCTACCACTAGGCAGTTATTAATCCTTAAATAAGGTGCTTTCTTTTCCTTTATTAGTTGGGTGAATCTTGTTCAGGAGTAATTTACTGATTGTTGAGCAATGTTTTTAGTTTCATTTTGGATTGCATGTGATTCATGATGCATCCCTAACTTTGAGTTATTTTAGGCCTCTGTCATGCAACCCTAATGAATTTATTGAGAGGACAAGGCAATTAAAATCATTTGCTTATTTATTTTAAACCTGAGAAAGGATAAGCTATTTTTTGTTAAAAAACTACTAGTTAGTTGATTAAAATTTTGGGTCTCACTTTCACGAGGTCACCATACTGCAGCTTTAAAACTATGTTGTCATGTACATTTTCTTTAGGGGTGGCAATTTCATGCCCTTTAGGGGGTCTCACTTTCGTGAGATCACCATACAGCAGCTTTAAAACTATGTTGTCATGTACATTTTCTTTAGGGGTGGCAATTTCATGCCCTTTCACTAATAACCGGCCCAAGCCTGCCTGTTTAGTTTATGGGCCATATATAGGCAGCTCAAATAAGCCCATTTATTAATGGGCTTAATTGGACTTTAAATGGGTACCCATTAAACTTATTTATAAATTTTGGATACCTACTCTATTAGTAAAATTAGTTAAATTAGACCTTTTGAAATTACAGATTATTTAACTCTTATTTTGAAATATAATGAAAATGATCTATTTATCTGTGAATGGAGCACTGGACTCTTCATCCCAACAGTGGTGCCAATGCCAACCAAGACTCCAACGGTGGTGCCCATATGCAGCCCCGTCGGTGAAGGCCGAGTAATTTTTGGATTTGATCATGGATGGGGACTTGTGCTGGGGAACAAAATTGAGTGTTTAAAAAATTCAAATTTCCTGATTTATCCATATAGTTGAGCAAGAATGAGAAGATATTGAGCAATAAGGTGGGGATGTAGCTCATTTACGTATTAGTCTCTTCTAATTTTATAAAATGGACATCTATCTGATTAATCGGATTTCCTTAGTTCCTAATAGAATATGTTCAATCAGGAAAGACTGCTAGTAGTTTATGCAAACCTTTCTGGAAGACCGTTCACAATGCTCGATCCAAGCCCATGACATTTTTGTGTGCTTGAGATTAGGATAAAAAATATTTATATATATGTATAAAACAAGTTATTAAAGACTTATTTTCCCAAAAAAAAAAAACTTATTAAAGACTTAGCTCATTTAGGCCTGCAAAGCCCACCCATATTTGGTCCATATAATAATTAGCCCATTTAGGCCAGTCCATTTAAGCCTATGACCCACTGACACCCATCCAAGACCGCGCATTTATGACATCCATCTTCCAGTAACCCATATTTTACTGTAATGACATCTTTATTCCCCATAATGCACCTTCAACAACTATCCATGTATTGCAATGAATTTAGTAGGTGTTTTGTGGTTGTGCAGGTCAATGATGTTGTCCTTGCAGGTGATAGAACACTCGTTACCTGTTCATCAGACACCACCCTCAAGGTTTGCCTAGTTTAGTAAATAATTATTTTGTAAGGCATAACATTTAACCCACTATTACTAGTGTTTCTGTAATGTTCATTTTCTGCTGTTTTTTGCTATTGAGATGCACCAGACGTGGAATTGTTTGTCTGATGGAATTTGTACGAGGACTCTTCGCCAGCACTCTGACTATGTTACTTGTCTTGCAAAGGCAGAGAAAAATGTAACGTTGTTTTTTAACGTTTTGTTTGAAACAGTACAAATTTGCTAATTAATATTATGTTCAATTCAATTGCAAATTGGTGTAAGCATTTTAGAGCAATGTTGTTGCCTCTGCTGGTCTTGGTGGATGGCAGGGAAAAATTTAATATTGTTTTTTAATTTTATTGAAACAGTGAATATTTACTAATTAGTATCAGGTTCAATTCAATTGCAAACTTGTATAAGCATTATTATATTTATTGTTGCCATGAATTTCTGATCCATTTATAGTTCATGCATTTTAGAGCAATGTTGTTGCCTCTGCTGGCCTTGGTGGGGAGGTTTTCATATGGGACATTGAAGCAGCTCTGGCTCCAGCCTCAAAGTCAGATGATGCAACAGAAGATGATTGTTCTAATGGAACCGGTGCTACTGGAAATTCACTACCCCTTACAAGTTTGCGTACTATTAGCTCTAGTAGCAACATTTCTCTACAGTCAACTCCATCTCATGGGTATGTTCCCATTGCCGCGAAAGGCCACAAGGAATCAGTTTATGCATTGGCCATGAACGACAGTGGAAATCTTCTAGTTTCTGGTGGGACCGAAAAGGTACATTGACAAATAGGGTTTTCATATTAGGAATTTGTGGTCCAAAACCCACTTGGCCCTTTGGCATTTTGGGAGTGATACTCCAACGTGGTTTTAAGTCTCCACCTTTGCTTGTAATGTCCCTTTAACCTTCTACTTTTTGGTTCATCGTTGCCTGTGAAAGGAATCAACTGATGGTTGTATATTTGGAATTTCGCTTAAACTCTTTTGATGTATTCTGTACTTTGGTAGTGCTTGGTGCTTACTAGCATGAATGGAGGTTCTTCTTCTTCTTTTATTTTTATTTTTAATCTTTAATGCAATGGTGTGCTATCCTGTAGGTTGTGCGTGTTTGGGACCCAAGAAGTGGTGTGAAGACTATGAAGCTAAGAGGGCATACAGATAATATTAGGGCGCTGCTTCTAGATTCTACTGGCAGGTTGGTTTAGAGGAGTTATATCTGCAATCCATTTGAGGCTAGCTTCTCAAAATTTAAGTTGTTTCCTGGTTTATGTGGTGGTAAAAGAAATTCAGTTATACAGATTTAGCAATTGGAAGCTGAAGATCGAAATAATTACGGTTTCTACCATGCAGAATGCACAGCCACATAAAATGCCAAAATTGCTAGTGGGTGTTGCGTTATAACTTTAGCTGATGATTTTATGGGTAGGCCAAAGTCTGTAGTTATTTCTTCTAATCTTTAGAAGCTAGACGCTTGGAATTGAACCTGATTACATGAAAAAAGGCGCATCTATTCCAGAGTTTGTCTGAAAGCCGAAAAAGAAAGGGCAGCAGTACTTTGACTGTTAATGGTGACTTGGGAGGATAGGATCCAATGACTTCAAAAGAATTGAACACAGGAGCTTTAAGTGAGGAGTTGAGAAGCTAATTGCGGTGGATGTCTGTTTGTAGGCCGTTCGCTTAAAGTGGAAAGTGGTTGTTGATTCTGTGCTTTGCAAGAAAATGTCCTGAGAAATCTAGGAGGATAGAGTTTTGTATCAACAAAAGAGTTGATCATGCCAGTTGGCATGCAAAAAATGGAAATGGCATCTTTGTCTTGTATGATTTGATCTCGATGTTGGCAAGGTGTCAAAGTGGATAAAGATCTATGAAGATCAGAGCCTCCTCTGTTTTCTTGTTCATGAATGGAATCTCTGGCAATAAAGATCTGGGTGCATTTTTCTTTTTTAAAATTTCAACAAGGATTTTTAAATTGTCAAGGGGTCACATGATGAGAAGCTCCACAGAAAAGTAGGGGAAGTTTTTTATGTATTTTTGGTGTACTGCAGCTCTTTATAGGGTTTTTTTAGAACTTACAATATTTGTGATCCTTACTGCGAGGTGTTTTTAGCTTATAGCCTATAAGCAATAAATGTTAGTAAAAAGGGCTATGTTGAGTGATCGTAACATATCATGATAGCATTTTATGTTAATGTATCTTTAACCCTCGCCATTAATGCAAACATATGGGACATTGACATCGATTCACTTTTTCCCTTGCTGATGCATTTGAAATGCAATGTGGTTATCTCCTTGTTAGATGGCTGAGTTCTGCACATAAAAGTAATTGTAACTCTTTCTGTATTAAATATCTCTCGATTTTCTTTTGCAGGTTTTGTCTGTCTGGATCCTCTGATTCTATGATCAGGTAAATCATTTGTACTCTTTCTTACTTTATCCATACCTCATCCTGCTGTTCAACCATAAGATGTCTTATTTTGATATGCAAATATGCCTTTTTGTTATTTGGGGCTATATTTGGTTCAAGGGATTATATTCTTCTCTTTCTCTATCATTACTTCTTCCTGAAGTTCATAAACAAGGCGTCTCATTTAGCAATGCGGTTATGTGTTCCTATGGTTTGGCACTATATATGCCTTTTCAGTGCTCATAGTGGACCTATGCATGATTTCTGTTCTGTTGAGATGACATCCATTTCTTGAAACTTCCACTTCTATCATCACATAAATGATAGAGAATCAGTTGAGTTCCATTTTATTTTACAGCTTCTTGATCCTTTTATTCCATCTGATGGAAGGTGGGTGTCTCAACTGTGTTCATTTGTAACTCACTCTTCTGTGCACTTTCCTCACTCCCATTCGATGAATATATAGTGCCAAAATCCTCTTGAAATTAAAGCCTTTCCAGGGACTGTGGTGTTTGATGAGTGAATACTAATGACCTCTCACATGTGAGGAGGCCAAACGAGGCCCTCTCTCCAACTGTGTGTAATGTGCTCCCATAATTTAGTGATTAATTGCCACTTGTTTTTTGTGTTGTTCCTTTTTTTGGATCCTTTGGGGCAATTAGTGTACCCCAAAATTGTGGGCGGCCTTCTGGAGATTATTTTCAGTGGTAAAGGCAAAGGAAAGGAGAGGGAAAGCTTCTGGACTAATGCTGGTGTTCGCTACTGTAAATGTGAAAATGTCCCAGTGCACTGTATTTTTATCTTTGTTGTAGATTGTGTCTTGCAGTTTGCTCGAAGGGCCTTCTTTGCGGGATGTTCAGAGGGATTCCCTGGCCCTCTTGATATTATATAGCATTTTTATTTTGTTATGCTTATCTTCTCATTCCCTTTGGTGGATTCATTATCATCATTTCTTTTTGCACTAAAATCTTCTTGGCATAATGCTAGTTGCCAGCATGTACAGTAAATCCTTGATGCTGGGCAGGGTCAAGGATCCGTATTCTTGTAGTTAATAAGTTGGGTACGTGTGAATTTACCAACAAATAAAAAGGGAAAATTTTTTCTTTGCTCATGGAACGAATTTTTGGCCTGATATGATGAAGTATTGGTTATCCATATACTGTGTAATTGTCATCTAACTAGTTTTGCTATATTGTGTCTGATTTATGGGTAACTAGTTCTGGTTATCAGTCTTGATTGACTACAATTGGGTCCCAAGACAATACAGAGAGCTGAATATTTTGTTATAACTTATTGAAAATTTAAAATAAGCCTTTGCTATTTTATAAATTCTTTTGCTGCAATATGTGTTTGATTGGCTGTTTAATGCCTCTTTCACAGATTATGGGATCTTGGTCAACAGAGATGCGTGCATTCTTATGCTGTGCATATGGATTCTGTCTGGGCGCTTGCCAGCACTCCAACTTTTAGCCATGTTTATAGTGGCGGGAGAGACTTATCTGTAAGCAGTGTTGTGGTTTCAGGAATTGAATTTACACGTCTGCTTAGAAAGAAAGTCTGCTGCTTGTGTCTTGCTCTTGTGTGTCTTGACTGCTTTTGTGTACAAAATACTCTTGTTTTAATGATTGCTATTTTTGTGTACCTTCAGTTATATTTGACAGACTTGGCAACAAGAGAGAGTCTTCTTCTTTGCACAGAGGAGCACCCTATTTTGCAGTTGGCATTGCATGATGATAATGTATGGGTTGCGACAACAGATTCTTCTGTACACAGATGGCCAGCAGAAGGATGCAACCCTTATAAGGTTTTCCAAAGAGGTGGTTCATTTTTGGCTGGGAACTTGTCCTTTTCGAGGACACGGGTTTCGTTAGAAGGATCTACCTTGGTAATTGATTCTTAGTAATTTCATATCTTTCGTGTTTCACTTACCCCTCTTTTAATGCTCTTCAATTTATAAATTTTGGGTAATATGTGGTCTTTGGCCCATCTTTAAAAGGGTCCCCTGGTAATTATTTCTCGATGCATTTTATAAATCTAATGTAATCCCTTTTCTGGTCTTTTACATCGATTCACTTGCATGAATTCCTTGTTGTCATCTCTTGCACTGATGCTTAATGCCTTTTACAGTACTGACCCATTGATTTAAGTCTCAGGTTCCTGTGCATAAAGAACCAAGCTTAACTATTCCAGGCACTCCAGGAATAGTGCAGCATGAAATTTTAAATAACAGGAGACATGTTTTGACTAAGGTAAATCCATCTGATATCTATTATCTTTTGTTTTTGCACAATGCAGTGGTGATTTCTGATTACAAGTCTTCAATTTGGCGAACATGATGTGTGCTGTGTATCTTATGTTTCTCTCCACTAGGATGCAGCTCATTCAGTCAAGTTATGGGAGATCACCCGGGGCATTGTGGTTGAGGACTATGGAAAGGTTGCATCAGTTTCTTATTGTTGTGACTTAAATTTTTTTAAATAAAATTTTGGCTCATGTGTACACTCAATTGGGTTAGTTTTATTTATTCTACAGTATGCTATATTATAATGAGTTTGTGTTGCTAAAGTGGCTGTCATCGATGCTTTTGATGTTATGATTTTAGGTTTTATTTGATGAGAAGAAGGAGGAACTATTTGAAATGGTATGGTTGTTAGAATATGCCTTTTATTCTTTTATTTCTTACATCGAAAAATTTGCCAATCTTCTTTTTGATTTTTGACTTATTCAGGTAAGCATTCCTGCATGGTTTACTGTGGATTCAAGGCTCGGAAATTTGTCTGTCCATTTGGACGCCCCACAATGCTTTTCAGCAGAGATGTACTCTACCGACCTTAACATTGTTGGGAAACCCGAAGATGACAAGGTGCAAAGCCTGTTTATCATCATTGCATAAATTTTTCCTGTGTTCGTGTTCATGGTTTTAGATTCAGCTTATTTACAGTTATATTAAAATATATCCACTGCTTGCTTGGGGATTGCAATTGGCGCCTTATTTGATTTTACATGTTATTCTGTTGCAGCATAAAAATGAATAGATAGCCTGTGAGAAAAGAGAATAGTATATTAATTGCTAAGATCTATCACAAACCTACATAATCATAAATTTCGTTGGAATATGTACAAATGGAAAAGGGTACACTCCACCAAGGCTCAATTCTTAAGGCCACTCGTCTCAGATATACCTGGAGCAAGTGGCTAGTGGGGTTGCTTGGCCCAGAGGTAGCTGCTTAATTATGGGTATACTTCTTGCTTAAAAAGGGAAAATACATTCACTTCATTGCAGCTGATGTTAGGGAAAAATACTTTAGGCTTGCATGGTCCATGGGCACATGAAAGCCAGGATAATCTGTGGGTTTAGATTTTGCAATGGTGTGACATAATTAAGGGGAAATTGAGAGCATTTGTTTAGGGTTTATCTGAACTAATTCACCTAAGAAAGTGGCTTAGCAACAATGTCTGCGTGGTTAGAAAGAGTGAGGTGATAGGTATTGAAGTCTATGGGTAGACAAGTGATGACTATGATGTGAGTTGTAAGACTTAACCTAAGGTTGTTTCTCTCAAGATTTCTCACCGATTCACTTACCACTCGTTTGGTTCACAGAATAAAAAGGAATAGGTAGTCCATATTAATATAACATGTAAGAAGTAAAATCTTCATGGAACATAAGTAAAATAGCTACTCTCGTGAACCATAAGAGAAATAGGTAAAGAATAGATAATGAATAGTAATTACCAATGGTCTGGGGCTTAATAGTTATTACTTCTTTATTCCACTCACGCACCTTGAAAATAACTATTCTTTACATACTCATCTCATTGTTTATGTTATATTTTTATGTAATACTTATTCCATTCCATCCTACGAACTAAACGAGTGGTTAGTTTCTTGAAGACTCATAACATTACTTCTACCATATTCGTGACCTCCTAGTCTCCCTAGATTTACCAGTCATTGATCTTTTTGTTCCAAGTTGCCGGAGTTAACCTTTTGTCATGGGTTAAATTGTTTACTTGCATCCATCCATTCAAGTGAGAGAATCATTGCCTATTTCTTACCGCACCCAGGCATTGGTTGGTTCATCATTTCGAGGCAATGCCTTAGCCCCTCCATCTGATGTAGTGTGTTGCCCTGTAGGGGGCTCATCTCGTGGTTTAAACCATATGAATCAATGTTAAATTCTTTGCTTGACGAGGCGTTAACATAGTTGAAATTCTTTGTACTCAACAGTTGCTATCTTAAAATTTTGCCGTGCATAAGATCTGAGTTGGTTTTTGTTTTATCGGTTGCATTTAGTTATCTGTTAAACATAGGACTGCTAATTGATGACAAACTCCCTGCGGGTTTTAAAAGCTTCAAGTCTTCTTGTGTGTCTGTGTGATAAACTATAGTTAAAAGCTAGCTACATAACTTCTCATTTTTGTTTAATAGAATCAAATGTGTTTATTATATATTATCATCTTCTCTGCAGGTTAATTTAGCACGGGAAACCCTGAAAGGTCTGTTCGCTCATTGGTTGACCAAAAGAAGGCAAAGAGTTGGATCTCAAGCTTCAGCCAATGGGGAACTAACATCTGGGAATAACGTTTCTGCTAGAAGTCTGACTCATTCAAGAACTGAAGTAGACAGCACTTCTGAGAATGATTCCACAGTGTATCCCCCATTCGAATTTTCAACTGTTTCCCCTCCATCTATTATTACTGAAGGCTCTCATGGTGGCATATGGAGAAAGAAAGTAACTGATTTAGATGGGACGGAAGATGAGAAGGAAATCCCCTGGTGGTGTCTGGATTGTTTGTTGAATAATCGCCTACTTCCGAGAGAAAATACCAAGTAATTTTGCCGCTTACTTTTTTTTTTTGCATAAATTGTCCTTTTCTTTATTGAGGATATATATTTCGTTGAGCAGTTTATTCTAGTCGCAGCTACGAAAGCATTTCATAATGTTTGATGTGTATGTCAAGGCAATGCCTAGGCATCCAGGTGTGAAAAGGAAGGCAAGGCGAGTTTTATTTTATTTTATATATGTATTTTAGAATAACGACATAAGAAGGAAATTACATTGCTTAAAAGTTAAACATCCAAAAGATAACATAAAAACTTGCAGAGTACTCTCATTTTGTGAAAAAAAATCTTAACATTTTGTCTTTTGTTTTCTAACGTGTATGATTTCAAATGAGAACTTAACTTATGTTGCTTTATAATGCCAAGAAACATTAATTGTATTTAAGATGTTGATGTTAAACATATATATATATATATATATATATATACACACACACACACACGTATATGTTTGTGTGTGTGCGTGTGTGTATGTGTTTATGTGTATATACGTGTGTGTCTCTATGTGTATGTGTTTGTGTGTGTGTGTGTGTATGTGTATATACATATATGTGTGTGTGTCTAACGTATATGTTTGTCTGTGTGTGTGTGTGTGTGTATATACATATATATATATACATATATGTGTGTTTGTATGTGTATATGTGTATATACGTGTGTGTGTCTCTATGTGTATGTATATATATATATATATACGTATATGTTTGTGTGTGTGTGTATGTCTCTATGTGTATATATATATGTATATGTATATATGTGTGTGTATATGTGTATATGTATATGTATGTTTATTTATATGTATATATGTATATATGTTATTATGTCTCTTATAAGTGCCTTGCGGACACCTAGGCGTTCAGGCTCCTGGCCAACACCTTACTTCACCTTGGTGCCTTGACAATTATGGCTGTTTTATTCATCCATTCTCCCCCCTGATGTTGGGGGGGGGAACCTCCTTTGTTCTTTTGTCCATTTCGCACGAGCATTTGTGAAACAATATATTTTTCCAGTAGTGGTCTGATATTGGAGTAGGATTATTATTGTTTTTGTGCAACCATGGCTTAATTTAGCTGTGTCTACATTAATTATTGTTTCGACTGTATCAGATGCAGCTTTTATCTGCATCCATGTGAAGGGTCAGCAGCTCAGATCCTGACGCAAGGGAAACTTAGTGCTCCTCGAATATTGAGAATACATAAAGTAAGGCCTTTGTTCTGCATAATGATCTTAAAGTACTTGGTATCTTTGCATATAAATTTTTTCCCTGTTATCTACACTGGCTAAGTTCGATTATGTTTCATATTTTTGGTAAATATTTAAAATTGAAATTAATTCACACTGAGGGACTTTTTTTTTTAAATCCGCAATATCATGTTTAAGGTTTTGTTTTTCACTCAAGGCTTGAAAAATATTTGTAGGCCAGAGATTTGTATGTGCCATGTCTATTGGCATTCTTCACAGATGCATGGCTGTTAATATGGTTTTGAAGCTCTCTTAGAAGTTCGGTTTTTACTGATAATTTCTGCAGGTTGTGAACTATGTCGTAGAAAAGATGGTCCTTGATAAACCATTGGATAGTATTACTTCTGATACAACATTTACACCTGGACTGACTGGAGGTCAGTTACAGCATTCTGCAATTGGTGGAGATGGATCTTTCCAGTCCAGTTTGAAGCCTTGGCAAAAGCTCAAGCCTTCAATAGAGATTTTGTGTAATAATCAGGCAAGTTAATTTATATCTTAGAATGTCTATGGTGAACTTAGTGGATGTGAATTTTTGTGTGTTATCATATTTGTTTTCCTATAAAAGAGAACTTTATTAGCGAGAAAGGGTAGGCGTACTAGGTGGTGGATAATCATCCTAAAATGAAAGGGGAGATTACAAAAAGAAAAAAAAAAAAAGTATCAGAAAGCTTGGGGAGAATACACTGCAAAATCAGAAGAGGGAAGCAATCTAATTCATGTGCAGTTCTGGAGGTCTACTTCGAAATTTCCCAGAGGTGTAGATCCATAAGGAGGCAAGAAAAGCGGCCTCCTGGAGAAGCTAAACTGATGAAAACTGATCTCCTGGACAATGTTCTAAAAAGCGCTAGGTGGACTTAGGCATATGACCTACCGCCTAGCACCTAGGTGGTTAAGCAGCTTAGGCGGGTTCTTTGTATATATATATAAATATTTTAAATTGATAGTTCAATACGACTATTTAGATAAATTCATAAAATATTATTGAAATAACATAATAAAATACAAGAAAATTACAAAAATAATATATCTTCATAGCTTGAGGTAAATAATATTCTTTCAGGTATAACTCATTGTAACAATAAGTTTATGATTGTAATTTTGATTTTTCTTAAATAATAGCCAGGTGGTATTGCTGTAAAAGAAAATAAAATAAAAAATAAAGTATGCTTTGATGTCATATCAACCTAGAAGTCTTCCTAAGTGGCTGCACCTTTAACTGATTAATGGCGTTGACTGCTTGGGGGAGCAGTTTCCCCCTAAGCGAGGTGTTTCCTTGCTGCCTAAGCACTGGGCGGCCACCTACGCGTTTCATGATCACCTAGCGCCTAGGCAGGGCCTAGCTGGCCGCCTAGACTGCTTTTTAGAACACTGCTCTTAGCACCTTAGCCATCCTCTTTAGCCAAATGCTCCATAGAATTGTAAAATCACTGAGCTCTGCAGCCTTTTATCCCTTCTAGTGTCCCAAATCCTACAAATCCTATCTTGGGAAGAACATATGTGCAAGAGATCTTATTGAGATATCAAGGATGCATTCCAATTTTTCTTTTGGTGCGAGATACCATCATAATGCGTCCTTTATGTAGTGCATTGCTCTCCTCTGCCTCCATGAATGTAGGTATCTGCCAAACCATGTGTATCTGAGTGTTGATTATGCGTTTCTCTTCATCTTTGTTCTCAATTTCATTGTTCTTATGTTGGTTTGCCATAGCAATTATCATGGCATCCTGCTGGGTATAATAATTGAATGTAGGTGTCAAATGCCCTGTATAATTGTTCTAGCACATGGCATTATTATATTGGAACCATATAAAAGATTTGGAGGGTCAATGTGCAAAATTTGTTCCCATGTCCTGTTTGCAACAATGTATATTTTTTTTTAGTCATATACATCTGGTTTTTATGGTACTTTTGAGATCCTTTTTCCCAAGCTGCCTGCTTACACGTTAAATTCTGATACTTTGAAAGAAGAATAGAACATTAGCCTTATATATCCCGAATTAATGGCCTCCTGGTATTCAAAACCAGATTTGAAGCACCTGACTTCATTATAGAAAAAGTTTCCAGTTTTTATTTTCCAATAGTTACATTATATGCGTGATGAGCTCTAGTTGATTTTGTAATTGGAGAATCAGAATCTTGTTTTCCAATTGGCTTAAATTATAGAAAATTGAGGGAATACTTTGTATTATGTTCTCTAATTTAATTAGAAGCGAGACAATTCACCAACCCTGTTGTCGAGATTACTTATTACCCGGTAACACTGCAGCATAAACTTGTGTAGAAATGGAACACTAGTTTTCGGTAGCTAAATTTGCCCCGGTATCCCTTTTACAGGATCAACTGTTCTTCATTATTTTTTGAAGAAAGATGCTGCAGATAGTAATCAACTGCAGTTTACATTTAGATGTCAAGCCTTTCATGTCTTTCATACATTACATCTCGAATTTAATAGTTTCTCAGTTTACTAGTAGATGTTGAACATTTCATGTTTTCCATACATTTTATCTTGAATTTAATATTTTCTCTCTTTTTTTGCCCTAGCTTTGCTGATCTTGTTTTGTAAGGTTGTGTTTTGATTGTGGGAATGGGAATGAGAATGGGATGTCAAAGGAATGAGAATAAGAATCCATTAACTTTGATGTTGCCAAACGATGGAATGGAGATCAGCATTCTCATTTCATTTCCCATTCCCGCTAGCCAAACGAGTCCTAACTTGTTCTTAACTTCTCGTTCTCTTTTTCCAGGTCTTGTCCCCTGACATGAGCTTAGCGACAGTCCGGGCTTATGTATGGAAGAAACCTGAGGACCTGGTTCTCAATTACAGAGTGGTGCAAAGCAGGTGATGTCTGGAATGAGGTGAGCATTGAATTTGTCAGATATCGAGTTCCGTTTGAGCAGTTAAGTTGCGTTTCATCTTAGGGAACCTTCATTGGAGCGTTTTAATGAACATTAAGAAGTAAATGGTTTCTGGAGATTCTTCTTGGTTTTAATTATGACAATTATTTAATAGTATTGCTGACAATTATAATTTGTCACTTCAAGTTGGTAAAAGATATTATTGTTTAAAATTCACCGCCTCTTCAATTTTCTTCTTCCAATGTGGTTGCTAAGTTGACCTTTTGCAATAGATCCAGTTGTTTTTTTCCCCTGTTTTTGTTTTTCGTTCTTCTTCCGTGCTAATATATAGAGACTTGCAGGGCTCGGACTTCGGGCATTGGCTACGGAATTCTTGTACTTGTGTGAAACACTTGGAAACAATCAATTAGTCTGGGAGATGCGGCTGCTCACATCTTTATATGCTAAAAAAATTGAGACATTAAATTTTTCCAAGGCTACTGGAACTCTCAAAATTTTCCCAGATATTTCTACAGCAGTTCTCTAGTTGGCCGGCCAGTAATATTAATTTTGAACTTTCTTCGCCAAAGATGCAGTCTTTGTATGCAAGGGTTTCGTAACGACCGTGAAGTTTATTCGGCCAGCAAGTGTTTTTGACACACAAAATCAGTAAGATCGAATTGTGGTAAGTTCATGATAATTAGTATATGATGCCGAAAGCTTTGTAGATTTGCGTTGTTTGTAGGGGGTGTGTTCCGGAATGAAACAGGGAGGATGGGGGGCGGGGGGGGGGGGGGGGGGGGGGGAGGGGTATCGTGGCATCTTGCAAAAAGGATCTGTTATGAATAGTATGCTTATTTTTATTGGGAATAAAAATGTTTTGATTTGGGTAGTTAGGGTTTCATTATTTTCAGCCAAACCATGGGGTCACCTTAATTTCTTTTTGGCTGTGGTTTGTGCTCTTTCAAATTATTTCTATACTGCAGTTTGGGGTACTGATAGTGTCAGATATGAGTGATTTTGATCCTGTCTTTCTGTGTAGGAATGTAATTCTTGGTCTTTATTTTAACCTGAGACTTTGTGTTAAATTCGTTCATTATTGAGACGAAGATTCCCATTTCATGTGGTGTCCAGGGATCACATTTTCATCTATAAAACAATTATTCTGTTCTTTTTTGGAGAAAAAAACAATTTGTAATATTCAATTTCTTGCAGGATGATCGGAGTTGGTAATTGTTGAGTAATCTCAATGCGCGATACTCCTATGAGTACTGTAGCATTATATGAGTATTTCATTTCATTCTTCTCTGAACAAGTGCTATGGATACAAAAGATTTCACAGTAACGTCATAAAAAGGCTTGTATAAAACATTTATAAGACTTTAAGTTATCATTTACTAAAATGTTCCTCCACTAATTTTGTGTTAGGACTTTTGTGGTTTTACTTGTGATATCTTTTGTATACTATGGAATTATTGTTCTTTTCATGGGTCTACTGGTAAAATTTGCCCCCAGTTAGATACTCGATTTAATTTGATTTTGAATATATTTTTGCAAAAGAAGAGGTTATTTTCTAAAATTTCAATCCCCATAAAATTCAACTTCCATATCTAATTTATAAAAATTAGTATAAAGCATCATAATTGTTGTTCGAGCTTTAAAAATGGACCACAAGTTAAGCTCAATGAAGATGAGGAGATTAGAAATGAAATAACTTGTGGTGGAGATATTAATTCAAAATTTTAATTATTTTAATGAAGAAATAGTTACATATCAACATTTTGAGGGGATTGTGGGCCAAATTAGGCCATAAGATTTGTTTTTGGACAAGGGATGCAAAAGGAGAATTACTCCAAAATTTATTGGTACCCACCATTTTGATATATGTGTGTGTATATATATATATTATAAGTAGAATTACTGAAAATTTATTGCATGAAGAGATAAGAAATGAGAAAATTATTTTTATTTTAATGAAGAAGTAGTTACAACAAGAAGAAAACAGTTTTGATAGATTTCGGATCAAATCTCTGTAAACATTGTCTGTGCAGTATGTTTCTTTTCCAATTTTGGTATAATTTTATTTATTTATTTATTTATTTATTTGGTTGCTGGGAAGGCCTAATATTATTAGAGCGTGAGGTACCTAACCCCATGCACCAAATCACCATAAAGGGTGTTATTGGCCAACGAAAGTTTGTTTGTGCGTTTCCCGAGAACGCCAAGAGGGGTAAAAAAGTCATATAGCATGAAATTTGGTGTAATAGCGGGGGACAGAATTAGCTTGACATCATTGGTGGTCGTCCCAAGTATATGTTCCCAAAGAAAGTATAAAACATTTGTTCATGGAAAAAGAAAAAAGAAAAAAAAAAGTAGGTCTCGACCAAAAATAAGATAAGATTATTATGCTTTCAGCTGTTTCGAAAAGATAATGCTTCCCTTTTGCCGAGGTCAGGATCTCGTCATTATTTTTGATTAAATTATCAGAAAACTGTAATATAATGTATATTCAAATAAAATTTTAATTTGCTCTGCCTTAAAATTATAACAAATGTAGGATGCTACTCTCACCTTATAGACCCACTTAAACGATATTAGGTAATATAATATTTCCATCAAAAATTTCTTAATAATTATTATACTTCATAAGTCATCTCGATCCTTAACTATGATAGCGTCGTAAATATTAGGCATCTCCCCCTGGAGGAAAAGCTACATCCCGTATATATATTTTGGGTCATGTCATGAGTACAATAACTTAGTGTGGGGTTAGAGGCCTTGAGGGAGCAACCTATAATTCTTTACTACTGCTTATATTAGTTTACTGTATAATTTGGTGGTTAGATAATTTGTCTTGTGGAGGAGATGACAGGCCACTTGGGTGTTTGTCGTTGCTTCAAGGACTCCCACTCACTCTCCTGTCTTTCACAACAATGTTGAGGTGCTCTCCTCCTTTTCTCATGTTATGTAATTAGGCATGGTAGGTAGCACTGGATCTCAAAGGATTTCTTCTATGTGATTTCTTTTGTATCCATGTTAATTTCTGGTGGGCTTCAAGGACACATGGTTACCGGTGTCCCCACTGTCCCACTGTCTCTCTCTCTTTGTCTGTAATGGCTCTGATGCGGTTGAATGAGAACCAGAAAAAATATAAAGCCATGATAAGCCACAATATGCTCTATTACCGCCGAATCCCAGCACAGATAACCCAACCCAAGTCCCCAAAGAGGGACTAACCTGTGACCTTTCCTCCCCTTTTGTTCTTGATTTTGGTGACCCATCAATTTCCAGTTCCTTTCTTCATATCCGTACATTAAACTTGTGATTGTTGTAGAGCTCTATCAGTGTGTCATATCCAGTTTCTGGGTGTCCCAGAGTTGCTTGTCTGTTTGCACTGTTTGCTCTTTCTTTTCATGCTGTACGGTGGGGGCACTGCACTTCTTTTGGAGAGCCCATGAATTAAACTTTTGTTTGTGCTGTGGAATAGCATTGAATCATAAAGAAGGATAGTAATTTGATGTCAGTGCTTCCAATGATTCCTGTTCTAACTTCCCGGGTTTCTCCTTACTTGGCTTTTAGTTTGGACTATAAGGCTCGGCGTGGACTTAAAGTTCAGTGTTCGGATAGTGGTAGTTCTGGGGTCTTGCCTTTGGATGCACCTAAAGTCGACAAGGCTAATCCTGTTAGAGACGACGAGAGAATTAAATCTTTAAGTGAGGGTGGAAATGGTGTGCTTGGGCTCAAAGTTGAGGAGAAGAAAGGTGGAAAGGATGTGGTCTCTAAAAATGTGGAGGCGCTGTGGGATGATGGTTATGGGAGTCTGAGCGTGAAGGATTACCTTGATAGTGCTAATGACTTAATTAACCCCGATGATGGACCGCCGCGGTGGTTTAGCCCAGTGGTTTGTGGGTGCCCTTTGGAAGGATCTCCCATCCTTCTATTTTTGCCCGGTAAGGATGCGTTTGAAAATGAGAATATTGATTCCCATTCTATTCTCTTGTCATTCCATTCCTGCCATTCAAACGCAGCTTAAGCTTTTCAAGTGGTTTTAGGCAGCTTAAGCACTGAAAGTTTTGTGGTATCCATATGTAGGAATGGATGGCATTGGATTGGGCCTCCTTTTGCACCATAAAGCTCTTGGCAGGTATGATTTCTATCTTTTTTCGTTTTCTTTTTTTGGTTTGATTTGGGAAAATAAACTGTCAGCATGCCTTTTATGATTAGTGCCTCTGCTTCTGTTGTGTTAGGGAGAAATCATTAATTGGACATATCTTAATCAGAGGAATAGCATTTTGCAATGGCCCCGTGCGCCGCCCCCCCCCCCCCCCCCCCCACACACACACACACACACAATTTGTAACAAGTGTTTTCTGCATTGCAAACCTCAAAGACGTGCCGCTTCATAAATGGCAGTTTACATCCTGTTGGGCTCATCGACAGAATGATTTTGTTATTTTGGGCACTAATACTTGTAGCAGTTCATATATTTTCTTTCATTTACCATCCTAAATTCATATATTGGTTTGACCTATAATTCCAAATTGTTGCTGCCGTGTTGTTTCGATTATTGGAATTAACATAAAAGAAGATTTTAGCTATTCATTTGTACATTAAGATCTCCTAAGTATGATTGCTGCTTTAAATGATGAGCAGTAAATTAGGATCCATAATGTAGTTTGTTTGAATGCAGGGCTTTTGAGGTTCGGTGCATGCATATTCCTGTTTACGATCGAACGCCATTCGAAGGTGTCAGTCTCTTTCATGTTCCCAAGGATCATTGCCTCTCATTTTCTTCTTCAGATTTCAGAGCATTCATACCATGGGTCTTTTGGATACTTGTGATATCTAATACCAAAGAAGAGCTTAGGAGTTGTAATTATAATGAGTGGATTGTTAGAAATACATTAATACATCTAACCAAGAAGAATAATTTCAGTTTGTGTTTATGCTTGAGGGTTTTTTCACTAAGGCTCTATCTAGCTTCTGCATCTCTTGTAGTTAAATAACAAAGTGCAAGTAAATAAGTAAGATTCATAGTTTGTGCATTTTTCATGGGCATATACAAGTGCTAGTTACATCTGTTATTTTCTTTGAAGTTAGATATGCATCAGATGCTCATATTATACCCTTTAAGTCCTCTTGTAGAGGTGTTAAGTAGAAAACACCTTTGATGGGTAGTGGGGTCTAGGATAGGATTCTTCAATAATTCTGTATGCTAATTTGATGCATTATCACAGTAAGTATCTTGTGTCTAGTTCTTTGAGGTTGATACCACCAGCATAAACCTTAGATGCCAAAACTTTAATCTATGCCCTTAGATTTTTTATTTGGATAAAATTTGGGCTGTTAGATTTCGTGATGTTCTCCATTGTTGGCTCCAAAGCGGCTATGAAATTATTCAGTTCCAAAGAAATGGGCATGCATATCCATACTTATCAGACAAGCTTCTATTTGTGGAGCATTATATTGACTTGAAGTGTGATTTCATTATTTGAAGATCTGGTGAAATTCGTCGAAGAAACTGTGCGCACTGAGTATAGTTCGTCTCCAAACAAACCAATTTATTTGGTTGGGGACTCTATGGGAGCATGCCTTGCACTTGCTGTTGCTGCCCGGAATCCTTCCATTGATTTAGTTCTTATATTAGTCAATCCAGGTCAGTATGTAGATATGTTCTCTTGAGAGGTTTTTGATAGCCAAACGGTTGACAATCTCTGGTAGCAAATTGACGCTTTTGTCCTTTGATTTAGCAACATCATTTGGCAGGTCACAGCTGCAACCTGTGCTGCCTTTATTGGAGGTTCTGCCGGATGGACTTCATCCCACAGTTCCTTATCTCCTTAGCTTCATTATGGGTACATTTACCATGGCTCAGACGATTTTCCATGCATATTTTGTTATGTAGAGAATTCATTGAAGATGTATGACTTAGCATTTTTCACTCTCTGTATCTCTGCACACTTGCAACTTTTGATCTATAAATTTCACTTTTGGAGAGGATGGGAATGAGAAGGGTTTTTCAAAAGAGTTCCACATGTTGATACATAGACCCTCTTGATGCACTTTCAGCAGGAGGAACATGCGCTAACACTACTAGTGCACTTGATTTTGCATATGATATGCAAAATCGCTTACGTCTTATTGGAGTTATGTGATAAAGAAGTTAGTATAATATATATATATATATATATAGGAACTCAACCTTGAAACTTGATGTGATCCCTTGCCAATATTTACTTTTAAAGTGTTATGACAGGTGACCCAGTAAAGATGGCAATGGCCAATATAGAGAGCACGTTTCCTCCTGCTCTAGTACTTGAGCAGTTGTCAGGGAACCTTGCTGCTTTGTTACCACGCCTTTCGGTAAAATATGTTTGAAGTATTGTACTCTTCTTCACCATTGACATTTTGTTCTTTTAGGCTATTCCTCAAAGAGAATGCAAACTATGATGTTATTCTGTATGTCAATTATATCCATCCTTTACAGGTCTTGGCTGATATCATACCCAAGGAGACTCTTCGTTGGAAACTAAAGCTCCTAAAATCTGCAGCAGCCTATGCTAATTCTCGCCTACATGCTGTTAAAGCTGAAGTGTTGGTGCTTGCTAGGTTAAAATCTTCTTTATAAACAGAGGCAAATGCATGTTTTTTGAATTTAAAACGCTTAGGGACAAGTCATATTTTAGTGTCATCAGTATTGCCTCAAAACTAGTTCATGACATTAAAAGCGAAGTTTATTTTACCTCAGATTGGCAATATGTTGTTCCACTTGGATAATATATTGTCATCGTAAATCCTCATTTACTAAGAGTTACAACAGATAGATTAACAATCATTTGATGTTACAGTTTTGCTTCACTCACAACTTATATAATTGTCTAGTTGTTAAATCAGAATTTGAAGAAATGCAGACATACCCTTTTGTTCCGCTTCTGTGCTTTTCTTCATGTGGTGCCCCTCCATGCTTATCTTAATTGAAGCTGAGGATGTTTCTGTGTCTGCATTGTAGTGGCAAGGATAACATGGTTCCGAGTAAAGGTGAAGCTGAATGCCTTTCACGTTCTTTACAGAATTGCATTGTTCGTTACTTCAAGGACAGCGGGCATACCCTTCTATTGGTGGGTAGAATATGTGTATATTACAAGTCTGCATCTTTCCTTTGCCTTTTATCATTGTTAGCCTACGCTTCTGTCTCTGATAAGTCGAGATCAAGTAGATCAGTGGAACCTCTTGATCACATTACCAGGAAGATTGACTAGTTAATGTCTCAGTTAGAACCCATAAATGTATATCAATTAGCACTTCTAATTAGTGGTCTAACAGTTGATGAAGTCTCTTAAGATCTTTGATTAATCCTATCCTACCCACGTCATTTATATTGATTTTAAGCCACTGAACAACGTTTTTTCATACTTTTATGAGTGGTAATTTTAAAACAGTAGTCCTCAAGTGGAGGTTTGGACTTTTGTGTGGTTATTTTCTACTGCTCCTTAAAAACTTGAAGTACAAAGGGAATCATGACACACCCTACTTTTCTCCTAAGAGGTTTCAAAACCTGTCAGCCATACTATAACAGCCAAGATATAGGCATGTAGGCTGCATATTGAATGCGAGTTTCAGACAACTATTTTAGTTAATTTGGTGTTGGTAGCACTAAATTTTGCACAATGAGTCCCTTTGCAATGTTTATCTCATTCTGGTTTTTGGTCATTTTAAATTTTCTCGTCTTTTAAACACCTGTAAATATTGCGTTTCACAGTGTAGTTAATAACGCCAAACTGTTAAGCTTTTTGCTGTGCTGTGTTGGTTAGCTTGGATCGTCCTACATAGATTTGCTTCAACTGTGTTAAACGGTTTTATGCTCGGTCTTGAATCTTTGTGTTTTTGGAGTATTGTAGCTAAATCGTTTTGAGCCAAATTAACTTCTTGTGGGAAAAATAGCACAGCAACTGTTGTTATTTTTAGTGATCCTAGTGTCTCTGGTGCTGTTTCGTTGTTGACGTGTTGAGAGGCTTCGCTGACTTTATTATTATTTTGAGATGGTGCAGGAAGAAGGCTTTAGTCTTCTGACTATTATTAGAGGTACCTGTAAATACCGCCGCTCAAGGAAGCATGATTTTGTCAAGGACTTTCTCCCGCCCAGTATGTCTGAATATAAAAGAGAAATTCAAAAAATCGGGTAATTCAACAAAAAAATTTACTCGATGCGTGTTAAGTTTCTGATTAAACATATATCATGGTGCAACTTGATCGATCTCAACTGTCTGGGGGGTATTTTACAATTTCTCTAGCTTTTCTACTCTTTCACTTTGAAGATTAAAGAAGCAAAACAAGTGTTTCACCATAGCTTGAACCCCCCTGAGTTTACCCCTGGAGATGTTAAATAGGAATCCATATGGAAATTAGAAGATGAAAGAATACGGTAACCGATGATTTGTTAAAGACGGAAGCGTGCAGCCAGACCATAAATCATTAGAAGGAAATTATTTTTGTCGCATGATATTGAAGAAGACAATGAAGCAAGGACTGTAACACGGAGTTCCAATTTCCTACATTTTTGGAGGCAACCGATGTTTTGATTTGAACTTTAGAGAGATTGGGGGAGGAGAAATGTGAAGTGAACAGCCATGTAATGTTAAGGGAATAGGTTTTGGGTAATTCATTATAAGTTAGACCTTGTGTTTCTAAGTATGAAACTACAATGCATCTTGATATAAATTTCAGGTTATTTAGCTTTGCTACTGGTCCAGTGATGTTCTCCACACTGCAAGATGGAACAATAGTGAAAGGTCTCGCCGGAGTTCCCTCTGAAGGCCCTGTCTTACTAGTTGGTTACCACATGTTGATGGGACTAGAACTGCCTCCTCTCATTGAATCATTCTTGAGGGAGAAGAATATTATGGTCCGAGGGATAGCGCACCCGCAATTGTTCTTGAAAACGCAGGAAAGCCCGACCCGTGAATTTTCAATTTTCGATGTCATGAAAGTATTTGGTGCAGTCCCCGTAACGCCAGGAAACCTTTTTCGGTTGTTATCAGCGAGATCACATGTTCTTCTTTATCCAGGTGGCGCACGTGAGGCTCTTCATCCCAAGGTTTGCAAAGTTTAGCTTAAAAACAGAGCCTTCCTTTGATTGGAAAATAATCATTTACACGATACATCATCCATGTCTCATTTTGAAATCTGCATGATGACAGAGTGAGAGCAAAGAGCGTCAAAATACTTGTATTATGCTAAGGTTCTTAGAGGAAATGGATAACTGAGATTTACAGAGGAACATGTAGGAAATGAGAATAGTTAGAAGCCCTTAGGACTAACAGCATGATTTGAAGAAATTAACTAAAACCAGAATGCAGCTCTTCTCGAAGACAAATGGATATGTTCTCGAGTGAGTGGCATCCCATAACGGCCTTAATTAGAAGCAAATAATAGTAATAATGTGTTAATTCCGGAACCTGTATTTACCAGACCTTATTTTACATGCTTATTATGATGCTTCTATCGTTTCCAGGGGGAAGAATACAAGTTGATTTGGCCTGACCAGCCGGAATTTGTGAGAATGGCAGCAAGGTTCGGTGCCACCATTGTACCATTTGGGGCTGTTGGGGAGGATGACATAGCACAAGTATGCTTTCCTTCTCTTCACACTTTTTCTTCTCAACCGTAGGAAAACCCTTGTGATTGCGATTTCTTTATCAGTTGCATTTGCCTAAAGAATTGTCAGCCTCTTGTTTAATATCATTAATGCGAAGCGAAGTTATACTGTTAGATTATAGCTGCAACTGAGGGTTTTAGATTTGGTACTCTTTTGGGGTTATATGGTCGAATTGAAATCGTGCCAGTTACAAGAAATGAGAGACCTCTCTCCGTATCAGATAGCGGAGGAAAATAAAATCAAAAAAGGTTATCTACAATTATTAGAGACGCAAACACATAAATATGCCTTAGTATTAGTCAATGTATAGGTGAATGAAGGTAGAATAAGTAACTCGAATAAGTAACTCTTGAAAGGATATGAAAGCTAATGCTTGCAAGAAGTTTTATCTGCCATAACTTGTTCCATTCATTGGCCAAGTGGTGTTTATTAGATGTGGGCTTAGCTTAATCCTTCATTTGTCTTGTGGTGTGTGGCAGTTGGTTCTTGATTACAATGACTTCATGAAGATCCCTGGAGTGAATGAGCTTTACAGAAGAAACAGTAGAGATAATGTGAGATTGAGGTATTTGTCCTTCACATGATGTTGTTGATTTCTTGTTTCCTGGTGCTTCCACTCAGCTTATTCTTTTTGATGAGGGCTTCGACTTAGATTATGCGCAAACTTAAAAGAGTCTTCCTGCCTTCAAGAAGTGCCTATTTGGATTCTTCTCCCAGAAAGCCCATATGGACTTTTCAGAAAGCCATCTTTCGGCCTTTGGAAGTCCCGATTTTCGAACTTTTTTTGCCAAACACCCTAAACATCCCAAATCGGCCTTCTCAACAGACGAGTCCATAAATAAGCCCCCAAACTAACCGCAGTGCCTTGTTTGACCACGTAGATGGTAGGGCCGTATTGGGTCATCTAATCCATTTCCGGCTCTTTGAGGTGTTTGGAGCGTGTGTAGGAGATGTATTAGGCCATCTGGTTGGGTTTCTTATCCCTCTATGGCTGGGTTATTCTCGAGAGGGAGTCCGAATGGTACTATCCTCCACAGGCCTGATGTGCGCCCAAAAGTCGTCTTTGTAACTTTATCCCGCGCAATGCCAAACATCGGATAGAATTATAAAATCCAGCTTTAGGGGATAAGAAACCCAACCAGATGTAACTTTATCCTTCATGGTATCTGTTATGCTATTGCAGGGAGGATGAGGACCTCTTCCTTCCCGGGATTCTGCCAAAGTTACCGGGCCGATTTTACTACCTGTTTGGGAAGCCAATGGAAACAAAAGGGAGGGAAAAGGTGCTGAGAGACAAGCAACATGCCAATGAGTTCTACTTGCAGATCAAATCCGAAGTCGAGTCCAATATCAACTACTTGAGAAATAAGCGGGAGGGCGACCCGTATCGGGGTATCATCGAAAGAACTGTGTATCAGGCGCTTCTTTCCCCTGTCCATCAAATCCCAACTTTTGATCCATGAACTGTTCAGTTCCCTCAAGGTAAACAAATGGCTTTGGTCCCGTACGAGTCATTTTTTGCATCATCAAAATCTTAAATTTAGTAATCATTCAAATACAGGATGCTTTGGTTATAACATTTTATCACTCTCTACGCATCTCAATTGTGCAATCAATGGAGTAGGTGCATCGATGATAAAACTTGGTGAGACGCAATCAAGGATCAACTAATATTCCTACCTCGAGTAAGCTCCCTTTTTCTTTTTCTTTTTCATTTTGATTAGTTTCTCGAATTTAAATTTACTCGTAATCTCCTTGCTCGTGTTTGTGCAGTGATAGTATAAATTTATTCCAGATTGATCAAATACCGAATAGAAGCTTGCATGTGTTTATGCCAGAAGCCCAAGGGAGGAAAAGATCGCATTAGTCATATACAATAAGATGATGTGAATAAAATTTCTCTCTTTCTGCTCCTTGAACTCCATTGAAGTCCTGTACCAGATTCTTGGGTTAAACGTGGTGACATGCACATCCTCAAGGGTACACTTGTAATTGTAATATACTATATTCTTTTAAAGAATGATTATTTCTTGTTTAGAAATTTTTTGGAGTACTTCAATCCCAGGTATGTCCCAATTGAAACTAACTCCCCTACATGCAAAACAAGTAAGCAGTGAAAAGCTCTTTCACTGTTATCCTAGCTGAATAAGAAGAGAATGCATGGAATTGCTTGAAGATGAAAGCAGCAGTCAGGAGAGTAATGCAACCCCAAAGTTCAGGAATCAATATTTCTACACACACACACACACACACACACACTTGCAGACATATTATTAGGGTGGTGCATTGGGGCAAAAAAAAAAAAAAATGCCTCCTAATAAAAGGAGGGAATGAAATTGCTCTTTGATATAAATATAACACTTAAGGGATAATATCTGGACCGAGCAAGTCAAAAATTGCACATGATACAAGTGCACTGTAATTCAAGAATACAAGTGCACTGTAATTCAAGGATAAACAAATAAAACTAGCCTGGGTAGTTTTGAAAGGGATTATGGCTTCATGCTTTAAATAGCATCTATTGCATTCCCCTGGCATTGTTCACTTTAAGATTTTCTTTGTCTTCTTCAAATTCCTTCTCAACCTCACATCATTCCTGCTGAAAAATAACCATCATTCTTCTGAAATCATGCTCCTCCCTCACAAGTTAATACGACCCATGGCTACAATAAACTAATCCCAAGAGTTTGGGATCAAGAACCGAGAATGAAAAGAAGAAACCTAATTCAACCTTTGATCTGAATTCTCACAAACCGCGCTCAGTTCTTTGGTGTTTAGCCAACCCCCAGACTTCCCAAATTCTCCTAATCGATCACCTCCTTTTCTAATAATTCGTGGGATCGTAACCTCAAACAGCAAACAACAAGAATCTTTGTGTTCTAAAGAATAGGGTTATGTTACCATATCAGCACTTAAGTACACAAAAATCTTCATCACATGAAAATTGCACTACTCGAGCCCATAAGATCACGAAGTAATAGCAAGCACAAGAAAGATCACAGAATAGGTACGACTTTCATGGCACCATGAATGCTGATCATAATATACCCCATGGAATCTTCATGTAACACAAAAGATAAGAATTAAGGATCATCATATAAACTGGCAACTCAAAACATTGAAACATTCCAATCCTCCTAACAGGAAGCAGCACCAGCAGCAGCAAGAGAGAGTCGACAGATTGGGTACAACAATTTTATACCAAAACCACAAAAAACTAAACTTTTAATCATTGTTTAAATGCCGAAAAGGAAAAAGAAACAGGAGAATACCACAAGCCCCTCAATCCCACCACCATCAGTAGAAGATCCTGAGAAATGTGATCAATTTATATCGGCACATATCTCTTCACCGCCTGTTTCCCCGCCACCACAGCTCCCGCCGCCAAACCCCCAATGGCGCCGGCGATCGCCGCCGACCGCGGCCCGGCTGCGGCCCGGTACAGAGCCCCGGTCCCCAACCCGGCGATGACACTGTTCAGGACATCGTCGGATCCCCTCAGCTGAACCATTCCGCTCTCCAATCCAGCAAAGATCAACCCGACGATGCCGAGCGAGTTCCCGAATCGGCGACCCGTGTGACCGCCCGAGTTCAGGACCCGGTTCACCCGCAGCTTGAGGGAGTCGCCGGGCTCGGCGGCTTTCAGGCCTTCGACGGAGCCCTTTGCTGCACCGACGATGGCTCCGGCGAGGTAGCCCGAGCCGGTGTAGTACTGGAGGTTTTCGCCCCAGGAGCGGCGCTGCGCGGCGGCTTCTTCATGGAAGAGGTACTCGGGGGCCGTGGGGAGATTGTAAAGGTTCTTGATTGGGACTTGAAGGTCCTGATAAGGATGGTAGAGTCGGGTCTTCCCGTCTGAAGAATTGGACGAATCCGCCATTAGAGAGATCGAAAATTGCTAGAGAGAGAGAGAGAGAGAGAGAGAGAGAGAGAGTGGGATGGGTTGTGATTGTTGTGCGATTTCTGGGTTAAAAAGTTATGAAATTGAATGGGGTTTACAAACCCTAGGGAAGACTGGGCGAAGCTGCCTCGGAGTAATGCTCTGGATAAACCCCGAGTCGAGGGTTTAGGGTTTAACGAATGGGAAATCGGTCCCGGCGGCGGCGGCGGTGCTGTGACCTAGTCATTGATGGAAGCCTCGAGTGTGAATAGGGAAGGGAATTGGGCCGGGTCGGGTTCCGGTAATTCGGGGAATAACCGTTTACCCGGTAATCCTCGTACCGATTTGTCAGATTTTTCGCCGTTTTAAAACATTATTTAACCTTCGCGACTTTCTTTCTTTATCTTTTTTTTTTCTTGAAAGAAATTTAACTTAGCCTTCGCTTCTAATATGGCGTTTTTCCATTTTTTTCTTTTTTATTTTCTCCCCTAACCCTCTCTTCGCAAAGGAAATGATATGTCCAAAAAAAATCCATATCGAGAATGCGACAATTGTCGATGATGCCGAGGTCTAAATGTGTCGTCTCCTTGAGTTAGATCATCGAGGAACATCATTAAAAGACCCAAAAGATAGTGCGAAACAAAATTGTTAGTCCTTGAAATGTCTCCAATGATAAAATTAGTCCAAGTCTATATGTGATTTGTAGAGAATTCGAGAAAATGGCGAGAATGGGAGAAATCTTCCTAAGACTTGTGATCAAGCCCCGGCTTTACCTTAACAATGTGGTAGTATTTATAAAGGTGGAGTGGAACTTTTTCCCGAAATAATATAGAATTTTTTTCTCCTAAGGCAGGTGTACTTTATTTTTCCAGTTGTACATTTGCCAAATGCGCAGCCAAAATTCACTGAATAATGAAATGCGTGACCTTTTTTTTTCTTTTTGTTTGGATCAACCATTTTACAATTCCGTAGCACACTCAAAAATTCAAAAAATATTAGTGGTGCATAATGCATGACCTTTTTCTCTTTTTTTTTGGGTCAACCGTTTTACAAATGCGTCAAAAATTCAAAACATATTAGTGGCGCATAATGCGTGACCTTTTTTTCTTTTTTTTTTGGGTCAACCATTTTACAAATGCGCAGCCCATACAAAAAATAAAAAAAAATATTGGTGGCGCATAATTCGTGACTTTTTTTCTCTTTTTTTTTTTGGGTCAACCATTTTACAAATGCACAGCCCATACAAAAAATAAAAAAAATATTGGTGGCGCATAATACGTGACCTTTTTCTCTTTTTTCTTTGGGTCAAATGCGCAGCCCATTCAAAAAATAAAAATATATTGGTAGCACATAATGCGTGGCCTTTTTTCTTTTTTTTTTTTGGTCAACCATTTTACAAACACGCAGCCCATTCAAAAATTCAAAAAATATTGGTGGTGCATAATGTGTGGCCTATTTTTTTGGGTCAACCATTTTACAAATGTTCAAAATTTCAAAAAAAAAATTGGTGGCATATTTTGCAAATGCACCACCCATCCATTACATTCTATATATTGGAGGGGTCTGTAACCTCGGGAGAGTACCCTGCTGAGAGCGGGCATCTAAGAATGGAACAAAAGTCTCAAATCCCTAATTGAATCAAATTGGGGAGTTGATTCAATTTTAGGAAGGATGACTGTGTGCTTAGCATCAAACCGTCCCAATACTCATTTGGCAAATTTCTCACCTTTTTTTTTTCCCCTGAATAACCAATAAAATATATTAAAAAAAGAAGGAATAAGAGATTCCTCAAAAGAAAAAATAAAAACAATATATATATATATATGAAAAAAATTAATATGCAGCAACTGCACATTAATTGGGTGCAGCTGCTACTTTAGTGTTTAAAAAAAAATACAAGTTCTAAAACTACGCCATTTTAGATCTTGTGTGTGTTTTTTTTCTTTTTTGTGTCTGTCCTGCACCTAATATAGGTGTAGCTACTGCATCAAAGTTAACCCCATCTATATATATATATGACTACCCAAATCAAATAAACATAACCGACTAAACAATCATGTGGAGAAAGGCCATAGGCTATCTAAGAAAACACAATCATCCCACAAGCCCATAGGCAAATTTCTTGCCTTTACATCTCTCACTTTTTAAATAAATTTGAATATATATATATATATATTCAGAGTGTTAGTAATTTCAAATCTTGAGATGTTTAAGAAGAATATTATATTGTTTGAAGGACCAAAATCATTATCAAATATAATTTAATTAAAGTAGATAAATTTTTATCTGGCTGTTTGGCAGATTTTACATTCCCCGTTCGTGAATCTATAGAGGGAGAGTTAAACGACAGTGTGAACAACAAAGGACTCGAGCAGAGGCTTAAAAAAGAAGAAGAAGAAAATCGATATAAATGCCTTTAAGTGAGAGGATTCAAATTGGTGCATAGAAATCAAAAAAGGGGGAAAAGTCGACAATTTTGAGTTCTCTGAGAGTAATGACCTAAAATTCTCCCCTCTCCTAATATTAAATATTCCTTAGAAATAATCAATTTATTTATTTAGTATATTAAATGAAGGTTGTAATTAATGAAATTAAATTTATTGCATTAATGTTTATAATATTTACTTATTTTCTTTGCTTCACACGGACCACTAAATGCTTTGACCAATATTTAAAATGAGTCATCGCATCCAATTTAACTTAAATCTAATGAGTTATCCAACACTATTATTTACCAGACATACCGCAATATATTAAAAAATAAATAAAAAGTAAACTGAAAATATTAAAATTCCCAATAGATGAACCCATCACTCAGTCAACAGCCAAAGAGTTGCCGACCATATGAGAGATAATAGGGAATATTTTCTCATTTTTTATGATTTTATTTTCTTTAATTCTCTTTTTTTTTTTTAACAATGGTGTAATAATTCAATGCTATACGTAGCATCTAATTCACGAGAATATCATGAATGAAGGTTTAGGGTCATATTAAAACCCTCTATAAAATGAAAATTTTTTAAAAAAATTAAATAAAAGATGACATTTAATGTTCACATGCGGTTTTTGTGAGTTTTCGATGTTCACAAAATTATCCTAATGTTACGTGGATCGTTAAACTTGAATTAAAAAGGGATCACATCTCTAACTTGAATGATTTAATAGATCCAATTAGACTTAGCTGCCAAATTAGCCAAAAGACTCGTAAGTGACCCTGATACATATTAGATCTAGACTCGGCCGGGTCAAAGGCTCCGTCCAGGACTTCAAGCTATGGAGGACCGTCCGATCTGATCATCATCATCATCCATCCATCCATCCATCCATCCACGTGATGGGATGATGTGAAGCCTTCAACGGATCGTCTCCAGAAACACCAGGGGCTCTTAACTACTGAAGGGTGCATGGTAGCTAGGGTGCCACGCGCAGCAGCTGAAAGGTGGCACATCCTTAAATAATTGGTCCCCGTGGAGACTGCATGATTTCACGTGAGGTGCCCCCTCAAGCCTTTAACTGCACCATCATCAGCAGCAGCAGCAGCCGCAGCTGCCGCTGGCATCGGATTCTCTCTCTCTCTCTCCCTCCCTGTCTTAGGACGCCATCCCCTTCCAAAATTGGACTCCTGTCGTTTCCTCTGCGCCTTCCTGCGACCTTCCAACCCGCGGCTAGGGCGCGTGTACCTCCACTCTCATTTTTCCCACGCCATCCATCCATCATTAGGCTCGACTCGTTTGATTTGTGATTTGAGTTTGAACTTCTATTTGTATTCATTACGGCAAGCTTAATGTTTCGTGTTTGAGTTTGTCCAGCGAATTTTGTGATAGGATGACCTGAAACATGACAAAATCATGAGTTCGGGCTTGAACTTGTGATTGTGAACTCAAATCCATAAGTTATTAATGATGTTACAAACCATGAATAAGAGATGCGAGCCCATAATAACGGGAGTCACAAGTTAATGTAAGATATATCTTGGCTTAACAAAAATCAAATGAGCAAATCAATTGAGCCCAAAAGACTCACAAAGTCGATAGCCCAAATGTTAAGCTCGTTTGACAAACGAACAAATTTAAATGAGTTCCTAACAATTCACATACGAACGTGTTTGTGAGCTGCCTCCAAATTTATTTGGATCCCTTAACCTTAAAAACTTAGCCCTTCTCCCAAATCTTATATAAAATTATAGGCATTGTGTATTCTTTGTTTTTTTTCTTGAGTGCAATTACAATCATTTAAAAGAGACCGACAAGCATTAAATCAATTGATTAGTGATGACTCGTGAACTAATCTCTCATTTCCTTTTTTTTTCTCGAGCTTTAACCGCATTCATAACTTAAAAAAATAAAAATGAAAATCATTCAAAAGAAAGAAAAGAAAAAGAAATTGAGAAATAAGAGAGTGATTAGCAAGAGTCTCGCGGTGTGGGTTGAGTGAGGACATTGCATTTATATGAGACAAATAACTCAAACGCCTTTATGGGATGAAAGAGAAAGAAATAATGAGTGATAGAGAGATGGAGATAGAGAGAGGGAGAGGTTTGTTCCTTTGCTGATGCAGCAACCCAATGCTCTGTTCTTCCCTTTTACTGTGAAATCATAGAAGCAAAAGCATCCCGAAAAAGGGAAAAAGGAAGGGCAAATCCCTAATCCCCAAATGAACATGTTTGGTGGTGAATCAGAGAACACCCACTCCCACTCCCACTCCCACCACCACGACCACCACCGCTTCCTACCATCCGCTCCTCCTCCGCCTCTCCCTCTCAGCTTTCACGGCGGCGCCGCCACGGCTCCGGCGGCATTTTCCGGCCTAGACCTCCTCCCCGCACATCAGTCATTTGAACCACACGACACTGAGCGGCTTCTTCACCTTCACCGCCACCCACTCGAGCGGCTTCTTCACCTTCACCGCCACCCATTGCACCCCCACGACCAACCCGCTGAAGAAGCCCCCCGCAGTAGAGACGACAAGAGAGACAAAGATCACTGCGGCTTTGTTCCGTCGGATCCATGGTCGAATGATGAAGTGGTTGAGCTTTTGAAGATGGGATCCAGCATGGAGAATTGGTACACGGACCTCACTTGGGAGCATGTCTCAAGGTATATCTGTATTATTATATACTTAACACAATCCATGTATTATTGTATTATATATGGATTTGCAGGAACTTAGTAACAAGGTTTGGCCCATTGTAATATTGTATGATCTATTATCCATGTATTGTATTATTTATGGAGGCTTTACCCCTAAATTGGGCATAAGCAAGAAATATGCTCACATTGACAAATAGATTTCATTTTTTCCCCTCCATGGTTAGTTAGGGTTTTGAATGGGTTAAATACATCATACTTTGCTGTTCTATGTATGTGTGGTTAGGGTTTAGAGACTTGATCAGTAGCAATTGAGGGTAGTATTGTTTCTTGATTAGTATTTCATCTTCCAACTAAAGTTTTCTTCTTTATTTTTCGTTCCAGCATCATTTTGGATTTGAGTTTCCTGAGGAACTTATAGGCGCCCAGCTAATTTTGGCCTCTTGTGTTTGCTGTTTTTCAAAAAATAGATGTCTGATCTATGTTGATTAAAGAAAATAAGCTCACACAACTAGCTAGTGATTTGTAATGTTTAAACATACAAAGTAAAATTGATCAAAAAATTAAAAGTGAAAATGCATCTTTTTTTTTTTTTGGTATAGCAAATATAGATCATAAATCCTCATATATTGATGCTGCTGAGCACAGGAAGCTTGCAGAGCTTGGGTTCAATAGGAGTGCAAAGAATTGCAAGGAGAAATATGAAGAGGAGGGTAGATTCTTCGACTGCACCAATCACACCAAGAACCAAAGGGTGTTTCTCAGTGAGCTCGAACAAGTCTATCATCATAGCATTGCTTCAGCTGATGAAAAAAGTCAACACAAGAATGAAAACCCAACAAAAGAACTCGAAGACAAGCACAAGGGTCAGGACCCAAAGTCCAAAAGCATTGATAAGAAGAGGAAGAGGGACAAAAAGTTGCAAATGCTGAAGGGATTTTGTGAAGATGTCGTGAGAGTGATGATGGCTCAGCAAGAGGAAATGCACAACAAGCTTCTTGAAGACATGTTGAAGAGAGATGAAGAGAAGATTGAAAGGGAAGAAGCTTGGAAGAGGAGAGAAATGGAAAGGCTTAATGAGGATATTGAGAGCAGGGCACAGAAACAAGCCAGTGCTGATTATACACAGTGTGCCATTTTTGAATTACTCAAGAAATTCTCAAGTTCCAGTTCTTATGGACAAAAGGAATGCTATGAAGAAGAAGAAGAGGGTAATGTTGAAGATCTTCTCAATACTTCAAATTCCTTTATTTTAGCAGAGGAGATTGAACCCATTTTCCAACAAAAGATCCAAAAAGAATTTGCGGCACACACTTCGGGAAACCCTAATTCTCCCCATACCCAAAATACCCAAAAAGAATTCGAGGCACCCACTTCATCTTCTCTAGGCTTAGCTCCAAAAAACCCTCGTTCTCCCCATACTGAAAATCCCCGAATGGAATTTGAGACACCCAATTCATCTTCTCTTGGCTTAGCTCCAGGAAACCCTAATTCCTCCCATAATACCCAAAGGCCCAACAAGTGTTATTCCCCCAATCTTGAGGGAGTAGAGCATACGAAGAGATGGCCAGGAGACGAAGTTCTGTCATTGATAAACCTTAGGTGCAGCCTCTGCGGCAGCGGAGAAGACAAGGAATCAACAAAGGGTCCATTGTGGGAGAGGGTGTCACAGAAGATGTTAGAGATGGGATATAAGAGGAGTTCTAAGAGGTGCAAGGAGAAATGGGAGAACATAAACAAGTACTATAGAAAGAACAAAGGGAAGAGATCTCTTGGCTCAAGGACATGCCCTTATTTTCAGCAGTTGAGCACTTTGTACGGCCAAGGGAAACTATTGGGGCCCATTGAAGGATTGGAAACAAGCTCGGTTTTGCCGGAAAACTGATAAGAAATGGCAGAATCCGGCCATGGGCTTGCATGGTGCATTTAGTAGTCGTAATAATGGTATTAGTGCTGCAAGAAGGATCGTTGAGAGTGTAAGCATGCTTCAATTAGTAGCCTTTTAATTTAGAATTATAGTTTTGCTCTCCTATGTGGGCTATCCGAGATCGTTAAGTGGTTGACTTCTCTTTATCCTTTTGAACTTGTGTAGACCAAAGGAATTTGTGTTTGTAGAGGATGTTTAGAAATATTTATTTTCTATATTAACATTTAAGAGTATGTTTAAAATCACCCAATCTTTCCAGTGTGTGTTGAGGGAACTAGAGATACAGAGGGAAGGGTTCATAAATTACTCCGTTTACATCAGCTTTATAATGAGGGGAACAGAGGGACTCAATCCCGCACCAATCCATTGTTGATGCGTGAAACTCATTCCCTTGAAATAATTCCTACCAGTAATAGGAGTGGGAATCATTCGGTTTTATATAATGTTTTCTTATTCTAAAAAAAAAATTTCAAAATAATACTAAAAATTAAAAATTCAAAGTAAGTGAATTTACAATTACATATTATGAGTCTCACAATATTTTGAAGAAAAGAAATTGCATCGTGTGACTCTAATATGCAAATTTATGGTGCAAATTACATCATTCTTTTGTTCAGTGCATTTTTAACATATTTGAACTGTATGGATGGAAAGAAGAATAAAAAACATACATGCCTATCAATTTTCAAGTGATTTAAAAATGTAATTCCCATTCATCTTAAGTAGAGAAAATTTTAGAACTGTTTTTAATATTGAATTTTTCCCTACTTTGGGTGAATACGTTCTAAATTTTCAAGTGAGATTAGAAGGATTCATAACCCTCGTTCCGTACCCTACCGCAAGGACTTATTTGCATCACAAACTTGGTGTCCGGGCATACGAAGTCCTAGGAAATAAATCGGTGGGCAGGAGAGTGCGGTATTTACGAGGGATCGCTCCTGGGAAGACAGCATGAAGATGGCACGAACTTCTGATTTCTTGGCTCATCTTGCCGCTAAATTCAGCGGTAACTTGGGTGAGTTGAGGCTCCTCAATATTTGGCGATACAGATAAGTAACTTGCCATCTACTCCTTGCCGAGTCCTCTGCTGTTGCCCATATCATACCTCTTAACATTTCCCAGGACTGCATAAAACAAGTTCAAGGATAACTCTACAAACAAAGAAGGTTGAACAGACATTTGCAAATTTAACTGAATGTGGCACTGCAAAGTGTTAACAAACAGTATTTAAGTGCTTTTGGAGGCTTATCTCCTGCCTTCCACTGCATCTGAAAAGCCAGAAAGCATTTTCAGATTACAAAATGAACGTTGTATGTGTTAATTACTGGGTCTTTTCAGCCAACTTCATACTAGTGCTCATGATCCTGTCTGAAAGTGATCTGATTTTTAACTGAGGCACAAAGTTCCCTGAAAGCCATACCACAACAAAATTTGAATCAATTCAACTGATAACTCCACCAAGGAGTGGCGGGATTCGAACTCCCAACCACTTGAAGAGGTCGGGAAAAGCTTTTTGAGAACATTATTTTGAAAATTACATTAACTACTGTAAAAATATATATGAAACAAGGCCACTTTTGGGGGGTTATCACCATGTTTGTCATTCTAAGAAGCAAACTCATTTATAAAAAGGTTTGAACAGTTCGATGGTTATCAAAGGCAACTATGTGAATCATAAATTGCTTGGCAAAGCGGAAGTGACCCGTTGAAGCAAAATGCTTACCAGCCTTAATACCCTATACCACAAGAAGCCAACCCTTAACCTCCTTACCCTCAGGCCTGTGATCTATCAAAAATATCCTACTCAACAGACCATTATAGCACACAGAAATATGACTTATACATCAAAATCTAGAGAACCCACCTTGAGCACACAGCTGTTCCTTGGAGTAAATCCGAAAGCATCAATCAACAAACAAAGATTAAAAAACCCAACACAGGAATGTCAACGCCACCAGTGAAAGCCCACGAGCGTAATGCACAAAACAAGCGACAATAACAGGAAATCCCCAATTCAAAGGCGACTAATTTACTTGCTAGGTCAGGAAAAATAATCTTCAAAGTAATCCAGATGAAGAAAATGATGGTACTCGATCATGAATGAGGTCAATCGACTGATTGAGGGAAGAGAAAGGAGTAATGAAAAGAGCAAACCTGCAAAGGCTACGGCTAAGGGCTCCAAGCTCCGACGGATACAGCTCCAGCGAAGAACACGGACTCGTTAGGGTTTTGGGGGGATTAGGTTTCCCAAAGCACTTTACCCCCTCAAGCAACTCACAATTACAACTTTTTTTCGATATATTTTATGTGAATTTAAACAACATCTCCGCTAATCAAAACCACACTATTTTGGTAAAAAGAGAAAAATTTCTCTAACTAGTCACTGCCGTAAAATTGATGATAAATACCGACCACAAAATGTTACATGAGCATATTAGGTCTTATCCACCCTTCCCCTTTTCAACACTTTTAGTGCTAACTATTTACCTTTCGAATTTATTTTTTGAGGACAGAGATTCTGCACTCGAATTAAGGTAGCTTATCTCAACTCATATTTTAAAAACTATGTTGTTTTGGATTCCGTATTTTTTTTTTTTTTTTGTGCTGCACCTAACTTTGGTGCAACTACTGCACCAAAGTTTCATATATATATATATATAGACACTCATAGACAAAGAGAGAGAGAGAGAGAGAGTAGAGTACTCGTATTGTGCTAATGCATTCACAAAACTATATCGTTTCATGTTGTTTTACTTAAGTGTACTTAAAATTTTTAGTAAAATGATGTTGTTTTGGAGGTGCATTAGCATGGTCGGTGCACAATGGCACACTGCAAACATTCCACTCGTATTTTCTCTTATTTTTTAAATTAAACAAATCCCACGTCTAAATGCCGTTTGTGGCAACAAGCAAGGGAAGTGCGTGCAAATTGGTCCCCGATGACTCTTCCTGCCTTACACTCTCTTCTTTGAACGCCTTCCAGTGCTTACAGAGACGACTAAAGTTTGCTGAACCAAAAATAAAATGAATAAAAAAAAACATGAACATTGCTTTATATATTTATAAAAAAATGTTTATTTTGTCCCATAAGTCAGAAATAGTTAATTCACCCCCTCTATACATGTTAGTACCCTTCCTTCTCCCTCACATAGTTGCAAGAATGCAAGAGACTCAGAAGAGAAGGGGGTAAAATGTGAGAGGAAGCTCAAGTTTGGGGGGCTCCTCCCTAAGATACAAGGAGCGTAAGCATCCACTTGCGGTTAAGGCTTTTTCCTTGATTTTGTGTGTATAATATATGTACGCAACGCATGTAGGGGAACCTTAGATCATGGGGCAGCTTTAACCGTTAATGAGAGCAACCATTGAAAGTGCAACCCCATTAGGATTTTCTCTTTATTTTCTTGGAAAACCCTAGTAAAGGTTTGTGATCTTCTTAAGCCTAGCCTAGGTTATTCTTTCCATCTTTTATGGTACCATTTTTTGGGGGCAAATCACCTTTATGGTCTCTCGAGTTTGGGCCTAGCGTGAATTTTGTGCATAACGTTTGAATGTTTTTGAGAAGTCCCCAATTTCATCTCAAGACTAACAGGACTAATAGATTTGGATGGAAAAGTTCCTGGTACAAAGCGCGTGAGACTTTCCATAGAGGTAAATTTAGAATTTGTTGTGGTTTCCATCAACTGAGCTTATAAAGTACATTTTCAATAAACATATTTTCTATTTTAAAAGGTACATGCTTTCTTGAGAAATTCAATAGAAAAAATATAGAAACCAACAAACAAAAATGCATAATTTCTTTTCCCCTTGGCTGAAATTTGGTATTAATCATCAAATTTCAAATCTATCCATATTTTCCATCCAAATGGAACGGGTTTGTTAGTTTAATAGTAGGACCCAATTGGTCATTTCAAAAAAACTTAATGGACTAAATTAATTACTTTCGTACATGAGGGACTAAATTGGCACTAACCCTAAAATTGGGAGACAAAAGCAATAAATTTCCTCATTTTAGGGTGCACGAGATGAAAATATTGTGGGCTCTTCATCCCTTAACCTCCAATGCTCAACCAAAACCATAATTAACCGGTGGTTGAGTCAAATGAATTTATCCTTGACAATTTTATTTTAGTGAAAATTACATAAAGTTTTTGTGGAATATGTTTTTTTTTTTTTGGGGCTTACTGAATTGAGAGAAAGGGGAAAAAGTCACAAGAAGAGCACCTAAGTCAACTGAACATCCATCACCAAAATGACCGACCCTTTAGGGGGGGAGAATCGAGATTAAGTATTCCAACTTAAAGCTGTTAACCACTTGATGTGGGTTAAGGTACTTTTTCCTTCTTTTTGCTAAGTAAATTGGGAGAAAATGAGAACACCACATGAAAGAACCTATAATTTTGCATCTTTCTATATGTAAATTAAAACTTTTAAGCAATGTTCTAAAATTTAAAAAATGGGTGTACTAAGAAGTAATATAGGTAAATTGTATTGAATATGAGCTAAATCCAAATTAAAGGGCGGGCCAAACAGTGATCCTCCTCAAGTTCTCCCAAAATATTAATTTGGGAGTAATAGAGATAAATTGGATGCGCACGAATTTATTAGGTAATGCGATAATGAAATTATATCTAGAATTTGATTTGAATAAATAGTTAAGTGGTCTGGTAACCTAACTAAGTAGAAAATGTTTATAGAAGAAATGAGAAAATTAATTTCTTTTATACAAGAGGAGACAACCTACCCACTATCGCCGACCAGATGAAGTTCGGGCCTTTCTGAGAAATTAAGCAAAAAGAAAGTGCGCAAAATTTGACTTTTCTTTTTGAAAATTAAACAAATTTCCTTTGATGTTAAAGTAAAATCTAAAGGAAAAATATTTGAGAAATTTGTGCTTAAACTCCCTATGATTTAAGTGAGTTGCAAAAGCCTTCTTATATTTTAAAAATCAACACTTAACTCCCTTGTGCTTTCGTTACAGTTGCAACAATTAATTTTTCCTTTAAAGTTAATGGTTTGTGCATACGAAGTGTTCTAAAATGAGAAGAATTAACTTTAATGTTTCAAAATACCCATACCTTAATAAAAATTAAAGAGTTTTGTAAAACCTATTTGAGGCATTAAAGCCTAATTTTATTATTTTACAATACTTAGGATGCACAAATCATTAACTTTAATGATAAAATTAATTATTATAACTGCAATGAAAGTACAGTAAAGTTAAGTACTGATTCTCAAAGGATAAGGAAATTCCTTACAACTCCATCAAATCACATGGGATTAAGTATAATTTACCCAAAAATATTGAAAGCACCTCTAGTGGTATTGATTAGACCATTTGTAGTTGTAATTTTTTTTTATCACAATCCTTTTACTTATGAAAATCTTTCAATTGGCCACAGCCATTCTATTTTGTCCAATAATAAACAATCATTAAAAAAAACGAATAAACTGTGAAACTAAAGGAGAAAAAAAAAAGGTGAAAAAAAATTATTTTTAAAAAAGATTAAAAAAATATTTTGTAATTAAGAACTTGAAAGACGTCCCCGAGGCTGCCGTCGACGATGGCGTCCACATCCCTCCCTTCGTTGGCGATTATTAGGCGATAGAGAGAGACTGCGTCGGCCTCCTTGCGGCTGCCTAACACGGATTCTCGTCGCTAGCCCCCGTGGGCGGACAAGATCCAGGTCGCATGTCGTCGTCGATACTCGATCCGACCGTGGTCGTCAACATTAAGTGAAGTTGGCCTTCTTGCGGTGGTCCACCATGGATTCTCATCGCTAGCCGCGTCGGCGGATAGGATCCAAGTCGCATGTGGTCGTCCTTCTGATCGACCGGGTACTCCATGCGATGGCGGCTCTCGACGCCGCCGCCGATGCCGAAGGAGGAGTTTAAAGGATGATGAAGAGGATTAGTTTTTGTATTTTAATTACAAAATATACTTTTATCTTCTTCTTTTTTAACTCCAATTATTTAATCATCCCCTTCTTTTTCTTAGTTTTCAGATTTTATTCTATTTTTAGAGAGTTTTTATTATCAATTTGAATCGAATTGGGTTGTGAAAACTCATTGGGCGATTTTCTTAAGTAGAGGGTATGATTAAAAAATAATAAAATTATGGGGGACTCTTTTAATTACCCAAACCAAGGGAGGTGTTTTTATATATTTCAAAACTCAACCTCATATTAGAGTTTTAATTACTGCCTATATTCTTACTGACAGTGAAGAAGATGATGAAGATGACAGTTCAGAAAAGCTTATAGTAAAGTCAAGAAAGGAAATAGAAAGAGGTTCAGTAAGAGGAAAAAACCAATCGTGTGCTATGAATGTGATGAGCCCGGTCATATCAAACCGAATTGTCCAAAGCTGAATAAAGAAAAGAAGAGCTCAAAACATCATAAGTCTGAAAGGAATTTGAGGTCAGACAAAAAACCAGAAAAGTACAAGAAATTTGACAACTATAAAAAGAAAAAGGCTATGGTAGCTACATTATTAGATTCAAGTGACTGAGATTTTGAAAGTTCAAACAAAAATGAGACAGTAGCTCTATGTCTCATGGCACAAGATGAAGATGAAGTAAATGATACTCTCACTATCGAAGAAGTATTAGAAGCTTTTAATGAGTTATATTCTTATTACCGATAGAAAATTATATAATAAATTGTACACGACATATAAATTTAAAGTTTAGACAATCAAATATAATATAGAATATCGAGATTTTATTAAAACTTCGGGAAGATTGATGTAATCTTTCCTTTATTTTCCCAGCTTGCAAAAAAAAGGTAATCATTTGAGTCCCGCGGGTGGCTGCGGGCGAGAGAAGTGCGTGCAAATTGGTCCCCCATCACTCTTCCTGCTCTGTACCCTGTTTTTCAATCCTTTTCAATTCTCTCCACTCACAAAGACGGCTAGAGTTACTCGCCCCAATATAAAATGAATAAGAAAAACATGAACATTATTTTTCCACATGCTCTAATGCTGTTAAAGCAACAGTTAATGTCATAAATGGCAAGTAATTTAATCAAAAAAGTCAAAAATAGTTAACTCATTCCTCCCTATTTATACCCTCAGCTCTCCCTCACATTGTTGGCACTATAAGAGTCTCATAAAAGAGAGAAAATAGGAGGAGATGAAGGGGTTCCTCTGTAAGATACAAGGGGTATTGTGCACCACTGGCAGCTAAAGCTGCCAGCATGATCTGGGCTTTTCCTTAATTCTGTGTACATGCACCTACGGGGGAAGCTTAGATCATATGGCAGCTTTAACTGTCAATGGAAGCACGAGAAATCGTTGAATTTCATTTCCTAATATTGACTCATTTCTCTCGCCTTCGTGAGACTAGTTGAGTGGTTAGGCTTCGGATCTGTGCAAAGATGAGTTAGGATCGATTTCGCTGCCTGCAACCATGTAATATCTACCGATTCATATGGAGGTTGGTTTGAGGGGTTAGACCAATTCTTTCCCAGATGAAACCGAACCATTTTGGATTCATGTAGTTAGGATAGTATGAGAGTTTGGATTATCATAAAAACATTGATCCATTACTCTCAAAGTGTAAGCTTTTCCTTTTGTTCTCTTGGAAAACAGTAGTAAAGAATTTGTTAGGATTTAACCAGATGCTTAAAGCACTACATCCTAGGTGTCGGTTTTTGAATACCTAGACTGTTGCTTCTAATAATTATATATAATATATATCAAAAGTTTCTAAGTTAATAGGTTCTAACTCTTCAATCCAATTCATATATATATATATATATATGAACCTATATATTATGATGTAAAATATACTCAATAGGTTTGTGGTCCTCTTTTACCTAAGTGATTATTTCTTCTCTTACATTATATATTTTTGCAGGGTAGGCAAACAGCAAGAGAAAGCTGAATAAGCCACTAAAAATTTCACAAGGCCCCGGGAGGGGGGGGGGTTGTTTCCAAAGCCACCCCTTTGTTCATCTTTTACATTTTCTTTCTATCTTACATATGCTTTTATTTTGATTATGGAGGATCATAAAAATAGCCCCGAAAGGGATTTTGCTCTACTTCTCCCGATCTTCACTTTCTGCCACGCCGACTCCCCCTTTCGTTGTAAGGCATGCTAGAGTTTATGAATTTGGCATTGACCAATTTATAAAAGTACCTGCTTATTATTGAGTATTGCTAAATAATATTACTTAATAATAATTAACCCTTTGATTACAAAGCAATGATGAACAATTATCTCATCCTCATATAAGGAATTAAAGAGCAACTATCTCAAATATGGGATCGGCACAACATCATGATTCGTGCTCTTTGACAATTAGCCCAATCTTTAAGGGGAGATTAGGATGCGTAACCTAACAAGTGCTCCTTAGAAAATTTTCCCTTTAATCTGAATTCGCATTTTGAAAATCACTCTAATTAGACATCCTCCCTCTTTCCACTTCCTTTCTCTCAACCTTTTTTTCGGATTAATTATTTTAGTTGCCACAAGATCAATCATAATCATATCGAGATTTTGAACAATTAAAGATTTTCTCAACCTCTTGAGATGTGTGCGTGTGTGTATATATTAAATAAAACATGTCTTGTACCAAAAACTCAGAGCTTTAAATTATGAAGCTTAAGAAACTTCTTAGATCTCTTATCTATGAAAGAGACAAATATCCACTATTTCGGCACCTTTATGAGAATTCTAATCGTATGAATTGGAAAAACATGAAAAAAATTCGAGGATGGGCCAAATTTTTAGCAATTTGTACTAGCACGTACCTTCAGCATCTAAACAGTAAAAAATTCAAAGTAGTTAGAACAGTTGGGGTCTTTTGATATTTTAGACTCAACTCCATGAAAATTGGATGGTCCTTCGTATTTTTTCATATTATTTCAATCTATGCGTTTAGGAGTTCTATAACGGATCCTAAATTGCGGGTGTTTGCCTCTTTCATAAATAAGAAATGTAAGAAATTTCTTAAAATCAATATCTATGAAATAGGAAAAAAAAAAGCTTCATTTAGGCTCAAATCTGTAAAACTTATAACCATATGAATTGGTAGAACATTAAAAAATACAATGACCTGTCAATTTGTACAGTAGTTTAATATTGCATACGGCCCTATACAACACACGTACACGATAAGCCGTAATAATACAGTGCATAGAATACTTATCAAAATTTTCAATTTCTTCTTAAATTTTCTTATCTCTTCTTCTTATTCTAAAGGCGTGGATATTATCAAGCTCATTTGCATTTAGGACAGGAAATAAACTTTATATTTGGTCGTTGTACTTTTAAAATGTTGAGCATCTATTCAAGCTTAAAACTTTCCATTTTGCAAAATGCAACATTATAGAAAGTTTAGCCTCAAACAGATTTGACACAAATTCTAAACCTGTATAAATGATCGAGATTTTTAATATACACATGACAACCATTTGATAACCAAATCCCTAATATATTTCGCTCCGGCTGAATTACAGTTTTTCAATAAATTACTCCCTCTGTCTCAAAATAATTGCCCTCGTTTCTATTTTGGCTTGTCCCGAAATAATTATCCAATTTCCAATACTAATACTAGGGAAAATTGAATGTAAATCCCTGTGATTTGAGCTAGTTGCGGGAAGTTTTATTGTGATTTGAAAATCAACACACAACATTCATAAGGTTTCTACGTACTTGTAAAAGTTAATTTTTTCATCAAATTTAACAATTTTTTCATCCATGAAACCATTAAATTTGATGAAAATGTCAACTTTTGCAGGTCTACTGAAATCACAGGGGGATTATGTGCTGATTTTCAAATTAGAGAAAGAATTTCTGCAACTAGATTAAACTAAAGGGGGTTAAGTATAATGACCCCTTAATACTATATTACCCTTATTCAATACATGGGAGGCATTTTGTAAATTGTTTCTCTCCATTTAAATTTGAATATATGTGCACAAGGATTTATTTTTCTCACATTGAATGTCATTAAATTTGTATATATGCTGAGCTTGTACGTCTCTCTCCCTCTCATTTATTACAAGAGAGAGAAAACATATAAAAGCTAATGGATAAATAACGGGGAGAAGCAGGGAAAGCGCGGGTCCAAAATAATCGTGTTTTCTAAATAATATGAGAAATTTAAATCTCTTCATTTATTTCTTTCATAATAAATAATTTAAGTAAAGATAATTATAAATACAGAAATCTGCCGTCGGACAGAATCTGTGGAACATTAAAAGGAACCGGATTCTCTCGAATTTTGGGGCGTCGTCCATAGTACGGTTTTACATGTTTATTATTTGGATAGATTTATAAACAATTTAAATCATATGGATGGAAATAAAATAAAAAAATATATAGCCATATCAATTTGCATGAGATTTGAAAATATATAAGTTATTCATCCCGACCAGTGAAAATTCAGTATAATTTTTAAATGATAATTTTTTAATGCTTAGGATGAATAGGTTATGTATTTTGAAATCTCATCAAAATTGATATGTCTGTGTATTTTTATATTTTATTTCCATCCATATGATTTAAATTATCTAAAATTTTATCAAAAATAAAAACATTACAAAAATGCACAGTGACTGCGCACTTTAAAAAGCATTTTTTTTTCAATAAACACTTAAAAATACATGATTGTGTTCCATGATTTGATAATGCATAGTGATTTTTCAACCTCCTAATAAATTCTTAGACAGCACGAAAGTGCATGTTAGAACAAGTTCCCAAGTAGTAGCATAGCCAATGAAAGTCATACACTATATACTATGGACAAAATTATATTTTCAGGTCTCCAAAATCTTTCTCCCTCTCTCTCGAGCATTACGTTTCTTTTGGCCTTTGTTTATTTATTGGACATGATGAGGTCATCTCTCTTTCTCTGTCATTTCCCAAAATTTGTTGCTTTAAGATTCACTTTGCTGGCCCAAACACCACTACTATTTGTGCATAGCCAAAAAATAACGAGTTAAAAATTGCCACTACTCGCTAGGATTTAAAGGGACTTCTCCATGAAATTATAGTGAAGCCCAGCTTCATTATTTCTTGAGGTTGGGAAGCTGACATCAGCTAGAGTGTGGCTTTTGTTTATCTGTGGAGTTCATGAGTAATTTCCTATTCAATATTAATAACAACAAATTTGATTCTCTAAAAATTGACTAAATTTTCAATAACTTGAAGATTCTACGTCAACATACTATATGAAGATTTTTATCGGTGTGCTTAGGTTGTCAAGTTCTTTTCGTTCGGGTGCGGAAACTATTTTAGGTGGAATTTTTGCAGAATTCAAATCTTTTGCCTATGGACCGATATGATGAGGCTTTAATATAAAAACAGTCGAAGTTTGGCTACTCTTTCCATCTATATGTATCACAATTCAAATGGAGTAGGGTTGTAATAAGAGTATTTATTTATTTATTTTTTTGTTTTTCATTCATCAAAGGGTGACTAAATAGTGCACAATGTGCTCACTAATAATCGTGCTCTAGATATAGTTAGCAATTTGTCCTTGGCCCTTGGCTTACTTAGTTCTAAACAGACAAGAAATTAGGCAAAAGGAAGTTGAAATATTCATGAATCCCCTTCTGAAATATTTGACTAATGCTGTTAATGTGACATGTAAAATAATCATTATACCCCTAATATAATTTTTAAAACATGAGTTTTGACAATTGGCGGTATGCTAAGTAATAAGATCAGTTTATTATTTTTATTATATTATTTAATTAATATTTTTAAGCGGACTCTATATTTGTTTTTATTAACCTATGCTCTGCAATTAGTTTGTGTTAAATACTATAGATTATGTTAATACATAATTCTAATTTGTTTCAGTATTCATTTGTTTACAAACGTAGGGCTCAGGGCGTGTGTGTATATATATATATATATATAGGTATTTACTGAAATGAGTGAAACGTATCATTAACCTTATCTCGCCCTTTCAATAAAATGTCAAAAATTTATTTTATCCTTACTGTACCTATTAAAAATTATAATAGGCTAAGATGGGCAAATACCCTCACCTGCTGCCCTCCTTCGTGCTTATGGCCCACTGACCCATTCCGTCAATGCATAAAATAATTTTAATCCAGATTGGCCCGCTTAGTTTGTCCTATAACTCGAATTTAACTCATTCGATTGCCCCTCCTAAATTTTTTTTTTTTTGTTTCTCTTGAAATTCAAGTTTTTATTAAGTATCAATTGGTCCATAAAAGTATTAAATGAAACAAAAATAGTATCACACGGTATCCTATGGGGAAAATCACAAGTATTTGGTGCAATCCGACCAATTGCCACCTCACAATCATGGAACGATTCAAGTCAAAAAGAATTGGGCTTTAATTGGGCAAGATGAGGTGTCTTGCTGGGCTTTAACCACTGTCTCATACCCACACTCAAGCCTGCTCCAATTATGACCCATATTGATTTTATTGAGCCGCTTTCTCATTTTTCGGCCCAATCCTGACGAAGAGATTTTAGGACGAACTGCCACCCAAATCTCCCATGGGGTTCATCGTCCAATGTTGGATTTTCTCCTTTCCCTATAAAATCAAATTGGCATTTCCGAAAGCCCGTTCTATTGTCCTTCGAGAAATCGCCTATCGCTTTGATCTACGATCTCCAATCTGTTCAACGAAGTCCACTCTCCTTCGTTCGCCATGATCTGCGACTCTTCTTCCTCTTGAATTTGAGGTATTCTTCTGCGATTTCACTCAGCTCATTCATGCACATGGTGGAAATTTGGTTTTTGTGCACAAATTTTTCTCTACATTGCAGAGGTATTCCTCTCGCTTTTGCATTTTTACTCTCTTCAATGATCTGTGCATTTCGGGTTTGGATTAGTCTAACCCTTGTATTCTTTGCTGCAATTCCATATTTTATTGCCAAGAAAACAAAACAGAGATGGGGAGAAGTGGGATAATGTAAAACCTTTATAATTTATTTTGATTTAGCAAACTATATCGCTTCCCTTTACCCGTCCAAGAAAACTAAGGAATTGTAATAAAAGGAAAAGAAAACATATACACAAACATATAGATACAGTGTCTAATTTAATGGCATGAGCTGCTGCTCTTAGGTGTGGTAGGAATTAAGCTAAAGAAGAAGTCTCTTATTGGATTGGATCAAGAATAGTAGAGGGTTTGATCAAGCAGGCCGACATCATTCTAGCAAATTCCTCATAATTAAGGACACCATCGCCGTCTAAATCAGGCCTCTCTGATCATCTGTCCAGCCTCTTCATCTGTCAGCCTCACTCCCAGGTTGATCATAACATGCTTCAGCTACAAATTTTATACACAAAACAAATATAGATTAGAAAACAAAAGATATATATATTCTTTTAGAAGAATATGTCCTAATATTATGGTTTTTAACAGATCTGAAGTTCAATAAATGAATTTAGACAGAGGGTGAATCCCAGATATATCTCATTGTGTGACTTGTAATACTTAGCTTTTAATTGGTTAAACCCTTGTGGTACCTTTAGAAGGTTATAAATGTATACTGCATTATAAAGGACGTGTACTGTAGGAGAATTCACCTCGATAGCTGATATGTTACCAGTCTTGATCCTTATCAAACACTTTGAAAGCTTCTTTCAACTCCTCCTCTGCTTCACTTTCCTATACATGCCACCCAAAATTGTATTTTATTTTAGTAAGGGAAGGCCAAGTAAATAACTAGTTAGGTTTGGAGAGACAGGGTTTTGTTAGTAAAATGTTTTACCTTCATTTTCCTAGCCATAAGATTCACAAACTCCCCAAACTCTATGGTTCCATTCCCATCAGCATCAACTTCATGGATCATGTCTAGCAGCTCTTCTTCTGTCGGATTTTCATCGAGTGCTCTGATCGCTGTGGCCAACTCCTCCATCGTTATACAGCCTACCAAGTGAGCCAATCTATTATTACAAGAACAATATTTATCTCACCAAACAGGGTCACCTCCATTCAAGAATGTGTTTTGTTACATGTGGCTGAACTCTTTTTATGTCTGTTAGGCTGGCAGTTCTTGTTGAGTTCTTCAATTTAGGTTCCAGAATTATATTTCTCAGAAGAGTTACAGATCCTAATAAAAGGCCTACCTTTATTTTTCTGAGGAAAATAGTTATAGAATGGTATATATCTGCGGTCACTAGTTAGGGATGAGAGAGGGACCAAACCATCACTCGGGCATTATTAATGACTTAAACATCAGACCTCCTCTCTAAGAGATCACTAGGCATTCGAGTGTTGAGCAAGTGCACAGACAGTGTTCTAAAAAGCAGGGTCGGCAGCCACCTGGGTATGGGTGGCCCCCAAAACACCTCACCTAGGAGGAAAGAGGCCTTTTAGGCAGTCAACAGTACAAGGCGGCCGCCTAGGCGTCTAGTTGGGGTTCCAAGGCGGGTGCCTAGGTGGCTGCTTAAGCGTTATTATTATTATTATTATTATTTAAAATTTTAAAGAAATACAGGGTAAGGCATTTTTTTCTCCCCTTGTCACATGGCACTTAGAATAATAATAATAATAAATAATGATATAATGGTTCAGAGGAAGTAGAAGAGAATATAGCCTTTGAAGACTTGAATGAAGATAGGGTGAAATTTGTGGAAGGTGATTTTGAGGTTGGTGAAGGTAAAGTGTTATGTAAACCATGAAAGGGTATTATTTATGCAATTTGGTGTGTTTAGTGATGCTACGTCAAATAATGTTTTATGAATCTATCTAAATAGTTGTTATAAGTACTAGTATTTTAAATGAAATAACAAAAAAAAAAAAATTGCCTAAGCCTGCCTAGGCCCCTTCCATGGCAAGTAGATAGAGTGCCTAAGTCCGCCTAACGCTTTTAAGAATACCGCGCAGGATGCATTTATAATATTTCTATTATGTGCTTCATTAATACTACCCTTGCTTCTCAAGTAGGAAAAAAGGGTATAGTTCATCGACCAGAATTTATGGTACTGATTTGATAAAAATCAAGCTACTATCCTTGGGTTGAGCCTCTGCATATGGTGACAGAATATAAAATATTTATCTATTTATTTTCTTTAATTGTGGGAGAATCTAATTCAACTAAATTTCCATAAAATCATTCATTTCTAGGTCAATTGTGTTCGTTTTGTCTAGTTAAAAGAAGGGTTACAAGGACATGCAAATTGAGAAGCAGGCTGCTGCTCTGCTTGCACTTATATTGTAATGATCACTCTGGGAAAGAGAAAAGGTACAAAATTATTCTATGGCATCTGTGTTCAAATAGTGCAGCTTAATTGGGATCAAAGTATAGATTGCAAGATTTTTTTTATTAAAAAAAAGTATTGAAATTGAAATAAAGTAATTAAGTAGGAACTAGCAGAAGAAAACTGTACCATCTCCATCCCTGTCAAACAAGCAAAAAGCTTCCTGAAACTCAGCAATCTGTTGTCCGGTCATCACATCCCCTGTTCTTGGATTCATCTTTGCCTTGGAAGAGGGAGAGAGAGGGAGAGAGAGAGAGAGAGAGAGAGGGCGTGTATCTGTGTGTTTCAAAGAGAGGGAGACACACTGATGTTTATTTTATTGCCATTTATGCAAACTCTTCCCAAAAAATTTGGGGAGAAAAGGGAACATATTCTAGATTCTTTAGTTGGTTTGAAATGTATGTGAAAGAAAAGTCATGAAGGAGAGTGGAAATGCGTGTTTTCAGGAAGGTTTGTGTTTTGGGGGGACGCAAAATTCAAAGTCCTCCTGAATTTTGCAGTCTATAGTTTAGAACTTTGTTGGTAATTAGACTTTGAAAATTTTCTTGAGTTATTATTATGACACTGAATATGGCCCCAATTTTCTCCGATGCACGGTCTAAAATGTCAAAATGAGGAAAAACTTGTTTCGAGACAAATTAAATTTTCCATCATTTTTATGTTTGGAATGATAGAGGTGGAGGAGGGATTGCTTCAAAATTGTGAAATCCATTTAGGTTTGGAATCTGATTTGTGGAGAGTTGAATTTCTTTACATATCAACGTTATGATAACACATTATTCTGGATCTGGATCTTTTACAATGATCGTACCTTTGTGATTATTGTAACACATCCTTCCATTTAATTCTAGTTTAGATGGTGCACATATATAAATTAGTGGGCAAAAAAGAAATACCCAACTCATTCCTTTCATGCTCCAAGTTTTTGATTTTTTTTTTCCCTTTCTTTTATATCTTACTCCCCTCTTTACAATCATCTCCAACTTTATGAATCATATTATTTTGTTCTTCCTAATTTGTTTGTACTAAAAAAAAAAAACTATGCTTAGAAAGAAAGGAAACGTCAAAGGAGGAAAACGTAAAACTGAGTTGGGTGAAGATGTAAGTAAAAATAAAGAAGAATTATACAAAAAATAAAAAAGAGAATCATCTTAATTTTGCATTATTTCGGTCAGCAATTGTATTAGAGTATATTAGCTTTTAGTCTTAAACATATGAGAGAAGATTTTTTGCGAAGTTACTGGGTGATCTCTTGATATGAATTAATTTTTTTTTAATATATATATTTTTTGCAACAAGCTTGTTGCTTCCAGAGATGATTCTTTTATTAGGTGTGTTTCAAATAATTGTTTTCACAAACTTAGAGCATGAATGAAAGGTTGTGTTTTTTTTTTTTTTGCTGATAATTATGCATGCCTTTCTCAATTAGGATTAAAAATAGAGAAATAGAGGTTTGAATTGCAATAATAATTATTGAGGTACAATTCTTGTAGGAGATCTAGATCCCATTAAACATGGCTCTTCATGTAGACATGCAATATGTCCCTTTTATTTGGATCTTTTTTTTTTTTCCTTCTCTATTGTGATTCGGCGTGTACGGAGAATTTGTAAGTTTTTAATTTATTGAATATATAATATATTCGTGCCATAGTCTGATGGAGATCTTGTCTTTTTTATATAAAAAAGAAAAAGAAATTGAAGCTACTAAATCAATTATTTGCCTTTTGTGATAATTTCGGCAATCTATTTATTGAAACATACGTTTGTTCTTTCATTTATTCATTATTTTTCTCTCATATATATATATATATTGGTTTTATTTTTAGAGCGTTTGAAGTTGGAATATAATTGAAGAGTGTTTGAACGTGAGGAAAGCTCCCAGCTGTCAATCTTTCCTTTATTTTTCTTTTCCGAAATGGTCAATTGCCATGATAAGCGGCAATCTAAAGTCACGACCCTTTCATTAAGGGGCCTGAGTCAGAGAAAGAGAGAGAGGCAATTTTCGTCCTCCAATGTTTTCATCTTTATTTTCTTTTTCTTTTTTAGAAATTAGGTTACTTTCTTTCGAGTATTATGAATGAAATGATAAAATAATAAAAATTATATTTTATGTCATACAATAGTATTATATCTGATATTCATGGACCCATTACTATTTTACTTATCAACTGAATATTCCCTTATAGGCCCTAAAAGTCGATCTTGAGGGGCAGAGCGGGGGGTGGGTGAGATAAGATGGTGCATTTTTTGTCCATGAAATCGGAAATTGGGGTCTGATAGAATTAGATGGGTATTTTTGGTCGGTTCGATCAAATTAGATATCCCTCCATTCAGAGGTTATTAAGTGCAAATGAGCTTGCTAATAGGTTAAGAGGTTACATTGAGAGCGGTAGAATGAGGACCCCGACGAGCGTCAACGAGTGGCGTACTGAGGGCAATTGGGCCCAGTTAAATGGGCCTGGGCCTGACTAAACTCATGGCTCCATCTATACGAGGAGTGGGCCTAAAGTGGCCGAAGTGAAGCTGGTCTTTATTATTATTATTATTATTTTCTTATTATCAATAGCGTTAAATCGTTTTCTCAATTATTATTGACAAGAGAGAACGAGAGATAGAGTATGAGAAGGGTGGGGAACGAGGATTTCTCGCCGACGGTGGTGATCTCCGTCACCGTTCAACGTAATTCCGAAGCCTTTAATGGTTCACAGGGAGAGAGAGAGAGAGAGAGAGAGTCTAGGGGTGGTGAGGCGCAAGGATTTCTCGCCGACGGTGGCGAGCTCCATCACCGTTCAACGTAATTCCAAAGCCTTCAATGGTTCACAGGGGGAGAGAGAGAGAGAGATTCCGTGCTGCTTTATTATTATAGATGCTCGTACCACTGAAGTCATGTTTGGTTCATGGTAGTTACTATTTCACTCTCTGTTTGTAAAATTGTTATTACTTTGCCTAGTTCACTTCAGAAATCCCAAAGAACGCTTATTTCATTTATAGTCCTTGGGAATAAACATTTCACACATGATCTATTCGAGTAACTGCTATTTATGTAATCTATTCGAATGAATTAACTATTCCATTACCGCTCCACCCTATTACACGAAGTAAACATTGCCGTTAGCGTCGATCTTTGAGACCACCGAGAACGTAGTTATTCGATTCAACTGATTAGTGAAGGCCGCTGGTGTCAAGTCAAAGAGCATAAATCAAATCTCTTACAGAAACCCAACTGGTACAATAGACAAACACATTGGAAGCACAAATGCACCCATAATGTTTTTTTACTTTTAGTAAAAAAATAAAAAACCTTAGGAAAATAGGCTGCAAAAATGGTAGACCTCGGGCGAATTATGGTCCAACCTAATCCATAGCCACCTAGTAATCCAAACAGAGTAGCTGCACCTCATTCCTTGCCATCAGCGGCACGAAGCGAGCCTAGTTGGACTGGAGCTTGGGTTCCGACCACCTTGGATGATCCATAAAGCTTAAGATCAATACCTTGAGCCTTCTCTTTCTCGATCTGTTCCTTGATCCATAAGTATGTAATTCTCAACCCGTCCTACAAAATTCAAAATTCGTGGCTTAGATACAGTGCCAATGGTAGACCAGAGAGTTGATCTGACAAAGGATTTTATAACCAGAGAGGGAAAAGCAGTAATATGGTCCGATGGATTTTCGCATATGAAATATAAATTCAACCAAAACTCAGGCATATTCTAAGTTACAGCCTTGAAAAAACAGGTCAGATGTCCTAATGTACATGTACATACCTTTAATTTCATTGTTGGAGCCCAACCGAGTTTCTCTTTGATTAGGGTGTTATCGGAGCTGCGGCCGCGGACGCCTTCTGGGCCAGGAATGTGGTGGATGGGGAGCTTCTTCTCCTCAAAGCTAAGAACAATCTCAGCCATCTCATTCATGCTCACCATTTCATCACTTCCTATGTTCACTGGCTCCCGGAAGTCCGACTTTGTCAATCTGAACACACGATGAGTCCAATATGGTAATCGAGAGGAAGAGAAAGCTATACTTGTACCGGTTTTTCAGCATTGAATAGGAATGATCAGCACAATCATAACTAAACATAATTATACAACTACTATGCACGCCACAAAAAATTACATATAAATAAATAAAGAGCTGCTACCACTTAAGCACTTGGGTTGCATTTGAATGGTGGTATGCGATGGGAATATGTTATCGAACAATGGAATGAGAATCAATATTCCCATTCTCATTCCCACCGGTCAAACATATAATTGGAACTGCAAATGCTCACCTCAGAACACCTTCTACACATTCATCAATAAAAGTGAAAGATCGGGTTTGAAGTCCATCGCCCCACATCTCAAACTTGTCGGTGGATGTGAGGGCCTTTCTGCAAAAAGCTGCAGGAGCTTTCTCCCTGCCACCTGCAATGGATGAAGCAAAGTGACCGACAAGAGCGAGAGCGAGCGAATGCTGCAAATCAAGTTCTACAGTAATGACAAGCAAAGCATACCTTTCCATGTTCCAAAGGGACCATATATGTTATGGAACCTTCCAATCCGACATTCAATTCCGAAATCTTTGGTATAATGTTTGCACAACTCCTCCGATGCGAGTTTTTCCAATCCATAAGCATCTTGAGGCTACAAACAGAAAAAGATTTCCAAGATATGTGGATAAAAGACGCAAATCGAAATCGACTGATAATAACTCACGAAGAAAGACGCGCATACCTCTGCAGGCCATGCATCAGACTCCTTCAAGCTCACATTAGTATCCAACTGCTTAAATTCAGGGTAAATGCAAGCACTAGAAGCATAGAAAAGCCTGCAGAAAATCAACCATCAAATTGAAGGTCTTCAGAAAGATGACTTTTGACTTAAATTGTGAGGGAATATCTCAATCCCAGAGCCAGAATGTCACATTACATAGGAAATCAGACTAAATACTCCCCAAATAAATGCGTTAGTCAAGAATTGTAACGCTTAACGGCGTCAAATATACTTGGTATAAGATTGACAAGCCCAGGGGCTAGAGCTTTACTTTAAGGGAATATAATTAAGCAAGCCCCCAAAATAAATACTAGAGTCAAGAAATTGTACCTCTTAACCCCATTAATCCTAGCAGTCTCGAGCACGTTGAAGCTTATCATAGTATTATTGTACATAATGACGGAGTGATTGGATTGAATGAATCCCATCCCACCCATGTCAGCAGCTAGGTTGAACACATGATCAACTCCCTGAGTGACCTTCAAGCAATTATCCATGACCCTCAGATCCACAAGATGGAACTCATGACAGAACATGTCTTCAGTCATGTGCTCATTCTTCTTCCAGTCGGAAGCAATTACGTAATGGCCTTCGGCCTTTAGACGTCGCGCGATATGGGAGGCGATAAATCCGCCAGCCCCAGTTATGGAAATCCGGAGCTTCTCGGAAGGCCAGTAAGGTTCCCTCTGTAGATTCTCATACGTGTATGCACCGTAACCGGCTCCATTGGTGCTTCCCATTTATGAATTTATGTAGAAATCCTGAAGAGAATGCAATATCTATGAAAAATCAAAGGCTACATCCATACAGAACCAACAAGTAAGCACAGCCACCCGATATCTCAGTGTTGGTACACTGAAATCTGTGGCAAAATCCTAACCATCTAGTCCAATTCAAATCCCCAATCCAACCGTCAAATTAGCATCCACACTGCAAACGTAAACTGGAAACAGAGTTTCTAGGGTATAATGAGAAAATAGACCCAAAGAGTATGAAAACATTGAATTTGAATGCCATAAAGATGAACCAAGATCGCCGCATGCACACATCTTCGAACATTTAAGCATGCAAAGGCCAAAACATGATCACAAATTAAACGTGTTAAGAAAAAAAAGTCCAGAGCTGAAATGAACCCACAGAATTTAAATCCGAAATTAAGGCCATCCATAGATCCAGAAGCAAATCATTCAGTTGTTTGAACCGACACATTGAGACCCAACAAGAGAATAGCAAATTACTCAAAAACAAAAGACAAATCGAAGAGAAAACAGCAAAACCCAGTTGAAATTTTACCTATAGAACTCTGGAATTCGATTTCGAACAGGAAGAGATGAGAAGATAACGTAGAAACGATGTGGCTCGGAGAAGATTATGGAAGTCTGAGCTACAGAAGCCATTAATACTGCTGCTATAAATAGACCGGTGGAGAATGAATGCGAGAGAGGGGGAGAGAGTGGGGTTGTGGGGCGCTTTAATTTCCCTTTTGGTTTGTCTTTTTAGATTGCATGTAATAATTATATAATTTCACCCTCATTTGATTTAAACTATAATTTTTTTTAACAGTAAAATGGATTTATACCAGAAAAAATAAAAGAAAAAGGCAACTGTAAACAGCCCCAAAAAAATTGAGGACAAATCCTTCGAAGGGTCAACATATAAGTTATATGCCTCGTTAAAAACCTTATAATGGAAAACTTAATTAGGATAAAACTATTATAAGGAAAAAAAAAAGAGTGCATATAAGATTATATGCTTACAACAAGCCCAACACAATCAAGAGAAAAATGAAGAAAAAAAGCCCTATTACAATCAATATTACAATGAAAGTGCGGTAAGGTAAAGCACTATTCTTTGGTAGCCAAATTAAGTACCATACACCACGAGTAAATGTTATACCTAATTCGATTCCATACTCTCTCCAAATTTGAGTTGTCATTGTTGAATGCTCCATCATTTCTTTCGATTCGAAGACTCCAAACAGTTGCAAGTGGGAAGAGCTTTCATAATGTTGATAAATGTTTATTTGAGATTGAGATTGTCCATGAGTTGAATAGATCTTTGATTGAGCAAGGCATAGCCAGTTGAACTTCAAGAATTTGAATTGCCTTCCACCAAATTTGTGCTGAGTAATTGCAAGGTAGGAAAATATGATTAACTGTTTCCATAATGTTTTTGCATAAGAAGCATCTATTCGCAAAATGCCATCCCTTTTTCATGAGGTTGTCTATTGTGAGGTTGTTCCTTGCTCCTAGCCACATAAGGGACGAAATTTTGATGGGAATTCTGCCATACCATATGTGCTTGTGAGGGAATGCATCAATTGGATCGGTTGTAATTAGGACTTTGTAATATGAGCGAACTAAAAGAATCAATGAACAATCACCCTTCCAAATTAACTCATCTTACCTATATGATTGCGGACATATGTTTGATTCTTTAAAGTTCTCTGCAGTTCCATGAAATCTTCTATATTTCTTACCCTTAATCTGTATCTAAATGAAATGTCCCAATATAAAGGCATCCTTTGAGTTGTTGCTTCTTTTACAGTGAGTGCTTGGTTGGAGGTTTTTGCATAAAGTGAGGAGAATCTATCTCTTAAAGGAACATGAGTACATCATAGTATATTCTATAACTCTATAGAATAGCCGTCACCTACTTTTAGTTGGGCATGCCACCAAAACCATCGATTCCCTTACAAATGCCCTTCCATAAGGATATGTCGTATGGTTGTGAAGGCGGTGTGGGTTTCTAGACCCGAACATTGATTCCATATTTTGTTGGAATTCAGCTCCTCCATAAACTATCCCTTTCCAAATCTGCAAATTTAACGTCCAAGCAACGCTATGTTCATCGTTTTCAGATCCTTAATTCCCAATTCGCCTACTTCTTTTGTTACCTTAGTGTCCTTTCAAGCTACTAGGCTATATATTAAAGTTGCCTTACCTCGTTGCAAGAGAAAGCATGATTGGATCCTTTCCATTCGCGAAAGTACTTGCAACAGGGGCTGTAATAGTTGACAACAAGTTAGTAGGGATGCCTGAAAGTGTGCTCCTAATTAGAGTAAGGTGAGCCCCCATAGACAACTTAATCAGCATCAAGCTTTTCTAGCATCGGAGTCCACGTACTTGTACACTTGTGTTTAGCTCCCAAGGGATGACCAAGGTAAGAATTGCGGAATCGGCTTACTTTACATCCAAACAAGTTTGCAAAGTAATTGAAAAGAGGAACATTGCCAACAGCAAACAATTTTGTTTTTGATAGGTTGATGCTAAGACCTGAGCAAGCTTTAACTATATTTTTTTTTTTTTTTGATCTCTATGTCAACTTTCGCTAGCAAGTCAATTTGGGTCCGTCCCTAACTTTTATCGGAGTAATACTATATCTACATCATTCTTTACATACCCTTCATACTGAAATATTGACTTGACAAAATTTATGCGATTCCTTTTGAAGGTTGTTTCGTCATGTCATAATTTTGGGTGTAAAAGAGGCCATCTCATAATTTTGGGTATAAAAGATATACATGTAGTATCATTACCTTTTCTATCTACTTTTATTCATCTTTGTTAATATCCTTGTCTATGCAGACAAAGAATTCTATGCAAAGTGACATGTCAAGCACCATCTCACGTTATATAAAAAAAATCTCAGAATAATATGTTTTTAAAATACATTTCCCAAAATAGGTATATGGAGGGAGAAATTCCCTATGTAAGTTTTACTTTTTCATCACGCAATTACCAATTTCGTGACCACACTTTTAAAGTGCTAGGGGGTGAGGGGGTAATTGAAGGAGGGGTGGGATTGGGTGGGTATGGTATAATTTTGTACCATTTCTTTTAATGTATTTTTGAAAAATTTGAACTGTATTCATGGAAACATCATTAAAAAATACACATGCCCATCAATTTTCAAGTGATTTACAGTGTTAATCCTATTCATCCTAAGCATAGCAAATTTTAGATCAAAATTTTATCTTGTCTTGAATGAAAATTTCGAGATTGACCACTATCTCACAAATCACTTGAAAATTGATAGGCTATGTGTAATTTTGTATGTTATTTACATCTATAAGGTTCAAATTTTTCAAAAATGCATTGAAAAAAAAATGGAGCAAACTACATCATAGGTCCCCCATCTCCATCAACCCACCCAATTCTTACCGATGGCAATTGTGTTAGGAGGGGAGGGAGGAATTGGGTGGGTTGATATAGAGGGGACCTATGATGTAGTTTGCACCATTTTTTTCAATGCATGTTTGAAAATTTTGAATTGTATAGATGGAAATAACATAAAAAAAATACACATGCCTATCAATTTTCAAGTGATTTGTCAAGTCGCGGCCGATCTCGAAATTTTTATCTGAGGTAGGATAAAATTTAGCCTTAAAAATAGGCTTAAGATTTTTTATGCTTAGGATGAATAGGAGTCACACTTCAAATCACTTGAAAATTGATGGGATGTGTATTTTTTTTTAATGATGTTTCCATCTATACGGTTAAAATTTTTCAAAAATGTATTGAGAAAAAAAATGGTACAAACTACAACACCCTCCCGACGTGCAATCTCAAAGAGTGGTCACACAATTGCCAATTGCGTAACCATTCTTTTATATTTTAGGTCACGCAATTGTACCAAAAAATAAAGCTTACGGAGGGAATTTCTCCCTCCGTGCACCTATTTTGAGAAATGTATTTTAGAAACATATTATTTTGAGATTTTTTTTTTCCCACTATATGGTGAAAAATCTATATCCTTTTACTTTACACTAAGATAAATTTTAAACTTCTATTTTTTCCATTGAAGTTTCATTTGTAGAGTTGATCGAAGATAAGACAAAAGTATAAGATAAAAGAAAATTGTTCAAGCACGCACCGCATCACGCTCGTTGCAATGGGAGCATTATGAGTAAATTCTATTTTTGATGCCAAAAAAGTTTGTGCCCACCAATCTTTGTTTTTAGTGCCCAACCACTCACCGCATCTAGCTCTTCGCAATGGGAGCATTACTAGGAAATTCTATTTTTTGTGCTAAGAAAATTAAGAATTCAGAAACTTTAGAATTTAAATTGAAAGAAATGTAAATGTACATTTATGGACCTTTTTTATTCACGTAAGTCTATCGAACAAAGATACATGAAAGTAGACTGAAGGTTAGGGGGACTTGAATGGCTTCAATAGTAAATATTCAAGTTAAAAATTAGGAAATCATGATTATTTTTTTTTTTTGAAAACCAAGTTCATAATTAATTCAAATCATATAAAAGTGAATAACATATAGCATCCAACTTCTGTGATAGGGAACTAAACAATTAGTGAATTAACAACAATAGTCAATGTTTATTTTATTTTTTATTTTTTTTTATGTCTTAAAGGGTTATTACAGCTGGTGAGCATGTTTCTAAGAAAATAGAAAGTATAAAAATCTTTACAAACGTGATACTCATGTTGCACGCCAAACATAACATATCTATAGTGAAAGTCTCAAATTTCATATGAATAATTAATAGCTAAGCCTATAGCACACTAAAAAGTTTAATGATCCTTGACGAAACACAATACTCATGTCCATACACATTGAGTTATATGAGCTATTTAGTTATAAATTTGAATTTAAATAATATTTTATATGTATATTATTTTAATATTTAAGAATGTAAATCGCAACGACTTTGGTAAATTTATCAGATGCATGCATATTTATCACTGGAAGAAAAAAAAATATTGAGCACTTAAATTTAGTCTGCCCCACACTTTTTTTAACTTCCTTTTCCCTCTTTTGGCTTTGATCTGCGAGAGATCTTCCATTGATGAAGCTTCGGTTGGGTGTAAAGTGCGTACGGGAGGGATGTGACTCAGTGCGGGTGGATGGGAAAGGAGAAAATTCCTGGAAAGATGCATTGAGAGTATATAGAATTATAAATCCCTGTTTGGAATGGGGCCGCCCGAAATTACTTGGAAATTTACCAAATTTCAGTGCAAGTCCTCTCGAAGAACATTCCAAGCCAAATCTTTACATGCCCTTCACAGCACTAGAACTAATTTGGATGATTGGAATGAGATCGGAAATGAAAATCTCATTCCATTATTTAATAACGTAAAAGATAACGAAATCGTCATTTTTTTACAGAACCATTTCATTCCTATTCTTATTTGTGTTCTCATTTTGTTCCCACCATCCAAACAAAGCCTAAGGGAGGAGAAGTAACCCAAATAAGTAGGGAGCGAGAGGGATACAGAAGGAAGTTAGGAGGGAGGAGGAAGCGGGAAAGGGAACTTGAGAGGAATCAAAGGCACTTGTTAAGCCTTAGCCAGAAGACAAGCAGTACACTGAAATTCTCAAGAGAGTATGATTGCACCAATTCTCTGTGTAATGGGTAATGAGGAGGGGGGGAAAGAAGAGAAGGGATGTGCACAGAGCAACTGGAGTATGATTACAATGTGTTTTGAAGTCTAAGAAATTGGAGTACTTAACATACCACAGTAGCAAAGGGATTGCAACATTATTCTACACGCTAAAACAGTTCTTTTGTTCTTACTGTTCTCCGCCACATTGCAGGCCACGAGAACTTGCGCCCCCACGGATCCGCTTCTGCAGGTGTTCCAAGCTCGCCACTCGCTGCACAGAAGCTGTTCGGCCCATCTTGTTCCCCGTTGCAGCTGCGGTTTCTACAGCGCGCTGCTGTGTGTTTCCAACTGAAGAACCCTGTGATAAACCATTGGTGACAGTTGATTTAAGGGAGGGCGTTGGTTTACTTGGAGCGGGTTTTTGATAAAACTGGTTCTTCGCACTATCTTGTATTGGGGTGGAAGCATCTGCTGATGTGTCGGACACGCTGCTAGCAAGGGATGGAATCTCCATGGTGGATACATTACTATTAGAGATGGCTTGGGACACCGAGCTCAATCCAGTAACTCTTTTAACCGTCTCTTCAGCCATTTTTACCTATGTGCGCATCATCATATGATATGTTTAAAATATAAATAAATATGCCAAGTTAATTCAGTTTAGTTTTTAGCCCTTTAGCACACATTTGGATTATAGGATTAGGAATTAAAATAGGAAAGGAATGGCAATTCTCTCACCAGCATATTTGGTTGGGTGTGAGAACGGAATGGCTATTTCATAGGAATATAATAGGTAGGGAACAAATGAAATGACTAAGCAACAGCTTCACTGATGGCCATGGGAGGAATAGGTAAAGAGAGTTATTCTCAATTACCATGTGTGGAACGGGTATTACTTAGAGTTAATGGCTCATTTGGTCCCTGTACTATTTGTTTTGTTCTAAGTTGGTCCCTCAATAAGTTTCTTTTCTTTTCTTAGTCGGTCCCTCTACTTTCATATTTTTCTAATCTGGCCACATTTTAGGGATTAGGGGAAATTAATTTTGACCAGATGCCTGATTGGACATGAAAGAAAAGCCAACTTAGAAATACACATCATTAAAACACTTGTCCAACTTGGCATCCGACCAAAACTAATTTCCTCAATTCCCTCAAATGTGACCATATTTGAAGAAAAATGGAAGCAAAGGCACTAACTTAGGGAAAAGAAAAACAATTCAGGAACCAACTTAGAACAAAACCAATAGCACAAGAACCAAATGGGCTATTAGCTTGTATTATTTACATATTATATTCCTATGAAATATGTATTTCATTCCCGCACTATTCCATTCCATGAACCCAATGAGCTATCAATGACCATTCTATTCTTATTCCCTTGTCCTTCCATTCTCCTCCCACTCCATGAATGCAAGATTAATAATCTCTGCAATCCAATGCTCTTGTTGTGGCCACATAAAGCCCTACCAGACAAGTTCAGCAGGGACTGGGTAGAAACCCGAGTAAATTTTGAGAAATGTCTACTAGTCAATGCACTCAACCTTAGAAGTGATGGAGATGGAAGGCTTACCTTTGCTTTTAGTGTTTCAACATCAGCTTTTAAAACTCTGTTGTCAACAGCTGCTTCATTGTACTTCTCGCTTAACCCAGTGAGACGTTTCAATAAAGAAGAATTTTCAACTCTCAGCTGAGCAACCTGTGAAGAACCGTGAAAGCAGTATGTTTAAAGATTTTTTTTTTTTTCCCAATAAGGAGTACAAGAAAAAGGGAGGTTGAAGAAACACAAAAAGCAATGAACTACACAAGCGACCAAACCTCTGCTTCAAGTTCTGTCAAATGAGCCTGTTTCCTTCTCCTCGATCGTCTAGCTGACTCTCTATTCGAAAGCATTCTGAGGAAAACTAAGAAAAATCAATAAAATGGACTGATATTTGGAAACAGAAGTACCAAAAGCATGAAAATTTTGAAACGGGGGAGAGAGAAATGAAACAAACGTGATTTTATAAGTCCTTTTTCATTTTGATCAGCAAAGAAGAATTTAATAATATAAAGAGAATGAACCAGAGAATGTTTTTATTCATCAAAACTCCATCAAAATGGCCTGAAGGACTCATACTATAATTACAATAAGTCAGTGAGGACACAAAACTAAAAGGAAACCACTTGTATAGAAGATCATGAAAGGATTATAATCAAATCCTAATTAAGTTCATTATAATAAAATTATATAGTTGGTTAATACTATAGAAGATTTTGAAAGGATTATATATACATACAGATGTACTTATAAGGAGACTTCCTAAAAAAGTTCTAAAAACACGCCTAAAGTTGGGCAACTTCCTAAAAGTGTTATTCTAGAAAAGCAGATGACTAAAACTGTGTTGGATTTGAAATAAGACCCATGGCACTAAACACAATGTTCATTAATATGTTGTGCACTGAATAACATTTACCCTGGGCTATTATAGCAATTTAAACAGCACAGCATGGTTACCTCCTTACACGTTTAGCATGAACAGAATCCATATTCTCAATCATCTCTGTTCCCCCTTCGGCTTCATCATCATCAGACAACTCCCTTGATGATCCACTTGCCGTATGCGTGATCTGAACCCCAGCTTTTTTACGTGTGGTGGGCAAAGAAGCAAAAATAAGTGGTCCGCCAGCCTCCTTATCTTGTACCCTGGGCAAATCATACTGAGATCCTACATAGGTAATTAAAAAAAGAAGAAATATACAATATATCAAAGGGATATTGTCAAAAAAAAATATAACATACTTTATTTCACAAACTCTCCATCCTCTCAAAGCGCATCATGTCATGAGAAGGCTCTAAATCAAAAAGGAACTTCTTGTGTTGATGTATGTGAACATTAAACTAAAGATTCACAACTTCTAATCAGCCCACTGTCATGATCGTAATACTCTGACATTTGCAACTCTTCGTCCAAACTATTTGAGCCCATAACGAAAGAAATTTCTCAAGCTTTTAAGCTTCCAAACATGCAGTGCACTTGAACTGTCAAACCCCTACCAACAAATCCATGACCCATCGGATGATAACTATAGGACCATGATGCCATCGAAAGATACCACATGGAATCATCAAGCCTGATGCTTAGCCAGTTTTCGTTGAAGTTATTTTAGTAGAGCATAAATACCAAAAAGTTCTCACAACACCATTGAGTTTTCAGTATAATTTTTCACAAAGTGAGCAGACAGTAAGCAATCCAAACATCAAATCAACAATTTATGGTCATCCAGCTAATTATGCAGTCTAATCTAATTTCAGAGTTTCTAACTCCATCCTTGTTACTTTGGCTTCTTACTGCACTCTACAAGCACATCAAAACAACAACATACTGGCACATACATTACAACCAAGACAGCATGAAAGGGACAAACCGCTTTAAACACTTGCATCAAACCTTTAGAAGGGGTCTTGCATTCCAACTGAGAAGTATTAGAAGCCCGTGATCCATTGTCCGCCAAAGTAGCAGAAATTTGAGGTTTTCCTAAGGCTCCCCCCTATTGACAGAGAAGAATATGCTTAACCAGACAGAGCAGGACACATATTACGTAATTCACAGGATTTAAATTGGGTTATGCGGGTCTTTAGGAAATCTTTCGTTTTAATCTGCACGAATGTTTATCTATCATTTCCAAATGATTCCCAGTAGTGGTATCAGAACCAATTTTCTACACACATTGTTTCTTGCGGTTTTGGCGTAACGCATAGCCAGAAAACCAATGGTTGGTGATTTTCATATGAGAACCCAAGCTAAAACTCTCACAGTACCCCAGATACTATAATGAGTATATGCAAAATGGAGGAAAAACTCCCAAAAAGATTTACATGAATTTCACGTAGGACAAAATTTGAAGATAACATACAACCATAAGAAAAAAAGAAGAAAAGAAGGGCTAGATAGCTTTCTGGAATCACTGTCATAGTCGTAAAAAGCTAACACCGGTGCATAATTTTCTTCGAAATACAAGAAAAAGTAAAACAAACAATGCCTATTTGCAAACTAGGAAAAAAATGAAATTACTCCAGTGACCTTAAAACAGTCGAAAGCTAATTATAAAATTCGTGTATGTAATATGATATGCAGCTGCGGGAATGACGAGAAATCGACAAGAAATTCTAAAATATTAAATTAGACTAAACTATGCATATAACACCACCATACCGATTATTTTCTATTCTCTATTTTTGTGTTCTTGCCTAAACAGATCAGTAAGAAAGGAATATAAATAAAGAAGGAAAGAAAAATACCCTCGTCAAGGCAACGGCGGCACAGGCGAGATTGAGGCGGGCCTTGAGGAATGCTTGGTAATCATCCGAGTCGGTTGAGAACTTCGACGAGGGGTAGCTAAACGACGCCGTATCTGGAATCTGGGCATCTCTGTCCTCGACGGCGTCATTCTTCGGCTTCGAGGAGGAAGAAGAAGAGGCCGGAGCAGCAGCGAGAGGAGGAGGAGGAGGAGGAGAGGCCTGCGAGGCGGCGGAAGCCTCGTGGATGAATCGCTGGAAAGCCCATTCGGACTCGCTGCGGTTCATTCTCGACGACTCGTTTCCGGCAAAGACGGCGGCGCGAAAAGATGGGGAATTTCAGTCGCTGAGAACACTATCCATTGAGGATTTTGGAATCCTGTCTCTGCCTCCCTTCTGTCATATATAAAGATTCTTGAATTTTTGAATATGGATAATTTTATTTTTTTTATTTGTTTTATCTCTATTTTTTTATTTTTTAATAAATAATTAAAACTATTAAATTATATATATTTATATATTTTAAATTTAAAAGATTCATATTTACATTTTCTGAATTGGGTTTTGTTGCAGGTAATAATATATGACGCGAGCGGACATGCACGTCCAATTCCTTGAGATATTGGTTCCCTCAATTCGTAAAACCATTGGTTTTTTTAATTAGATAATTCCGGTTATCCATTGTTAAAAATATAGGAAAAAGCTAGAGATAGAAAATATAAAAAGTCAAGATTATTCAAATCCATAAATTCATGATTTTTTTAAATTCGAGTGATCATCATCCAATTCTTTGATGGTAATAGTCTATTTTTGGGGCATTTCATGAAATTTATAAAGATGAATCACCTGAATTTAAAAAAGTATGAATTAATAGAATTATTGAATGTTAACCATACCTTTTCTCCATCTTTAGTTTCTCTTTCTTTCTTTTTTTTTCTATAATGAATAATTAAGATTATTCAATTTTATAAATTCTTGACCATTTAAATTCAGGTGATTCATATCTAGAATTTGCTGGATTCTAAGAAAGCAGAAATAATTTACTTTTTTTAAATTAAATTTTTTTTATAAGTAGTTTTATTTGCTCACTTCAAAAAGTGAAATTACCGAAATAAATGGGAAAGAGTACTTACTCAACGAATCACTTCTAATATTGGCAATATATATATATATATAAACCAAATTATGAGAAAATAATTTTCTTTAGAAAAAAAGAAGCTGGGAAAAGGGAAGAGAAAAACTCGAATTTCTGATATTAATCAAAAAAAGGAAGTCACTATCAAATACTATTGATAATATATAATGCAATGGCTTTTGGAATGAATAATTTTATTTTAAAAGGGCTCCTAAAACCAAATTCATTAAAAGCTGGCCAAAAGGTAATGTTTATCCAATGTCATTAAAACATTCATTAAATTATGATTTTATTTTTTCTGATCCCTCAGTTTATGGATGATGATTTTGAAAATCATTAAGTTATATGAAAAATGACTAGTATCACTGATTTTTTTACGATCCTCCAATTAATTCATATAGTTGAAATGAATATAAATGGTTTAATATTACTATACAAAAATCCACATTTTTAAAAGGAAAAATATTTATTCCTGAAGTAGGTGTGTACTTTTCTTTTAGTTTGCTCCTATTGTAGGTTTACGAAATACGCGACTAAAAATTTGTAAATAGAATCGTGCATTTCACAAATGAGATGCTCTGTTCTTGTAAAGGAAAATGATTTCTTGCTGATGGTGGGCAAATGGGTCGCACAGTTGGCAAATGCGTTGCTCAATATTTTAATAGATTAGGCATTTATCAAATGCGCCACTTATTATAAATTATAAAAAATAAGTCGCATATTTATCAAATACGTGACTCGAGTTTGTGAACTTTTAATCATATATTTCAGCGCATGTCACAAAGGCACCACTGCAAAAGGACCTAGAAGAGGAACAAATTAAAACGTACACCTATTTTAGGAATAAATATTTTTTTTATGTTATTTCAAGAAAAAGGTCCTAAAATCCAATATCAAAATGTCAATCAAGAGGGCCGATTCCATATTATTATTATTATTATTATTTGCAACATCACTATGCCTAAAAAAAATTAGAAAAATCATGATGAAAATTGGGGCCAATATAGAAATCTAGTTTATCTTTAAGATATCAACTTGCCTAATCCCCAACTCAGGTGACTTTTGACCTAACAAGATCTTTTCTTTCTTCAAAGGCACGAAATTCCTTCCCTCCCATCAAAATCATCTTTAATTACACTAAATAATACAAAATTATTAAAGCAATGTCGACATACAACAATTTTCCTTTATCTTCAACAAATGCTTTGCAAAAATCACTAGAGTTTCAAGTATCAATAGTTCTAAGGCTATACGTATTTCATTAACGGAAGTTCAAGATTTTGCGGAAATTCTAAGGAGAGGGGGGGAACGTGAAGAAGACTTTTTGGAAACTTTAAGTTAATTCTCTCATTTAGACTGTGTTTGGTTGCCGTGAGAAAATCACAAAACTGGGTTTTGTCTCAAAAACTTAGCTTCGTGCAAAAGAAATATTTGGCCGTCTGCGACAAAACCGAACAAAATAATAAAAAAATATTAAGAAAATAAAATAGTCAAGACTTGATTTTATGATGGTCAAAACTATAATCTTACACCTTTTTCTGGCATTTGTAAACTTTACGTTTACGATTCAAAAATGAATTTAAGCCAATCGAATCCATTACGTTAATAAATTTAAATTAAATTATAGTCACCTTTTGCCTCGAAACTAAGTTTTGGGAGGGAACCGAAAATTCGAAAGATCTTTCATGCCACTTTCATATCTTTAGTTTCGGATTCGTCGGTGAATAGCTGCGCATAAGGGAATATGTGGCCACACATTCTCTCCTCTTCCAATGAGAAGCGACCCAGTGGGGGCATGTCCCTCGCTCACTCGCACAAAATATTTTGGAGTGAAAGAACAAACGACATACTCAAACATAGTGGGCCCACCACAGACGGCGCGGCCCACTTATGTTATGTCAGGTCCGTTTTTATTATTATCCGAAGACTATTGCTCTCCGCCACGTCCCTATGACGTCGTCCAATCCAATCCAATGCGAAACGTTACGTTACGTGGCGCAAAGTCCTTTCTTCCAATAAAATAAAAATAAAAATGCAGGCTTGATTGCAAACCCTCCTATTCAACACTTGTCATATATTGGGTCAAATTGGAGCTAAAGCGGCAAGGGGTCTAAGAATTGCGCAACCGCAATGATCGTAGCAGACTCACAGATCGAGTTTCAATGGAAGGAAACATCAAAGGGATGAAGGGACGAATCTAATGACGATAGAAATGATGGGGGAGACCACCCTATATCTACCAAAAAATAATGGAAAAAATAAAATAAATCACTCCAACTCGGGCTTTACCTTGAATGAACTCCCGTCAGCAGCTTAATCTCATGTCTTTATCGACCTATTGAGATGGAAATTATCTCAACCATAATTAGTTATTATTAAACTTATAGATGAGCATATACATCTTTAAAATCCTTGAATTGGAGTAAATAAAATATTAACATCTCCTGTAAACATGCACACAAGATATACTTTATATCCTTTTATATTGTTGTTTTTGCTTTACATAAAGTTTTGTCTCCTATTTTCTTCTCGAGTAATAGTACATGTATATCCACATAAAAAAATGTACAAATATAATTTTCATTTCTTGTCCCTCCTTGTTCTGGCCCAAAGATTAACTTTAAAGGGGGAGATCTTTTTTTAATTTCTCAGTTGTCAATTCTTGCTCTTATTTTAGTTCATTATTTTCACGATGTAGAATAATTTGTCTCCGTAGAAAGGGTGCCAGTTCATCCCAAGGAGAAAAAGGGTTGGTAGGGCATGAAGAAATGTTGTAAAAATTAGACCAACTGACTTTTGATCTTACTGTCATTCAAATCTTAACCTTTTATTTTCGATAATTTTATCCTCTGAGTACACAATCTTAAGATTTGCCAAGTGAAACTCCCACAGAGTACACAAAGTGTTGCAATCTTAGGAATTGCCAAGTGAAACTCCTGCATCATAATCAATTCAACTATTGAGTTGGAGAAAAAACCCTCATGTGAACAAAACTTAACCTTTGATCCTTTTGTAATTTGAATTCCCAATTTTTTTTATTTATTACAAATTTATTCTCAAATACATTAGTTATTTGAAATTTATTCCCATATTACTTTAAAAAAAGCACAATAAAAATGTAACAAGGGCTCTTTCCCCTTCTTTTTTTTTTTCCAACTTAATGAAATTACCTATGAATAGGGATATATAATTTGGGGAAAAACTATAATTTTTTCAAAATATCAGCGAATAGTTTAGCTTGATTGGGAGTTAGGAATTGGGAATTGAGAATTGGGGGAAAATTCATGTCAAGAAAAAGTTGAAAAATATTTATTTGGTCGGGAAATTCAAATCCCCTACCTTGGAATAGATTTGTAACAAATAAAAAGTCCAAATTTAAATCGAGAAAGGATCAAAAGCCAACCTCTTTCACATAAGTTTGTTTCACCAACTCAGCTAAATCAATAATGTTGACGACGTGGTAGAAAACATTAAAGTTTCCACCACTCATGCAAAAGATTGCAATGCATGGTGTACTTGTGGATAGATTCAGAAAAAATTAAAGATCAAGACTTAAATCACAGTAGGACCAAAGGACAAGGTATTTACCTCCCATTAGGCCTAAAAATTAATTAAAAAATCCTCAATAACTGAGCATAAGGAGTATTTCTTGAGGTAAAATGCAACAATTTTTTTTTGGGGGGGGGGGGGGGGGGTTTGTTTACACGAGGCAGCAAGCACTTGGTTCTTCAACAAAATTTTAGAGACAAAGGCAAAAAGATCTTTCCCTAGAGCCCAAGAGCGAAAAATATGTCTTCTATTTTAGTTCTCCAAGAGATTTATTGAAATGATTATCAAACATAACTCAAATTGCACTCATAACATACTGATAGTACTAAGAAATTCTGAGATAGGGTTGAGAACACGGCGTACAATGGTTCACACAAATGCAGCATTGGAACGTACTCAACGCCTTTCAGAAGCCACGGATTCAGTAGAGAAGAGGTGCTTCACTCTTGAAAGAATCGAGTCTTGAGCAGGATCATATGGGTGATCCTTGGATGGGATCTCCAGAATTGCAGGAACTGGCTTATTATAGCTATCGACTAAGAACCTTATTCTGCTAGCAACCTGACAAAAGCAACAAAAGAAAACACGAAAAGGATTAGTTTTCGCATACTAGAACGCTCAAAATGGCAAAAACTTAGAAAGGGAAATCATCTAGGAAAATACCAAGAAACCAAATAAAATATATGTGCATATATCACATCCATAGTCACATATTCTTTTTATTTCTAGCAAAGAAAAGAGAAAAGTCATCGACTAGTGGGTTAAGGTCGGAGCATAATAACAAACCCAGCATTGAGGGATCTGTTCCGCTAAGTTCATAATTCTGTAGCGTTTCCCAAGCATACAGTCACCAAGGCATTTTACTGAGCTGCATCCTTGATTTCATTCCCTTTTTAGGATGAAATTTCACTTCCTATGAGAATTTTTTGTTTTAAAGAAAAAGGAAAAAAGCTGAAGAGAGGTATATACATCTTCAATATGGGGCAGTGAGCCTTCTCCCCTGCACTCCCAGTTATAAGAGTCATGGCAAATAATTCAAAAGTAAGAAACATCTTACAAATTGGCTTATTAAGACGATAGCAATATCCTCCTTTGTCGTGAACTCTTTGAATGCATCTTCAATTGCCTTTAGTGTTGTTTCTAAGAGAAACAAATCTCAATATTGGTGAATGAACAACAGAGTATTTACTTCAGACATTAAAATAAGTCAGATAGGATTCAAGCACATTGCAACGGAGCAATTTATACTGACAGAATTTCAACACCACTACTCCATGAGTAGAACAGACCAAAATTAAAAAGTGTGCAGAGGATAAGACCAGCTTCACTGATTGAAATTGTCAGTGATGTCTCCACCCTCATGTCCACAGTACATATAGTGCTATGGCCAAGTTACAAAGGACGCGATTTTAGTCTTGGGTAGGCCTCTATGAAGCATCCTTTTGCCACCAAAGATTTCTTCAGTATGAACTTTTAGTAGGTAACACTAAACTAAGCATCATGGTTTCCATGAAAGAAGGGGAACACTCAACAAATCCTTCACAATTTATTTTCAAGATTTTTGGGACTTGACTAGGCAATGACAGGGTGTGTTTAAGAGTGTGAAGCATCGGCTAGAATTGCTCACCTGGAACAGGTCTTCTTAAAAAAAAAAAAAAAACTAAAGGATCAGGCTTACTGCTTAGTGCCACAAGCTATACTTTAATTCTTATCGGGTAAAGGAACAATAGAGCTTTTCAAGGGTGGAGATGTTTTGCAAATTCTCTAACTACCTTGTAATTTTGTTGGTAACCTTCTCTCCCTCCATTTTGTATTGAAATCAATCGCAGAGGACAACTTCGTTATACATGCTTCTTGATTGCTTGGATTAGTAATTTATATTTATCCAATGAATGCAACACATTTACTAGGTTTACTGATAAAGAAACTCAGGTATCGACAAGATTAACAACCATACTTGAATCAACAATAAGATAGTTTGTCTTTCTTCGCAAGTCAACATTACCCACTCCAGCTAGCAAAAATCCAGTCACAGTGTCCTACAAAAAGATCATTCATTAAATTCATTAAATTGCCAGACCACATTGTGCTCAATTAATGAACAGCTAACAATGACTCATTGAACTTTCCCGCATCAAACCCTTCCAACCAAGTCAACGAAGTAAGATTCCAGGACCAAGTAAAGGCATGCAAGTTTGAGCTTTATCTGCCAGTTCATGCTAAACTGCAACTGGTTTGGGAGAGTCGTATACAAAATCTTCATGAAAACACAAAATTTTAAGTCTTGGAAGCTGCCATTTCATGCATAAGTGCTGAAGGCTAAGCCATTTACACTGCCCCCTTCATGTTGGCAGGCTTTTGCTAATCCAACCCAAATGGAGAAGTAACATAATTCCATTCTCATAAATGTTTCTGAGACAGTTAAATCAGAAACAAAAATTCTAGAAAACACGTAAGATAAATATATATTATGAAATATGGTGCAATCCCCTAATGTTACTCCTCGGTTCTCAAAATCCTGGTAATTATATATACCAGCCAGAAATGAAAATGAGGTCTCAAATTTTATGTTTTATAATGTGAATGGAAATACGTGTTGTGGTAGAGTAGAATGCTAAAAATGTTAAACCGAGGGAAAAAAAAAAACTGAAAACATATATTGATATTTTCCAGAAGACAGGAGCTGTTCTTTTATTTGTTATTTTTGATAAAAAGGAGCTGCTCCTTTTATAATGCTTGTCCTTGTTAATTTCTCTTTCGGCCTTGTTTGTTTTTCGTTTGATGGGGATTTCTCATCCTCCACTATTGCACACTCTCATTCTTTCTTTGTTTAACAAATAAAAAAAGCACTTGCTCAACCTACCAATTAACACACTAAACAAATTTCTCCACATTTGAAATAAAAGATAGCTAGAAAAGGAGCAAGGAAGGATCATTATTTCTACCTTCTCTTTTTTCTCCGCAGTACAATATCTCATTCTAGCAAAAGCATTGCACCATGGCAGGGTGATAGGTTCTGTGTTGGTTGAATTTGTCAAGAAAGACTAAGCTCAAACGAACAAATTTAGAGAGGGAGACAGGATGATCATCCGTGCAAAGAACTAAATAGATCAAATTTTGACCTCCCCCACCGCATCCTCACACACGCAAAACAAACACACATAAGAGGGGAAACTTTACAGTACCTCATCAGCAATCATAGCAATGAGTGCTGAGTTCTTAGTGGCGATTTGAGCTCTACCGGCCATTTGGAGCTAACTGATTCCACTGCAACAAGAAGACCACCAACAATTAAGCACAACATTGTACAGTAAACAATAATAACAACATCAGCTATCAGAAAGAAGATGCCACACTCTACGAAATTGATTTTTTTAGTTCTTTCATATACCAATTATCACAACTGTCATGGTGCCAAGGCGCCCTAAGCGCTTACAAGAAGCGTAATATGCCATTTACTATAGGATTCAGAGGTGTCTTACAGATAAGCTGCACAAAGAAAGAATAGAATAAAAAGAAACAAAAGGTGCCAATGCGAGCAGTCGGACACCAAATCTGTTTAAATAATCTGCTTCTCGTGTATGTGCTGATCCATAAATAAAACCATATAGTACAATATAAATTCACAAACCAGCAAAAGAGAGAATCTTGTTACAAGATCGCACAAGAAGAGGATTGATCTCGATGTTGCTGGCAGCTGATGTTTTGGGACTCGTCTTGTGCGAGATCAATGCTTTGGTACTTGATCTTGCGCCAACAAGATCACACAAAAAGAAGAGGAGAAGGACGAGAAGTCACAGAACGGAAGAAGAAGAAGAAGAAGAAGAAGAGAGAAAGAGAAGAGGAGTAGCAACAAACCTGATCCGATCGGGGTGCCGTTGTCGTCCTCCCTCGTTTCTTCGACACACTGCAGATTTTGTGAATTCTGATTTCTCTCCTACGCACAGAAAAAAAAAAAATTGGGATTTAGGGTTATCGATTTTGGGCTCTTTTAGGCTTTTGTAGTTGTGGAAAAAAAAAAACAAAAGGCCCAACCCAATTTTTGAAAGCCCGTTTGGACAGCCCAAATACATAGGCCCAATAAGGTTAATCTTTAATGGACCAGTTGGGCTCTCGGTCCACCCACCTTGCACACTTTATCACTTAAGCGACGGCTTTGCGACTATGATCATCATTAGAGACGATAGATGGGCAGATTATGGGAAAGTCAACATGAATAACAACAGGTCAAGGCATGCGGGTCAAAATTAGATACGGATCAAATTGGGTCGGATCAGGTTATCCTCAGCAGTCATGCCCTATAGAATACATAAAAGTGTAATTAATTTATAAAAAAAATACAAGATCTGCCACGTTTTGTTTACAGAGCTCTTCGTGCTTAAAAGTACTGCGTTCTGAACAATAACTTGCCGTATTATGTCGATTTGGATTGTGCCATCATATTTAGAAAAGTTTCACATGCAATACAGTAGGGTTTTAGAGGAGCAAATTTGAAATTTCCTGTGTTTCCGGTCATTTCAGCTTGTACAACACATTTAATAAATATTTTTTTCAACATGCTCCGCGAATAATAAAAAGGAAAAAAAATCTTAGCTAAAAAAATTCAATATTTAGCATTATGCTGAATATTTTAGTAGGAAAAAAATAGAAATTAAGAAATAAAAACAACTCCATTTGATTTCCATGCTTATTTTTCTTGAATTTGAGAAAAGATCATTAAATTTGGAATTTAGGTGTCTTTTTAATTTTTTTTATCACATATTTATGTATCGTTTCGGAAGACTTTTTGCAAAAGCGTGTATATTTTAACGTGCCATCAGTTGGTTGTACATTGGGAAACACATTTAATTATAATGTATATTTAGGCATTCTATGTTTCTAAGAATATTTATGATCATTTTAGTATATTTTTTGATAATGGTTCAAAAGGGGTGTGCCTTTTTCCTTATTAGGGAAAAGGTGAGTTTTATGAGCTATAAGCCCGAGGATTATTCCTTTAAGGAATGGAGCCATAGGATCTAAGTGTATTGCCCCTTGGAGGTGAGCCACAGGCCCAAAAAATATTATCGTGCCTCAAGCTCGAGAAATGTTAACAAGTCGGGGGTAGGGAAATGTTAACTAATAAGCTAAGGACTCATGAAATGTTAATGAGCCTGAAGCTCAGGAAATGCGGGCCCACTTAACCCAAGAGAGGAATTTTCCCATTTAAGAATTAAACTGAGTGCTTGAAATATAATCGTGCTCTATTGACTTAGTCAATGGAATACCGCTATTTGAATACGCTTATTTTCAAAATGACTCTAGTTAATAACTTTTTTGTTTATGGCATGAAAAGTGACGCCAATAGCATTATACATTTGTATTGGGACAATTTGGAAAAGTAATAACAGCAGTTAGTCCAATTTAAACTGTTCATCCTCCTCAGCCATATTATAATAGTAAGATAAATTGTATAGGGACAATTTGGGATAATCATAAAAATAGCCGGTCCAATTTACATCGTTCACCCTCCTCTACCCCATAGTATGATTTGAGAAGATCATTACTCTTATAATGAGGCCGAGGAGGGTGAACAGTACAAATTAGACTGCGTACTTTTATTATAAGTCAAATTGAAGCTTACTGGAGATTTTCCTCAACTGGATATTTTATTGTCCTCTAGCATTCAAGGTAGTGGCAGAGCAATGCCATTCTTGAAGTTTTGGCCCTTTTCACTCTTGAAGACAGATATTATCATGTATACTTATTTATTTTCTCTGTGATTTTCAGGAACATATGGTGCCAAAGCAGTCAGCGACATTTACTAAACTCAGGCAATTGGTGCTGGTGGTTGTTCCTTCATCAACAAAGAGTCTCTTGGAAACAACTTTGGCATTTCTTGACGCATGTCCTTTACTGCGTAAGCTTGAGCTACTTGTAAGTCTGTCTTTATATTCTGGGCGCACCAAAATGAACAGAGCTTCCTTTCATAAAATTTTATTTCAATTTGTTATCTTTGGGTCAGAGAATAATAGTTCAGAATAATCAACTGCACAGCTTTTAGTGTGGAGTCAGACTCAGAGGGTAAGTCCTTCTATTGGCCCCGAGTAACTAATACCATTTGCTTAATGATCACGGTTATGATTTAGAACACTGTCGCATTGATGTTACAAGTAATAGGTGCCCTAAATAAGTTGTGCCAACAAAGGATGGGCATGAAGCTGATGTTATGGTTAAGCCTGAGAATGTATGTATATATATAGTACTAGCGCAAGTAAATGAGCAAGTTTACTTATATGAGCAAACTCATGTTGGGTTCACGTGATACTACATAAAGAGATGTTCTTCTGTTGGATAAAATACTCTATCCACATCCCACCGTCTAGTAAAAATTTGCATCTCATCTAAATATGAGTGAGGCGCGTTCAAATAATCAAAGTGATACTTCCATTCAGTCAATAGTCGGTGTGTTAAACTTTGATGGTTCGGATAAGCTAGTCAATTATCATATGACTACAAATCGTACCACCAGCTAGTAGAATATGGGCAAAATTTATAACCCAATGGCTAGAATGTATTTCCATGACCTTATGTGGACCCAAATTTCGTTATAAGCAAAAACTTATGCTTAAAAGCAGGGACTAAATTTTCGTTGACCCTACTTGCTTGCTCATATTAGCATCTTTGTATATATATATAAATATATAAAATGCTGGAGAAGGGTGTTTTCCAAAGTTAACCCTCGGGAAACTAGTAGAGTTTGGTTCTTGGTCTATCTTTACTACTTTCATATAAACTAGGTGAAATGGCTTCGAAGGGACAACTTTTAGGTCGAATATGATTTAGACGACAAATTGTAAAAGTTCTTGCTATTGCTTTTAGAGCTCTTCTATTGGTACGGTTGTTTTTAAATGTAGTGTGAGTGATCAATTTATTCTTGATAAGCGGTCAATTTGATCCTTACACAAACGGAACAATTAGACTTTGGATGTAGAAGTCCTACAAGCAATGCATGTAAGGATTTGAAAATTGGTGTGTTTCCCAGCATTTGAAATGATAGCTTTTGAAAATTTACTTTATATACGACTCACTTCAAGTTCTTTTTCATACGTCAACCATAAAATTATATAATTTTTTTTTAAAAAAAATAGCGGTTCAGATGATTCTTAGTACTGATCCACAGAGCAAAAACAAACAAATCAGAGAATGAATGCGGAAGGTATCGCGAGAAAAAAAAAAAAAAAGACCAAGTAGAATTTTCCACCGTCAACGGCCATGCAAGTCCTGTTCCTTCATCTTCATCCTCCCATAGTTCCCGCGTTCCCATTTTTCGTGCTATTTACTTGAAACTTCAGCCCTACCAGAAGCTTTGAAATGTCTCCGAACACATAATCATGGAATTCAACTCCACCGACGTTTACATTTCCTCTCCAAACTTCACTATAAATTAGGGTCCGTCCTTAGAAAACAAAATCATCAGCAACGAGTATGAATAATCTTTCGAGCTCTTCATTGTTGATTTCACTTCTTTTGGCTTTCCTCCTCCCAGTTTCATGGGCAACCTCACCTCAACTTCATGAGAACTTCCTCCAATGTCTTCTTTCCTTTTCTGGCAACTCCACCTCGATCTCCAGCGTCGTCTACACGAGGGCCAATTCTTCCTACACACCAATCTTGCAGTATTCCATACAAAACCCTAGATTTTCATCGCCCGCCACCCCGAAGCCTTTACTCATCATCACTCCTTTGCATGAGTCCCACGTTCAAGAGGCCATAACTTGTTCCAAAAGGCACCGCGTACAAATTAGAGTTCGGAGCGGTGGCCATGACTACGAGGGACTCTCTTACGTTTCCAACGTCCCGTTTGCGGTCATTGATTTGATAAATCTCCGGTCCATCAACGTGGACGCAGAGAGCAAAACAGCGTGGGTCCAAGCCGGCGCGACAATTGGATCGCTGTATCACGCAATCGCAGAAAAGAGTAGGACGCTTGGCTTCCCGGCCGGGGTCTGCCCCACGGTGGGGGTAGGCGGACACTTCAGCGGTGGGGGGTACGGTGCCTTGCTGCGAAAGTACGGCCTCGCGGCGGACCAAGTGATCGATGCACGCTTGATCGATGTCAACGGCAGAATTCTCAATAGAGAAACGATGGGAGAAGATCTATTTTGGGCCATTAGGGGGAGCGGCGGAGCCAGCTTCGGAGTCATCCTCGCGTGGAAAATAAGATTGGTTCCTGTTCCATCCACCGTGACCGTGTTCACGGTCCGTAGAAACTTGGAACAGAACGCAACCAAGCTTGTTCACCGATGGCAACACGTCGCGGACCGACTCCACGAGGACTTGTTCATCAGGATCATCATAACAAGGGTTAACTCGAGCGTGCAGGCCTCGTTCAACTCCTTATTCCTCGGTGGGGCTGACAGGTTGCTCGCCATGATGCAAGGGAGCTTCCCCGAGCTGGGGTTAAAGAAAGAAGACTGCATGGAAATGAGTTGGATCGAATCGATCCTTTATTTCGCGGGGTTCCCTAGCGGAGAATCCCTCGATGTTTTGCTCAACAGGACTCCTACATCGAGGCGGAATTTTAAGGCGAAATCGGACTACGTGAGGGAGCCCATAACTGAGAAGGGGCTGGAGGGGATATGGACCATGTTTGATGAAGACGAGGCGAAGGCGGCGGAGGTGATACTGAGCCCTTACGGTGGAAGAATGAGTGAGATTCCAGAATCCGACATTCCTTTCCCGCATAGGGCGGGGAACCTGTACAAAATCCAGCACTTGGTGTACTGGGAAGAGGAAGGGACAGAGGCATCCCGACGGCATATCGACTGGATCAGGCGACTCTATCGATACATGGCCCCTTATGTTTCGAAATCCCCGAGAGCTGCGTACATCAACTACAGAGATCTCGACGTGGGAATGAACAAGAAAGGCCGTACAAGCTATGAGCAAGCAAGGGTGTGGGGCGTTAAGTATTTCAAGAACAACTTTGACAGGTTGGTGCACGTGAAGACCATGGTCGATCCTAATAATTTCTTCAGGAACGAACAGAGCATCCCTTCTCTGTCTACGAGGGGAAAGAAACTTTAATGAGGAGTCGTACCGCAGGCTTCTTAGGGCATGAACATAAATTAATTAATTAATTAATTAAAAAAACATGATTAGAAAGCCCACATATATGCTGATTATTTTTTATTTTTTATACTGCCAAATAAATTATTTCTCTGTAAAGATTTGGGAGGTCTATTCTTAGTGAAGTTCTTGTTTCTTTTACTGTTCTATTCTTCTAGACGCTCACCCTTTTGACCAAGAGTATGTGGTTGACTTTAATAACTCATGTCAAGATTTGTAACGCCCCAAATTTCTTCTTCAAAGGCTTCATCGAAAATTGGCGGCGTTACCGGAAGAGCCCTCCACTTCATCCTCTCATTTAAATTTGTATGCCAATTTAAATGGAGAATAAGGTGGAGAGTGCTTTACCGAATGACAAATTAGCATCATCAAAAGTAAATAATATCGGCTAAGTTCTAGGTAGTAGAGTTAATATTACAGCCACACACTATTAGTTATAGCTTCGTTACAACCTAAGTTTAACAAAATAATAAAAGGTGTTTCCAACTAAACACCCTAATCGTATGCTACCCCTTTTCCCTTGTCCTTTAAGGGAAGGCCAAAATCCTCACTTGCAGTTCAAATAACAACCGCAGCAAACAGTGAGTACGAAAGGTACTCAGTAAGGGTTGCACTCAAGTAGTGTGCGGAATTTATTGGCAATAAACAATAATATATAACGAGTATATGAAAAGGGCAGCATTTCCGCAATCGCTAAGCATACATCAAACGATACATCAATACAATCGACTGAGTGGCAACAAAGCTAATGAACCTGCATTAAACACCTATGTTCTTGGATCCAAGACAACTCATCATACTTATTCTAATACTAGAGTTCACCCATAACCCGTTTTTGACGGTTGTTCATGCTCAGTCCAAAATCAGCAAGTATTTACAATATTAACATCAATATTGACAATTTTTGAGTCAAAAGAAGACTCCATTCAAGAACTAGGGAAGTATCCCACAACAAATCGGCATTTTATATCTTTCACAAGAAGATAGCAAAACTTACCTTGTAATGCTTTCCTTGAAAATATTCCAAGAAAAAATCAACCTATAATTTATAATTAATAACACCACAATTATTCACCAATTTTGCAACATAAAACTTAGAATATGTCTCTATGCATAACCCTTCATAAGTGTGCTAGGTGCTAAAACTTAGGGTTAATCGGGACATCAAGCCAAACACATGACTTTGATACTAAATAAAGTTAAATAATTAGTTTGAATCAGTTTTATAGGCCAACAGGGGCTCAAAACAGCCCCAAGCAAAGAAGCCCAATTTTTGGCCTCTCCCATTTTCGTTCCAGATTCTATCTGTTTACTTTGAACAAGATCTGGGAGCACATTTTAACTCTGATTTTGTAATTTCAGTTCCTATAGCTCTGTCTTCGAGTCCTCTACAAAAGTGTCTCTAATAGGCCAGGTCTGAATCGGTCTCTAGGGTTATATTTTGAGGTTGTTTCTGAATTATGCGCAATGTGATCTTTTGAAAGTAAAAACTATATAAAATTTTCTGTGCATATTCAGCCTAAATCACCAACACGAAAAGTCTTTTATTTACTTCCAGGAACATAAATAAAGTGATTTTGAAACCTATTTTTAAGATTAGAAATATAAAACTCTAAAATCACATCTTTATGTTAAAATATAAGATTTTGCCACATCTTTTATGAACAACCCAAAACCAGCCCCTTACTACAGTCTAGATCACCATATAAACATGCTTTGGAGCCAACTACAAGTATAATCTAGAGAATCATACCTTCCCTTAAGAATTTATCAAAAAAGAACATCAAAATAAGGTAAAGGTGTGAAAAAAAAAATCACCTCTAGTGAAAGTACAAAGCCTTCTTCCTTCTCCTCACCCTCTCTCACGTCGTCAAAAGACCCATCTATATATATATAAGCCAATAAATGCTATTATCTAAAGGTATGGGGGGAGGGGGGAGGAAATCCATTAGGTGGGAGAAACAATCTCCCTAAACGTGGAGTTCACATGGGTGGGCCCCACCCATGTGACACTCCACCCCCTCTCTTCCTAGTATGCGCATTTTTGTCTACCGATTCACCCGATTTTTTTTGCGAAATTTTGAATCTAAAAATATTATTCCGCCATAATTGTTATAAGGCACCCATAACTGTAATACATCACACATTTTAGTATTTAATGTTATTTATTAAATTATAAACAACACTCATATAAAAATATGCTAAAATTATAAGGTATTTGTGAGGTATTACAAGATTAATTCTTTTTTAAGAGTAAAATTAAGTTCGTATATTGAAGTATACTACGCATATATAAAAGAAAAGAAGAGAAAAACTTGGTCCAGAGAACTGAATGAAAGTGGTCGGCAACATGTCTGACTTTCTCAAACTTTGGCCATTTCTTCATAATTATCCATTACTCACAGTTTAGCCGCCTCTAATGACCCCACATCTCAATCGTCACCGTCCGACTAACAAACATGCCATCATCCGCACGCCTGGAGCACAATCCAACGGTTCAAAATGAAGGAACACGAAGCCACATTTATTGACCGACTCATTCTTATCAGAAGGGTGTTTTGGGAAATTTAATGTGGTTCCGTCTAGGCGTCGATATAACAAAGGCTCGTGAAGCCAACTTTCATGACCCAAAGGACATAGTAGCACAAAATGGGGAGGATTATTAGCCTCTACCTGGCCTTCCTCCTATGCGTAGCCACCGGGGGAGCAACGGCGCAGCAGTGCGGCCGGCAGGCAGGCGGCAAGACGTGCTCCGGCGACCTATGTTGCAGCCAGTGGGGTTTTTGCGGCTCCACCGACGACCACTGTTCGCCTTCTAACAACTGTCAAAGCAACTGCAAACCCGGCGGCGGCGGCCAGGGGGCTTCCAACGTGCGAGCAACGTATCATTTCTATAACCCTGAACAAAACGGATGGGACTTGAACAAAGTTAGCGCGTTTTGCTCGACCTGGGACGCCAACAAGCCCCTCGCGTGGCGCCGGAGGTACGGGTGGACGGCCTTCTGCGGGCCTGCAGGGCCGCGCGGCCGAGATGCTTGTGGGAAGTGCTTGAGGGTGAGAAATATGAACCAACATGCCCTTCTTTGCAAATTACGACTGCGCACTTCTTCTTCTTCTTTTTTTTTTTTTTTTTTTATCGAAAGGCGACATTTGCTCCTGCTAATTTTGATACTTGGGATGCAGGTAACGAATACAGGGACGGGAACACAAGCGACGGTGAGGATTGTGGATCAGTGCAGCAATGGAGGGTTGGACTTAGACGAGGGAGTGTTCAGACGGCTGGATAAGGACGGAAGAGGACATGCCCGAGGTCACCTTATCGTCAACTACCAGTTCGTTAACTGCAATGACGGAGTTACCGATCCTCTACTGTCGATCGTAGAGTAGAACTGGGTTTGTAAGGGTCCTATGTGCCTTTTCAATGAATAAATAACTTCAGCAATGAAAACTTTTGAGTCTATGGAAGCAGCTTGTTCCCATAGAACTATTTATTTAGTATCTGCTTTTGGATTACTATTATAATACTTGTGTATTTGTTTTTGTATTTTTATAATAATATTTTGCTACCTTACTAATACAATTAAAATAAAAATAATAATAAGTCTTAAAATTTAATATGTAAGTACGTTCTCTTAAGCTCCATCCCAACACACAATTAAAAAGATCAACCTAATCCGAATCAACAGGAAGAAACCCACTGCCGAAGCCTAGATCTGCTGGATCAATCCACCGTAACCTGGATCTGCTGGATCAAAACCCCATATAACATAAGCCCAATTATCTTTTATATACCTTGTTTTTTTTAAGGCCTAATGTTGAAAATAATCGTGAGCTTTCAATGTTTTTCGATTTAAACCTCAAGCTTTTAATTTCTTAATTTTTAATCCAAACTTATATCAGTGAAGCATCCACCCAATTCTTACCTCTATTCGGAGAGAATGAAGTATCCACATTAAGCTTAAGAGTCTTCACAGGAGGCAGTTCCTAATTAATCGCACTCAACGCCCGGCTGTCCATATCAAGAGCTCAGAAATCGTTCAGGAATCTTAACTCTCACGAGTGGTTGAATTGTTCCATTGTATAACATTGGTAGTCATTTGTACTATTTCAAAGGTTAGTGGCTGAATTATTCACATATGACAACATTGATGGCCTTGGGTACTTAACCCTATATTTTGTTAGGCCTTTTGGTAACGTTTGTACAAAAACGAAAGTATTATGTTTTTGTTTTGGATGAGGAAATAAAATTTGAGCATTGTATTCCATTGAATTAGAGAAGAAATTTCTATTGAAATAGTTGACTTCCAACAAGGGTTCATGCATTTCTAGATTCTAACAGGAAATTCCATAAAAATCTACAAATCAAAAATTAAAAAAGGAGATCAACAAACTCTGTGAAGAACAAGTCGAATTCATAGATCATCTAAAATAATGTACAGACAATGTAAATGTTTCACAATAAAGAATAAAAGAATAATCTTCCACGAGCAGAACCTTCCCCCACCCAAAAAAAATAAGGAAATAAAAAGATAAAGTCCTGAAAAAAATAAAGAAATATAAACCCCATTGTATTTGGAAGCGTCTCTTGTTGAAATGAAAAGCCACATAGCTTATTGAGCCTTTCGTTCTCTCTCCTCTGCTCTCTCTCTCTTTCTCTCTCTGTGCAAGCCGAAGCCATAATAATATAACCACCCCTAGTGAGATTGCATCACCGAGCATGCAACAATCTGAGCCCAATGCCTCAACTTAATCTTCACCTGTTGAGGATTATCCCCTGCATTAATAATAATAATAAATTTAGGACTCAAACCTTTTACCATAGAAAGCCAATGAACAAATAAATTTATTTATTTATTTATTTATTTTCACTGTTTAATGAAGCAGGAAAACTTCGTATTATTGTGACAAAAAGTAATTTACTTCTAACTCTTTTAATATTTATGTATGAATATACGTATAATCAACCCGACATAATTAAGGGTGAATATTGGTCCGACAAGATTATCACGTGGCTTGTTAACGCTCCCAACATGCACAATATAAATAATAATCCGTCTTAACTCATGCGTAAAATAATTTTGGTGTTCTTTTGACCCATCGTAATTTGTCTAACACTGTGTTTATGAGCTTTAAAATGAAAAGAAAGGGAAAGGAATCCTTTGTGAGATAGGAAAGTAAATAAGCTGATCCAACTTATCCATAAAATATTTTTCACCTATCATTAATTAGATCATAACCCATCAAATTGCCAAGGATTCGAACTCTTGATTTCGGGCCAAGATCATCTGAAGTTCATGCACATTGAGTTCTCCATCAAGGTCCCTCCTTACCCAATTTCAATAAGCTTTTCAATAATTTTAATTATCGAAAAAAATATGGACAATAACATAATTATATCAATTTTTATGCGATCTGAAAATGTATAATCTATTCATCTTAAGCATTGAAATTTTTTTAAGAAAAAAGCTAAAAAGATAATAAAAATAATTTAAAAAATATTCTAAAAATGCATAACATGTTCATGGCAAGCACTATGAAATTGATAACATCCTGATCCCTTAATTTAGCATTAGATTATGGTTAGGGTTTTTTTAGAATGGAAATCGGTAACGAGACTTGAAAATGAAGTTGATCAGACAAACCAGGATTGCAAATCTTCCAATCGGAGTCGCTCCCAAACGAAGACGACCGTCCATCGAGGGACGCCGACGAGGATCGGCCGGCGCTGTTGGGGGTCGAAACCGGGCTCGTCGAGAGTTGCCGATTGACGGCGAAGTACAAGTCCAGCGCTGGCAGCGTGCTGCACAGCTTCTGTCCCTCCTCCTCCTCGAACCCGAACCCCAGCTCGATGCTCCCCTTCAGCTCGTGCAGATCCTCGTCGGTGATCTCGTCGGAGTCGTTGGCGCCGTTCCTTCGCCGCTCCTGCCGCAGGATCTGGCGCCGCCGCCTCTCCCACGCTATGTCGCGCGGCGTCTCGCACATCGAGAGCTGCTTCGACAATCTCCTCTTGTTCCTCGTCACCACCGGCGTCGGCGCCGGAGCCGCGGGCTCCTCCAACTCTGACCCGGAAGACGACGGGAGCAGCGATGGCGACGACATCCCCGACAGGGGCAGCGACTCCAATTGAGACTGCAAGTCCTTGGTGTTGAGTGCGGGGTACCCAGTTTCGGGGTGCATGTTGTACGTGTTATCACCGCCGCGCACGCGTTGCGATGTGAATTACTGTATCGCGGCGGCGGCTGCGGCGGGTGGAGGCGGAGCCGCTCTGGTTGAGCGGCTCTCGGCGGTGAGGGGAAAGGAGGGGGTGAGGTAGATTTGCGGTGATTGTGTGTGTGGGATGGGGGAATGTGAATGGGAGGAATAGAGAGGAACGGGAGTAGAGGTTTCAAAGTGCATCAATGGAGGAAGGAGCGGGAGAATCGGGAGCGGCGGTCGCGGGGATCCGTTGGAATGTGTTTGTTACATTTGGCGGCGCGTGCGTGTGAGACCAAATTTAGGGAGGATCAGTTGCTTCATTGTTATTAAGCTGTTGTTGAGGGTCGTTAGTTTGGTTGGGAATTAATGGGCTTTCTAATTCTGTACCATTTTTAGCATTTTTGAATTTTTGGCTTCGGTGGTGGCTTATCGTTAGCAGTGCTACATTTGAGCCTGCAGTAAAAATACAAATTTTTTTTAAAAAAAATATAGAGAAAAGGTTAATCACAATTTTACATTGGGTAGGTGATTAGTTAAAAGAAATTGGTACCCTCGAATTTTCATGCAGGAGCAATGCTATTAATCCCGAAAATAATAATTCCATTGCTCACATGTGAGGATGACCCTACGTACACAAGTGAGTCCCATCCATCACCCTTAAATGCCACTAGTGAGATTTAGGTAGAATCGATTTTTTCATGATGAACAAGATTATCCTTTGCTGCAATCCCCATCAATAGCAACTAGCCTAATTTCTTTCCACGAATTACAATTCCTTAAAAAGCAAAAAATAAAAAATAAATACCCACCTGCGAGGCACCTTTTCTATTTAGTAACGTAAAAAAATAATGAAATAATTATTCCCTTATTATATTCCTATTCTAGTTCTTTTGTCATTCACATTTGGATTCTTTTGTCATTTTGTTTTCATTCACATTCCTTTTTGTGTATTTGGATAGTGAAAAGAATAAAAATGGGAATAGAAATTTCATTCCTTTAGGAGAGAGCAGTCATTGCGAGGGTTCCGTCATCTCTTGGGAAAAATTACGTAAAACCCAAATCTATCGGTCGCAACTTTTTTGTCCACATCTGGCTTTAGTTTAGGGATCAAACTGACCGACTCTTCGAAACTTTAGAGAATAAATTGATCGTTTTTCATGAGAGACTAAATTGACACAACTTAAAACTTGACGAAAAGGTTAACTTCTCACTACCTTTTATGTCACAGAATGACAGAGTATTCTCATTCCCGCATTCAAAGGAATCCTTCTTATGAGCTCATATTAGTTAACTGTTTAGAAGGGGGGAAAAAGAAAAGGCTTAAAATACTGATGGGTTGAGCTGCTTAATTGCAGGGAGCCCAAATAATCAATACAAAATCACAAAGCACATTTCCATGGGGTTAGGCCAGATTACAGCAGCACCCACCTTCTCTTTTTTCCTTTTCTCTCTAATCTGAAACACGAACGCACAACACATTCCTACAATATGTCCAATTCAAATGTCTATTAACATTAAGCTATCTAGACCGGTAGGGTTGTAAACCCAAATCATAATCCTCTTCAGTTGGATTGTGGCGCAGTCCAACTTTGTGCGAGGATCATATGCCAACTCAACAGTGGGTCCATTAAAATATACTCCATCGGTGAGTTGGCAAGATCCTCTCTGCACAAATTTGGACTGCCTGTAAACCCTCAATCAATAACTAGGTTTCGAAAGAAAAATCTTTTAAGCACCAAAAAAAAAAAGAGTAAAAAATAGACAATATGCCATCTTTAGCATTTCATTTTCAAAAATGAGGTGAAACAATTGAAAGCCCTAGAATAATAAGAATTGGCTTGGGCCAGTCAGCAAATCCATACTGCAGAAGTACTAACATACACTTGTTTAGCAATTGCAGTTTCCAGATGTGAAACTGGGTTAAGGTAAACTACTCGAGTCCTTCACCATTCAATTAGCAAGCAATGAATTCTGTTCTGAAAGGGAGGAAATAGTTGAAAGTGAGCTTACTATGAGATCATAAACATGATTCAATAAAAAAAGCATCATGCTAACCTAGGCCCAAGGTGGTACCAAAAACCATAACTCCAGGAACAACAACACTAAGCTCCAAACATCTATACAGGAATTACTCTTTCAACTGTTCCAGACTTCTATGGCCACACTATTACTAAACCATTCAGATGGCTAACACAACCATCTATAGGGCTTTGGTGCATCTTTGGAAGAGGCTGCTGCAACTGAAAATAATGAACTTCTGTTTGTAGAGAAACAAAGGGTTCAGGAACTAAAGACTAAGAGTAATAACATGTTAGGCTCGTAGTGGTAGCCATTCCTTTTCTGCTTTATTTCTTAAGGGACAGCTCTTACTTTGTTTAGTTCACTTTAGAGCATGTTATGTCCCTGTTGAGATTACTAAATCTACTCACAGCTCATGAGAATAGCAATTCCTTACCTATTCTATTCTCATGAAATGACTATCTCTTTCCTTCTCTATTCCATTATGGAACCAAGCTCGAAATTTCAGTTCCAGTAGCAGCAAAGAGTAGAATATGGTGGTTCCCTGTATTAGTAGCTTCACTGACCCTTACCAACAGAATCCTCGAAGAGAATGTTGGCACAGAACATGAGACTCACTTAAAACTGAGGTCGCTCATACCCAATTTGGAATAGAAGAATTTAGATGTTTAATAGAGAAGATCAACGTCTCCGGTCAACCTCCTTTGTAAAATGCCTACTCTCCTAACAACAGAACAGCCATGAATGAACTTTTCTTTTCAATCAGAAACATAGTCACAGTTGGAACTGAAATCAGGAAGGACTCCTCAGGATCCGTAAGCTAACTTCAAGCCATGTAATTTATTTTTCTTTTTAAAGGCAAAAATTTGGAAGAACTTATAGAAAACCTTAGCAGGTTGAACTCATCATCAATAAACAAAATTTAAAATCACTTTAAAATTAGGAACATTTGCATCCGAATTCTAAACCCCACGGAATCATTTTCAGTTCTTCCTCGTCAACTTTAGGTAGATAAAGAGAATCAATAATAGCATAAGAAGGAGAGTAAACAAACCCAACAATGGTCATGACAGTAAATACAGAAATCAGTGGAATCCAATTAAAATGGAAATTGACGCATCGATTTAGAACCCCAAAAAAGAAAAAGCAAAAAAAAAAAAAAAAAAAACCCAGATAAGAACCCCAATTACTGACCCGATCCGCTGCCGATCTCGGTGGACTGATGCCGCCGTCGGCTTTGTCTTTTCCATGGCTGAAGAACTGAGTCTTGGTACTTGGAAGGAACTGCCATTGCTCTTTTCTGTCTTTTGGGCTTCGAAATACACCCCTTCGTTTCTTCCTCCTCTTTTCCCTCCCTCCCTTCTTCTTCTTCTTCATCATTGCCAAAAATCCCAGTAACAATCAGATTGTTGAATCGCAAAGCTCGTTTCCGTCTCCTGATCACTCTCTTCTGAGCAAATGGAATACCCACCGTCGATCTCGATACATAGTGTACGGCCATTACCAGTAGATCGAGACCTTTGCATCGGGTCATGGAATTGGGGGGAGAAGAAGAAGGAGATGGAGAATTTGAGGTTTCAGATGCGGGGAAAGAATGGGTGAGAATCGATGAATGGGAGGAAGAGGAAACTGAAGTAGAGTTCATCGACGAACTTCGAATTTTCATTGTTGCTCACGAATTCGAATAAATTGAATCGGAGCAGATCAGAGTATGAGAATCCTGAGATGGGTTCCCAGTTGATTCGAGAATTGAAAGAGCACAAGATTTTTGGGAGAGCAGGAAAATGGAAGACAGGGAAGACAGCGAGAAGCCGCGGTGCGGGGTGCTTATAGTTTGTGAGAATTTCGGTAATTTTTTTTTTTTCATTTTATTTTATTTTGTATACAGAGAATAATAAGGTAGAAGCACAGTATAATTTTAAAATCTAATAAATTAATAGAAGTTGTTTATAACAACCAAAGTTGAAATAATGAGACGCTTAGCCAAAAATAAAATAAAATAAAATAATGAACTTATGTTTGAATATTCATTTCTACTTTTCCAACTTTTAATTTTATGAGATTATGCATGAACATAACAGCACTCACAGCTTATATATTTCCACCTTCATAATTTTGAATTCTACTCATCGATTAAGGTTTAGAGTATGGCTCATTTTTTTGATATATAAAAATTTATTAAATATTGTAGTTTAAAGTTTTATTAATTAATCGTCATTGAAAGGTAATAGATTTGCACAATGATTAAGTACCTAAACACAATAAAATTGATCCTTCTTTTTTTTTTTACTAATAATAACGAAAAGGCTAAATTCAAGATCAATTTGTAGTTTGTTTATGCCATGTGAGCCCTTGATTGGTCCAAAAAAAAAAAAAAAGCTGTCATTAGAGAACTCTACATTCTGGATCATCTCACCACTAATTCTATGAAGTAAAGAATTTTTTTATTTATTCCTCCGTAAGTAAAACTGGTGAAGAGTTTACAGCTATCAAATCATCTTACACCTTAGGAAACCAACCCCGAGTGGGGGTACATTCCACTTAACATATCCTTGGCTTGGCTAAATTAACAATAGGTAACACTGGCGGTATGTTGAAGAGTTTATTGGGTGGTTAAAGTAGAGGCATTCAACTGAATCGAAAAAATTGAATAATCGATCGAAATTGATGCAAATCGAGCCAATTTATTAGTTGGTTTCCGGTCGTTCATAGAATAAAATCGAAAATATTGACCCATTTTCTTTTCTTTGTTGATTCCTATCATATTGCACTAAGTTACTTACGAATGTATGCATGCAGCTCGAGAACACTTTGGGGTTTGGTAGATCAACCACGCATAATATTTATACATATCTAATTTATATTTATTTAAGAAATAGCATAAATCATCTAGCTATTCTTTTTCTTTTTTCAGTTTTTTTTTTATTTTTCGAGTTTCGGTCAATCTACTCGATTGGTTGATTCGGGATTTTCCTTACCCTTTAAAAATGATCAATCATTTGGTTTTCAATTTTTCATGACAACTGCAAAAACTCAACCGATGCTCACGCTTAGGTTAAAGATAATGAAAGGGAAAATGGAGATCACAATTTGGAGTTCAACACAGAGGGATCCCCTTGTGTGCCCTTTCTTATTCCCACCCTTTCTTTTCTGGTTCGTCCCATTAAATTTGTTTTATCGTATCATCGTCTCACACGTGAGAGTGAGTTCTACCACAGATTTCCCAATGTCGGTACCCTCAGACCTTTTCTTTGAAGTTTATTTCCATAATCTCCCCTTTAGACTCACCCTTACATATTAAACGTAAGTACACTTAATGGACCCGACAAAACAGACCCAATCGTTGAACCCATTGGAAACAAAAAAATTTCAACCCATCATGCACCATAGGAGAACTAATTCCTCTACTTTTCTCATCTGTTTGGTTTTATGTGCTTATCCGGTAAATAACTTAATACACATATTAAATTAATAAAACTTAATCATACATATCAAATCAACAATAAATAATCTGCAAGTATATTTGTTTTCATATAACTTCAACCTTCTTACAATTATTTAATCATTAAGATGAGTGTACTAAACACTACCAAATTTAATAAAATTTGACAACCTTCCTTATTATTCCGTGTTCGTTCAATTGTCTGCTTAAAATTTTAAAATTCTGACTATGTATTAAATTATAGGGAGACAAGCAAAGAACAATACCCCCACAAAAGAATTAGTCAAAAATGAAGAATTACAGGGAAATGTAAACTAAGCTAGACGGCCCCTAAAATTGGGGACGAGTAATACAAATCAAAGTGAGATTATGGCTAAGTTAGCACTAATTAATCTAAAACAAAAATCATTTACAATTGCAAATCTAATCAGCATCCACCTTACCCATATCACTCACTCAGGCTCTGTCAGAATTGGGATCTAAAAGCAAAAAATAAATATAACTGAGCATTTTCCACGATGCATCAGGCACCTGAATATGCAGAACCAAAAAATATTTCCCTGAAACAAACAGGGACTGTAATTTAACAGAGATAGAAGTTCAAGTTTCACACCAAACATCATCTACTGGCAGAGCATGATGTGTGAACCCAAATTCCAACCTCAAGCATATCAATCATCAAGGATCGACCCAGGTAACACAATCAATCGAGAACTATAACTGGCTCCTTACTTTTTGAGTAAACTACCCAAGATACTTCATAAGTTTAAGCAAACTACAAAATTGGGGATTCAGTTCAACTTGGGAAAATTGAAGGAGAAGGACTAGCAGGCCACCAATACTCGACTTAGAAAGGCTTACATCTTGGCAAGGGAAAGTGCAAGCTCGACATAAAATGAAAATTTTGTAATGGTAGTTTGAATTGTAATACAAGCAGCCATCATTTCCATACCTATCCAAACCTATGTTTCAGTTATGCGTCTCAAAACATATCAACTGGGCAAATTAATATAATCTCCATGTGGCTTTCAGTACCACTAGAAAATTTGATTTTGAATAATTGGCTTGATAATTATTAACAATGATTTGTTATTCCAACACAATACATAACCATTCCAACAGCAATTTATCAAAACACAGAATTTGCACTTCTTTATCAACCTGTCCAGTAAGAAATTACGAAAATATAATTTTTGCTTGGAAAATTGCAGGCACACTAATTCAATGTGGAAAACATTGTCCACAACAGGTGAAGAAATTTAATCCAGTTAACATAAGTGGTACCAACTCTACGAAACAGAATGAAAATAAAAATTCGGATGCATCTATAAAGATTTCACTTGAGAGGAATGAACCTTGAGGAGTGGGTGGCACCAACCCCAGGCTTTCCATGCTTGACCGGCTTGTATGAGATAGAGAACTCAGCAAGGTAATGACCAATCATTTCAGGTTTTATTTCAACTTGATTGAAGGTCTTGCCATTGTAAACACCAATAATGCTTCCAATCATTTCTGGCACTATGATCATGTTCCGGAGGTGGGTTCTAACTGGATCCGGCTTCTCACCAGCTGGGGCCACCCTTTTCTGTTCCACATCACCAAAAAGAATTCTAAACCAAAGCCAGATTTTGAAGGATAGTTTGTAACTGAACAAACAAAACAAATGCGCGCACACACACACAAACAACTTATAAAAGATGTCAACACACTAATTAAACAGAAAATAAATTTTTCCCCCAAAAACAATCAGACATGAATAAAACAAACAAAAAGTACGCATGAGGCTTGTGTTTTACGAGGCTAACTACAAATTGAGATTCAATGAATCACAATGTTTACATTTGTAGGGCACAATAAGCAATGGAAACTGGAGCAAAATGAAAGGGGCATCCAAGCCTTTGCCCACCAACAGCAAGCATTAACTTTCCATTCTGCAATGGAATCTATGGCAAGTAACATCAAATAGCTTGCTCACTATTTTTCATCGACTAAATAATCGTATTGTAGCTATGTAATCCTTGTTGCATATATATCTATTTGAATGAAGGATTGTACACAACACTGAAAAACTAATTTTCTTTTAGATTTAATTTAATATGAATTACTTTAATTATTAAGGATATCTTGTGCTGCATAAACTTTTCCAGGTACTTTTTTCTTTCACGAGAGACAAAAATTATGGATTTCCATGAACCAGGAAGAATGAACCCCCAAATGACTACATATCAAAAGAATAAACTCTTGGCAGCACTATTTTTATGACAAAACACCATAATAATAATGAACTTGGAATTGTGTCCACGAAATGAGAGGAAAACCGCAGGCTCCTCTTATACAATTAGAAGATTTCATCAATAACAATGAGGCTCTAATTCATGGCTAACACACGGCAGCAGTTTCAGTTTTCAGTATTGCCTCCTTTAGATAAATAAATTGCATACTTCAACCATTCAATTGATCATCTGCATGCACGCAAGACAGACTTCACACGAAGATTTACAGAGAGGCCGGATGTTGCAGCAAATAAACACAATGTTATTAAATTGGTTTCTCATAGGAATTCCGCAACCCAACAAGAGATGGGTACAAGAGATCTTACAGCTTTGCGAAGCTTCTTAATCAAGGCCATTGGCTTCCGGGTCAAGCTCCGTCTGAACCTGTCATTTGTCAAAACAAGGACAAAAAATAGACGAATATCAACTCAAAGCCTAAACGTTTTCCATTTTTCTTAGCTAAGAGGAGGAGAATCGATGCTAGATTGACATTTCGAACGTGTTTTCCTCACAACAGCTAAGATCTAAGAAATTGAATCCAAAAAATGGAGCCCTATTTACAGATCAGAAAATAAACTTCTACTAATTACGCTGAATAGAACATAAACGACATACCTTCTCCGAGGTCTGGCATTAAACAGCTTGACCTGTTCATCAGTAGACATATCAAGCAGAGCATCCAAATCTACCCCTCTGAAGCTGAATTTCTTGAACGTCCTCTTCCTCGGCTGCGCCACAGCCGCCTCCGCCCCCACATCCGCCTACAGAACAATCGAGAACCATCAGAAAGAAGAAAACCGCAAAATAATTTCAGAAATGGATCGATTGAACTGTGAAAGAAAAAACTCACCATTGTTAATCCAGGAAGAAAATCTACAAACCCTAATTTGGTTCGCGGGAAGAAGAGACGAGGCGACCGTTCTTCCGACTAGGGTTCAGACAGGGACAGCGCTTCAGCGAATATTTATCGAGCGACAATTTATGGGTCCCACTACTTTCGCCGGATCTTGGTATCCTCAAGACCTGTGAGTGGTCGGGTTTGAGGGATCCATCACTCCGTTAAATGGAGGAGGCCTAAGAAACCAATCAACCCGACCCGACCCTATCTGTCAAGTCGATCGCACTGAGGATGCGTTTGACTGCATCGGTAAAATCAAGTTTAATCAAGTTTAAAATCGAGTTGTCCAAAACTTTATTTTGGGAAAGATGTGTATTTAATTTCATTATCTAAAAATGAATAATCAAATTCATTTTAACTATAAATTATAAAATAACTTACGAAAACATCACATTTAACCAAAATATATATATTAAAATCCTTGTGTTGTGTGTGAGAATGCCCCTTCCTTTTTCTTCTCTTTTTGGTTACAATGAGAATGTCCCTTCTAAATATCCAACTTATCAGATTAACATTTATAAAAAAATAATATTTATTTTGTATAATTTAGATTGTTCTTTTCAATTTCATCTATAAAATTTATTATACTTTAGATAGATAAGGATAATGTAGATATTTGACAATTTGGATGAGGAGACTTGGGTAAAATGATCTTAGACAAAATTTAGTTTTGTAAAATCTATCCTAAAATTTAGTTTCGATTGATAGTCAACCACGCAGTTGGGTGCCTCTTCTTCTTCTTCTAATTTGAAGGAGGCAAACTAAGCCGTTGAGCTAATTGCACTTAAGTCCCTCAATATTGATTTAGTATACTTTAGGCTTTTTACCTTTATTTTGGGTGCACTAACATTTCTAGGGGATGAAATCCAAGAAACAGCACCAACTTTTCAATTCCATGCCGATTGCTGGGTATTAGAACCCAGTAGCGCACTTACTCTCTGTATTTCTCATTCAAGTTGTATGGTTTCACGTTGTATCACCTTTCAAAGCATTGCCAATCAGCACGAAATATGACAAGTTAACTCCGTTTATAGATTCCATCCAATTAAAATGGTAACGCATACGAAGTAAAATTCAGTGGGCTTAAAGGACACGCATAATAAGTTTAGGAGCTCAGTTTACTGTTACACCATATTTGTTTCTCTTCAAATGCTTAGCCACAATTTACCTTGTTAGACCATAAAGCATCACTCTAATTAAGCAGGAGAGACTCTGATACCTTCGATCCTTCATCAACAGTGCAAGACTTGTCAAATATGATATATAAGCTCAAGATTATGATCTCATGTGTAAAATGGCAATAGGTTTATTTAAATTCGGTATCTCAATTATTATTTGCAAATACACAACTCTTTATTGATGGGTGTGGGCCATTCAAACATATGCCTCTAAGATTTTAGCTTTGCAAGAAATTCAAGAAACAACATTATTTATTGAGAAAATAGACACAACTTTAGAGAAAACAATAGAAAAAGTAAGGGGAAAAAATGGGCAAAAGAAAGGAGTAATTTGAATTATATATATAATGTCAGTGGATATTCTATGCATCAATGAGAAAGATATCCAAGTCAAAACATAAAAGAGGTCGTGAGATGCATTCAATTCAATATCGCAAAACGTGTTTGTTATTATAAGTTTTAAATTAATTAGACACACTCTCTTCAAACTTAGGACTTCTCCAATATTTCTTGGAGAAGTGTCTCGATGAAATTAGGCATTATGGTAAGCAAAGAAATAGCTTAAAATCGGAGTCTTGGCCTAGGGTCACTAAGGCAATTGAAAAAAGGTTTGGTAAAGAGTCATCCCAAAAACTAATGAAAAATGAGTTTGACTACATGAAAGACAACTATAAAGCTTGGGTTATATTACTTGGAAAAATTAGAAATGTTACTTACAACTTTAATACCAACGAGTTTAACTTGACATCCGAGCAATGGAATGAGTACATAAAGGTACATCTGTCATTTCCTTATGAGTAATTAGATTTCTGATTTATTTATTTAGCATTTATTATAGCTTATTTGGATACAGGGGCATCCAAAAGCAAAAACCTTGAGGACGAGTGGTTTGCCATTTCATGAGTTGTGTAAAGCACTATATGAAGGTATTGCCGCAATCGGATTTAAAAGTTGGTGACCTACTTCCAACAACCCTAGGCCAGGCACAAGCCAAGTGGTTAGTGTTCTTTCTTTGGAGTTACCCCCAGTTGAGCAAATTGAGCTTAGCGTTGGCAATGAAGTTCACACCCCTCAAACTCTAGGAGTTCAATCTCATGCTACCAATGGATCTAGTTCATGTGCACAAGAAAAAATGGTGAAAAAAAAAGGAAAAAGGTTTTGTCTTCTGATTTGGATTCAAAAAAGGACAGTTCTTGGATGTCATGAAACGGATGGCTTCTTTTGACGTTGATGTTCAAAGGGATATAGTAATTTGTTATTTTACGATTCACAATTTTATGAGGAAAAAGACATTACATGATAAATTATTTGAAGAATTTGAGCATCAAGATGTATATGATATATAACAAATTCAAGAAGATAGAGTTGATCCTGAGCCGAGTGGTCCACAATGGAGTGCACAAGACCAAGAATTCAAGATTGGATTATGTGAATGTTGGCGTCGCTTTTCGCTATTGTTCTAATATTTTTTTTAAAAAAAAAGAAGAAATTCAGTTGGTGGCACCCCATTGATCAAGTCAATGGGGGCATGATTTTAACTTTCAAACCCATAAGTCAAGAAGATTCCCCATCACAGGTCGAGTGGGCCCACGACATTTCCTAAGCCTCGGCTCATTAACGTTTTCTGAGCCACGGCTCGTTAACATTTCCCGAGCTTTCAGCTCGTTAACATTTCCCGAGCCCTAACTTGTTAACATTTCCTGAACATCGGCTTGTTAACATTACTCGAGCTCCAACTTGCTAAACATGCCTTACGCCCATGGTTCCCTCTCTAAGAGGTTAATCCACTTTGGGCCCAAGGCCCCACTTCTTCACCGGATGATTTTAAACCCATAGCCCATTTAATTGCCTTTTTCCCTAATAGGGAAGAAGACATTTCCTTTTGGGAGCCAATGGCTCCACCACGTTGCCCTAAGGGGCATCTGGTGCCCATCTAGGCCACTTCCCACGAATAGGAATACTTTTGGGTCTAAGGCCCAAGGATGTGTCACATCCTTCTTCATGTTCCTCCTCCCACTATATAAACAAAATCCTAGGGTTTGGGGGGAAGAGGCACTTTTGAGATTCTAACAAAAAGAGAGAAAAAGAGAGAAAAGCATTAGAGCACTCCATTCTCATCTTGATCTTCATCACCAGCACTGCTAATGGCAAGGTGAAAGTCTCCAGTGAACCTCCACGGTTCCATGAGCTATAAGAACTACATGGGTCTGATTCTCCCATGGAGATATGTAGGAAATCCAAAATGGGTCCTGCCCTTAACAATGCTATTCCCTCTAATGGCCTTCGTAGCTCCCATGGAGCCTCTAATGGCTACTGTTCATTGTCTTCTTCAATAGCTCCTGTTTCTACCCAAAATGAGTCTATGGCCCTATTTTTCACTAACTTATCATCTGTTCACCTTTTGTTCTTCATATTCGGACCAATGGTCCATTTTCAGATCTGCCTTATATCACTTATGCATATCGTTTAAGGATCTTAATCGAAGGTATTTCATACCCATGGTATTGGATGTAAAGAATCATCATCTTTTTAGTTGATATGAACAATGATCCTCTAAAACAAATATGACGAGTTTATGACTTCTCATTTTTCCCACAAACAGTGAAGAAATTGCAATTCAGTTAATGTAAAATGGGGGCATAGATACGTTGTAGTATTTTAATGTGATTTGTTTATTATGTTAAAATATACTAATGGATCTTGTGTGTTGTATTGCAGTTTAAATTTGATTTATGATGAAAAGTACAAAACAACATTGATCAATTTAATTATCCATATATTTTTATTAAATTTCTTTTTAAATAATGGTTAAGGTTATAACTGAAAAATATATGTATTCAGATATTTCAGTCATATTGCAATCAAACAACTTTAAACATTCAGATTCAGAGTCTCTAGATACAATCTGAACCAATCTCCAGAATTTGGACTTGTGTTCACTGTTCTAGTCTTAATCATTTTTTTTATCAAAAGTCATCAAGCACTTTGAGCTAATTGCACATAAGTCCCTCGATATCAACTTTGTTTACTTTATTTCTCATTCAAATTGTATGGTTTCTCATTGTATCACCTTTTAAAGCATTATCGATCAACATGAAATATAACAAGTTAACTTCGTTTATAGATTCTATCCAATGAAAATGTTAAACACATCCAAAGTAAAATTTGGTGGGCTTAAAGGACACACATAACATGTTTAAGGGCTTAGTTTACTCTTACACCATATTTGCTTCTCTTCGAATGCCTAACATTTGGTGGGTTTAAAGCATTGCCGATCAGCATGAAATATATCTACCTCGTTAGACCATGAAAGCATCTATCTAATTAAGCGGGAGAGACTGTGATACATCCAATCCTTCATTAAAAGTGTGGAACTTGTTAATGTGATATATAAGCTCAAGATTATGATCTCAAGTGTTAGATGGCAATGGGTGTGTTTAAATTCGATGTCTCAAATATTATTTTGTAACTACTCAACTCCTTTACTGATGTCTATGGTTTTTCAAGCATATGCCTTAAGTTTTTAGCTTTTCAAGAAGTTCAAGAAACAACATTATTTATTGAGAGAATAGACACAACTTTTGTGAAAGCAATAGAAAAAGTAGAGACAAAAATGAGCAAAATAAAGGAGTAGTTAGAATAATATATATATATATAATGTTAGTGGATATTCTATGCATCGATGAGGAAGATATCCAAGTCAAAACATAAAAGAGGTCTCACTATTGTTCATTGAAAAAGTGAAGGTCATGAGATGCATTCAATTCAATATCGTAAACGTGTTTGATATAATAAGTTTTAAATTAATTAGATACTCTCTTCGAATGACATTCTAAATAGTGTATGAAAAAATTTCATTTCTTAACTCATTTTTTCTCTAATTTTCACTAAATTTTTATTCCTTTAGTTTTTACATGATCCCAACATGGGTCAAGTGTATGGAGCCTATGAATATCTTCCCGCTTGGGAAAAAAAACATATTGCTAATGGTTTAGCTCCTAAGACAGAAAAAAAAAAAAAAAAGAAAACTGTTGAGTTAAGATTTTGGCAATAGTTCCTCGTTAGTTCTTCATTTTGTATGACTTTTAAAATGAACTCCAGTTAAGTATTTTAGATTTCAGTATTAAAATCTAAATAATGTTAAACGATTAAGTTTTTTTAATCTTAGAGGACACTTTGTTCGCCATGTCAACATACGTGGATCCTATACGATGATTGCTCCTCTACGATTATTGCAATCGTAGCCATCCATTTAATTAATGTTGAAAATATGACAAGGCATTAAATAAATATAAAAAGAACAAATCTTTTTGTATTTTTTTTTTATTTTTTGTCATTCATGACCCCATAATAAAGCACATTTTAGACTCTTTTTTTTTTTTTTTTTTTTCCTTTTTAAACCATCAACGTAATATACTTAGTCTTCTTTTAAAAAAAATAATTTGTAAGATGCATGAAAACCAATTAAAGAATGAGACTATTATGTTCGTTTATTCAATAAATATGTGAAATGATCTATGTGATTTTGTCTTTAATAAAATATTAAATAAACAAGAATGGTTGTTTCTTTGCACTTATTTACTAGAACTCGAGGTGAACAAATGAATTGACTTTTTCATGTCTTGACATAATTGGCTAAATATTTTTTGCAATGCATGAGATATAATTTTTTTTAGATGTGTGTTTCAAATAATTTTATCATTTTCTCTCCGAAAAAGTAATAATAATTGTATCTCTGATTTTCTAAATAAAGTCAGAGTGATGACAAGCAAAATAAGAAAATAGTAAAAGGGGAAAAAACATATAAAGAGCTTGATTCAAATGAGGAAAAAGAAAAATCGTAACGAAAGAATGCAACAAATTTTGATCCTTTAATACCCGTTTAATATTGTGTTATATTCTCAGCTAGTGATTCAATGATTGATATCGTAATAATTTTAGAGGTACGATGATAATCGTAGAGGATCCGAATCCAGAGTAGAGTGCAGCAGTAACAACAAGAAGATGATGTATTTAGGGTGGGGGGATTTGATGCTTGCACTGAAAATGAAAGCCAGGCAGGGCTTGGTTCATGCACTCACATTATCATGTGACAGAGCTTGCTTTAGGTCACCACAATTCCGTCCCACGACACGACGCGCCTTGGGAAGAACAATGGTGAGAAAACATGAAAGGATGTAGAATTGGGAGATAAGAGAATTCACTTGATTGGAGATTATTTAAATTGAATGAATGGTAACTTATTTATAGGGTTTTTGTGTAAGATTCGGCAATCAACCCTTTTTTTCGATAAATGGCATTTTTAGTGAATGCGTTTATAGTCGATCGTGACTTTTCCATCGTATTGTTTCTCTCAGGTTTTAGCCCTAGGCCGTACCTCTTCTGATCATGACCCTCGGTTCACTTCCATTTCAAAGGTTCATGAATTTTCATCACAGTTTTCCAACTTTTATTTTATTTTGAACTACATAATTGAATGCCCAATAAATTAAGATCTTGATTTGTCAAGGAAGCAATGAATAGATAAAGCCTCAAGCACCCATTTTTTAGACATTGGCTAAGTTACTACCAGATATTTAAATAACTCGAGCCTAAACGTTCAGCTTGATAAGCTTGTAAAGTATCTATCAAAATTTTGCTATCTTCGCTTTGAAAGTTCTTATACAATTAGGCTCATTGCATATTATAGGCTTTCGGCGGATACATATAAGTTCATTTATGATGACAATATGTTATCCCGATACATTCATCATTTAGCATAGTGAATTTTATACTTCTTTAACCTTGTTCAACTTCATTGATTCCCGGGCTACATTTTAGTGTCCATTTCTTATCGGAATTTTACGATCCTTGAAGCAATAGACTCATTTGTAACGCTAGAATCATATTGGGAACTAAAATTCCGCTTTGGATCAATTCATTCTCTCAAAATCCACTCAAATCTTAAAGAGCTCCCAAAAAACCCTAATCCAGACCAATCTCGCATCAGATCCGATTTTCTCACAGCTCCCATAACTCCCCAATGTGAATAGACATGCATTAGAAAGCTAAGCTCCTAAGCTACAAAACTATCCAAACCTCACTTCAACCCATCCAGTGTGACAAAAGTTATGAGCCTCACAAATCAAGTGAGAAACACACCCAACTCCAACCCAAACCCCTGTCCCTATATCCTCCCCCATCCGCCCACTCCCCCCACCTCCCTTCTCAACCGTGGATTCGATTAAAATCCAAAGGCTCACATTTATACTTCCAAAGCGAGTCAATCCGGAATACAAGGCTTTAAACCAATATGACTCTGCCACCTGTTCAATCAACCCCACGGCGATTTATATTTAAACCTCGTCCCCAACCGTCATTTCTTACCACCCTCGTCTCTATCTAAACGATCACTCTCTCTCTCTCTCCCTCTAGATCCGGGTTTCTCTGTAAAGGACCCCCCCCCCCCCCCTCTAAAGCTCTCCATTTCTCTCTGTAAGGCTCTTTGCCCTTCTATCTCTGGAGTTCATAGAGATGACTGGAACAGAGGTCGCCGTCGATATGGTCGTAGATCTTCCAGCTACCGACGCTCCGGAGGAGCAACCCACGGAGGAGGCCGCGCCGGAGGTCGCCAATGAGACGAAACAGCCCAAGAGGAAGCCCAGAAAGCCCAAATCCGCTTCTTCCCATCCCCCTTTTCTCGAGGTACTTTACTTTCTCTATCTTCTATTTAAAATTTCCTGTCTATAGTTCTTGGGTTCGTCTCTCTGGATCTGGGTCTGATTGGTCATGTGGCGATGCGAAACTCTAGATGATCACGGATGCGATTGTGGCGCTGAAGGAGAGGACTGGGTCGAGCCAATATGCCATTACTAGGTTCATCGAAGAGAAGCACGAGCAGCAGCTCCCTTCCAATTTCAGGAAGCTCTTGTTGTTTCATTTGAAGAGGCTCGTCGCCGACGGGAAGCTCGTTAAGGTCAAGAACTCGTTTAAGCTCCCTCCGGTCCGATCGGCGGCTCCGAAGCCCACTTCTTCCCCGGCAAAGAAGCGGGCGCCGGCGAAGGCCAAAGTCGCCGTGAAGAAAGCTCCGGCGAAGCCCAAAGTGGCGGCGAAGAAAGCATCGGCGAAGCCAAAGCCGAAGCCGAAGGCGGTGGTGAAGCCTGCGGTGAAACCGAGGTCCGCACCGAAGCCTAGGCCGGCGGCTGCGAAACCGAAGCCGGCTCCTGCGAAGCCCAAAGCTGCGGCTGCTCCGGCGAAGCCGAAGCCATCTGCTGTGAAGCCCAAGGCGGCCGGTGTGAAGGCCAAGCCGGCATCGAAGCCCGCGGCTAAGTCGAAGCCCAAGTCGGCGGTTCGCCCGGCGAAGTACGCGAGGACTTCGACGAGGACCTCTCCGGGAAAGAAGGCGGCGCCGGCGGTGAAACCGGCGGCCCCGAAGAAGGCTCCGGCGAAGAGCGTGAAGTCGCCGGCGAGGAAAGGTCCGGCGAGGAAGGGTAGGAAGTAAAGGGTTAATCCTAGGGTTTCCTTAGATTGGGTTTGTGTAAATTCCTTGTTGAAACTTGGAAGGGGCTCTTGCTTTTGTTTTTTTATTTTTGTTTTTTATTTTGTTTTTTCTGACTTCTGTAATTCAAAAGGAGCATAGATTGTAATCGAGAAATATGGGGTTAGCTTTTGGGTTTTTCTTTGTTCTTTGGTAACTTGAGTTTCATCTTCTATCAATGGGCGTTCCTCGGCTCACGCTAGCAATTTCTGCGCCAAGGGAGCGCACTCTAGCATCGAGCGAGCGACTTTCACGGGGTTTGCGCCATTTGGTTGGCGTGCGTTCGCGCCCGATGCGGCTTGAACCACGTGCTTGGGGGCGTATTCAAGTGGTGAATAAGAGGAGTAGATGGCGCACGTTGCAGGGTCGGAGTGTCACCAAATAGATGCTGACGTGTGCTTGCTTATCCTACGAGAAAGATTAATTTTATATAAAGAATGATTTGTGGTTCATTAATTAACCAAATCTTCTTTCTAAAGATAATTGTTTTCGGTCCTCATTTAATCACACTTCTCTTCATTAATTTTTTTTTTGAAGAAATTCACATTCCGTTTCTAGAACGACTGGGACCGGGGATTGAGTCTTGTCTCGTCTATTGACCGAGTTAATAAAGGATAGAGATTACTCGAGTCATTTTCTTTAATTCTAGTTTTTATTTTTATTTAAGATTATTTAGTAATATAAATTTATGTTTTTATAAATTTGGAGGATTTATATCCGTTAATAAATATATTTAAAATATTTTTAAATGCGCTTTGTTAGAAATTGAGGCTCAAAGAGAGAAAAAAAAATGCAACTTTTATCATATTAGAAAATGAATTGGCAAATGAGGATTATAGGTGCCAATTTTTTTTAAATATTTTTCTGAAAAATGTCTCAGAAATTAATTATAGCTCAATTGATGTATTAAATTAAGGAATTTCTCAATAAATGACGTCATTCTTCGGATTAAAGGGAACTAAGGTGCATAAATTCCTTCGACAAAAATAATATTGAACTCAAAGGAGTTCAGCCAGCAGTTAAAAAAATAAAAGCACACTTACGTCAGGTTAACACTCCCACCAGAAAATTGAGGTGAAAAGAGGAATAAATAAATAAATAAATAAATAAATAATGTTAAACAAATTTTCGTATAGTATGATATTTACCAATATAACGTACAGAAAATATACAGTTCCCATCAGCAGAAACCAACAAACAAGTCACTAAATGAGCCTTCATAACTAAACCCTGATGTCTGCTGGCTCTACCACCTTCTTGTTAGGGGCTGTTTTTGCCGTCCCCTTTGATTGTTTTGGGCGATTTTTTCACGTTGCCGGTGCCATTGTTATTCCGCCCGCTTGACTGATCTTTACTCTTCACATTGGCATTAGCAGTGGCAGATTCTATGGAAGCATCGAGGCTGTGGTGGTTTACCCGTGTACGAATGCTTCCCTTTTCCTCCTGAGAGGATTTAATGGCTCCATTGCAGCTCCTTCTCCGGCCCAGCTTAGGTGACACAGCACGAGCGAAAGGCAGCTGGGATTATGTGAAGTCGAATCACAAACATGAAATTGAATACCCCATCGGATTGGGGGATCATGGGCAGCTAAAACATGTATTATACAATTCAAACTGAACCTCAGTGCACACATGGACTACTAAGACAGTGCTGAATCGAAGAAACCCTAGTTCTTATCCGTGGATACGCATGCATCCAGTCTAGTAACTACTTTGGTTTGAACTCTTGACCTTGTCCAATTATTCGAAACGTAAATCATTTCAGTTTATCACAAGTAAAACTCATTCGGTGTACAAAATGGGAATTATTATTATAGTTTGCTCTACTGATCCAAAGAAGCCCTAGTTCTTAATTGTGCACGAGTAGCATTATGATTGGGTTTTAACTATAATTGTACAGTATTCTCAGTCATTCAATGTACCCCTTTTCATTACTGAGCTCATTTATTAAGCATAAGTCGAGCTCAAGCCTAATTCTAAAGTTAGTTTATATGAATGACACTAGGGTTGGTACTCATCGAAATCCATATCTCATTGGGTTCCAACCGGGCAGCAGAACTCAAGAAAAGAGTCTTTTGGAGAATTACCTTATTAAGTTCAACCTTTGAGGAAGGCCTCTCTTGATAAAAACTGGGAATAGGATTTGCTTTGAACAGCATGCTCTTTCTAAGCTGCTTGATGGCTTCTTCTTTCTCTTCCTGGAAAATTTACTTAATTAAACCAAGCAGGTAGCAAAGGAAATGTATTGAGAATTAATTTAACCAAACCATAATACGCCAAAATATACATAAATGCGTCAAAAAAAAAAAACAATAATCAATAAATTTATACAGAGCAACAAACACATAATGTGCTAAATTGTGGTACCTTAGATCTCGCTTCAGCCTGGTTTTTCTCTGCCTCTAAAGCTGCTTTTTTTTCCTCCAACTTTGTGTAAAACTAAGAGAAGAAATATAAATTTAAAGAAAAAAAGTCAATACCATAGTCCTTGCAGTAGTGAGGAATTATGTACAGAATATTGTTCAAGTCTAAGGTTTTCAATAGAAATATACCTGCTTCCGTTTCTCAGCACGCTCAGTGCATCTAAACGTGGGAGCTGTTCCAATGGTTACCTTGGACTTAGCTGTTCGACTCCTCACAGAAGCTGCAGCACTATATGTAGCTAAGGAGTATCAATTCACAAATTTAGACGCAGTTAAGAAATAGAAAAAGGCAACCTCAAAACCGAAACAGCTTAAAGTCGAGAAAAGGATACGAGGATGTGGGAGACCAAGTATCTTCTTCATCATAATTGTTTATACTATCAGGTTGTGATGGGGTTGACATCACAGGTAAGCTTGGCTGAAAGACGATGCAAGACTCTCAATGCCAGTGAAATCTAGATCATAAAATTATGACAATAATTGAGAAGCATAGCTCATTCTCTTCACATGGCATTTCCTTTCAATACCAAAAAAACTTGAGCCATTTTTAAAAAGAACAGATTTAAAAACTATTATAGAAACAGGTAGCACATTAATTGGTTCCAGTCAGATAGGGAATTCTGAGCACCAAAAAGCTAAAAGAGGGCATATGTCTCGAACATAATAAGCTGGGTAGGATTCAGGTTGGGCTAAAAAAATATGCCGTCTGCTCATTATTATTATTATTATTATTATTATTATTATTTCCATTTATCAAACCTAAAAGCAGAATAAAGCATGACAACGGTACCACCACAAAATGTTACCTGTGATTTCTTGGTTGTGTCGGGAGGCTGCACACTATTAGCCTTTGGTGAACAGTTCAAACCAGGAAGAGAACGGTGCTCTTCGGTTGCCAGAGTGGACGGTTGTGGAACAGTTTGTTTTGCCTTCTGAGGTATGGGCTTTGCCAATTTCACCGCTACGGGGCCAGCATCAGTATTTATGCTTTTGCCTCTAAGTGAATCATCTTGCTTCTCAATACATTTTTTGTCAATTGAGCTTTCTGCATTACATTCCTTCACCTCATAGTCCTCTGACTCAATGCTGTCCTCAGAGACTCTGGGAGCAACATGAACAACATGATGAAAGGTGCCATTTGGGTTCACATTGACAGAAGATGGGGACTTGTCCATGCATAAGTCTGTAACCTCTCTTCGCATTGCACTGTATAAAACCAATTCAGAAAGGAAAACAATTATCATTTCATGATGCTTAGAAATGAGAAAAGCTTGGAAAACAATTTTTGGAAACATGTTTCACACTTCGGGAACTAAAACTGCCAAGCCAATGGAATTGCCTGTTGATGGGTTTAAAAAGAAAACAAGGAAGACCATGGATATCATGTCATTTGCATTGCATCTAATGTCCACAAATTCAATAATTTCAGTTACATAGCTTTCTGCAACATGAGCTCTAAATAGAGAGAAGGCCTTAGGCCAGTCAGATTCTCAGACTTAGAGCTGCCAAAAGACAACTCTACAAGTCACACCCAAAAACAAACATTTATTCCCCCGGTTTTTGGCTCCCAAACATACCTCATTTGATATCAATAACAAGAACACGACAGAGTAACTTCCACTGTTTATTTAGAATAATTTCATCAATAATTCTTCTTACAGTTTTTTGCACTTAATTCCCTACTCATATCCATAACTTTTTACCCTTAATTTTTTTTTCCTGAAAAGGAGATAGCAGAAAAATTTTTTTTAACTACAATAAAAAGGAAACATATGATTAATTCCATGATCAGCATCTGATATTGAAGTTCAAGTTCAAGGAAGCAAAAAACTGACATTACAACCTAATTGACATCGCATTGCAAAATGAAACAAGATTACCAATAGGTACTTGGATCTAATTTCTGGCAAAGAGCTCCTATACAAACCCTATATTGAGTGAATTTTCTTTGTTTGAGGTTAGAAATTTCAGTCAAACATATTTGCCAAAACCCTTTTTGTATTTTTCATAAATTTCCAAGTTACACGGAGGCATTTTCTTATAGGACCTCAGTAAGTCTTTCCATTTATCCCCATCTCTCTAAAACAGCCAAAAATGAATTCAAATTAAAAATTTTAAAAATTTCTCCCCTCCTCCATCCTACCACACGAGGATTCACGTCCCTTCTCAAAAATTTAAAAATTAAAAAATTCAAAAAAATAAAAAATCTCCATAAATACCTAAATATTTGCGATTTACTTGAACCACATTTCTCCTGGGGAATAATTTTCATTGAAAATGAACAGAAAGGATTTTCTTTGTCCAACCACTACAAATGTACGAATTGTCTGGCATTTGAAAAGCAGGAGAAATTTAAAATAAGATGCAGATATAAACTGGAAACATTTCAACAATCCCTAATTTTACAAACCACATTAAATGAACACCCATAAAAAGAGAAAAGAGCAGGAAAAAACATTGTCATTCCCCAGCTCACAATCACAGTATACCCATAAATTCCTGAAGATTAAAAGCTATTTAAGCTGTTAATAAATGAAGAAGATCCACAAACCTACATCAAAAAGATCCGTTCACAACATTGCAAACCGAAGCCACATAAAATACGTTCAGATCAAGCACAAATCAGAGACAGAGAAGTTGCATAAATTAAACTCACACGTTCTCCTCCGATCGGACAAGATCTCTCATCTTCTCCGCTCTTCCCCCCACCCTTGTACGTTTTCTTTCTCTAGAGATTTTCTAAAATTATCCCGTCTTTGTTTCTCCAGCGGGTCCCCAGCCGAATGTCTCCCCCGATTAGACCGTCGGGGGAGCAGATTCACGATTTTAACGGCGTTATATAACGGCGGTGACTTAAAAAAAATTATGAATTTAGGAATTTGATCAATTTTAATTGCTCATTTTTTTCATTTCTATCTTTTTTACTTTTTTATTTTATAATAAATGATTAGAATTAATTAATTTTACTCATTCAAGCCTTTATAAATTTAGATGATTCATATCGTGGAGGTTAAAACTTTCTTTTACTTGTCGGAGAACGAGCCGAAATGGTCAATTTATTGGTCAATTTATTCTTAGTAAAATAATAATAATAATAATGGAAGGGTCAAATTTATTCTCTAGGAAACAAAAGAGAGGAGAGTCTACTTATTAGAGTGACGATACTACTCTTAAATTTTAATTTTTTGATGGATTCAATCATTATTATTGGTGATTAAAGCTATCAAAGCTTATTTGGATTTGCCTATTAAGCTAATTAAATGATTTTGAACAAAAAATTTGAGCTCACAAAATAACATGAATTTTTTCCCTAATCCTTAAACTCTATGATGTAATTAATGAGTAAATACAAAATTCCCACTAAAACCACAAACAAACAACGGTAAATATTAAAATAAATGACAAGGGTAGTTTCGTCATTTAAACGTTGAAGGCAGCCATCCGATTCTTCCGTTTCTTGAACTCCTAACTGCCAAACAGATCCCAAACGATCAACGGTGCCACGTGTCCGCTCCACCCTCCCCCGCCTCTAACGCCCTATATAAGTCTCCCGTCCCTTCACTCTGTCACGGTTCGAACTTCATTTCCGATCGCAGAGAGAGAGAGAGAGAGAGAGAGACAATGGCGGCGATTGTTGCAATTACAGTAGGAGGAGGAGATGGATCCACTGAAATGCGTAAGAAGAACAGGATTCAGGTTTCCAACACGAAGAAACCCTTATTCTTCTACGTCAATCTTGCCAAGGTATATATTGCTTCGGATTCCAACTTCTCGTTCTTCTCTTTTTCCCGCTCGTAACATCTAGGGTTTTTATTCTTCAGTTTCTAGGGATTTCTGGTTTGTTCTGATCATCAGTTTGCTCAGTAATGTATGGTCATTCTTGTATGTACCTCTTGATCAATTTCTATGGGATAGAGTACCGTATTAGAGTTATCGGCATAAATGTGTTTGCATAGATGATGGATCGGATGAGATTGGATAGATTTGGCTAAGAGATTCGCAGTCAATTCTTTCTCATTGTTTTTCTGTAGTTCTGATATGTTTTGTTTAACTTGTTTGCAAAATTTTGATTCAATTTTCACCCATAGTAGTAATTCTTGGTAGATGTTTCTTCAGTTCCATTAAGAAGTATGTCGTCCAAGAAGGATTCTTTCATTTTAGAATGCTGTTTTATGCTTTACGTGGATGGCTTCTCAATTTGTTTGGTTCTATTGCATATTTAAGGAATGTGAAAGCTATGAAGCGACGAGGCTGGATATCTTGGCTTCTTGGCCAGTCCCGTTGCTTGGAAATATAGGATATACAGTGAACTGAGGAGAAGTAAAGTTTTAAAATTTATAGATTTACTCTAGAAACTTCTGTTGTCAAGTTTTATCTATTCTTGGTTTAAGAAAAATTCGAATGGCTTTTGAAAATGTTTTGAAAATCGTAATGAATGGGTTCTTGAGATGGGTCACTTTTTCTTTTTTTTTTGGAGCAGATTATGGAGAGTTTTTGCAAGTAATTGTTGTCGTACATATTGCAGGAAATTATAAACAACCCATTATAGTAGAATGTATCCTAAAAAAAACTTTGTTCTGAGCTAGTGAGCTTTTATGTGCTAGCTCCTTTTTATGGTTGCAACTATGTCAGATCTACTTCTGAAAATTAGTAAAAGAATAAGTTCAGTGTTGGAGTAGAATTTGCAAAATTGTGCAGATGCCATGTCAGCATATGATGTTCTCAACCTTTGAGAGAAGGCATCCTTCTTATTTTTATTTTAATCCTTTTTTCCTTGCAGAAGTACATTCAGCTGCACAATGAAGTTGAGCTCTCTGCTTTGGGAATGGGTACAATCGCATCCTTTTGAATTAGTTTCTATATATTGCTTGTCAGGATTAGGGTTCTCCTTCTGTTTTATGATGGTTCTGAATTTATCTCATATCTGTGGGCCTTGCCTTTTAGTTTCTTTGTGAACTTGTATGACACTGCACAATGGTTTCAGTGGATGTGCAAATAATACTCTGATATTGCAGATATCTTATTATTAACCGATGTCATTTTTCCTTAATGTATTGCATATACCTGATGTGTGAAAACAGTAGATTTGAATTTGATCACAAGTAAATAGTGCGCTGACTGTAGATGTCTTTACAAACAGTATTGTCGTGACAAAGAACTAACAGTTTCCACAGCGGTTGTAATCGTGTCACTCCCCCTTTTTGACGTCTTTTCCTTGTAAAAAACTATTAGCACATTCATTCCGTGCTAATTCTCCTGAATCTTCCCATGTTAGTGGAACATTGGTGCTAACATGAGAGTGCAGGATCTAGCTTGATGTTTAGTGTTAACTGTCTCTTTCATGGGCGCTGGCTTTAAAAATAGTATTAATGGTACTGCAATCATAGAGAGTTTAGGAGGTGAAATTTGTTGACACAATTCTAGATGTGTCCGGCTGGGGGCATTTCTGCCGATAAGATTCAGTGGTTTCATTTGCATTGATTGTTAGTGCAGAACATATCAGGAAGATGGAGGAACTTTGTTTCTCCTTATCTACACAAAAAGTAAATCTCATTGAGGATAGTATTTTGGACTGTCTGCTCCTCCAATTGCATGTTTTCCTTTTCTTTTTTTTTTATCTTTTTTAAACATATTGAGGTTAACACATTTGTTTTTCTATTTTCAAAATCTAAATAGCTATTTGTTGACATATTTATATGTCCACTGATCCTGGCATGCATAATGACAGCAATCACAACAGTCGTGACCATTTCTGAGATTCTGAAGAACAATGGATTGGCTACTGAGAAGAGTAAGCAGCTCCTTCATGCTTTCCTAAGCATCATCCAATATTTGCATGATGTGGATAACTGATCTGTTACACTTTTGTATTTTGAAAATGGATCAGAAGTTTCAACATCTACTGTTGGCGTGAAAGATGAGAACTGCGGCCGACTCATTCAGAAGACTAAGGTCTAAAATTTGGCAGTGTGTGCTTTAACAAATGTAGTTACTAGGGTGGTGATATTTTTGTGATCTCTTTCTTTCATGTAATGTAATTCTTCTAATTTCTTGTCATGATTCCTAGATTGAGATTGTGCTGGGGAAGTCTGAGGAGTTTGACTCACTGATGCCCGCTGCCACTGCAGCACCGGGGGCAGCAGCCGCCCCGGACCGCAAAGAATGACGGCAAACAAGACTGCGGTTTCCCCATGCTGTAGCATAAGTTTCACAGTTACATTCTTTCTTGCTGTAGAAATTTGTCCATACGTTGTATGTTTGTAGTTTCTGAGGTTACTGCCATTTCACATATTGGATTCTGATTGAACAGATAAAGGGCAAAAAATTGGATTCGATTCATGAGCTTGCCTTTCTAAGTGGTGGCGAGAGAGCCTTGAAAGTGCATATAAGGTTATTGTTTGGGATTTGAATTTTGATATTCGACCAGAGGTAAATAGCCTTGGGGAGGGATCGAAGCGATAGAAAGAGTTTTGTATTAAAAATTCTGATAGAACCCTTAATATTTTGAAAAATTATATTAGTCGCAATAAGAGTGTGAAAAGGAAAAAAAAAAAGAAAAGAAAAAAAAGAAAAGAAAAAGGAAAAGAAAATCATAACTACCCGAGTTAAGCATAAATACTAACTATTCATTTGGTTCGAAGAATAGAGTGGAAGAGAAATTTCGTGGAAATATAAGACATAAGGAACTGAAAATAACTACTTTCATGAACCATAAAAATAGACAATGAATAATTATTTTCGATGTTCAGGAAATATAATACTTACATATTTTTACTCATGAGCCTTAAAACAAACTGTTCCTCACATATTACTCTAATTATACATGTCATATTTTTATAAAATGTTTATTACATTATATTCTACGTACCAAATAAAATGGAAATGCCTACCAAAGTCTCATCTCCCGAGGAACCAAACAAATGAAAGGGTCTGCAATCTAAATACATAAAATCCTTAAATTTCTCGGGATGAAAAGGTAAATATGAGAAGTTCGTAAAATTCAAAGACCGTTCGACTCTCTTCAGCGCTCCTCAGAACTTAGCCGAATGCTCTGCATGTAAGAGTTCTGTTTCAGTAACTGTTCAAGTTCTTATGCTGATTTCTCTGTTTTTTTCGTGGGTTTTTTTTTGGTAAATAAAACCTGTTAAAATAATAAGTGTTTTTTCCGTATGTTTTTGCTTTACTCGATGCATAATTATTTCTGCTTGTTTTTTTTAATTATTATCGAAAGATTGGTTTATAACTGTAGATAGATAGTTTAGTTTCAGCACTCGAGGGTTTTAACCCTTCTCCCCCCCCCCCCCCCCCCCCCCGCGCGGGAAGTGATTATAGCGATTTACTGTTCTCTTTTTTTTTCTTCAAACTTTTGCTGTTCCATTTTTTTTCCCTCTGTTCCACCCCACCTCCTCCTTTGATGTTGTTTTTATCTCCTTTTTTTTTTTTTTTTTGTTGGGATTGAGGGAGCAAGCAACCAATAGTTCCTTTCAGATCACTTTAAAAAGTTTGATAAAGCTAATCCATTGCCATGATAAACAGTAAAATGTACTTTTGTTTTTCTTCATCCATATGTGTCTCAAATTATTATTATTCTTATTATTATTATTATTTTCCCTTTTGGGCGTGTGTTTTTTGTTGGCATATCTCAGTATGGTTGCTAATAAAATTGAAAGGTAAATTGTACGTGCACGAGAGTAGTATCATTGTGGTTTTCATATCGTTCTCGTCCAGTACAACGCGACACAACACTTCTGGCAGGAGCTGATGAAAGTACTAGTGAACATGATGCGGAGGTGGAGGAGCAAATCCCCATAAAAACAAGAGCATGAAGATGATTAAACTGCTCCAGCAGTTGAAAACGAAAGGTTAAGGAATTTAAATGTTTTGGATCAATCTAATAGCAGCCAAATGAACAGAAGGAAATTGAATGTGAATGAACTGATCCAAAATAATCTGATTGTAGACTAAATCATTTCGCTAGGGTACTTGGTTGGTTTAAGACTGCTGGTGTTCTTCTCTTCTTCGAGTTATAGTCTCTAGTGTTGTACTAGGCATGAATTTCTGTCACAGCATTCATTTTGAGGTGTTTCTGATCTCTTTCTTTGAGTAGGTTATGGTGTCTGCCAAGAAGGAGCCTGATTTATCTCTTCCGCCCGCTATCAATCGCCTTCTTAGGGTTCACGAACGCATTGTTGATGCTTTTAGTTGGGAAGCAAGGAGGGACTGTCAAATCTATCCAAGAGGCATGCATCCAACTCTACTGTTAGGGTGCTTGGGTTGAGAGTATCAGGTTAAAATTCATCCTTTCTCATTTTTTTTAGTGATTATTCTTTTATCCTAATAGTTTATAAAATTAGCTTACCAAATCTGGTTATAAGTATGGGAAGTGATAATAAAAGTGGAATGCTGTCGCTGGAACGTATCAAACACACGTAGGTGATCGACGCATAGAGACATTTCGGGCAGTACAAGTCTGCAATTAAGCTGTGTTCTGTACATAGGTGACTGAGTTAATATTTTGCACTCAACTCTTTCAAAAATTTTGAGTATACACAAGACCCGCCTACCTTTGCTCTTCTAGATGATAGGGAGGGTGGTCGAAGTGGTAGGAGAGCGCGCTCGTGTACACACAGCTGTGGAGCTAATTGCCTCAGGAAATTTTGGTTGAATGCAATGCGATTCTGTTGTTTGAAATGCAAGCCAGCCTTCGTCTTCATTTTGTATATCATTCTCTCTCTCACGCTTCAAACAGTTGCTAAAATTTTGATACTGCACAGAATGTTTCTGGCCAGATGCATGCTGCAAATCCTCAAACTGAGTACATGCCCAATGAAGGCTGTCTGCCAAATGGTGGTGGAGGGCCATTTTTGGGACCAGATGCTGAATACATTCCTCCTCTGCCACAGATTGATACTCATTACACACGACATGACATGTTTCCTCAAATGGTTAAGCAGCCGCACCAGGTTATATCTGCTTATGGAAGAAGTCCTCAAGTGGGGGTTCATGCATCATCAAATGCACATCTCCCAGTGTCACTGATCACACAGTTTTTTTTTTCCGTTCCCTTTTTCTCCCTATTTTCACTGAAGAAAGAGCCTAAATCCTTGTTGACGGCCTATAGATGAACAATAAAGCATTTTATAATTTGACTCGTGCCACACAGTGCTTGCGAACCATTCTGGAGGTTATGGCTTGGCGTACGGCGCAAACTATGGGTATCTATCAGGTAGAGTAATGCGAGTTGGGTTATCATTATTGAAGCCGTGCTGTTTCATTCATTGCAGATCTAGCTTCAGTTAGAAACATCGAATTATTGTTTTAGGGGAAAGTCCATGATATCGTGTTTCATATCGAACCCCGGATGGAACATCTACGACACTTTCATTCAAAGCAGAAGATTATTTTAGGTAGGGACGTTCGTTGGATCATATTTTACCTCCTTCACATCTACGTGATAAACTTTAAGCGGGTTTCATCATACTTGGTGCGAGGGGGCAAAGGATGCACAGAGTATAGTTATGCTACTCTCTTGAAACTGATTTCTAATTTTATGTTTTGTTTGACTTAATCCCCATTAAACTTAGTTTTCAAACTCATTCCCAAAACTATACTTTATTTGAATATATTTCTCAAGCTAGGCTTTATAATGCCATGTCATTAATGTTTTTAGATGGTTACTTTTCATTTCATTTTTTATTCACCGAAAAGAGAAAAAAAAACTAATTGGGTATAGAGAATATAAATAGATCAAATTATTGTTTTCATTGCAATCAATTTGTACCTCTTAGTTTTCCCCAAAATAAAAAAGAAAATAAAAGAAATAAAAAACAAATTAGGGATTTTATTTAAATTAACTTTTTTGTCTCCCTCTTTTGAACACCAATGTTTTCAAAATATAACTGTGACAATAAATTTAAAAATCAAAATCTAATTCGAGGAAAAGATCCGAGAAAGTAGGACTCGGACCCTTTTAACCTTACTGCATGCTGATAGTAGGCTATCTAAAATTGGAAAATCACACACAATCGACCATTTTGTCTTGCTTTTTCTATTACATCTTTACTAGGGGTAGGAAGTAAAAAAAGATTAGGGTAATTACAGAGCATAACTAAACTTTAATTATGACGCAAACGATTTAAATTAATAAATATTTAATATAGCAGAGTCAAATGATAGAATGATTAAAGATGGGGGAGCATAAGCTTGTTTTGAACAAATTTTATCACTCGCATGTAATAAGTGGGATCTACTTGTGTATATGAGTTTTACCTCGTTATATGAATGGTAAGATTTATTTAGAATATACTTTTTTAGAAAAAGTAGTATTAGTTCGTCTTTTGAAATTTAACTGATGTAGTGATACAGATTACCAGATACTTTACAATAGCTTTGACACTTTAAACTTCCAAGATTTGAACTTCTTTTCCCAATGCTCTTATCTTATAAGATTACGAAACTTCCAAGATTTTGGAAAATTACTTATTTGCTCATAAATAACTAACTAATCCTCATCAATTCACATTTTTATGGGAAATAATCATTCCATTTCCCAATCCTTACTGTGCTAAAACCCCTCCATACCCTTAAAACTCCAAACGTTATGCGGCGCCTTGTCTCTCCGTTCCTACCATTATAAAGCTTGTCCTTCCATTCTCTTGAATCACCAGAAATTCAAAATCTGCCAAGTCCTTCCTCTCTCTCTCTCTCTCTCTCTCTCTCTCTCTGTTTCTTTGGGTTCACTCACCCTGTTACTCAGATACATGGGAGGAGGTAGGCTTGCCGCTACAGGAAACAAAAAAATCCAAAACCAATCCATGGAAGAAAAGACCTGTGCATTAGTTCAGGTCGAACAAGACACTGTAAGCCGCACCCCGATGATCGAATTGTACAACGACCGTATCCGACCAATCCTTGATGCCATCGACAAGCTCAGGCTGCTCAACGTCACCAAAGAAGGCATACAACTTCCCACCATTGTTGTGGTGGGAGACCAGTCTTCTGGCAAATCCAGCGTTCTCGAATCCCTGGCTGGAATCAACCTCCCTCGTGGCCAAGGTATCTGCACTAGGGTACCGCTCATAATGAGGCTGCAAAACCATGCGGCTACAGACACCGAGCTTCTCTTGGAATTCAATGGCAAAACAGTCAAGTCCGATGAATGTCACATTGCGGACGATATCAATCTCGCCACCGATGAGATTGCAGGCAATAAGAAAGGTATATCAAACACCCCCTTGACCTTGGTTGTAAAGAAGAATGGTGCTCCTGACCTTACGATGGTTGACCTCCCCGGGATTACTCGAGTCCCGGTTCATGGGCAGCCGGAGAATATATATGAGCAGATTAGAGATATAATCATGGAGTATATAAGGCCTGAAGAGAGCATAATTCTCAATGTTCTCTCAGCTACTGTGGATTTCCCTACATGTGAATCGATTAGGATGTCACAGCAAGTGGACAAGACTGGCAAGAGGACTCTTGCAGTTGTCACCAAGGCTGACAAGGCTCCAGAAGGGCTGCTTGAGAAGGTCACTGCGGATGATGTGAATATTGGGCTCGGTTATGTTTGTGTGAGGAATCGTATTGGAGAAGAGTCATATGAGGAAGCAAGGAAGGAAGAGGCAATGTTGTTCGAAACTCATTCCCTTCTTTCTAAGATTGATAAATCGATTGTGGGTATCCCAGTTTTGTCTCGAAAACTGGTTCAAATTCAAGCAACTACCATAGCCCGAAACTTGCCTGATATAGTAAGAAAGATTGATGAAAAGTTGATTGCAAATGAGAAACAGCTGAACCAGATGCCTAAGACGGTGGCATCAGTTGCAGAAGTAATGGTGGCATTAATCAGTGTTATCGGATCGGCTAGAGAATCTTTGAGGAATATCCTTCTGAGAGGGGAGTATGATGATTATCCTAGTGATGAACGTAACATGAAATGTACAGCTCGTATAGTTGAAATGCTAAACCAATTCTCTAACGAGCTGCAAAAATCTTCTGAAGCTGCTACTAATGAAGAATTCCTAATGAATGAGATCAAGGTGTTGGTGGAATCGAAAGGAATCAGTCTACCAAATTTCCTCAATCACGCCGGTTCCTTGCTCTGTTGCAGAAGAAGGTTGACGGCGTATCTCAGCTGCCAGCTGGGTTTCTCAACGACGTATGGGACTACATCGAAGGTATTGTCATAGGTGTTTTGATGTCTCATTCTGAGAACTTCAACCAGCTTGAATTCCCTCTTAAACGAGCAGGCAACAGACTTATGTCGAAGACAAAGCAAAAGTCTGTTGATCGGGCCATGGAGATTGTTCAAATGGAAAGGCTGACAGATTATGCCTGTAATCCTGAGTATACTTCCGAATGGCACAAGCTGATGGGTCAACAGCATAAATTCATTGATGATGTCCAAAGAAATTATGTAGATTCAAAATATGTAAATCTTGAAGGTTTTGGGTCGGTGGACGTGGAGCATCTCAGGCAGTACCCCGGATTTCTGCAAGAAGCTTTTGACTTGAAAATGAGGATGATTGCATACTGGAAAATCGTTTTGAGAAGGCTGGTTGACAGCATTGCGTTGCATTTGCAGTTCAGTCTCCACAATCTTGTGAAGGACATTGAATCAGAGATTGTGAAAGATATAACGAGTCCTCGTGGGGGTGGAGTTGAAAGAATGATAGGGGATACCCATTCTGTGGCTGAAAAGCGCACAAAACTGAGGAGCAGCATTCAGCTGCTGAGGGAGCCTAAGGAGGTGGTGGCATCGGTCATGGACAAAATTGCTGCTTTTGGGTAAAAGGACTAGAATGGATGAGAGGCTTGCCAGACTGGACGATGGACTTGCTTCCTTGTTTTGTTGATGGCTCTCTTTCTGTGTGCTTTGTTTTCTGTGGTGTTCTATCTGTTTTATGGCTTTGCTACTATCTTACTGGTTTTCTTCAACCAGATTTTATCTTATAAGGCTCTATATATCTAAGAAGCTTGTATTGGATGTGTTGGCTTCATCTAACATTTTTCCTCCCCCAAGTACCACTCTGCATCCGAAACTCCATCAGCTTGTTACAATATATCAACTGCTTCATGAGAGGAAAAAAAAAAAAAAAAAAAAGTTTACAACTCAGGATGCTTTCTCCCGCCATGCCTTGAACAGGTTCGTCTCGGATTACCGGATTTTTTTTGTTTATTCACACGCAATATGCCATGGGCTAAACCTGTAGTTCTTGTTTACATCCAACAACCAAGTAGAGGGGGAGAAAGCTCTAGGGTTGCTGTGAGGCTAACACATGGTGGTTCTGAAGGTTTTTAACTATTTACCCAGTTAGACTTGGCTTATAATGCAAATTTATATTGTAGGCCTCCAGTATTTTATTCCAAACAGAGTACATAATTCACGGTAAATGAAGTGTTAGTCATGGAAATGGCCGGACGCATGGCCTCTGCCCCAGAAAACGAAAAAAAAAGAAAAAAGAAAAGAGCATACGCCAATGATCGCATTGCATGATGATTGCATCTGACCACTCCTTGATGTAGGATTGTCAACGGGTCGGGCGTAGGCCATATTTATCCAGATCTATTCTAGACCCAGCAATTTTTTCCTGGGTTGATGCAAAGTGATACAGATTAGTAGGTGCTTACTTAATAACACTCAGATTCTTAAAACTTCCAAAATTTAAACTATCTTATAAGAAGAATAGCTATTGCCTATCTATTCACATCTTTATCGAAAATAATCATTCCATTTCCCAAACAGGTCGTTAGTGGGATAAAATCCCTCCATTCTCTTGAAACACTTAACTTTTTGCTGTGCCTCGTCTCTCCATTCCTACCCATTATAAAGCTTTGTCTCTTCATTCTCTTGAATCACCAGAAATTCAGAATCTGCTAAGCCCTTCCTCTCTCTCTTTCTCTGTTTCTTTTGGTTCACTCGCCCTGTTACTCAGGTACATAGGAGGAGGTAAGCTTGCTGCTACAGAAAACTAAAAAAATCCAAAACCAATCCATTGAAGAACATGCAATGATTGGCGATCAATATGACTCCAATTTGATTGATTGCTTCTAATTTTGTAATTTTGAGATATTCTTTAAATGTTTTAACTGTACAGACAAGAAGGTCATGCAAAATTATATAAATAGTTTCATTTTCATGAGACTTAATGTTATGCAAATCGTATATTTTAGTACTTAAAAACTGAGAAATCCATCCCTTTAAAAATTGTACCAAAATTTTATTGTCTTACATTAATATGTTTTAGACTCACAAATATCATGAAAAAATTGTATCACTTCTATATTTTGTATGCTACTTAAATCCATACGGTTATAATAGTAAAAGCATCTAAAATGTTCTAAACTTTTGGTGCATGGAGTGATATTGGAGGTAAAGTATATTTAAGGGGAGCCGGATCCAGGAAAGAGGGAGATATGTGCTGAATATAAATCACCTAATTTTGGAAAAGTTATAAATTCATGGAATTAAACAATTTTAGCCATTCTCTTCCACTACCTTTAGCTTCCCTCTACATTTTTCTGAAATGAATGACTAGGATAGTCAAATTGCATGAATTCACGAATTTTCAAATTAAGGTGACCCAGATTCGATATGCACGTACATAAACGTGGCAAAAAGTTATATGTATAGGACAAATAAGGGGCTTGGTGAATCTATCGTGACACAATAGATAGTTTATGTACTATGTCATCTCAAAATAATTTTTCGATGTTAATTTTCATACAATTTCATTAAAAATTCATGTCCGTTGAGTTTGAATATTTAAAATAGTTAAACTGTTTAGATCTCTTAGTTGTTCGCAATATAAATAAAAAAAATTTCAGTGCATGATGAAATTGTATGAAAATTGGCATGGTAATAAACAAATTACTTACGGTGTCACAGTACAGACACTAATTCGATATGTTTTGTGTAAAATCACTAAATACATAATGTGACCAGTGATTTTAGCTGTTCAATGCACTTGATGCAAAAATTGAGAGCATAAAATTTTTAAAAAATAAATGAATTTCTAATGTGATTCTTTATATAAACTTTTGGACTTTTGCTGAAGTCATAACACAAAATATAGAATAAGGTCACTGATTTGATTTAAATTTTCACTGCTTAAACTAAAATTTTATGTTTTATCAAACAAGCCCTAAAATAGTAAGATGACTATTTTTCAACCCAATTTATATATATAGAGAGGAGTACAAATAATATACAAATACACAAATTTGTCTCATGGCCACTTTTCGCTTGAAGGGTGTACAAAAGATATATACAGAGTATTTTACCCCAAAAAAATAAGGTAGAAGGCTGAGAGTAGAAAGTTTGAAAAATATTTTACGAGAAAAAATATATAACATTTTTTCACAAAAGACAAAGCATATTTTCAGTTGACGAATTTTTCATTGAGTCATTTTTTTAAACATATCAAATACCAGAAAATGTAGAAAGCATTTTTTTCCCCAAAAAAATGGATTAGCCTCGGTTTAATTTCAATCTTTATCTTTTATTTTTCGAGTGTATGTTGTGAGCCAACATTATGAAGATAAAGTCAAAATAGAATTTTTTTTTTTCTCACTCTAGGGTTCCAGGAAGAAAAATGGAGGTTCCAAAGTATCAAATCCTTTCCGTCCCATAGAAGTAATGAACGAGTGCATCATGATTATTGAAAATACCCTGTGAAGTAGGGGTAGGAATTGGGCAGGTCGAGTTGATTGCAAGTGAATTAATAACGGGTTAAAATTATTTTACAAATCAAATGGAGATATAAAATGAGCGAATTAACGGGTCAAAAACTCACCTTGTTGGTACAAACTTTATTTCTTCTAGTTTTTCCATAAACCAATCAATATTTAGCAATAATTCTAACTTCGAAACAAAAAAATATAAAACTCTAACCAAAAATGTCAATTGGATGGATTGGTGGGTTGCCAACATATCAAGACGATTTACATATGAGTCAATATCGAGTCAAAAGCGGATCAAGATTATTTCATGGGTTGGTTGGGTCAAATTATTTTATGAGCAAGTTAAGCGAAGTGGCAAGTCACAAGTTGACATTGCTGGCTGTAAGGGTGAACATACATAACTCTTTTAGCCCTACAAATGGAATGAAATATGTATTTCATAAACATGTAGCCCATGGAGTATTTTTACCATGAAACACAAGTGAATGCACCTGAAATAGACAAGTAATACCTATTATTAATGGTCAATGACATAATAATTAGTACTTACCTGCTCCATTCTTGGGCCTTAAAATGAATTATTATTCTTTAGATACATTAATTATTTTTATATTATACTTTTATGAAATACTTAGTCCATTTCATTTCGTGAAGGTGAATTTCATCGGATAAAGTCAATTGAAAGTAGGTACAAGCGCACTTGGTGAATAGGTTGGGTCAGTTCTTTTAGCTTTTTCTTCTGGTGGATGCATCATAGTTCTTGGGGTCTTTCATTCTTCTATGCTTTCACGCTCAAAATGTTTTTTCTTACAGTATTTCAATTTATTTGGATCCGTTTCAAATTTTAAATCTCATTTTCTTGATGAAAACTTAACGAAGGACTCGAATGGCTTAACATATCATAAACTCGAAGTTTAGAATGAAACTAAGATCAAAGCTTAGGACTCTTTTCACCTTTAGGCCTTTATTTATTCGAAGTTGAAAGATCATCTCACCTAGGTTTTCACCAAGCTAAATCACAGCAGGCTCTGATTGGAGACAAAAACCACAATTCCAAGATCTACCATTAAGAAATAAAATAAGCAGTCATTTTCACCTTCCCACAATTTTCCAAGAGAGAAAGAGCAAGAGAGTTCTTGGAAGTATGTTTTGCTTTCCACCTTGCTAAGTTTTCTCGAGAATCTTTCTGCTTGAGGAGCTAGAAAATAAGTTTCTTTCTTATGCTTAGAGGGTGGGTGTTGCAACCATTTAGCTTTTCGGGTGATATGGTAGATAAATTATCGACTATGTCACAGCACCGATGCTAATGTTGTATGTCTTGTACAGGTAAAAATCACTGAGCATGTAAAGTAGTTAGTGTTTTTAACTGTTCAATAAGTATAATAACAGAAATTAAGAGTATAAAATTTGAAAAAAAAAAAAAAACAATGAATTTGTTAAGTGATTCTTTATAGAAATTATTGAATGAACCTCTGTCAAAGATGGTAAGATGACTATTTTTTAGCACATTTTATAAAAAGAGGTCCTTGATTGGGAAATTGACTATGTAGACACATTGCTACCCCTAAAAGGTGCATATGAGTTTTTATATGAAAATTTTAACCGTATGCATTGAAAGAGTATGGAAAAATATAGTAGCCTACTTACTTTTATAGAATTCATGTTAGCAAATAGCTTTTATTTAAGCAATTAAAAACCCGAACTTGATTAAGCCATTTAAATTTACATAATTTTTTTTTACTATTTTAATGAAAGGCTTGCACTAACACAAATTATAAATAAAAAAAATTCAACAGCCTTAATATTTTTCCATGCTCTTTACGATTTAAATTTCCTTGACCTATATGGGCCCGTAGGGATACAATTGACTGCAAGGCTTTAGTGGGCCGGTCCTAAGCTGTGTCCGCACGCATGGCCCAATTAGTCGCACCGCAGTACTAAACTCGGCCCATTTGGTTGTGCCCCGGCATTCATTCAGGCTCCACGACGGCCCATTAATAACTCCAAATGAATTATGTGGGTGTATGGCTGCTGCTCCAAATGAAAGGACACAAATGTCAGACTTATTATATGATGGACCAAATTCCAGAATAATTATCCATGTCATCATCGTTGAAGCCTTCAATTCATTTATTTTACGCCTAGAGGTAAAAAAAAAAAAAAACACACCCTAATTAGGCTCCGTTTGTTTCAAATAAAATTTTATTGTTTTTAAAAATATTTTCAGGAAAAATATTTTGAAAGAGATTATTTTCACGGAAAACATTTCTATGGAAACTTGCTCATTTTGCAATGTTTGATTGACATGCTGAAAAATTATAAGAAAATATTTTCCAATATCCGGTAATATCAATTACGACAAATATAGCCTCCATAGGAAAAAAATTCAACAAATTTTGAACAAAAATTGAGAGCTTAAACTATATCTGAAAGTATTTAATACAGGTCTCAAATCAAAGATAACAAAGAAATGGATATTAAAATCCGACGTCGAATAAATCATAGAAGATTAATTGAATGCAAGAGATTAAGAAGGGTAAAGTGGGCACAATAAAATGACACATGGCAAAAGAAAAAGAAAAAAAAAAAAGACCAAGGTTATGAGAATGAGGCTTGGAGAACTCTTTACGGACAAAAATGCAAAATGTTTCTATAAAAGACAGCATATTTTTCGTTGACGGAAAAATATTTTTTCATTAATCTACTTTTCTTGACGTACCAAATATCGAAAAAAAATAAGAAAAGCATTTTCCGGAAAACCCTTTCCACCGAACAAACGGATTAGCCTAGTTTAATTTCAATCTCTATATTTTATTTTTCAATTGTATGGCCTGAGTTAAATAATTTCAGTCCTCCGTTCGTATGTGGGAAAATAAAGTATGTGCTTTCCCCTAGGGTCAAGGGAAGAAAAGAGGAGGTTCCAAAATATCAGGCTTCCTTCCGTCTCATAGAAGTAATGAATGAGTGCGTTATGATTCGTGAATAACCTGTAAAGTAGAGCTAGAAATTGGACAGGCTGCAAACCAATCAATATATAACGATAGTGAAAATAGAATATAAGTTTGACGTTATATAATTATGTGAGTCTGTTTTTAAAATGACATAGTTTTGTTAAAAATTATAAATGAGTGTGAACCATTTTAAATAAAACGATGTCGTTTTACGAGCAGACTTACGCATATTGCATAAGGTTGGACTCATATTTTCTTTCTCTTAACTATAATTCTAACTTTGGACCAAAAAAATATAATTGAAAGAGAATATGAGTCCAAGCTCACTTAAATTGCATCAGTCTGTCCCTAAAACAATATAGTTTTGTTAAAAAACTGTAAATAAATAGGGATCACTTTTAACAAAGCTATGCGGTTTTGAGAGTAGACTCATGCAAATGCGTGAGTCCAGACTTATATTCTATTTTCTCAAAACATAATATCGTAACTAAAAATGTCAACTGGACAGGCTGGCGGGCTGTCGACAAGTCAAGACAAGTTAAAATGAATCAACATGGGCGAGTTAGAAGTGGATCCAGATTATTTCGTAAGCCAAAGGGGTCGGATTATTTTATGAGCGAGTTGGGCAGGTTGGCAGGTCATAGGTTGATCTTGATGTGTTTAAGGGGATATAAACGTAACTCTTTTGGCTCGACGAATGGAATGAAATATGCATTCTATAGACATATAACATATAAGGAGCAATCTCATCATGGAGCGCAAGTGAAATGATTACTTCCATGTGCCACTGAGGTAATGCACAAGGAATAGACGAGTGATATTTGTCAAGAACATAATAGCTAATACTTATCTATTCCACTCAGGCGTTGAAAAGAAAAATTATTCTTCTTACACATCCTCTCATCGTTTTTATTATATTTTTATAAAATATTTAATTCATTTTATTTCGCAAGTCAAGAGAGTCAATTTTTTCTGATAGAGTCACTTGAAATTAGGTGGTGGGCGCGGACTTGATGAATAGGTAGGGCCTGTTCTTTTGCTTTTTCTTCCGGTGGATGCACCCTAGTCGAGGGGAAAGGTCTTCTATTCTTCTGTGCTTTCACACTCAAAATGTTTTCTCGTATTTTCCTGATGAATTTAATTGGTTTTCCAACGTTTGCGGGCAAGAGGGAGACGTAGGCATCACCGCTGCTGCATTTTAAGGTTCATCAAATGAGTCCGAACTCAGGTGAAATTTTCGATTCTAACCCTTAAAGCGACGACGTTTCGTTCAAAATCACATTAAGTTTTGTAAAAAAAAGGAAAAAAAATTATATACAATGTCTTCCCTTTAAGGGAATAAGTAAACTCTAAAACACAAACTAAAATGATCATACAAACATTCATATCATTACGGTGCAAAGAGGTATATGCTTTATTTCATTTCCTTTTTTAAAGCAACGAGACGTATACCTAACGAAAGACTCGAAGTTGCTTTACAGACATAAACTCTCAAAAGGATACACTCGAAGTTTAGAATCAAAATGGAGCTAAACCTCAAGACTCTTTCCACCTTTAGACCTTTATTTATTCGAAGTTAAATAATCATCTCACCTACGTTTTCACCTTGCTAAATCAAAGCAGGCTCTGATTGGAGGCCGGAGCCATGATTCCAAGATCTACCATTGAAAAACAAAATAAGCAGTCGGTTTCCCAGAGTTTCTCTCCATCACTTTCCCTTTGTTTTTTTTTTTTTTTAATTTTTTAATTTTTTGAGAGAGAGAGTTCTTGGAAGCATACTCTGGTTTCTACCTTGTTAAGTTTTCTCGAGAATCTTTCAGTTTGATGAGCTAGAAAAGTAGTTGCTTTCTTATGCATAGTGGGTGAGCACTTTCCGTACATATTCGTGCTGTAACATTTTGGCCTTTAGGTGTGCCCTTAACCCCTTTTTTTTTTTTCTTGTTTCTTTCTTACCTGAGAAGAAAGGAAAAGAAAAGGAATGAAAAAAAAAAACCAATTTTTCCACCAAAATTTTTTGTACAATGAGAATTCAGAATAGTTTTTAATATTTATACTTTAATTTTCTCAAAATTCAATAATTAAGTCCAATAAATCATACATTCTCAAATCTAATAAAAATTAGCATAACTATGTATACAAATATGTGTTTTTATCACTACAATTAAAATTATTAAAAGATTAAAAATTGAATAAAAGCAGAAATCGAGGGAAGGATCAAGGGTCAGCTTTGTTCTTCAAACTTGTTTCTCTTGTGGCTATTCTTTTGCTTGGACGTGACATGTGGCCCTACAATTTTTTAGCGAAGGTTTGGTCTTTCTTTCACTTTGATAACATCGTACGGTTGTTTTGGCTGGACTTCAGCTTTTGCTTTATTGATCATTTCTTATTATTTGACATTTCGTTTTCTAGTTATTATAATATGGAATAAAAAAGAAAGCAAATAAAAACACGAATCATGAAAAAATATGAAAGAGCAATCTAACCTTATAAAATTTACTCCTTTTCTTTTTCCGTCCATTTTAAACTCACAAACAAAAGAATAGAAAATGAGAGGCACTTTCATTTACAAATACACGAATAAGAGAGTAAAATTTAAAAGTCTTGACAAATCTTCGGTACATGCAATGGAATTGAATATATATTTCATAAAAATATAACACGTAAGGAATAATATCACCATAAAGCATAAGTGAGATGCTACTCCAATGAACTATGAGGGGAATAAATAAGAAATACAGAATAAATAATTCTCCTCCTGTGCGGTGAATATAGCTATTTCTCACATACTTTCCTTGATGTTTGTGCTATAAGTTTATGAAATACTTATTCCATTCCATTCCGTGAACCAAAGCAGTTATTCCCTTCCCTTTCCTTTCTCTCCTAAAAATTAAAATCCCTCCATTTCTCTTCTCCCCAAAATCAAAAACACACTGAATCCTCGGCTAATAAAACCTTGTTCACCAGATTCTCTTGAAACACCAAAGGTTTTGTTGTTCTTTGTGCCTCCAACTTCCACTCATTATAAAGCTTGTTCCTTCATTCCTTTGAAATACCATAAACTAAGCCCCTCCATTCACTCTCTTTATCCTCTCTCCCTGGTTCTTTCACTCCCTCACCCGCTTACTTGAATTCATGGAAAGAGATCAACTTGCTGCTACAGAAAACGATAATATTGAAATCCAAGCCATGGAACAGAAGACTGCGCCACTAGTTCAGGCCAAAGAAGACACCCCGATGATCTCAATGTACAACGATCGTATCCGACCAACCCTTGATGCCATCGACAAGCTCAGGCTGCTCAACGTCACCAAAGAAGGCATACAACTCCCCACCATTGTTGTGGTGGGAGACCAGTCTTCTGGCAAATCCAGCGTTCTCGAATCCCTGGCTGGAATCAACCTCCCTCGTGGCCAAGGTATCTGCACTAGGGTACCGCTCATAATGAGGCTGCAAAATCATGCAGCTACAGACACCGAGCTTCTCTTGGAATTCAATGGCAAAACAGTCAAGTCCGATGAATGTCACATTGCGGACGATATCAATCTCGCTACCGATGAGATTGCAGGCAATAAGAAAGGTATATCAAACACCCCCTTGACCTTGGTTGTAAAGAAGAATGGTGCTCCTGACCTTACGATGGTTGACCTCCCCGGGATTACTCGAGTCCCGGTTCATGGGCAGCCGGAGAATATATATGAGCAGATTAGAGATATAATCATGGAGTATATAAGGCCTGAAGAGAGCATAATTCTCAATGTTCTCACAGCTACTGTGGATTTCCCTACATGTGAATCGATTAGGATGTCACAGCAAGTGGACAAGACTGGCAAGAGGACTCTTGCAGTTGTCACCAAGGCTGACAAGGCTCCAGAAGGGCTGCTTGAGAAGGTCACTGCGGATGATGTGAATATTGGGCTCGGTTATGTTTGTGTGAGGAATCGTATTGGAGAAGAGTCATATGAGGAAGCAAGGAAGGAAGAGGCAATGTTGTTCGAAACTCATTCCCTTCTTTCTAAGATTGATAAATCGATTGTGGGTATCCCAGTTTTGTCTCAAAAACTGGTTCAAATTCAAGCAACCACCATAGCCCGAAACTTGCCTGATATAGTAAGAAAGATTGATGAAAAGTTGATCGCAAATGAGAAACAGCTGAACCAGATGCCTAAGACGGTGGCATCAGTTGCAGAAGCAATGGCGGCATTAATCAGTGTTATCGGGTCGGCTAGAGAATCTTTGAGGAATTTCCTTCTGAGAGGGGAGTATGATGATTCTCCTAGTGATGACCGTAACATGAAATGTACAGCTCGTATAGTTGAAATGCTAAACCAATTCTCTAACGAGCTGCAAAAATCTTCTGAAGCTGCTACTAATGAAGAATTCCTAATGAATGAGATCAAGGTGTTGGTGGAATCGAAAGGAATCAGTCTACCAAATTTCCTCAATCACGCCGGCTTCCTTGCCATGTTGCAGAAGAGGGTTGACGGTGTATCTCACCTGCCAGTTGGGTTTGTCAACGAGGTATGGGACTACATTGAAGGTATTGTCATAGGTGTTTTGATGTCTCATTCTGAGAACTTCAACCAGCTTGAATTCCCTCTTAAACGAGCAGGCAACAGACTTATGTCGGAGATGAAGCAAAAGTCTGTTGATCGGGCCATGGAGATTGTTCAAATGGAGAGGCTGACAGATTATACCTGTAATCCCGAGTATACTTCCGAATGGAACAAGCTGATGGGTCAACAGCATAAATTCATTGATGATGTCCAAAGAAATTATGTAATTTCAAAATATGTAAATCTTGAAGGTTTTGGGTCAGTGGACGTGGAGCATCTCAGGCAGTACCCCGAATTTCTGCAAGAAGCTTTTGACTTGAAAATGAGGATGATTGCATACTGGAAAATCGTTTTGAGAAGGCTGGTTGACAGCATTGCGTTGCATTTGCAGTTCAGTCTCCACAATCTTGTGAAGGACATTGAATCCAAGATTGTGAAAGATATAATGAGTCCTCATGGGGGTGGAGTTGAAAGAATGCTTGGGGATACCCCTTCTGTGGCCGAAAAGCGCACAAAACTGAAGAGCAGCATTAAGCTGCTGAGGGAGTCTAAGGAGGTGGTGGCATCGGTCATGGACAAAATTGCTGCTTTTGGGTAAAAGGACTAGAATGGATGAGAGGCTTGCCAGACTGGACAATGGACTTGCTTCCTTGTTTTTTTGATGGCTTTCTTTTTGTGTGCTTTGTTTCTGTGGTGTTTTATCTGTTTCATGGCTTTGCTACTATCCTACTGGTTTTCTTAAACCAGATTTATCTTGTAAGGCTCTATATATCTAAGAATTTTGTATTGGATTTGTTGGCTTCTTCTAACATCCTTCCCCCGCGCCCCCCCCCAAAAAAAAATAAATAAATAAATAAAATAAAATAAAAAATAAAGGTACCACTCTGCATCAGAAACTCCATCAGCTTGTTACAGTATATCACACTGCTTCATGAGAGAGAAAAGGTTTACAACTCAAGGATGCTCTCTCCGCCTATGCCTTGAAAATGTTCATCTCATATTGCCGGATTTTGTCTATTCACACATGATATTCCATGGGTTAATACGTAGTTCTTGTTTACATCCAACAATCAATTAGAGGGGGAAAATGCTGTTCGGGTATTGTGAAACTAACATATGGTGGTTGTGTAGTTTGAAGGTTTGCAACTATTTACCTATTAAGACTTGGCTTATAATGCATTTATATTCTAGGCTCCAGGGTTGTATTCCAAACAGACAAATGCACTGGTGACTTGGGTACATAGTTCATCGCAAATGAAGTGTTAGTCATGAATGTGTTTATAGTACACAGTACTTCTTTGCAGAGTATGCTTTTCTATCAAAATTTAGTACAACTGAGCCTAACACAGTTTCAGAATGTTCTCGAGCAGGAAAACAACACAATTTTAGCATTATGAAAAGCCCGGATTATGTTTATGTTTATGAAAATTAATTTGGCCTGTAATCAATAAGCAGCCATAGAATCCACTGAATTACAATAAAACACGATCTCAATGCATCCAAAATCCAATTTTAGCAAAACAAATTGTAGATCAGCAGGGCAGTCTATGTCACCGAGCAAGTTATGTGGGTGATGCTTGAAAATAATTGAAGCACCCCCATTTAAAAAAACCTAGACATTTAACAGCAGCAGCAAGCAAAAGTAATTGAGGCACAGACATTTGGAAAACCTATATATTAAACAGCAAGAGCAAGCAATTGAGCAGACGCCATTCTAAAGGCCGAAGTAGAGATGGAGAGAGATCTAACAGTATCAGAATGAGGAAGTTTCACCGAGTTTCTGAAGCAACAAAGTCACTGGTTTCATCATTACCTGCAGAGAGAGAGAGAGAGAGAGAGAGAGAGAGGGACGAAACAATTATGTTGCAAGAGACATCTATTCGGAATTTAAATCTAAATTATAGCTTCAAAGCTCATTTTATTACGAGTCAAGCTCGACACATTTTAACTGCAGAGAGGAGGAGCTCATTAGTTGTTAGCGAACAAGCTCGTTTATGAGCTCTAGTATAAATTGATTGTTATATTTATCGAATATTATCAGAAAAATAGGAATCAAAAAGATTATTTTAAATGTGTTTATACATGAAAATTTAATATTTAATATACGAGAAAACTAACTAAAAAGAAGCTAATTTCCATTTAAACCCAAGCAGAATAACTATTTAAAAAAAAAGCTGAAATTGTGTTTATCTGTAAATTAACATTTGATATAACAAATTAATGACTTTATGCAATTGTTGCTAATGCCACTTGATCAGCTGGATAAGAGCCTTCAATTGGATCAATTTTAACCCATTCCCTGTCGTATCATACATTTGGTGAGGGCTTCTACATTGGATTGAGCCATCCGATTGGGTCTACTTATCAGCTTATAGTAAAATTATCCAATCTTATATGAAAATCCTAATAATCATATCTAACTCATAGCAGAATTATCTAATCTTCCCTGTCCTATTACTTTTTTTCTTGTAATTTTTCTCCTTTAGTTTTGTTTTCTTTTTTCTTTCATTTATCTATTTTCTTAGCTATTTTGGCGATAGTTAGTCTCCAAGAATAAAACTACTCTATTTTTTAAAATAAAAATTTCTCATTACTACTTATTTATTTACATTAGAGAATGGACCTGTTGATATGCCCCCTAGAATTTCTTGTACTTCGTTGATTATTTGGCGTTTTTGAGATGGTTCAACTCTAAAAGTGAATATACTCAATTTTATTTATCCATTTTTGTAGGATTTGATGGTTTAACTATGCTTTGTCATTTTAGATTACATGAATTTATGAAATTAAATTTACTATTATGGAAATGGTGAATTTTTATTATCTAGTTCACTTAACATGTTCTGAACTAAACATGAGATGGGATATGAACTCTATCTGATCGGATAGTTATCTTATGCATTCAAAAGTATTTTGGTCATTTTTCCATATAAGAACATGTAAGGAATTTTGAATTTGTGTAGGGATGATTTTGGAAATGACTTGGTGGCACTATTCATCCATCTTAGTAGCAATCCAAAGAGTAATAGGGGCAACGGGTACATAGGGTATTTCAGTCAAAATATAGTATTTGTTTTTTGGTCTTGTCTTAAAACTATGTTATGTTACCAAAATTTTTGAATTTGTGCAGAGATGATTTTGGAAATGACTTGGTGGCACTATTCATCCATCTTAGTAGCATTCCAAAGAGTTACAGGGGCAACGGGTACATAGGGTATTTCGGTCAAAATATAGTATTTGTTTTCTGGTCTCGTCTTAAAACTATGTTATGTTATCGAAATTTTAAATTTATTTTATCTAACCAATAGTTAAGCTGTTTAGAAAAACCAAAAAATCGACTCACAATCGACCAAATCGAACGAAAAACCACAAAACCGTATAACCGCCTTAAGGAAGGTGGATTTCTTTTTCTTATCCAAGGTGGGTTGGGTCAGTTTTTTGGATTGAGAGAAACTCAACTCGTCCTAGCCTGCCTCAGCACAATTTTAATATTTTGATATAATTAATATATTTAATATATGTATTTTTTAAGATGCTTTCCTGAAATTTATTATCTCCAAATATTTTTTTTTCGGTCTTTCACAATTTTCTTGTTCCTATAATATAATTATATATGATCTTTATGGTATTTTGTAAAACTTTCATTATAGTTATGTAAGATTCAAACAATAATTTGGATAACTACCTCAACCTTTCAAATCCAAACCAAGAGTGTTAAAAATTTATTAGCTCATCATAATTTTGAGTTGGTCAATTAAAAAAATTAGTCAACTGCCAGAGTTAGATTGATTTAAAAACGCCCAACGTATCCACTTGCACAGTGCACAACCATACCCACTATCCTTGCTTTAATAAAATGAAAAACACTGGTGCCGTACATCATCACCAACGTGGGTAATCATTCACTAGTTATTAGGCAAAAAGCACGTGTGGTGAGACTTATTATACATTTTTTTTTTGACTATTTTATCTGTATTTAATGAGTCATCACATCAATTCAAACTTATTCAAAGAGAAGAGTCCCTAATGCTGTTTGAGAGGAAAATAAAGGCACAAATGTGTTTATTATTTGATTTAGAGAGTTTAGGCTCATAACATCTTATGAATGATGATTTTTTATATCCAATTAGTAAGAAATACTTTTAATTGAGATCTCATGGGGTAGATGACTTAGTCGAAGAAGAAGAAGCTGGGCTTTGTTTTAGTTTGGAACCGAATCTATAGGATCCCGTATATGTCTCCATATGAAAATCATATAATTCTAGACTCATGGAGTCGTAGGGCTGGTGGGAGCATACTTCACCTAATCATTGATGGCATTTCTAGTGATGGTTTGATGAAGGAAATGAAGGAAGAGCTTAGGTTTTCTCCCTTTTCCCTATCCAGTGTGCCACTTTGTTCTTGGAAGAATCCCCTTCCCCAAAAAGGAGGGAAAGGGGAAAATCTTAAAGGGGTGTCACGTATAACATGGTGCAGTCATACGCTTAAAGGCTATATAAGCCTTTTTATTTAGGAGGAAGAAATGGGCTAGAGACCCAAAGGAGGCATCTCTTTAAGGGATGAGAAACGGGCTCAAGAAAAAGGGATCTCTTTAAGAAATTGAACCACAAGCTTAGAAAAGGGGAGGCCAAATAGGCCAAATAAGAGGATATCTCCTTAGGGATTGAGGCATGCTTTCATAAATGGGGTATCCCCTTAGGGATTGAACCATAAGATTTGAAATATAATAACTCTTTATTAACTTAGTCAATAAGAGACAGTGTGTGTGCTTTGTGCATACTCGATTAAAAGATTAATTTTCCTCCGAAAAAATGACTCCAACAAAATACCAACCAAGTCAAGCATGTCACACTATTGCGTCCTCCATTTAAAAAAAAAAATCATTTAAAACTTACACTACTTCAAAAAAAAAAAAAAGCATTTTATCTTCATTTTTTTTGGATTGTGTATTTATATTGTTGCGGTTAAGGTTTGTTACTATTATATTTATTTGATCACTGATTACCTAATTTAGTGGTGCTTTTCGTGTGACTTTTTGTTTAAAAATCTTGGCTCAAATACAAAATTAAAATTTGAGGCTTGTGTTCTCGCACCCGAGTACAAGGATTTACCAGCATCCAAGTGCCAAAAGCTATTTCATTTGGCAAGAAAAATATAATCAAACAACACAATTTTAATACTCAAATGCCGGAAGCCTTCTCGCTTATTATTATTATTTTTTATGAAGATGGAAATATGATCACTCTTTGATATACAGCGCATTGGGGTTGGCTCCTTCCTTAGGCCAAAACCCTGCCGGGCATATGCTTTTTAATCCGTTCATTTGAATTTTGGGAATTCAAAGCCCTCATCAAACTCTAGTGAAAAATCATTCAAAATTTTATGAAAACTTGTGCGTCTAACTATTTTTATATGCTTTTTTAAAAATTATTTTCAAATTTTCTGAAAATTGGTGGTTTAATTATTCTTATACCCTATTCAATTTATATTGATGCATTGTTCTATGAAACAAGACCAATGGGGCCCAAGTAGGGATTTGGTCACATAAAGATATGACATCACAATCCCATATTAGAAATGTGAGAATATATGAGTCTAATTGTACATTTTGATGGGATCGTGGTTCTAATGTCACCGATAGGATCTGAACTTACCTCAATCAAAAATATGAAACTAAGTTTCACTCAACTAAGTAGCACATGCAAAATCATATTTATAACAAGTCTGACTATATAGTATGCCGTAAATATGGCATAATTAAGTGAGATAAAAATGCAGAGAAACAAGTTATAGTTCAATTTACAAATTTAGGGAGATGCGAGAGATTTGAGATACAAATATGATGAGTTGCTCCCCCAAAAAGAATGAAGACAGAAAAAAAAAAAAAATCCGGTAAAGTTTACATTTGATTAGTGTGTGACTAAGTTATGGTAATTGGTGGACAAAATCCTACAATGATTATTATACACATCCCATATCATCTTTGAAGCCTTCAATTCAGTAGTTTTATTCGAAGTTATAAATTTTGTTGCCCTGGTTCACCATACTAAATCACAGCAACCTTCCTCTGATTTCCACAATGCCGGGTCCCGGTTTGATTTTTCGGGTCACATCACAACCAACCTTCTCCAAAAGTTTTCCGTGTCCCAGGTCACAGAAACAAGGATTTAAATCTCCTTAACTTCCCCACAGATTTTCGAGGACACAGGAAAAAATTCTAAGAACCCTATTTGGGTTCCTATTTTTCGTCAAGTTTTCTCGAGAATCTTCCTGTTTGACGAGCTAGAAAGGAGTTGCTTTCTTATGCTTAGTGGGTGTGCACTTTCGGTATGTATCCTGTTACATTCCTCTAGCCGACCATTTTGCCGTTGTCGGCGATTTGATTTTAACTTTCGTTTTTTGTTTTTTTTTTCTTATCGGAAAACAACGTGCAGATCCGTCAGCGACGAAAAATTCAAAGGTTTAGGTTTGGTCCGGCGTTGGGTACTTATTTTGTTTGTCTTTTAACTTCTGGGTCTTCCATCAAATGGGTCCCGTGTTTTTTTCCCGAATTCGGAAATGGGCGCTTTGATTTGACGATCCGTTTCTGAAAGTTGCATGTTTTGTTGGATTTGCATCAGATGAAAAGGTTTGGGCTTGTTCGTATTCCAGTGATTGTTGTTTTAGGTGTTTATCTTTTGGCTTAGTTATTCACTGATATTAGATTAGGGCTTTATGTCTACTAATAATACATAGAATTGGGTTCCTGATTATTTTCTTCTCATATGAGTTTTTTTTTTTTTTTTTTTCTTTCTTTAGCATCCACTCCATATTATATTTCACTGTTCGGTTCAAAGGGGTGTCGATTGATGGCATACAAGAATTAAAGTATCTCCCCCTTGTTTGCTAGGAATTTTGTTTTGTAGCTTCTGATGCTGGGTGGATGATAAGGTTCTTATTGGGCAGTAAAATACTGCCCTTTTTCAATAATTTTTAAGCAGCCTCTGTCAAGGATTCTAATGGAAGGTTCCACATTGCTGGTTCTGCAAATTTTCTGAATTTTCTCATTGAAAACACTGTTCTATTAGCTTCTAATCACAGGCATATTTTAGGATTTACTAATGTGTTGTCCCGCACAAGAAATGAGGATTCTTTGCTTTCCTTATAATTTGTTTTTGTTAATGTTTGATTCCTCTGTGATATATATATATATTTGGATTTAATGCTTTCTGTTGATGTTTTTGGTTCATCCCTCATTTGTTTCTATTTTCTCTGTCTGACAGTGCCGAATTACACTCTGGAAATTCTAATTCATTTACGGAGCACAGGAGTCTTTTCTACATTCAGTGACCAATCCATAACTGTAAATTCACTTAATTTTCCCTAGTCATGGCTACAACTGGAGCATCGTCAACCATATCACCAACAAAATCACGGGGTTTTACTGTGGCTTTGGCGTCTGCTGTTTTCGAATGGATTTTGATAGTTTTGCTATTTGTTGAAGCTATATTCTCATACTTACTGACTAGATTTGCGCGCTATTGCAAATTGCAAACACCATGTTTTCTGTGCTCGAGACTTGATCATGTCTTGGGGAATGAAAAACACGGATTTTATTGGGATCTGATGTGCAGAAATCATAAATTGGAGATCTCATCCTTAGTTTTCTGCCATGGTCATAATAAGCTTGTTTGCGTGCATGGACTGTGTGAGAGTTGCCTCTTCTCTTTTGCTACCATAAATAAGTCTAATTCAGAAACATACAAATTGCTGGTTGGTAAGTTGGGGGAAGAACCTCACTTTGTTTCATCAAGCAAACGACATTGTTCTTGTTGCAACGAGCTGCTAATTTCAACATGTTACACCCAAAAACTAACCCAGCCTGAGTCAGTTGGATCTGATGCAACTGAGTTTGATCCACCTTTATCCGCTGCTGTTATACGCAGTCGTAGCAACTTTAAGAGGAGCAAATCATCTTTAGTTAATGGGTTTGATCTTCGGTCTCATGTAGGATACACAGAGATCAAGATTACTTCTGATACTGAATCAGATGTACAACTTTCTGACTATGATGATCGAAGCCCTATTTGTGAAACTGATGGCATCAAGGAAGATTTCCAAGTTCAAAGTCTACAGGTGGAGCCTAACGTTATTGCTTTTGCCGGTGATTTGATCTCAGAGATACCAATAAATCCACCACCATTTGAGCCGGAACCTTCAAAATTAGTTTCGGAGGTTCCATCGGTTGCTAATGAGGGCTCTATTGATCACGGCTTGCAGGAACTTACTTGGCAACAAGCTGAGGCTAAGATTGAACCTCCTTCACATGCTGGGCTTATTTCCTCTGACCCTTCTTCATCAAATGCAAAAGAAACTACTATTGAAGTGTTCAGAAAGAGCTGTATCTCTGGAGGTTTGTAATTTCTCCTCTTTTTTCCTCTTTAATGCTAAAGATATTCAAATTACAAAAAGAAACTGTACCTTGCTGTTCCCCCTGTCAAACCGTCCATATGATTTTAATACACATCCCTATCACATTAAAGATAAAATTCTTTTTACCATATATTTGAAGTGTTGGAATTTCAAAAGACAAATATTCCTCAAAAATATGGAGAGTGTGTGTGTGTGTAATAGATACTCTTTCATGCTGCTTTTGTCTGAATTGAACAAGTCTGAATCGAATTTAATTTGAAGATGGATTTATTGGCCCCAAAACCCGATTCTTGAGATATGTGTTTTATAATGCTTTATCCTCTTAGACTATCCTCATGTTTAGTGTTCCATGGTCCCAGATGTTTCAGGCAGCAAATTCGGTCAAACATGTGCATCTGAGACTGAAGACATCTCTAATACAAGTCAGTCAATGACAGCAAGGGAAATGGCTATGGCAACTGGCCCACGAAAGTCGAACAGTTTGGATCTTGGTGATGCTTATAAACTAGCTACTGGCAATAGAGGAAGACAATTGTCGGACCTGTTTTCTGAACAGTGGTCTGGAAAAGAGTCTGCCGGAGTTAATGAAGATATGAAGCTCTTACGATCACAAATCTCTGCCAATCGTGGAACCGAGTTACCAGTAAATGACGCGATGAATACTGATGAGTTGAAATCTACTGATGCTTCTGGCTCTATTGGCTTGCAGATGCTCCAAAAACGAATCTCACTTGAGAGGAACGAGTCTGGCCTTGAGTCATTGGATGGAGGAAGCATTGTCAGTGAAATTGAAGGCGAAAGTTTGGTGGATCGGTTAAAACGACAGGTTGAGCACGACAGAAAATCCTTAAGCGCTTTATACAAGGAATTAGATGAAGAAAGAAATGCTTCTGCAGTTGCCGCAAGTCAGACAATGGCTATGATTACTAGGCTGCAGGAGGAGAAGGCAGCTCTTCATATGGAAGCTCAACAGTACTTGAGAATGATGGAGGAGCAAGCCGAGTATGATATGGAAGCGCTTCAAAAAGCAGAGGACCTCCTTGCGGAGAAGGAGAAAGAAATGCAAGATTTAGAAGAAGAGATCGAATTTTATAGGGAAAAGTTCCCATCTGTTGAAAATTTAGAGAATCCAAATTTTCCAAGTTGTGTAGAAGATAATACAAGTTTTCCCAGCAGCTCAATTATTGAGAAACCTATCCTCTGTCGTGAAGTTGAAGTATCAAGCACCGTGAAGAACCCATTATCAGAGTTTGAAGATGAAAGGTTTAATATTTTGCAGTGTCTTAAAAAGTTGGAGAAGAAGCTGCAATTGTTTTCAAAAAATGGGGAATGTTTGGACTTACCAAATGGTGAGTATTCGGGAAATACTATAGAAAGTCTCAACTGTAAGAAAAAGTCTGATGAAAGCAGTCTGATGGAAGAAAATAGTGACAATTTCATTCCTTGTAGAGAGAATGATTTAGTCACTTTCAGAAAAGATGTTTCCAATCTGAATGGGAGGTTGGAAGCGCTCGAGGCCAACCAAAATTTTATTGAGAATGCTGTTAACTTGCTTAAAAATGGAGATGAAGGACTTAAATTTGTTCAGGAGATTGTTCGTCATCTGGAAGACCTAAGAAGAAGTATCTCTGTTACTTGAAGCTTCATGGTGCACCACGATAACAAAGGTAACTGCTATCAAGATCCTAATATGTTAACAAAATTGTGAATTTTAATAGAGAAAGTACCGCCTTCCACTATTTAATAGCTGGTCAGGCAATGTCTTCATGGTACTGTGAAGCATCGAAAACTGAATGTGGCCGATGGTAGAGGCAATGTTTTGCAATCTTATTTTATTTTGGAAATTGGAAACAGTGAAGGGAGATATGGGTAAATTTTAGTTTTTAAGTAAATAACCTTTCATGTTTCAAAATTCTTAATTAAATTTGACTTAAATACAAATTCTTTTATTCTGTTGCTTCAAAATGGGCTTACAACTGCTACCATGCTTTTGCCATCTTCTTCCTTCTTGCGTATCTCTACTCGTAGCTATAACCTATTTGTCAGGTTCTAGAATAGATAGTCAGTATACATACAACTGTTGTTTTTATTGGAAGCATATGATAATGCATTGGGAAATTTTGTAAACAGAGTGTTCTATCTATCGAAATGGATCCGGAAGAACAAATTAGTGTCGGGCAATCTTGTAAATGAAGATAAATGTTTTGCCTAGCCGTCACATATATTCCTAAAAGAAAGACAACTCACTAACATCTGCTTGTCCAAGAGTACTTCTTTGAACAAAACCATGTCCTTAAATAGAATGGTATCAACTGCTTGTTCTTTGGAATATGATTTGGTGCTTTTTCCCTTCTCTCTTGCTCCTTTTATCGGCCTCTTCAGGATCAGTGCATGCTATGAAATGTAGAAGGCTCAACATCTTCCCTTGCCATGGGTAGCTAGTCGATGCAGATATTGAATTTGTTCTTATTTATATTTGTAATAATGAATCAGGTGCATGTCGAAATGAAGGACTGATGCTCTGGAATGGAAGCTAAAACGTTTGCCATAATATGAAACAATCATGGTGATGAGCAGAGGGAATTCAACATACAATATCGCTGTATCGGTAAAGCTTGTTTTCTCCAAATCAGAGAGTACACCATATTCTGTCTTTCCTTTTCCTTTTTTTTTCCGAGGTTTCTTTTAGTGTTATATGTAGTTTGCATTCTACTCTCAGTTTCACACAGATTGCACATAAATTTTGTGAGCTTTTCTTTGCTTGTTCCGTGTTCGCCTTCTTGAATGGGTTCGGTTTGGGAGCTTGCAGTTTCTTCTCTCCTTTTTATTTGGGTTTGGGAGGATTGACTGTTTGGGGTTCAGTGGATTCATAGCAACCCTGAGAGGATGTTTTTGTGTGTAGATGTGTGAGTGAGGTTCATTAGATTCATAGCAGCCAGCTTTGAGAGGATATTTTTGTGTGTAAATGTGTTGAAAGGTTTCTCTCGATTCAGTTTACCTATTTATTTGTAAATTCAAACTAATAAGAGTTTTTCAATATTATTCTCGGTTACCAATGATGCGATTGTGAATTGATTACTGCGAGTTGAATTTGAAACCTTGATGTTTCGGCAAATGTGAGTTCTTGTATTATTATTAAACTGTATAAAATATTGCGTGTATCTGTTTCTATGAGCCATGAAAGGAGTATATAAGAAATAACTATTTCAGCGGAAGAAATTCGGTTTAATATAATTTAAAGCAAAAAAGAGAGTATGCCTTCTAGCGCATACAATTTGCATACATTCGCCCTCAAAATGAATTTGTTTCATTAAAGTTTTTTATTGTACACTTAAAGTTTTTAGTAAAACAATATCATTTTGGGAACCGACGCATACAAATTGCTTGCCCTTCCCATGCATACTCTTCTTTTTAAAAAATTGGTCTTTTTTTCATTGTTAGACCTTTTTTGGTAACTTCACATGAATTTTGGATTTCTAATAAAACATTGAGCTTTATTATGGGGAAAAGTATATAAACTGAGCCAGAGGCCTCAAAATGATGTCGGATTGCTATAAGATTTTATTTTTGGTATGTAAATTATTCACAAAATAAAAGTTATTAGAATCGAATGTATGATAAAATTGTAAGAAAATTATCATAACTTCTTATTTTTTTAATAATGCTTATTCAATTAGTAAGATTGAAATTTTTAAAAAATTAACTTCCAAAGTTATTTTGAATGGTATAGATAAGTTATGGACTCACTATTCCCCAAAATTTATTATTTCAGTTAATTAAAAAAAAGGTATAATTTATTAAAGGAGGACAAAATTGTGTTTTTAATTCCATTTCGGACGGTTTATAAATTGCGCCCTTCTTGTTAAGAGGACGAGGCTTCGCAATTGCTTAAAATCGTATGCACTAACGGCTATGTTTGCCGCGGACACGACGATGATTCGCCTGAGCGGCTCGACGCTATATGGTGTAAATTACGAGTCTCCACCAAAACTAGGGTTTTCGATTGATAACATCGCATTCAGTAGAAAAACGCTCAAATCATCATCATCATCTTCTACTTATTCTTCTTCTGAATCGCGAAAAATTCAGAGACTGAATCCTCTTGAATGCTGCCGAGGATCAACCCCTCCTGAAGCTCATGAAACTTCACAAAGGTATTATTCACCTTCAATCGTCCCTAATTTTATGGCTTCCGATATTTTTGTCGGTTTCCTTCTGTTTCATCACTGTGTCAACCTCGATTTGATGTTTGCATCGTTTTGATGATAGGATCCAATTTTGATTCAAAAATAAATAAATGATCCTTTTATCAAAGCTTCCTTGTAGAGACGTATTGTTTGTTGCGTTTGGGTGTTTGTTGCTCTGACATGCATTGGGATGATTTTTTGGACCAGGATACTCTCAATTTCTTCGCTGATCAATTTTAATGACCTTGCCAATAGTTTTAACTGCATGGATCCAAGAAAACAAACACTAACACATAGGCTTGTCAATTTTCAAGAGACTGTGAAATGTGGAACCTATTCATCCAAAGTATCGGGTGAAAATTCATATTTTTTTTAAAAAAATCTTTAATTTTCTTAATTTTTAATGCTTTGGATGAATTGATTATGTACTTTCAAATCTCATGTATCAATGTGTTTTTATATTGTTTTTTTCCTGAGCCGTATGGTTAAAGTTGTTGAAAAGTTCACTAAAATTGATTACAAGAAGAAGTTGAGGGAGATGAAATTGAGAAGATCCTTGTCCTGATTTTTCCATTGATATATTGAACTGAGTAAGGAATAATAAAGGATGATGTTTCTGCAGGGATGATGATGTAGCTGTTCACGGGTTAAGTGAATTCGTGGTCAGAGTTTCAGGAGGAAGGCACTTGGGAAGAATGCTTTGTCAAGCTGCATCAAATTTTGGCATCAAAGTGATGGTTTTGGACCCTCTGGGGAATTGCCGAGCGAGGGCCTTGTCTCATTATCGCATGGTTGGAAGCTTTGATGATGAAGGTGCTACAGTTTGGGAATTTGCAAAGAGGTTGGATTCCTACACTTTATAATGCAATTTATTGGTTTTAAGTTATTTATTAGGTTTTCTATTATTAATGCTCCTTGTTAACTGTATTATTTATTTTAACTTTGCTGGAAATAAAATTTTTAATTTATCTTATTCATGGTATTCAGATGTGGAGTATTGACCGTTGAAATTAAGCATATTGATGATGGTACACTAGATGAGCTTGAGCAAGAAGGTGTTCGTTGCAAACCCAGAGCCTCCACTATCTGAATAGTCCAGGTTTGTGCTTTTTATGTCAAAAGGATTTTGTATTCCATCTTGCAGTTATGGATTCAGTTTGGCTTTTCTTATATATTGGATTTCTGCATGCACAAATTCTGGACCAGTACTATCATATGTATGAATACTATTGGTTTTTCCTTGACAGGATAAATATCTTCAAAAAGTTCACCTTTCTCACCATGAGATTCCTCTTCCTGAGTTTATGCAGGTTTGCTACTTCATAAGTAGTTGTTAAGGGCCTATGTGCCAAATATTTGAGTATGTTTTGTTGCTTGATGATGATATATGACTAAGGCAGACAGATGATTTTAGTAGAACGAAGGGAGCCGGTGACCTATTTGGTTATCCTCTTATGATTAAAAGCAGAAGGCTCGCTTATGATGAACGTGGAAATACTGTTGCTAGAAGCCAAGAGAAGCTTCATTCTGCAGTAGCAGGTACTTGTCTACTAGTTGAATTTGTATAATTTATCCCTTTGTGGGGCACTGGGTTCCCTTATACTTGCATATACTACACATGTAGGAGTGTCTGCATGTGCTAATTATATCCATGTTGCGAAAAGTTGCACACCAGATATGAGATTCTACCAAAAGGCTGAGAATCTTTTTATGGCCCTTTTACTCTTGCAGTTATATAAATCAATGAATTTACGTTATTTTTGTAGGAGTTGGGGAATTTTATTAATTTCATACACTATTTTCATGTATGCTCTATGATCTGTTTGATCACTGTTTTCTGCGTACCATCTTGTGAGGTGAAGTCCATAAATTGATCAATTCTACCAGATTTACCATTATTTATTTCTTTACTAGTGTTTTCTATGAGTTTTGATTCGTCTGACTGAAACACCCATGACTTTGACAGATTTGGAGTAAAACCCTAATGGGGCTTTTGTGAGAATTGTCTCTCACAGTATGATGCCATGGGTCTTGTCCATTTCGTCTTGACTTGCATATTTATTCTTGTGCAAAGCCATTTGTAGGCAACTTTTGTCTCTTCTTCAAAATTTATTTGGAAAGCACAATCCTTCATGTCTACTATTGAGCCTTAAGGTTGAGAACCTACTTTCATGGGTGTTGTGGTGCTCTTACCTTGTCGAAACTGTGGATCGCTGTAATTACACCAAGATGTGAACATTACATAAAGTTGCATGGTCCAAACTCTCATTCTTTCAAATTATGTGACTCAATATTTTAATGCATGGTTCATTTTATGGTATATGGACTTCATGGTAGCCAAGGGACAGCATTTTATTTATTGTCTTTACCTTTTAATTGGTTCTTGTTATGGTCTTTGTTGGGAAATCTATCCAAATTTCTTGGTTTTGTTCTCTACAACTTAAAGCTGTCTATAGTCTTCTGATGTTTTAATTTATTATCCTCTGCAGCTCTTGGAGGATATCATCGTGGTTTTATATGTTGAGAAATGGACACCCTTTGTAAAGGTTACCATCTTGGATATAGCATTTCTTTTATTAGCTAGTCATTTTACTTGCAATTTTTTTTTTTTTTTTTTTGTTTTTGTTGATAAAAACAAAAACAAATTCTGTAAATGTTGTTTACATTCTACTTGCTTTGATTTTTAAGAGCGTTTTCTCTACTGAAATTGTTGCATATTTTGAGGCCACTGTGGTTGCTAGTATAAGATATACGTTCTTCTAGCACATACCCGGAACAAGCCTTTAACCTATTTATTTAAAAAGTATTTGCTTTACTTGTTTTTCCTTAGGAGCTGGCTGTCATTGTGGCAAGAGGAAAAGACAATTCTATCTTGTGCTATCCTGTTGTTGAAACTATCCACAAGTAAGATCTTTGTTTTATTAGTTACTAGTCCATTGCTTCCATTCTTCCTTCCACATAGTCTTGAACACCAATAATCTACAACAATGTTAGGGGCCTTCCCTATCATCTTGATTTCTTAGTGAATTCAAATCCTACTTTCTTCGGCCAAACAAATAAACTTCTTTGGCTTGTGACAGTGAAAACGTTTGTCACATGGTCAAGGCACCTGCTGATCTGCCATGGAAGATCCATAAACGTGCAACAGATGTTGCATACAGAGTTTATTAGTTAATTGGAAGGCGCTGGTGTGTTTGCAGTTGAATTATTCTTGACAAGGGATGGCAGATTGTTGTGCTTTTGTCAACTACTTTTGACCATTGGTGTTCTTACTTGGGTGGCATTTTATGTTATCTATTATTTCTCTATGTTTTAATTCTGTACAGATTTTGCTGAATGAAGTAGCTCCCAGACCTCACAACAGTGGCCATCCACTATTGAATCTTGCCATGCTTCTCAATTTGAACAGCATCTCTGGGCTGTACTTTTCCTTCCACTTGGTGATCCATCAATGAAGACTTCAGCCGCTATTATGTACAATTTGCTGGGGCAGGACGAGGTAACATTTCTTTTCAATTTCACTTGTGCTGATCTTTTGCCTAATGTATATTTGCTGCAGGGGTTTTTCGTCTTTTAGTCACGCATAATAATATAGTAGTTCATGAATTCTCATGAATTGAAGCCTGTCAAATGTAGCACCTAGAGTTATAGAAAGTATTGTATCCATAGACATATCCTAATTGGGCATGCAAGTGGAATCTGGCACATGTGTGCCATACCCCAGCTCGCTGGTGTAACTGGATACATTAAATTATGAAATTAAATATATGTGTACACATATTATTATAAATAAATAGAATAATATGGAGCTGTATAAATTGTAAATGAATTTGTTCACTGTATATATGTTGATAGTTTTTTTAAAAAGCTTATGTTTGTGATTGATATTTTCCTCATAGATGAAACCAACTACTATCTTACCAAGCTTATTTTTGTCGCTGATCAAGTAGACAAAGAATGAAATAATTAAAATTTACAAAAAATTAGTTCAATGTTTATGCAGAAGTAGTTGCACAAATTTAGCACAAGTACTGCAGTTTACATCAATTGGTACTTGCCGAGCTGATGCCAATTGCTCCTTAAAGAAGACCAAATCTTATAAAACTAAAATTTCAGTGCCCAGTGTAATAAATCATAATTTTACTCTTACAAAAAAATTAATAATAATAATAATTCTATAGAATTATAGTGCATTATTGACAATAGTGTCCGAGCCCAATTCATGCTGGTGGGCTTGTTAACGTGGTCAGACAAAAGCCTGAGCGAGCCAAGTCATACCATGGACCTGTTCTTCCTTCAAATTCAACTCATTTACAATTCTTGAACAAACTCCAACTAGTCTCTAATTTGGACCGCGCTTTTTATTTTTAATGAAATTCAAAGCCGCGGATCACATGCTTAATCCATTACCACGATATTATAAAGATCAATACATGAATGAACCTATAAATAGCCAACGGATCCTCCCACCATTCTCACCAACTCAACCTGTCCCAACAAAAAAAAACCACCCTGCCCGGAGCTTGATCTCAATATACTGATCAGACACATGGGTTTCCGCCGATTCTTCGCCTTAATTTTCATCGCATCGCTTCTCTCGGTCTCGGGTTTGGGAGCGACAGCAGCGAGGCCGCTGGAGGGAGAGCTGTGGCGGCACGTGAGCGCAGGCCTAGCGGCGCAGTCGCTTCAGCAGGGGAGGCCGTCCGGTAGGTCCCCGTGCACGTACGTCCCGGGACGAGGCAGTGGAAATTGCGCGTTGAATGAAAAGAACTTCGCGGGCCGCCGCAGCCGCCACAACGTTGCTGCTGCTGCCCCTGTGGCTCCTCCGGCCTTTGCGGGTTCGGTCGTGGAAAGTGTCGTGGCTTCGAACGACGACCACGCTGCGAGATGAGAAAAAGAACCACGGCTTTCATTCTTTTCTGCGTGCATGTGAACAGACAAAGATGGAAATCCAGGCAACTGACGTCAATTGACGTGGGCTGCAATTTTATTTATTCATTCATACGATTCTCATGTATAAATTTCTGAGAAGTAAAATTCTAGATTTTGTATACGTTGCGTCCATGCAAAGGATCCTCATATATAAATTTCTATGGGGAGACCACTGCAATATAGCCAGTCAAGCAATGGTTGCTAACCACTTAAACCTGCTAAATAATGCCGATATGGATCAAAGCTACACGATCCTTAGAAATGAATTCTGGTGGATAAATGAGCATCACACATTTTATCACTAAATTGATCCGTGAATTTATTTAAAATGAGAGCTTATATGAACATCACGATTGCTAAATAATATCGTAAAACAATATTTTGACCACTGAAATTAAATCTTCTGGCATATATTTTAGGGGTCGATGAGATTTGAACCTAGTTCCACTATGTACAACCATCTACTCTAGGGCTGAAATTAGTTTTCTTTGTGCGGCATCGAAGTCAACTGTATAGTTTGATTATTCTGTCGAAGCTTTAGCACTAATATGTTGAAACTCTAATTTTACTGGTCAGTAAACTATACATGAAAATTTTGATCGAAATGCTTTTATGTGGTACGACGGGTCTTACACGAGCTTATTACTAAAGTTTGCTTAAAGCGCGTGTGCGGGCGATCCTGTCCGGTCCTCAAAGTGGGTTTACGAACCCGGTTGAGCAGGTGAGTGACCCGGTTGAGTAGTTAGATGGGACCCTTATAATATAACTTCATAAAAACAGAACCGGTTGAGCAGTGAGATGGGACCCCCATAATAAATTCATGAAAATAGAAATGTCCACGGTTTAAATAGCATTTTTTCTTTTCTTTTTTCTTTTTTTTTTTTTAAATTGAATTGTCTGAATCGACTAAGAATCCGACTAATCTCAAAGCGTAAGTAAATTATAAAATATTTCTTACGACTCAACTAATGCGGTGGAGAGGTAGGGGGTAATTACATCCCCTCCTTTAATAAGGGTATGAGTGTAGAAAAAGTTTATAGTTTGAATAAGCTATATAAAAAGCTCAGTTTGCGTAAGGTCGGGAATTTTTCCATTCCAAACCAATTGCCTTGGTGGGGTGGCTTGAAATTAATAAAGTTGCCAGCCTTTACTTTTTTCATGTGGCACAATATTTTCCTACACTCCCCCTCGCCCGTGGTGTTATCTCAGTACAACAGTACGTGGATCGAGTGATGTGGAGCACCCGTAGCAACACCTAAATCGGGATAATTTTTCATCTCAAAATGACCTAAATGGGGTGATCGCAAGAGTTTATTAATCGAGTCGTTAGGCTACGGTCTATGGAATTAGGATGATATATTCTCAGCAAGGATTTGCTTCAGGGGCACTCAGAATCCACTAGGGTCTGGAGAGAAAGAACCCCCCAATGCAGCACCAGAGTGTTTCAGTTTATCCCTTGTTTGCTCTTGCTGCTGCTGATTTCATCTGTCACATGGGAGAAGCGCAGGGAGGGGGGAAACGGCTACCCAGCAGTGTTGTGGGTATTGAATTCACAGGGCAACTGAGGGAAGGCCACAGACTTACACCAAGATGGAATGTGGACTTTGACAGCAGTGTACAATTCTTCCCACCCACACCCCCACAAAGACTTGAATTATTCAATGATATTGAAGGAGTTGATTTTTATTTTATTTTATTACTTGAAAGAAAAGGTTGACAACCTCCCATGTTCATCATTCATGGCTGAGTTGTTTATGACATGTTTTCTTGTTTTCATATTTGGCGCCCATTTCAAAGTCTTTCATCCCTATCTATCTGTCAATCGAGGCTCCCCACAGCCCAAAAATCACCATGCATTCATTTACTGAGTTTTTGTCCATTGGTGCCTGCATTGAATGTACTCTCTGTGTACGTGTACCCACTCCAAAAGCTCCAAATACATTAATACGTATATATATATATATAGATATATATATACATTAATACGTATTTAACAGCAATTATTACCGCTCAGGAAACTTTATGGCTATCTTGGGACAGTAACAAAAGCAGGATTGGAATAATAAAAGTAAAAAATAAAAAAATATATATATATATAAATAATAAAAAAAACAGTTGGCGAGGGGGAAGAAAGAGGAGCAAATAAAAGACAGGAAAGGAATTTTGAGGGCACAAATCAATGAGGCACCCCAACCACCCATCATGTTAGGGTAGCTGGGAGCACCACCTACCCTTTCATGATTTGATTCCCACTACCGACCCTTATTTTTCTTGCTTTGGCATCCCATATCCCAAAAGGGTCCCTCTTTCAGAGAGGGTGAGAGATCACCCCCCCTCCAATTTCCCAGTGCTGCAACTTTCCCTGACAGTCCATGGAGCAACATGGTTACCACATGCTCCACCATTAGGGTCATTTTTTAACCTACATTGTTTGATGTCCATTGATTTGTTGGGTACGCTTCCTTCCAAGAAAAATTCCACTGATGAATGATTTCACAATAAAAGTATAAAAAGTTAGTACAATACAAATTTTTTAGCAAGAAATGGTTTAATATAAGTCTTTTATAATTTTATTGCGAAATACTTTATATACAGGGAATTGTTCCATTCCAAATCATCGGGATTTGTGTTTCTAAGGTTGGATCTTTAAGAGCCACTTAAATTTTAGCTCAGTGATCATCACGTATCCTCTTTTAATTCCCATTATCTTCATCTACTAATACGAACAACCAACTCTACTATTATACATAACTCTTCTAGGAGGGGTAAAAAAAAAGGTTGGAGTTTTGAGAATGCTAAGTTCCACCCGTGGGTTCTTAGGCTTTAATAAACACATGAAAAAAATGAAAAAACCAATACAGGAGTTGAAAATGTGGGGAACAGGAGATTGGCTCGAAAATATCTGTCATTTGACCTGTGACCGATGGGAGCTCAGGACAAAGCCATGACTCACCTCAATCTCCAGTCCTTTTGCTTTTCATGTTAGGTCAAGCAAGCAAGTGGAATTTTATTTCCTCCTAATCTTATATATATATATATATATATTTAACCAAGGCAACATACATAATCATAGAAGATATAAAAAGAATATAGTTATATTTAACACTGGTAACATGCATGATCATAGAAGATATAAGAAGAGTGGTAACAGTCATGTCAGAGAAGAAAATAGCCTCACCACAAAGGGAGAGAGATGGCTCCTCAGCATGATAAGGCATTTTGTAGAACAGGTGGAGGGCACCATTGGAGCTAGTGGCCCCATGCTCTGACAATGAGTAGGCGGAGAAAGAAGGGTGGTGTGTGTGATATGGGTTTATTAGGACGGGTCCATTCATCATGTGAGGAGTCTCTGTCACAATTCATACATATGAGGTGAGACACCTTTGTACTGTTTACTACTACAGGCCATCAGCAATAAATTCAAAGATGGGGAGTCAGTGAGCAGAGTCTGCTCACAAACTGTTCAAAAGGGCTACTCATTTTGATCTCAGATCCTTCCCTCCCCCCCCTTTATTTTGTTGTCCCGAAGAAGCAGTTGGTCAAAGGCTTTTCTCAAAGCCACAGCTGGATTCACTTTTATTGTCATTTATCTTAATTCATATGGGCACTGTGTTTTGTGCAGCAAAGAGCTGTACCGTATCTTATCAAAAAAAAAAAAAAAAAGTTTAGTGATAAAAATAATCATGCAGCTTCGCCACTTTTTAATTCAAGTTCTGAGCTTTTTTATTTTTTATTCTTAGCTTGTAATTATATTAGTGGAATAATTTCAATCTCGACATTAACTTCTATTCACCTTTATTAGGATGGATGCTAATATGATAAAAAAAATAATTATTAATATGTTGAATAGCAGAATTTAATGTTTCTCAAACTCAAATAATCATAAATTCGTGTCGGAAGTTAGAGTGAGGATTAAAATTTCTTGACCAGTATAAGTCTGGCTAATAATCAAAAAATCAAAAGTTTATGATTTAAATCAAAAAATAATGTAAAAGGTGCGAGATTATTTTAGTCATTAGGCTTATATAGATGGTGCAAAGGGGGGGATATATTCTTTTCCAATTGATTTTTTCAGAAGCTAAGAGAGATGCTTTGTGTGCCTTTTTGTCAAGTTGTTGTGCAGTGTTTTGATTAGTTTCTATTCCAAAATAACACAATAAAAATATGCAACTAGAAATAAATAATTTCTTATATCGTCATAATTTTGAGCATTTTTAATTAGGATTAGTTCAGTAATAAAGTGGGAGGTCTTCAGTTTTATTTAATTCAAGTTAATTTGAAGTTAGTGCACCCCTCTATTAGTAAAAAAAATCCTAATTAAACTAAAATAGAATATTAATGAAACCTTAAGTCAAATATTTATTCTAGTTACAAAATTTCAAAGAAGGGGACAAAATCATAACCCGAACCTTATGTTTGGAAAATTTCGAACCAAAATTTCACTTCACCGAAGATCACCTCTGCTCTAGCATCACGTATTGATTTCGTGGGCCACGTTTCATGCGACACCCGACCCTTGAAAAATATCAGTCACCACTCACTATTATGATGGGTAAATATTTAAAATCTTTTAAATGATTTAAGTAATTAATAGAAAGGTCTCTTATAAACATTCATCGTATTTATTAAAATATTTTAATGTGTTCATTTCATTTAAATTGATAAGAAAAAATTATTAGGAAAGGAATACAATGTGAAAATTGAGGAAAAAAAGAGTAAAAAAAATTAAATTATTGCACATAAAAAAAATAATAGGATAAAAACTCATTCTTGAAAATCGCTCTAAATCTACTATCGATAGCTCCTCTTTTATTTCATCTCGAGATTTGTATTTTAATTAAAAAATAATATTATTTTAATTAAGACAATTTCATTTTTTTTATTTTTCTTTACATTTTCTATTATTTTTAATGATTTCCCATTAAATCTTTTGACTGAATTAGATGACGTAAGCCTATTAAACTATTATTATAAACCCGAGAGGTATGCTAAAAAAAAAATAAAATTATAGAGTTTTCACCGACATTAATCTAACAATGCAATAACTAATATATTTTAAAATAATAATAATAATAATAATGCATTAAATGAGGCTCGTCGATTTGCGTGCATCGAGTGTCTGACCCCACCGTGATGGACATATTTGCCTGGGATTAGCGCGTGGAGCCCACCCAATCTCCTAAGATGCTCTAGCACCCGCATGCACTTCGACACGTGGCACTCGGAGGGTATTCGGGTGACGTCAGCAGGCCCGTGACGGTCCAAAGGGCAACGGACCCCCTAATTAAAGATGTTTTTGTTTTGTTTTGTGGGGGGGGGGGGGGGGGGGGGGGGGATGCATGTTTCTTTCTCTCTCCTCGCGTCACGTGACCTGGTGCCGTATTATATATCATAATATATTATTTATTGATTGAGAATAAAAACTTTAATAAATAAAGACTTTGGAGGGAAAAAACCCACCGACCTACCCCAAAGTTTTCATTGTCGACCAACTATTGAGAATGCAAGAGCCCTTTAGAAACTTAATGACCCAATCTCAGGTTAGTCAGAGATCACGAATTGATAAGTAAATAAGAGATAATCCACGTGATATTTCTTGATGTGATTGGATTAAGGGATGATGAATTGTGTGGAGCCAATATTCTTAACATGAAAAAGCTTAACAATGGACACAATTGAATCAATAAGTAACAACAATAATATTTACTATCATTCTAATGAGTAAATGCATGATTGTGGTGTTTATTGACGAGGAGACACTAATCATTCATCGTAGTATTTCTTCAAAAAGATATTCACCGTTCACAGTTTTTATTTTATTAAAAGGGATAGAATTAATGGGTTTTTGGGTCATTCAGATAAAGATATGCTAGTCCTGTCCCCACCTTCTCTCTCTCCCTCTCCTTCTCTCTCCCCTCTGGGTAATGATGGCCTTTAAATCTCTGTGCCGGGGGAGGGGTGCCTCTGTGTGTCTCTGTGACCTACTGTGATAAAGCTTGAGAGGAAGTAAGGAAACAGAGGGAGAACAGGGAAGCAAACAGTGGGGGAAAAAAGCTGTTTTTTTTTTGTTGTTGTTGTAATTTTAAACAGAGGGAGAGAGACAGAGAGAGATTGAAGGAAGGGAAAAATAAAAATGCAGCAGCACCTGATGCAGATGCAGCCCATGATGGCATCCTATTATCCCAGCAACGTCACTACTGATCATATTCAACAGGTTTAATCCCTCCCCTCCCCCCCCACCTCTCTCCCCCTCTGATGCTTCTTGATGTTTCCTAATTCATACTCGCACCTCTCACGATATTGTGTTTTACATTTCCCTCCTCAGTTGGGTGTTGAAAGATACATTTTTTTTTTCTATGGTTTTGTTGATTTAACTTAGTATTTTTTTTTTTGATGGCTTTTAGTAAATGGGTGTCTGATTCTTTTTGTCCCCTCTGCATACTCGTACGTTTATTTGATTTAGGAAGCAATTTACTTCTTCTCTACATGGTGCTTCTCTTTGATCATGCACCCTTACCTTGTGGGAAAAAATTGATGGCTTTTGTGTGTGATGGGTGTGATTGTTTTGTGACATACTTCTTCCGGCGATGGGAATGGAGCCCTTTCTCTGTTTTTTTGTTCATTAAAGCTGCTTATTGTGTCTGGTACTCTACATTGATGAATCTCCGGAACAATATCCATTTTTTAATCTTTTATTTGTTATAAAAATTGTGTTCTGATGAACCCAGGAGCAAAATTCCTCAGCTCCAGATTTTCTACCAATTTTTACTTTTGAAGGACAAAAATTTAAGAAAGTGTCGAAAATGGAAAAGAACATAAGGCTTTTCTGTTGAGTTGACTCGACCAATAAAAGTTTTTTTTTTTTTATAAAAAAAAGACCACCTCTCCAGTTCTATGTTTTTTTTTTAATTTTATATATAATTTTTTTTTTCCAATACATGAAACAACTATTCCCTGTTTTCATAATAATTTTTCTGCAGTATCTGGACGAAAACAAATCGTTGATTCTGAAGATAGTTGAGAGCCAGAATTCAGGAAAGCTGAGTGAGTGTGCAGAGTAAGTATGCAGCAAATTCTTGTTTCAGAATGCGTTGTTTTCCATTTCTGATGCTCCATTGCTCCCTTCATGACCTTGAAGGTTTATCTCTAATTTTCAATCTCGTTTCGTTTCAACGGATAGAATTCGTCTTTCCTGTGCGAATTAGTACGAAATTCTCAGAACTGTACAATGGTTTAGGCTTCGGTTTGCTGTTAAACTTTAAAGGAGACAGAAGACCCTTGTCGAGTGGCCTGATACAGGCTTCCGCCTTATGCAGCGCCCTACTCCTAATCGCGTACGAGGCACCCAGATTCTACTAAGAAAGTGGATCTTCTCGAAAATCATTTAACGAACGGCGTGGTTTTGGGATGCGAGTGTACTCGATTAGGAACTGTGGCACTGCATAAAAAGTTTTCTCTTGGTTTATTTTGAAAGCAGAATGGGGGGATTTCTCTTTAGAATAATCGGAATTTGAAACTTGCATTATGTTTACTGATCCCTTTTATGACGCTGCAGGAATCAGGCAAGGCTGCAGCAGAATCTGATGTACCTTGCTGCCATTGCTGATTCTCAACCCCAGCCGCCTACCATGCACACTCAGGTACAACGCTCATCTCCAATATGTGATTTGTTCCGCGTGTTCGTGCTCAATCCACGCCTAATTATTTTTCTTTGTTTTCTATTCTTTGAGTAAAATGTTACAATACAATACGCATCCTTGCGCTGTGTCTATGTTCTTTTCCGAGTTTTTGGTGCCGGCGAACCCTACATACATAGTTTGATATGAGGAACATGTATTTCATTATGACTTTAAGGATTTGTTTGGATGGTGGGAGTAGAGCGAGAATGGGAATGAAATGACAAAGGAGTTGAATTCAAACGGAATGGCCGCTCCACTGTGGGGGAATGAAATACATTCTGTTGGTGTTTGGATGGTGGGAGCAGAATGCAAATGAGAATAGAACGGTAAAGGAATGAGAATAGGAATGAAATGGTCATCTCCTTGTATGAGAAAGTAGCCATTGCAAGAGAATGACCATTTCATTACCTTCTATGTTACCCAACAATGGAATGGGAATTAACATTTCGTTTTCCTTTCCAGTTCCGAAGGAAGCCTTTATGTTACCAAATAATGGAATGAGAGTCGGCATCCCCATTTCCATTCTCGCAAAAAGTCACTATTTTTCAAAAGTAGTAGGTCCTTCAAACCGAGTAAAAGAAGTGTAACTTTGTTGTATCCATCATTGTGTCACAGCTCCCTCCCACTGGCATTGTGCAGCCAGGATCATCACACTACCTCCAACACCAACAACAGCCTCAACAACCAATGACGCCACAATCTCTCATGGCTGCACGATCCTCACTCCTCTACTCCCAGCAGCCATACTCCATGCTGCAGCAGCATCAACAACCGCTGCATCCCCACCTCGGCATGAGCTCAGGAGGCCTTCAAATGCTGCAAACTGAGGCTACGGCTAATGCTGGAGGATTCCCTGATTTCAGCCAAGCTCTCGGGAGGGGATCACTGGCCAGTGGAAGCAAACACGATATAGGGAGTGGCTCTTCTGAAGGGCGTGGGGGGGATGGCGGCGAATCGCTCTACCTGAAATCTGCTGAAGACCGTCACTAAAACAGATGTCGATGATAAGCAACATTTGGCAAGTTAAACATCTGAGGTTAGGAAGAGTTTTCTGAACTTAGGATGAGGTTTTAGTATTGAAAAAAAAAAATGGATTAGGGACTTGTTAATTGATGCAAAATCACAGGTATGGATTCAGTCTCAGGCTTTGGAGTTTTTGTTTTCCCCCCAAGTGGTGTGACAGTGCATCTGTGTTGGTATATCATGTAAATTGGGGGAGGTTGGTTTGTTGCAGAATTGACTCATGATGATGACCAGCCTCCTTTTGCAGTAAGGATCAACATGGAATTTATAGATCAAAGATAAAAGTTAATGGGGGACTTAAATCTATGAAATTGGATTGTCCAAACAGTATAAGAATAAGGACACCTTTGTGGCCGTACAGTCTCTCTTTTTGAATCACATCCACATCACCTTTTTAAGGGTTGAGGTTACCTGTAATCTGGGATTCTAAAGAATGTTTGGACCCTTTAAAATGTGCTTCCATGGAAGCACTGGTTGAATCAATAATGTTGGGGGGAATTACCATCTTGATTTAGTTCCTAAATGGTCGATTTGGGCTTTTAAGTTTTTTTTTTTTTTTTTTTTGAAGGAAGCCATTTTTGGACTTTTAAGTTTTTTTTTTTTTTTTTTGAAGGAAGCCATTTTAGTCTTCAACCAAGGGAGTTGTTAGATTTGGATGAAAACTTCTCATGTGCAGAATGCATGTGGCTTTGAAAAAGAAAATATTATTTACACATTTTTCACAAATCCCTTATAGTAAAAGAGCCGCATGGTAAAATTTTGTCATCTGGCTACTTTTAGTGTTGAGGGTATGTATATGTAGTATTATTCCTTTAGAAAATGATATATCTAGAATTTGTAAAAAAAAACCTATAAATTTTCTTGATTTACAGATTTTGTGAAAAATAAAATAAAAACCTGTCAACTTAGAAAATGATTATATGAAATTTGAAGCGTTTTGTGGTAATTGAGCATGAAAATGACACTTTCCCATAAATGGAGTACTTCTCCAACATGTTACAATGGGGAAAATGAAAACTTCAATTTAATGTACTTTATTTTTAGCAAATTTAATTAATAGAAGGCCAAAAAAATTAAAATTTTTTCCTAAATTTTATTAGGAAAAAAGAAAAAAATATATAAATTATATGTACTGAAAACGATAATATATCCAAAATTCTATATATATATATATATATATATATATATTAGCCCCATAATCTTTTCATAAAATTATAGTAGAAAATAAAAGGAAATAAAATTGATATTTTTTTATAATTTTTTTTAAAATCTATTATTTTTTAAAGTTACATGTGCATGGCACTTGTGGACTCTTTTTATTCAAATTTAATCATTTCACAAGATTAAATTGGCTACCATTAATAAATTTAAGGGACCAAATTAGTTATTTTTAAACATAATAGACTAAATTAACACTAGCCATAAATTGAGAGACGAAATAAATAGTTTTCCCAATAATATTAGCGAAATGAGAAGGGGGAAAGAATTTCCGATTTTAGTGCGTAATTTAAATTTTTGGGAAAAAAAATGTAATATAAGAATGAAAACGTACGTGCCAGGGAAAAAGTCTAATATTAATTTGGGAAAAATATTTGTGTTGCCATTTCAAAATACCCCCGTTCTAAATCTATTCTATAAATTTTAATAAGGATGAAAAGAAAAAAATGACATCAATTTTTATTATGTATAAACCTCTCACCTATTAGGTTTAAATATTCAAAAAGAAAATTATGACGATTTAGATCTATTGATTGTTTATAGTAAAAATAAAAAAATTAATATTATATATAATTATATGAAAATTAGTATAATATCTTATTTTTTCATGCTTATCCAATTTCTCAAATTAAAAAGTTAAAAATAGACATCAAAAAGCCATGTGACAATAAAAAAAATTAGCACGATTTTATCTTTTTATAAATCTTTTTCATATGTTTTATCCCGATTTTATTATTCAAAATAATTTTCTGCAGGTAGCATTATTATACGCGTTTGAAGTTATTGTATTGTTGTTTTCTTCAAGACGATGTAGAAAACACTGTGACCGTTGAGAAGTGAGAAGAGAGAGAGAGAGAGACAGAGAGAGAGAGAGAGAGAGGGGAGAGGGAGAGCCGTTGGGAGCCACGAGTCTTCGACGATGGCGGATTTTCGCAGTCGAGAGAGCATTGGGGAGACAACAGGACCCGAAATCGAAGGGTCATCGAGAGACTGTCATTCCCACAAACCAAGTGACACGAATTGCAACAAAGAAGAACCGGAAGAAGAATCGGAATATCGATCTATAGCCACTGGCACTGAAGATTTTGCTCGCTTTTTGTTCTTCTTCCTTCGTTTTGCCGCCGAATTGATTCTGATAATTGCGTTTCCCGTCTCGTGTTGGGGAGGACATTTGAATCGGGAGTTTAGGGTTTGGTCTTCTTTGAGCTGAGAATTGGGATGGATAATTGTGATGTGGATTGAAGCTTAAAAAATGGTATGTGATGTTTCTGTAAATGCTATCTGGACTTGTAGATTTTAATTTTTGAACTGCCTCCATATTATAATTCTTGGTATTTTAATTGGATTTTCGCATTGTTTCAGTTGCCTTTCGTGATAATATATTCTTTTGGATGATAAGTCTCATATCGATTCAACGTGCATTATTTAAGTTGAAATATTCATCTGTACAAACTGTCTGCAGTGATTAAAATTGAATGTTTGCTATTATCTGGATAAGTATGATTGTGGTTTAACAATAAAAAAGGTACTATTTTGGTTTTAGTGTGATGAGAATTTAAAGAGTTAGAATCAAATTAGATCATTGTTTACAATTGAAAATGAGCAAGAAATCATAAGAAGGTAAGATAGAGCACCTTTGTTTCTTCTTTCAGAAATGTTTATTTTAGTAGGCATGATTGTTCAAATCTCAAAAGGATGTGTGTGTGTGTGTGTTGGTGTGCAGGGTGATAAATGAAGTGAAAATGTTCTGTTTCAGTCCAGAAAAATTCTATGCTACATCAAATCAATTAGTTACTGTAGTTTGTGACAATTTAGAGTAGCAACGGGCCAACGTTTTAATCCTAAAGTCTAGTGGTTCATGTGATTTTTAAACCATATTATGCGTGCATACGGACAATCAGATTGAATTTTTTTTCCCTTTCTTTTTTCTTAATAATATTAGGTATTCTTTTGATATTCTAAAATATTCATGGTCTGACATATTTTTTAATCCTGATTTGTGCAGGGCACATCAGTGAACATTATTGTAGGTTCTCATGTCTGGGTTGAAGATCCAGAATTAGCTTGGACTGATGGGCAGGTTTCCAAGATCACTGGGGACGAGGCTGAGCTTCAGAAGAGTGATGGGAAGAAGGTGGGTGTATTTCTATGGTTTAATTCTGTTTCTGCTCAAATGCATCAAAAGTGCTTATAAAGATTGCAACTTATTTTTCACGTCGCTAGTATAATGGACATATTCAATTGTCTGTCAACATTTGTTATTCAAGGTAATTAATTGTAATTTGAATATTATTTTTTAATCTTTTATTCCTTATCTCCTCATTATTTAAAATCAGAAGTACTTGTAAGATTCTTCCCTGCTTCCAAGTTTGTATTTTGGTGGTTACTTTTCCTCTGCATGCCTTATGTTCTACTTGCAACCTTTGCACCCTTCGCACCCATAACTCCCTTCTGTATGCTTTTACTATCCCCTGCAATGCTAGCACTCTGCATAAATATCTTCTTGTCTTGTAATCCTAGTAATAAAATCAACCATATCTTTTCCTGGTCACTTCCTGTATTATTCAGTTTCCTCTCACATGGCGTTTTTGTTTTATAAGCTTTGATAATATTGTTATTGATCTTTCTTTTCAATGCATTAAAGTAATTGTAAATAATATTCAACTTATCCTTATTTGTGCACCTACAAAATAATTAAATAAAAATCATATAGTGCAGTTCTAATTCTTAGATAATGATTCATATTTTGTCCTTTATTGCTACCCTAACTTGAAAGTAGTGCTATATCTTACATTGAAATCTTTCACTTACCACTGTGTTCACATTTGTATAATTACTACAATTTATTGAGCCCTCCAAAATTATTTATTTTGATACTCTGCAGATTTTGGCAAAGTTATCAAAATTATATCCCAAGGACATGGAAGCTCCTGCTGGTGGAGTTGATGACATGACAAAGCTGTCATATTTGCACGAGCCAGGAGTTCTGGACAATTTGAAAACTAGATACGAACTTAATGAAATCTATGTAATTTTCTGATTTTTTTTTGACTATAATGATGCCCTACTGCTTATATATAGATAAATGAAATATCTAGCTTAATGGTTGATGTCATGACAGACTTATACTGGCAATATACTTATTGCCATTAATCCATTCCAAAGACTGCCTCATATTTATGATGCTCACATGATGCAACAATACAAGGGAGCACCGTTCGGAGAACTAAGTCCCCATGTTTTTGCAGTTGCTGATGTTGCTTACAGGTAATGTGATTCCCTTTTTTTTTTTTTTTACAGTCTAAATTTAGGTTTTCTGAAGGATGTTTTCATAACCTTGGGCAATGATTGATTGAGAACAGGGCAATGATCAATGAGGGCAAAAGCAATTCAATTCTGGTTAGTGGTGAAAGTGGAGCTGGTAAGACTGAGACTACGAAAATGCTTATGCGGTACCTCGCATTTTTAGGTGGTCGGGCAGCGACTGAAGGGCGCACAGTTGAACAGCAAGTTCTTGAAGTACGAGAGAGTACCCGACACTTCTCATTTAAATGAAACTTCAGTTCTATTTATTTCTACTATATGTTTATTCCACTACAATCTAATAGAATCTGTCTTTGGAATTCATACTGTGCTTGATTGCAGTCAAATCCAGTTCTGGAGGCATTTGGCAATGCCAAAACTGTGAGGAATAACAATTCTAGGTGAGAATTTTAATACCATAGCAGTGTTCCTTTCCTCATTTGTTGATAACAATTCAATGCATTTTGTTTTTTCTGATATGCTGCTTAGCTTTGTGTCAGATCTTTCTTTTGCTGCTAAATATTTTTTCAGAATTAGTTAATTACTCAAGCAGGATTTTATGCATTTGTTTCTGAAATTTTGTGGTGACATGATCTCCTCCTAAATCTAATTATGGCACCCTCCTAAATCTGAACTTGCTGCAGCCGCTTTGGTAAATTTGTTGAGATCCAGTTTGATAGGCATGGAAGAATATCTGGAGCAGCTGTTAGAACATACCTTCTAGAGAGATCTCGCGTTTGCCAAGTTTCTGATCCTGAGCGCAACTACCACTGTTTTTACCTTTTATGTGCAGCACCACAGGAGGTAGCTTAGTGTTTTATTGACAGCTGTGGTTGATTTTTTATTCTCTTCTGGTATTTTGGTGCACTTCTTTTTTAATTGGATATTTAATATTTTAACAGTGTTCTTAATGCTTGCAGGAACTTGACAAGTATAAGTTGGCAAATCCGAAATCATTTCACTATCTTAACCAGTCTCGTTGTTATGATCTTGTTGGTGTGAGTGATGCCCATGACTATCTTGCCACGAGAAGAGCTATGGATATCGTTGGCATTAGTGAAAAAGAACAGGTATAGTCTTTAGACAAGTGGGTCCACTGATTGTTTGGTTTCTTTGCTAATGCAACTTAAAATGATTGTTTTCCCTTACCCATCTCATTCTGTCTTTCATTTCTCTCTCAGGAAGCAATTTTCCGTGTTGTTGCTGCAATTCTTCATATTGGCAATATAGATTTTACCAAGGGGAAAGAGGTTGATTCATCAGTTCTGAAGGATGAAAAGTCTGAGTTCCATCTCAAAACAACTGCAGAACTTCTCATGTATTTCTCCTGTTGTGATATCATATTTGCAGTTTACATTTTTTCATTTTTTTTATATGAAATTTCTCACAGTATCAATCAATTATTTCATGTTCTTTTTAGGTGTGATCCTGTGGGTCTAGAAGATGCATTATGTAAACGGGTTATGATTACCCCTGAAGAAGTTATAAAGCGAAGTCTTGATCCACTTGGGGCTACAGTTAGTAGAGATGGTTTAGCAAAGACAATGTATTCACGTTTGTTTGACTGGTAAGGGGTGGATTTTGTATTAGTACTTGTAAGCACTGTACAACCGACAGTTTGCTAACTGTGCATGTCATCTTATCTGCAGGCTGGTGGACAAGATAAATAATTCAATTGGACAAGACCCACAATCAAAATCTCTCATTGGAGTCCTTGACATTTATGGTTTTGAGAGCTTTAAACATAATAGGTAACAATTGGTTGTTGTATCGCTTACTTGAGGACATCGTTAACTAAGTATATAGGAAATCATTACAAGAAAACCTCTAATATCCATCTTTAAAGGATGATAAGGCATACACTGAGCCAGATGAAGCACTCAAAAGGAGAGGTTACATTAAGTTCCAAGCTCTAGGTACAACACTATTCACATGGTCCATAGTTATCAAGGTGACCCAAGGCATTCTTAGGGTGCCTGGGTGCTATGGCACTGTTGCCTTGTCGCCTTATGGTTGCATGGGCGACGCTAAATGCCAAGGTGCCTTAGGGTTGCCTTGTCACCTAGGCAGATACCATGCCTAGATTTCAAACAAAACTTGAGTCGAACACAATCGGTCAGATACCATGCCAAGATCTCAAAACCTATTGGAAAATGAGAGAAGAGAAGTGGCTTAACAGGGTACTTTAAAGCACCGTATTACCCATTCCCAACCCGACGTGGGACTCTCCACTCACTCAATATGATAACAATAATCAGGAATTATACCCTGGCACTTGGGCCACCACGGATCATTTGTCCACCTGCAATACACGGTAACAGCATGATACAAACATTTTTCTTAATGCAGCTCTGCTTTCTACCTGTCTCCAGCCTAACTCACTACACTCCACGTCAATACCTAAACCCGACTTTCTACATTCCACAAGAATACTACATGGCATTGTTATTGTAACTTATTTCAGTAATTCATATTGTGCAGTTTCGAGCAGTTCTGCATTAATTTTACTAATGAGAAGCTGCAACAGCATTTCAACCAGGTAAATTTTAAGACTTGATGATACTAACCACTTCAGATTACTTCAGCCATTAGACTTAAGAGGCATGGCCATTTCGCAGCATGTCTTCAAGATGGAGCAAGAAGAATACACAAAAGAGGAGATCGATTGGAGCTACATCGAATTTGTTGATAATCAAGATGTCTTGGATCTTATTGAAAAGGTTTTTTCTTGCTGTTTCCTGTTACTAGATATAAAATTTTCATCAAGTAACAAAACCTAGTATGGGGACTTGGGGTTGACACTATCCCTTTCGGAATCAAGAAATTCCCCACTCACTGAACCTAAAAATATGGAGCTGGAAATTTCTTTGGAGGTGTGGGGGGTAAAATTTTAATTCTAGAGGGATGAACCAATGATGTTGAAGAATACTTAATGAAGTCATTTGAAAATTCTAGAATATGGAAGGTGAGAGAGATGGATTGAGAGTGTGTGTGTGTGTGTGTGAGAGAGAGAGAGAGAGAGAGAGAGAGAGAGAATTCCCTTATACTCTACACGGTGGAGGGGCTTGTATTTATAATAGAAATTAGGGCAATGGTACATTAAGTTCCGGTTGATTGCCTTGATATGGTAGTTGATTGCACACATCGCTCCAGAAATACAGTAGCTACTGTATGATTGTCTGTCGACTTCTACCCCTATTGCAACAAAAATCAAGATATCTCATTATGGCTATGTGTGTGTGTGTGTGTGTGTTTTCCAAAATGTTTTGGGGAGGGGGGGCAGTCAAATGTCCTGTCGACAGGATAGGACTTTGGGAGCTTCTAGTCAACTGGATTTGGAGGAAAAAAGGCCAGTCTTTGTGGCCTAGGTTGTGTTTGACTCAAAGTTGACCCACATATGTCCTGGTACTGGATTCACATGTATAGTGCTATATGCCATTACATGAGGGGGGTATTGAGAATCTCCCCTTGGTTTCAAAGCTGTTTATGTAATATGCCTATTGGGTGATCCCACCCATTTTTGATTGGTTTTGGGATGAAAACTTGATGTGGAATCAAGGCAGGTTGGAATTAAGGCAGGTTTTCTTATGAGCTTGCCCCTTTTTTTCCATTGCCCTCAGTTCTGCAGTCCAAACAGTGCCCATGTTGGTTTGAGGGGGAGTTTTGAATTATTGGGCCACCTTACAATGGCCGATTGGTTCTAGGATGGAAACTTGGCATTGCCAAAATGTCTCTGAATAAAATTTTTGAGGCTTTTCCCCATATCTGAGGATGCTAGAGTCTACCAAGCTTGATGATATCGAAGAAGGTACACTGGTGACTTGTGGGACATATGATAATAATGGACCCGAGATGGATATGGATTGACATGTGGCCTTCTTTGTGAATTCTTGAATTATATTTCTGTTTATTTATTTATTTATTTTTTATTATTATTTTTTTATTTGCAGAAACCTGGCGGTATCATTGCTCTCCTAGATGAAGCATGGTATACTAGTACTTCTTTACCTTGTTCTTAACTTTGCTAGTTCCTGTGTTTGTGGATGTGTAGTGAAAATGTCATTGTGGAAATCCATTTAAACATTGGACTATTGAATTTTCTTAAATTGTTGCTTGTGTATATTGTAGTAGGCTCATACTTATAGCTGAATTAATTGATACCACTGTTTTCCAGTATGTTTCCCAAGTCAACGCATGAAACATTTTCACAAAAGCTCTTTCAGACATTTAAGGTTCACAAGCGATTTGTGAAGCCAAAATTGTCTCGTACAGATTTCGCTATCGCTCATTATGCAGGAGAGGTATGTGGTAATGAAAGCATCAATCTGCTTTGCTGTGTGGGTGCTGTTACATTATGATACCTTCCCTTATACCTTCTATTTCTTTCTTTTTTCCCAAGGTCCAATATCAATCGGAACACTTTTTGGACAAAAACAAAGATTACGTGGTTCCGGAACATCAAGATTTGTTGAGTGCTTCCAAATGTCCTTTTGTAGCAGGCCTGTTCCCACCGCTCCCTGAAGAATCTGCCAAATCTTCTAAGTTTGCTTCGATTGGTTCTCGTTTCAAGGTATCGGTGCTTGAATTATTTCGTTGATGATCTTAGCAAATTTTGATTTGAACTGCCAGCAGTCACTCTAGGATTATTGAACACTTCCACATAATAAATAACTTTGCCAAGGAAGAAGAGTGTCATAGAAAGAGTTTGTTTAAAATGCCTTTTTCGCACCTACTGTCTGTTGATATCTAATACTTTAAATTATAAATGATGCAGTTACAACTACAACAGCTCATGGAAACATTAAATTCAACAGAGCCTCATTATATTAGATGCGTAAAACCCAACAACCTTCTAAAACCTGCCATATTTGAGAATGTCAATATTATGCAGCAATTGCGGTGTGGTGTAAGTACTGTTGATTTTATTTTTTTTATTACTATAGTCTTGGTTTTACTAGATGCATAAAAAAAAAAGATTGATCTTAAATATTCAGTTATCACTAATTGATACTTCTGTAGGGTGTTTTAGAAGCAATCAGAATTAGTTGTGCTGGATACCCTACACGCCGTCCCTTCTTTGAATTCATAAACCGATTTGGACTTCTTGCTCCAGAGGCTGTAGAAAGAAAGTACGTACACTATTTAACTTGAGTAAAACTTGGTTGCATGTGTATTTGCCTGTCAAAAAGAAAAATGGTATCTGGTGCAAGTAAAAAATTTGAATTTAGCGTACCAGTGTTGTCTTCTTGTTTGAATGTGAGTGTTGCCTTTCTGACCTGTTGCTTTTATGGCAGCTCTGATGAAAGGGCCGTATGCAAAATGATTTTGGAAAAGAAAGGACTTAGAGGATTTCAGGTAGTTACAGAGATCCATTTTGCTGCTTGTGGTAGCTGTTGTTAATCTAGAAGACAATGATTAATTCTGTTCATTGACATTGCATTTTACTTTAAGCTTCAAACAATAACTGAAGCATGGATACTGGAAACAGTAAACACCTATGAGTTTGGTTGGTAATCAGCAAAATACTTTGCAGATAGGTAAAACTAAGCTCTTCCTAAGAGCTGGTCAGATGGCTGAATTAGATGCACGAAGAACTGAGGTACTTAGTAGTGCGGCTAAATCTGTCCAGCGGCGTACACGTACTCACCATGCTCGTAAAAGGTTCATTGCATTACGGAAGGCTGCAATTGTCATGCAATCTATATGGAGAGGTGAGCTGTCTATTTTGAAAGTATGAAACAAGCAGGCACCTGCTTGTAGTGCCAAAGCTGTCGTCATGTCTGTAAATAACTACACACAGTTTTTAAGGGCACAGGTGGTTTGGTTCAACAGTTATGACTTTTATCCAATTTAGATCTAATTTTCTTATGACTTTTAGGGCAAATGGCTTGCAAACTTTATGAAAACCTGAAAAAGGAGGCAGCTGCAGTGAGCCTTCAAAAGAACTTGCGGAGGTATCAATGCAGAAAAGAATATAGCAAACTTCGAGTTTCGGTGCTTGTGCTGCAAACAGGGTTGAGAGCAGTGGCTGCTCGTAAGGATTTTAGATTCAAGAGACAGACTAAAGCAGCAACAACTATCCAGGTATTTCCTCTTGCTATTACATGACTTGAGTAAGTTGTAAGAATTCATTAGTTCTAAACTAACCCCTTTGCTAAATTTATTTACAATAAAAAAATGCAGGCTCGATGGCGCTGTTACAGAGCTTTCTCGTACTTAAAGAAGCTCAAGAGAGCCTCAGTGGTTTCACAATGCAGATGGAGGGGAAGAATTGCCAGAAGAGAACTTAGGAAGCTTAAGATGGTCGGCACTGATTACCCTTCTTGCTATCAAACCCTTATATAACTTGCCAAACTTTGTGAATCACTTGATTGATGTGGTACAGCATCTTGAATTCAGCTGTGTAGTGAATGTCGATAACGTGAACGATCCCTGACACTGTGCCCCAAATTTAGGAGGTACAGTGGGACAAATGTTGGCCACTCTGATTGATGGGATTCAAAGCTTTCATGAGTTGATTTATGAGCTTAATAAGCATCCAAATTTCTTATATGTTGTTTGATTTCATAGTTTTAATATTTTCAAAGCTGAAGTAAAATAGGAAAAAAGGCAGACCTCAGTGGACAGGTTTCCCCACTTTGTGAGGATTGGGGGATGATTGTTTATCATATCTTGCCTTCCCTTTGCTTTTCCTTTTATGCAAAGATCCTGTTTTCATGGCTCAAACTTGTGGCCTTCTGGTCACAAAAGAAGCAACCTTCCTGGTTGCGCTAAGACTTCCCTCCTGAAGATAAATTGTTAGGAATGGCTGATTAATTTGGATTGTTTATTAAGTATGTTTATACATTTTGAAAACCAGTATAAGTGAATAAAACTGGCTCAACAGAGTTGATTGTTCTTAGTGTAAGTATGAACACAATGAATTCCTAAGGCACTTTGCCTTCCTGGAGAGACTCTCTACTGGTGGTTCTATCTCCAACATTATTTGTAAAAGCATTGGTGAACCTTCTACTGATAAAAATTATGTAACCAATGCTGGTTTACCTCTGTTCTTTGCTAACATCCAACTAAGAGTATATGGCACCTAGTTAGCTTGAGAATCTGCTTACACCCAATAGAAATGGACAAAACTATATATTGTAAAAATATTTTTCCCACTTTAAATTTATAGAGCATTTTTCATGTGATCTCTCTCTCTCTCTCTCTAAATCTGTAATTTCTATTGTACAGGAGGCAAGAGAAACGGGTGCACTTAAAGAAGCAAAGGATAAGCTTGCAAAAGAAGTGGAGGAACTCACATGGCGTTTGCAGTTAGAAAAACGTTTAAGGGTAATTTTTATTCAGTACCAAGATGGCTTTAGATTTAGATGCATATTCCTTCCTTTGTCTAGTGTAAATCCATTTTAAATATCTCTTTTTTTAAAAGATATTTCTTAAAAGATGCAGTTAATTGCTTTTTTTTTTTTGGGTTTCCATAAATTGAATTTCTCTACATGATAGCATATATGCATATATATCATTTTTTATGTGTGAATTACATTTAGTTTTTCATGTGAGAGAGTTTAAAGCTCGTGAATTTTATGCTCATCGATGTTGGACTGAGCAAATTCGTGTAAATACACCCTATAAACCTTGATTATAAATGTTAGAGGTGAATGGATGTCTACATGAGCCTTGATTGTGCATCATCTGAGAGACTTACAGAACTTAATCCATGGTGTTTAATGTCTGGCCATGCTGACTTCAGAAATCATTTGTGCAGACTGACTTAGAAGAAGCTAAAGGACAGGAGATAGGGAAATTGAAAAGCTCCTTGCAAGCTCTGCAAAGCAATTTTGATGAAGCAAATGCACTGCTGGTCAAGGAACGAGAAGCTGCAAAGAGGGCTATTGAAGAAGCCCCACCAGTTGTTAAAGAAACCCAAGTGATGGTTGAGGATACAGAAAGAATTGATTCTCTAACTCAAGAAGTAGAGGACCTAAAGGTAATAAGTTCAAATCAATACCGCAGGACTACTCTCTTGTCAAGAATTTACAGCTTCTTTTCATATTACCTGGTTGGCTAGGATACCAACCACAGTTACTAATTACTTTGTAGTGGGCCTAGCAAAATAAGAGCTTGTATTATACCCGTATAACATGTCCACATTCTTTTTTGTGTGGGAAAACCACTTTTAAACAAATTTTTGGGGAAGCCCTTCTCAGATTCTGATATGATTATCATCACCCACCCTATAACATGGGTAAGGGGGGAATCCAGGGACTAGCATAACTGTTGTGAAGGCAAACCCTCACGTTTCCCCCATTCGGTTGAAGGCCATTCATACTCTCGATCACCTTACGCCACAAGGCATCCAACTTTAATTGAAACTGCAACAACCATTTCCCTGCAAGGGGAGATGCTTTTAGCACCTGATTAGCAAGTCCCAAACCTGTGTTATCCTTCTGTTTGCGACAAATTTTCCCTACTAACCAAATGATCATATGCTTAAAGTCCCCTGACCCCTGTTGAAATGAAGGATCTCATGAGATTCTCACTGTAACAAGTTACTTCCATTTGAATCCTAAAGAGGGAAAGATAAAGGGGAATACTGGCTTGGATCAAGGTTACCTGACCCCAATAGAGAAAAATGCTTGCTTCCAACAATTGAGGTGCTTGGACACCTTATCCCAGGATCTTGCAGCCCTTGGATTTCTCTATAAAAGTACCCCACGATAAACCATATGCCATTTACGAATTCTTCGGCTGGCTATAGAGGATATCTCGTTAAGGATGCTATTGTCAATATGAAGCCCGGTAAGGCCACTTTTGTCCACCTTTATGCTTAACCCTGAGATCCACTCAGAAATATTTAACGGGGTAAAGTTGTTATGGAACCCTTGGTATATAAGAAAATAGTGTCAGAAAACTGCGAGTGGGAGACTGTCTGGTGCTCGCCCCACCACAATACCACGAATCACGCCAATCTATCTCTCTCAAAAAAATTTTACTAAAAACATCCATCGCTAGGGTGAAGTAAAAAGTGGGTCACCCTGAGAGACACTATGAGAATGCGGTTCATTAGCACGAATCGGTAGGTAAAATAAGATAGGAGGAGTTTATACGGGAATGAGGAGACTAGCATGAACTCACTAAAGAATCATGCTTTCAATAGTGATAATTTTGTTTAACACGATCATGAAATAATCCACTAAACTAGTATTAATTTGTGGCACAAGGTTGACGACTGTTGGGTCTGAGATGTGGTGATATATATATATATAATAAGCTGCTAAATTTTCATGTGAATAAGAATCTCTTATGTTCGTGGACATTTGGTTAATTTTGACATTCTGTTTATGCGCCACAGGCACAGCTAGAGTCAGAAAAACAAAGAGCTGATGATTCTGATAGGAAATGTATCGAAGCTCAAGAATGTAGTGAAGAGAGAAAAAAAAAATTAGATGTAGCAGAACCAAAAGTTCAGCAACTGCAGGAATCTTTAAGCAGGTATTGTGATTTTTAAAGAATCCATCACATTTTTTCCAGTTTACCAAATCTTTTTCTTACTTGTGTTAGACATGGTTTCATTGATATTCTTAATAGAGTCCTCATTTCTAAACAATTGTTCCCCAGTGATGTTACAGTTGTTGGTTACTCAATTGAAGAATTTATTGCAGTTTGCAAACCCTTTTCCTTTTGCTAACCTGTAGAGAAGTTTATATGAGTCGACGTCTCCTATTAAAATTTTGTTCTCCATTGGTCTCCAGAAAATCTGGTTTTACAGCCCAGAACACTCTTGCATATGTTCAGCCCACCTCATGTTTGCTTGATGTGTTCATGTGTTTTCTTCTTGACCCACTCAGTTGGTTGCGTGATCGAAATTTATACTCATGTTTATACATGTGGAGAATAGATGGTAACAAAGAGGTTTTTTTCCTCTTTGTAGGGATCGAAGCTAGGCTGGAAACCCTAGCTCTGATACCATGTTGAGAGAGGAGAAAAGAAATCTATTGATAATAGGAGAGATTACAACCATATATATAGCTACACTAAAGCTACACATCCTAAATCCTTAGCCGACGTAATAAGAGGAGAATCACTATAATACCCCTTTTCATAACAACGTGTTCTCTTATCGATCCACTTAACTGGTTGCATGATCTAAATATCTACTAATGGATATATGTGGAAAGTAGGTAGTGACATGCTTTGATGCTGTTAACTGAACCCTTATGCTTTCATGACTAGGTTAGAGGAGAAGGTAGCAAATTTAGAATCAGAGAATAAAGTTCTGCGTCAACAGGCAGTGTCGATTGCACCAAATAAATTCCTTTCAGGGCGCTCCAAATCAATAATTCAGGTACTAGCTGAAGTAAATCTCATAAACTCTGGCAATTTAAATTTTTAGATGCCATTGATGTTCAACTTGTAATTTAATGTTGTCTTATTAATAGCAGAGAGGTGTTGAGAGCAGTCATATAGCTGGTGATGCAAAGTCAGGCTTGGTAAGTGATATCTTCTGGAACTATATATTATAGCATGAGAGCAAGGACCTGTGAAATCTTAATAGAACTAAATAAATGTAGAAAATTTACAATGAAGGGAAGGCAAAGTTAATTCCTTTCTAAGCAAACACATTCCTGGACTCCCTGATTTCAACATTTTCTTGAGTGAGCAATTTTTAATTCTTTTAACATCATAAGATGTTTACTAAATTTGCTCGTTGTTCATCATTTTCAAAAATGCCTTAGGATATGCGTAGCCCGTCAATGATTCAAAGGGAACTCAACGAAGTGGAGGCGACTCCACAAAAATCACTGAATGAGAAACAACAGGAGAACCAAGAGCTGCTCATACGATGTATTGCTCAACACTTGGGCTTTGCAGGGAGCAGACCAATTGCCGCCTGTATCATATACAAGTGCCTTCTACAGTGGCGATCTTTTGAGGTTGAAAGAACTAGCATTTTTGATCGGATAATTCAAACCATTGGCCATGCTATTGAGGTTTGAACTTATGCTTGTTTGGCATTATTTTGTTTTATCATTCTGTTGTCAAAATCTTCTTTTTGACTAGTAAATCACTTTCTGGACTGAAGACCCAGGATAACAACGACATCTTGGCCTATTGGTTGTCCAATGCCTCGACTCTTCTGTTACTACTTCAACGCACATTGAAGGCTAGTGGTGCAGCTGGTTTGACTCCTCAACGCCGCCAGTCATCCTCGGTCTCCCTATTTGGAAGGATGACACAGGTGAGTAAAGGTTTCTCATTCATATTCAAGATTGTCGTTGAGTAATGTCATCTTTATTTTCTGGTTTCAATTGCATCATAAGGTATTTGTCTTATTCTCTTACAGAGTTTCCGTGGAGCTCCACAGGGAGTTAATCTTTCCTTTGCAAATGGTGGCAACTCTGGTAGTGTGGACACCTTACGTCAAGTTGAAGCGAAGTACCCTGCTTTGCTTTTCAAACAGCAGCTTACAGCATATGTAGAAAAGATTTATGGAATGATCCGGGATAATCTGAAAAAGGAGATTTCTCCCTTGCTTGGGTTGTGCATCCAGGTAGTTACACGTAATAGCCAAATTGTCAAAACAAAGCACAGCTCCATCATGTGTATTGATGTCGCCAGTCTACTTGTAGGGTAACTTATACGTTCCAAGTTTTTCCTTTCCTAACCTCTGATGAAATAGGCACCAAGAACTTCCAGAGCGAGCTTGGTTAAGGGAACACGCTCGGTTGCAAATACTGCAGCCCAGCAAGCTTTAATTGCTCACTGGCAAGGAATTGTAAAGAGCCTTGGAGGTTTTTTAGACACTTTAAAAGAAAATCATGTAAGCAAACTTATGTCTATTTGCTTATTATGTTTTCCTGTCTTTCTCGGTGCTTAGACTATAGAAATCAAGTCTCAATGCTTACTTGCACCGAACACTTGTAAAATTTGCTGTCTTCTCAGGCTATATGACAAGATCATTTTCCTTTCATTGACTTTCCAGCATTTTATTTTGAAGTAATATTTTAGATAATTGTTTGACATTTTTTATTTTTTGTGCATACATCCAGGTACCCCCATTTTTAGTTCGTAAGGTGTTCACGCAAATATTTTCTTTCATCAATGTTCAACTATTCAACAGGTCCGGAGTCATGCACCCATTCACTGAATTTGGGAACTTGGAACTTGGGACTTGGGTTTGGTGCTTTGCAAATTGAAGAAACCCTGCACAATAGCATTGATATCTTGACTTGTGTGGAATTCGGGTTTTTTTTTTTTGTTGACTCCACAGATATCTCCAAATCCAAGGCCTCAATTCCATGTTCAGAGTCACTTATGTAATATATGCACAATTTCTCTTTCTTATTATGTTTCTGGTTGCAGCCTTCTATTAAGGCGGGAATGCTGTTCATTTAGTAATGGCGAATATGTTAAAGCTGGATTGGCTGAACTAGAACACTGGTGTTACAATGCAACTGACGAGGTACCTTGATTTTATTGGTGCTTTACTAAGGTTGCGTTTGAATGATGGGAGTGGAATCACAAAGGAATGAGAACTGGAGGGGAATATCATTAACACACATGAAGGAATGACTATTCTATTCTCTTTTATGCTATCCACAGTGGAATGGGAATCAGTATTGCCATTCACATTCACATTCGGGCCATTCAAACTTGTCCTAGGTTCTTTAAATTGTCCACTAATAGATGGGAAAAAATTGCAGTACGCAGGTTTCGCTTGGGATGAGCTCAAGCATATTAGACAGGCCATTGGCTTTCTGGTAAAGCTTTCCTTTCTCACTTATTATACATTTCCCTCGAACTACTATTTGCCCCAATGAAGGGGCAGGAGTTCTATTATTCCTTTTCTTGTTGTAGGTCATACATCAGAAGCCAAAGAAAACACTGGATGAAATCAGCCACGACTTATGTCCAGTAAGTGAAATTCCTCATACAAGACACTTTTAGGTTTGAATTTTGTATTTCCCCTGGTCCTCAATCTGCTTTCATTTTTCATTCATAGGTTCTCAGCATACAGCAGCTCTATCGGATCAGTACAATGTACTGGGATGACAAGTACGGCACGCATAGTGTGTCCTCAGATGTAAGCTTTGTTGGATGCCATTACTCAAACTATGTTTGAGTCGTTATTCGCATATGAACCAATTCATATGCATACGACTCCTGAAGTCTGACAATGAGTTTCGCTGTGTTAATGTCTTGGTTTAGGTTATATCCAACATGAGGGTGTTGATGACAGAAGATTCGAATAATGCTGTGAGCAGTTCCTTCTTATTGGATGACGATTCCAGGTATGCAACAGCGCTAACCCTCTGACGATATTATCGATTTTTCTAGTCTGTTTTATTTTTTTCCTCTTCTGTCGGATGAGAAAGATCTTTGATTGGTTTGATAAAAGTCAACGGAAGAAAGCTTTTGACAACTAACAACATGTACGAAAATATGCGAAGTGGTTATGTTGTATCCTCTTTTGCTTTTGACATTTCTGTTTTGTCAACTTGATCTTCATGCGCTAACGGACTTTGAACGATCATTTCTTGATGCAGTATTCCATTCTCAGTTCATGACATATCAAAGTCAATGGAACAAATAGATATTTCCGACATCGATCCACCGACATTAATTCGCGAGAACGTTGGGTTCAGTTTCTTGTTGCCCCGCGCCAACTAATCGCCAGTCTTTATACCTTAGCTTTTTAGGGTTTCTTTCTTTTTCTTTTTCTTTTTTTTCTTTTTTTTTTTAAGTTACAGACGCTTCAGTTGTGAATAAATCAAGGAATTTTTCGAAATTTGTTGTCATTTTAGCTTAAGAAAATGTATACTCCTCTGCTGCAAAAAGGGTTGTTACAGTGCACTTCTGTTCCTGTTGTACAAATATCTTCTTAATGAAGGATAGAGAGAGTGACCATTTGGTCTCAGTCATTCATTCCCTTCCTTTGTCTCTTGAACCATTAAAAATAAATATGAGAACTCAAAGGAAAATAACTACATGTCCATTGCAAAACAGTCCCACCATTCATGACTAACAGCTGATGAACTCTCTCTCTTCCTTAACTAAACAGAACAGTGTATTCATTCACTCATGAGGTCAAGCCTGCATTCCTACACCAGAGGGAAAGAGGAGAAAAGAAAAGAAAAAATGATTTTACTTTGCTAACACAGGAGCACAGCAAGCAATGAAATCAGCATGATCACCGACGAAATGAGCGCCTGCGATAAAAATCGAAATTTTTCGATGAAAGTGTAACTGGATTCATTTTCCAGTTTCTGCAGCATTTTCTCGTCTCCCAAACGGTCGAAAAGAAAAATCCTATAAAAAGAAAGGAAAAAAAAAAAAGAGAGAGTAAATTATAATTACAGCAATTGCAGATGCTGCAAGCCCTGGTCGCTCCCTCAGGTCTTCAAGGTAATAATTCCTGAAATAAAGAACCGTGGCATAGTACCACAATGGCGGAAATGCAAACCCCACAATAAATCTGAGAAAGATCATTCCAACAACAACAAAAAAAAAAAAACGGCAAGTAAAAAATTATAATGGAAATCATGATGATAATAATCTCAAAAACTTAAAATAAAAAATACCCACGAAAACCAACCGATGCCGCAACCGAAACAGGAAAGCGGCTTATCATAAACTCCGTCGTGATTTCTCAGGAACGAAGAATCGCCTTCGCAAGGATTTAGTTGCACCACCATTTCTTTCTTGTGTCGGTCCCCTCCTACTCACAAGACCCATATGAATAAATCCATAAATAATAAATTAATTCCCTTAAGAGAAAGGAGGAATGGAAACAGGAAATGCATTCACTGTTGCAAACAAAATGAGGCTCAAACCTTGCGCCATGAGTGAACCACCGATGGTGTTCCTGTTCAACGGGAGTTCCGACGGCGGCGATCGTGGTGGCATCGGCGGCTTTCCGGGATTTTTCCGCTGTGTTCACACGATTGAGTAAAATGCAACGTTACGAATAATTACTTAAAAACGCGCGACGGAATAAAAATATTAAGAGAAGCGCCGCTTATTACATTCTTACAGTCTGTATGGAAGGGAGAAAGAAAGAAAGAATGGAGAGAGAGAGAGAGAGAGAGAGAGAGAGAGAGAGAGAGAGAGAGAGAGAGAGAGGAAGAGGGCAGAGAGAGTATTCCTCAGATTTTGAATTTAACGGTTCCCTCCCTTTAACCGCAATAACTGTCATCTTGTTTGTTTTACACTATTTTCTTTTTTCTTTTTCTTTTTTCCCGGAGAGCTATATAATTTTTTTTTCTGAAGTTTAAATATGTAATACAATATATATCGGAAAAAGTGCTTGTACGGTGTATTAACCCCAGTGATGTTGTTTTGGATTCATTTTACAAATATCAACTGTTCAAATTGAATGAACATTACAAAAATAAAATAATACGGCATGCCAAGTTTTGTTTGGAATTTGGTTACGTAAAAAAAGACCATCCACAAGGGCTAAATATGTAAAATAGTTATAAAAATTTAGATCTCTTGATATTTTGTAATATAATTGAAAACTTAATATGTGATAAAATTGTATAAAAATTGATACCGCCATCTTATTTTTTCATGCTCATTTTATCCGTAAAATTCGAATTTGAAAATAAATTCTAAAATTAAAAATTAAAAGGCATGTTAATTTTTATATAATTTCTTATGCGTTAAAAAATCATCCGTGGGGTTAAGATCAAACTCTAGTTTCGTTTAATCGATCAAGGCTTGTCATTAATATGATTAGTTGTTCAATTAGAGAAACTTTAATCTTGCTTCAATTTGATACGTCATTAGAATATTGGAGAAAATTGTAATATAAGTGTGAGATCTCATTCTACAAGTTTATTTAAGTCTAATATACGTTGTGTGACAGAGAAAATTGGCTCACTAGTTTAGATTTATTATTATTATTATTATAGTTTGATCTTGTGAATCGCAATACGTCACAGCGTGCGTTACCCAACATCGAAGGCGACGCCTCCTATTAAAAAATGAAAATGTCTTCCTTGACGTTATGTTTCATGCACCTTTTCGCTTTTAAATTATTATTATTTTTTATTAAAAAATTAGAATGTTTAAATTCATGAAAAATCTATCCGACTAATTACCAGATGGAACTAAATCTACCCATCTACCTATCTCAAAGATAAATTATAAAATATTACAAGGCAATGGTAACAAAACTTAAAATCGAAAACACTCGACATAATCAGTAGGAGACTTTTCGTTTTTAGATTATTGATGAAGAAAATGACTACTTAGTTGATCCTTTGTACATGGGAGCTTAAAATTTATAAATAAAAATACAAGATAGTATTACCACTATATATATATATATATATATATGCGCGCGCGTGCGCGCCCGGTGTATGTGTATGTGTATGTACGTTTTCTCCAACAAGTGCACTACGAGATTCGTGCCACCACCATTGAAACACTTATTTAAAACCAGTTCAGATATCCTCAGCATGTGCGTCACGTGGCCTGTGCGCTCCGAAGGTCTCCACATTCATCCTCCTACAGTCAAGATACATTCCACAAAAACATGATGTCATTTTAATTTTAAAATAACAAGAAACAAATTTAGGGTTTTGTGAATTTACTTTGCCCAAATATGTGAATTAAAAATGTTGGTTTCACATGGAGTTAGACTCCACCAGGAGTGATGATTGAGGAGAAGGCGCTACGAGCATGGTCTAAGGGAGGGTCTGGTAACTCACTCACGAGGACAAGTTTGTCGGCTTGATGATTGAGTTACGAATGGACTCAAAACCTAATAACTTAAACTTTTGGGTTAAATTTGGGCTTATTCAGATTGTTAGGCCAACTTAAATTTGACTCTCAAGATTTGACAAGAAAAGAGAAAGTTGCAGGAATTATCACGAGGTTTAAATTGTGGTAGTAGTTTTCGATATTTAGACCTTTAGAGCTAGTTTGTGGCGACTTATGTAAAGCTACTTATGCCTTTTTTAAAATTGCATGGTTTAATATAGCTTTTCCAGAAAGTATTTTGTTAATTTAATTTAATTTATACTTTCGCAAGCACGTTCAAATTTTTCTTTAGAAAGCAACTTTGAGCTTTCTCGAGATTTATAAAATACCTTTTTTTTATCATAAAATAACTTTTTCAATAGAAAAACATAAGATAGACTCATAAAAATTGGTCCTTAAATGAAGGGGTTATACCCATCCTAAAAGCATTAATATCGATCTCCTTGATTTGAAAGGGCATAAATTTATAGAATTAGCCAGTCTTAACCATTCATGGTATAAAAAGGTTAAGAGAGGGAGTGGGTGAGTAGGAGATGAATGGTTAAGATTGTCTAATTCCATAATTTCATCACATTTTAAATTTTGATGATCCATATCCCAAAGAATAATTTTACATACACAAAAGATTTCACAGCAAAATGAGAAAAGGCTTATCTGGTGCAAATTAAGTAGAAGGTGTTCTAATAAATAGCTAAACATGCTCTTATAGATTTATGTCACATAATTTTTTATAATTTTATTATGAAATTATTTGTGTTCTTAGTATTGTTCTATTACAAAAAGAAAAGTATTATTTTATTTTTTCGATCTATGCATTAATATTCGATCTCGACTAAATTAGATTCAAACTACGACACTTATTTTTTTTATTTACAAAGGGAAGTATTATTTTGGTTTCAAGGTTGGTGCCCCACCTACTGAATCAGCTTCCCCATAATTTATCCATAGTTCCACTCACGAGCGACAGCACAGATGGCGTCCAGGTTCTCCTCCCCCCTCTCTCCTCTTTCCCTCTCTCTCTCTCTCTCTCTCTCTCTCTCTCTCTCTCTCGCTAAAATGGGGAAGCGAAGCGGGTGTGAATGCGGGTAAAGTGCTTTCAAAAAGCGTTTCTTCCTGTAGTTTTGTCTCGTCATTCGTCCCTTTCACAGTTTGATCGATGATAGAGGTGGGGAGTGGGGGAAGAGAATGCGAATCGAACGAATATCTTCTTCGCCGATCATCAACAACCCCCGCTTTCTCTCTTCTCCACTTGCAGTGCTGCTGCTGTTGTACTCGCTTTTGTTTCTCCATTCAGATTATTCCCATTACTTTCTTCGAGTATCTTGGAAACTAGGGTTTTCTTTTTCCTTTTTTCCCCAATTTTGTGGTGGCTTTCGGGGAGAAAATATGTCCTCTGATGGGGTTCAGTTGAATTGGAGAAGGTTTTTCTGAGTGCTGGGATGGCCATATACTGAGTACCTCTTCTTCCTCTTCTTTCTCCACCTCTAAATTTAGCTGTTTTTTGTGTTTCTCTTATGGTAGCCGGAAAAGAGAGAGAAATTTGTAAATTTAACTTTGAAGTCGAGGTGAAGTCAAGCTCATGCGTTTCATTATTCTCTCGTATGAAGTTTGAAATTTTGAAGGATTCGGCTAGATGGGGGTGTTGTTAGATCTTCAAATCCTGCAGGTGCGTTCTGTTTTTTAATGGGTGGACTGGATATGTTAGAACAGTATGGAAGCATAGGATTCCTTGGTCGTTGTATCTAGTATTGCAGATTCATTCCATACCTCTATTTCGGTTTGGCTTACACCTTTTGTCAACCCTATTGAAAGAAACCCTATAAGAGGGAAAGAAATAAAAGAATAGCATTTTGGGGGGAATGGTTTAAACCGTGCCTTTGAGGTGCAATGTTCAAAGCGTTCGCTCCTGGATTGCTGATTTGTTCTTTAGTAATCTGTGTTTCTGCGACTGACAATGGATTCCCCCACTGTAATTGCGACGAAGAGGGGCTCTGGAGCTTGCACGGCATTCTGGAGTGCCAGAGAGTGAGTGATTTCTTGATTGCAGTAGCCTATTTCTCGATCCCGGTTGAATTGCTTTACTTCCTTAGCTGTTCCAACGTTCCTTTCAAATGGGTCCTCCTTCAATTCGTTGCCTTCATTGTCCTCTGTGGGTTGACCCATTTGCTCAATGGGTGGACTTACTATGGTCCTCACTCATTCCAGCTGATGCTGGCTCTCACCATTGCCAAATTCCTCACAGCCCTCGTCTCGTGTGCGACCGCGATAACCCTTTTGACTTTAATCCCTCTTCTTCTCAAAGTGAAGGTGAGGGAACTTTTCTTGAGGCAAAATGTTTTGGAGCTTAACCAAGAGGTCGGAATCATGAAGAAACAGAAGGAAGCCAGCTGGCATGTTAGAATGCTAACCCAAGAAATTAGGAAATCACTGGACAAGCACACTATTTTGTATACCACTCTCGTGGAGCTTTCAAAGACTCTGGATCTTCAGAACTGTGCGGTTTGGATGCCCAACGTGAGTAACACAGAAATGAACCTCACTCATGAGCTGAAATCGAGTTCTTCGAAAGTTTACCATATGCCTGTCCCAATTAACGATCCGGATGTTTTGGAGGTAAAAAAGCACAAGGGAGTGAGGATTTTACGGCCTGAATCAGCACTAGGGGCTGCAAGTAGTGGCGGTTTTGGTGAATCAGGTGCCGTGGCGGCGATTCGGATGCCGAAACTCTCTGTTTCTAATTTCAAAGGTGGCACACCTGTTTTGGTCGAGACGTGCTATGCCATTCTAGTATTGGTTCTTCCGAGTGCAGATTCTAGGATTTGGAGCGACCAAGAAAAGGAGATAGTGGAGGTCGTTGCGGATCAGGTGGCCGTGGCTCTCTCCCACGCGGCTCTGCTCGAGGAATCTCAGCTTATGAGGGAGAAACTTGAAGAACGAAACCGTGCTCTTCTACAGGCCAAAAAGAATGCAATGATGGCAAGTCAGGCTAGAAACTCATTTCAGAAGGTGATGAGCCACGGAATGAGGCGGCCGATGCACTCAGTATTGGGTTTGCTCTCAATTTTTCAAGAAGAGAGTCTAAGTTTTGATCAGAGGATTATTGTTGACACAATGGTCAAAACCGGTAGTGTTCTCTCAACGTTAATCAGCGATGTGATGGAGATTTCAGCAAAGGAAAATGGGAGGCTACCGCCAGAAGTAAGGCTTTTTCAGTTGCATTCCATGGTAAAGGAGGCTTCTTGTTTTGTAAAATGCTTTTCTGTCTACAAGGGATTCAACTTTTCAGTTGATGTTCAAAACCCTTTGCCCAATCATGTAATAGGCGATGAAAGGAGGGCTTTCCAAGTTATTCTGCATATGGCTGGGTATCTGCTGAATGCGCATAAGGGAATGGGATCTGTCCATTTCCGTGTTCTTTTGGACAGTGGAAGTGGGGGAAAGACTGAAACAACAGTGTTGGGGCTGTGGAGGCCAAGCGTCTCTGCTGAATATGTAGGCATTAGGTTTGAAATTGAGATCGCTAATAGAGGTTTTGAATCAGATGCAATGATCTCATCCATTGATTTTCCGGGTGGGAAGTGTGACAGTAGTGAGGTCAAGGGGGTCCTGAGCTTTGGCTTGTGCAGAAAACTTGTTAAGGTGAGCTCTTCTGATGTCGCATACTTTACTATTTCCTGAGTTGGTAGCCTTCTTTAAGTAATTATTATTTCTTGATTGGCACACTTGCATCCAAGTTAGTAAGCACAAGGATTTGAATACTTGACCTCGCCCAGCATCGAGGCTTTCCCTAGTTAAGCTGTTGCGATACTAGCAGTATTTTGTCCTCTTCTTAGTGGGCACGTTTATTGTTCATGGGAATGAATCATCACAATGCATGTTAAACGCATCCATTTTGCATTTTGTTGCGTAGATAATGATAACATTTTCGGGATTTGTTGAAAGAAGTAATTTTTACTTTAACGCGTTTGTGGCTCGGGCTCAAGTTATCGGTAGCGTTCCCATTATTCAGGAACATTTTCGTACCTTGAAGTTTTTATTCAAAACCTAGCTTATAATGGAGCTAACGTCATGTGCCATAGGTAACTATTTTTTGCGGTCTCTTTTTTCCAGTTTATGATAACTTAACTACTAAAATATGAGTTTTACATTATAGTTATTTAGCCTTGGTTTTTTTCCCCACATTTTTTGCCCGTAACTAGTCCATAAATGTAGGATATGAGCTTTTACATTGTAGTTTTTTCGACCATCTTTCTTCGTTTTTTTCTTCATAATTTTTCGCTACGATATCTTATTCCAGTTGCCTATATGCAGAGAAGTGTGAGAATAATCTTGCAATAAATAAACCTTCCTCCTCATGCATTAAAATTATGTGATCGATATGATTGTAGAAGTAGCAAAAATTCGCAACAAAACTATAGCGACAGATTGGCTGATAATCAATAGAGGTGGACGTGATTCCTCCTTTATTTCTGCTTTATTGCATTTTTATCATATAGTTTTTGGTTCTATGGTTCGATTATCCCTGAGATGTTTGTGCCAGAACAGGAGCAAATCAACTTTGTTCCATTAATTGCACTAATTTCATGAGTTTCCAGTGATCCTTGTGCAGTGCTGATCCTTCTATTTATTCCCATTTTCGTTTCTGAAATCAACATTGATAATAGGAACAAAACCTGCTGCTGCAGGTGATGCAGGGTAACGTCTGGATATCATCGAATCCTGAGAGACAAGCACAGACCATGACACTCGTCCTTCGATTTCAAATCCGACCGCCGCACCTGCGACCCTGTTTCCGAACCCGGATATTCCATGGACCAATCCAGTTCCAGTTCCAACTCAGTCTTCAGAGGTGTTCGGGTAATGCTAGCGGACGATGACATTGTGAACAGAACTGTCACGAAAAAGTTGCTGGAGAAGCTAGGTTTCTCTGTATCCGCCGTTTCCTCAGGGTTCAAATGCCTTAGTTCAGTGGGTCCCGACGGATCTTCTTTCCGGATCATCCTCTTGGATCTTCACATGCCTGAAATGGATGGGTTCGAAGTGGCAATGCGAATCCGCAAGCTCTGGAGTCAAAACCGTCCGTTGATCGTGGCCCTAACAGCGACTGCTGAGGAGAATGTGTGGGAGAGATGTGTACAGAATGGAATGGACGGTCTCATTCGAAAACCTGTCCTCTTACAAGGATTGGCCAACGAACTTCGAAGAGTCCTACAACGAGCAAATGAGTAGCATTTTAACACAACGGTAACACAGAATTTAGGCACCCTGAGTCTCTACATTAACCGTTTTCTCGATGAGCCGTCCTCATTTCCATAACTTCATGATATAGTAGTACTGGAAAATTGAGCATGTATCTCGAAACTCATACAACTATTGATGAGTCCCAATTCAGGGACTGAAAGTGTCTCAGGAGATATCATTCCTGATCATGTAGTAGATTGAATCAAGAATGGTACTCGATGAATAAAAGTACTTTGTTGGCGAGGTTAGGGCTGTCAGTTTAGGGTTACTGGTAGTTTTACGGTATTGAGACTAGAGAATGAGTTGGAGCCCACTGGGGAGAGTTGTCGGACCAGCAAACTGGGTTGTGTCCTAGATTAGACTGCACTACGTGAGCCCCCATTTGCCCTCACCGGATTGACGGGTTGACCCGGTAATCCATCGAACTGAGCTTCCTGGCAGGTTAAACCGGCCTATGGCCGACAGGTTGACCTGATGAGAACCAGTGAACCCAACACCGAAAGGGCAGGGTCCTAGATTCGGCAGAATGGTGAGTAAGCTCGCCTCGGTGGTTAAATCGCAACCCATTGACCCGACGAGAGCGGGTCAAATCCCCGGGCTTGTGAGTCCAAACATAAGCACTGCACTAGCCAACTTCCGGGTGCAGTTGTATTTCAGCATCCACTTAGCATTGGGCTAAATTTCTCATTGTTATACATCCTAAGAACATCTGTCATATCACAATGTTGATACAGCGAGGGCGGATTTTAATTATTTTTCTAAGAGGTAGTTTCGGTCGAGTAATAATAAAAGGAATTTATAAAAATTCATCACATCAGTATTTTTGATTTAATGTATTTTCGGTATAAAGGATATTTTTAAGGGTGCACAAATAAAATTACTCTTGAATGTGTTTGCAAAATGTTGTATCTATTTCTTATTTGTTTAATATATTGATGGAATAATTAATTTGCATTTGATTGGGCGAGGTGGCGACTAGAGGCGGCAATGGGTAGATCGAGTTAATTACAGGTGGGTTAAGGGTTCGTCTCATTAATAAAACTTTTAATACTTTTGTATTTTCATAAGCCAGTTATATTTAGTAAAAACTCTAATTTTGAATCCAAAAGAAAAATATAAAATCTTAAGTAGAAATACAATTGGACGAGTTAAGTGAATCGTCAACAGGTCAACATAGGGGGTCGAAAGTGGATTAAAATTATACCCTAGGCCAAGTTGTTTTATAAGTAGATTGGCTCGTTATGGACAATTAGGCTTCTCTGCATTTTAGGGCAGGAAAGGCATTCTACAGTCCATTGATGGATGATCGTATGTGTACTCAAAAAAATATGGACCATTTATTCATATTTTAAACTTATCAAATCTGTCTAAAATAAAACTTTTGAAAATATTATAGTTTGCAAAATAGTAAGTTTAAGACATGAATAAATGGTCAGAATTTTTTCAAGTACACATAGAGACTATCAATCGACATACTGCAAAATGCATTTCTTGATTGGGTTACAATCGACTCTAGTTAAAGTATACTAATAAATAGATTAATAAAAACCTTGTACCATTTTATTCATTTGGGAGGTGGATTCCACGTCATCTCATAATGTGAGTGTAAGAATCTTAGTGAGTTATCCCTTGTTTTTGGTTAAATCCTGAACTTTGTTCTTATTTGCAGTGAACCCCAATATTTTTTAAGCGCTTTAGTTGGAACCATGCGGACAACCTTTTTTTTTTTTTTGATAGTAAAATCTTACATCCTTATTTCAATGATTAAATTAAATTTAACCTCTATTCCATACTTTAATTTAATCATTAAGCAAAATTAGTATATTGTTTCAAGGGCTAAATTAAATTCCACTCCTTATTTCAAGGGTTAAATTAAATTCCACTCATATTTCAAGCTTCAATTTAATCATTGGCAGATACTAGTACATAATACAAGAGTTAAATTATATTTCACTCCTATTTTACACTTCAATTTAATCATTAAACAAAATTATTCTTATTTCTCACAAATTGCCTCTCCCCTTATTTCAAGGATTAAATTGATTTTGTGTAATGAATAAATTGAAGTGGGAAATAGGAGTGAAGTTAAATTTAACCTTTGAAATAAGACCAAAATTTAATTTAGCCTTTGAAAATAAATTGTACTTATTTTGTCTAATGATTTAATTGAAGCGTACAATAGGAGTGAAATTTAATTAATATTTGAAATAAGGATATAAGGATTTACCATAGGGGAAAAAAAAAACCCAGGATGTCCGTCCATTAATATGCTTGCCCTGGATATAAAGGACTCTATAAAATCGTATTGTAAAATTGAACCATAAAATCATAAGATTTTACCAACTATACAAAATTGTGAATTTCATATACGTATGCTATGGTTCAAGACCTAGCTAATAGATTTATTTTGGAGAAAATGATCGACATAATTATATACTAACATGTTCAACTACTTTTTTATTAAAATATAAAAGATTAAATACAAAATTGTAAAAGAAAAAAAGATTGAATATGTACTTAAAAAAAAGATAAAAGTGAAAAGAGTAGAAATAAAAGTTGGGAGGTGAGTGGTTAAGAAAATAACTTCCATAACCGTAAAAAATTTAAATTTTGAATTTCAAAATTAATTTTGGTTGATGGAAATAAAATGTTCTTTGCCTTTATAGTATATATATATATATATATAAAATAAAGTTATAAATAAAAAGGTAAATCATTGTAGTCACTAAGAAACGAATTGAGTAAAGTGAAATCCATACTAAATTAAGAAAAAAAACTAACATTTTCTCATCATCCACTCAAAATGTCGTTTGTTTTCACTTCAAACAAGGAATGAAACTAGCAACATAACCTATTGAGTTATTTGTTTGTATTTTTCGATAAGTTGTGCCTATTAAATTTTTTTCTTCTTCAACTAAAGTTGTATTTGAGCTTTATATTTAAAATTCTAATGATAAATATAAAATCGGTAAGATTGTATGAAAAAATATATTTTACTAATTTTAAGATCAAAATTGGGATCCCATATAAAATCTCACCAATTCAAGATTTTACCTAATAACTAAATTGTTTTGGGTATAGGTAGTATCATAACATCATAAAGTTTTAAGATTTAAATCTGAATTTCAATAATCATGGGCACTTAAAAAACATTGGGCTTCACTCCAAAAAATATATATAAATAAATAAAGTTTAGGGTTCAACCTAAAATAAAGGGTAAATTTTAGGATTTAAACTAATTTCACTCGATTTTAGATAAATAAATTTATTCAAGCAATCACTCCTCTGTTCAAATTCCCCTTCACTACACCTTAATATGTTATTCCCATCCTCTCTACCTGAACTTCATTTCCTCTGCAGTCCAGCATTGATTTGTATGATACTTGCGCTTTTAACTTTGCTTTGACAAAATTTGACCAAAATTCTGAAGCCTGATAATCATTAATTTTTTTCCTGGGAAAAACACTTATTTTTGTTAGCTGAAAACGTTGTTGTTCTAATGTTCCAAATTATCCATTTTGGCATGCAGCGCGTGTGTGTATATATATATATATATAATATAATAGAAAAAAATTAATATGCAACAGCTATATATAAGTTAGCTATAGGTGCGCCTTGATGTTTAAAAAAAGATGCCAAGACTTAAATTGATGTTGTTTTGAATTTACCATTTACAATCACACACACACACATACATACATACATACATATATATATATATATGTATGTATGTATGTATGTATATGTGTGTGTGTGTGTGTATGTCTTTATGTCTAGAAAAATCCGATGGTGCATATAACCACCAAGTTAGGCATTGCTGCTGGCTAAAATGACATTATTTTGGGGTTTTTTTTTCCTTAAAGAAAATGTAAAACTCCTTTAACGTCACAGCCTTCTTTGTTATGAAAAAATAAAAACCCCTTCAACATCAGAGCCTTCTTTGTTATGAGAAGAACCCCATAAAAATACGTCATTTTAAGCGGCACCCAACTTAGGTGTTGATATATACACCCAACTTATATATATAATTTAACCTTTTGGAAACATAGCATATAATGCCAATGTTCATAGTTAGGTACATTTGCATTCCAAATTGATGCTGTTTTAAATAAAAATAAATTATCATTTTAACATCAGTAATAAAACAACGTCATTTGGTGATGCACATGTACCTAAACAAGAACATTACCCCCACTTCCTGACTAAAGCCAGACCTAATCTCAACTTTATAATAGTTCATTTTTGCAACGAAAGTGAAATACTATTAATCACTTGAATTTTCATATGAACATCATATATATATATATATATATATATATATATATATATATATATATATATATATATATATATGTACGTGTGTGTATACCTGCTACCTGGTTAAATTATAAATCTGATTTCCGAAGAAGTCAAGATGGTCAAAGGACCCGAAATAAAGCGAAAGAGCCTTCACTTTATTTTACTGAGGTTCGATTTTTAAAATTTCTTATCTAATTCAACTGATTATGGAAAGCTGAGCTCAAAGATTACTGTTCAAACTCCTCCACTACAAAACAAAATAGTGAAAAGATTCAGAAGAAAACATAGAAATAAAAGAAATAATTTAAATAAATGACTTTGCAAAATGTTAATTCTTTTTTTCGACAGAATGCTGTTGTTTTAGTGAATTTTATAATATTTACTATGCACATGCGCTGCGCCTAAATGGTCCTCGAGAACTTCTTTTTAGGTTCAAAGGCTCATTCATTCCCTCACGTGGAACCCTAATTAAAAAATTAAATTGCCCAGCAGAAGAGAAAAGGTAAAAAATAATAATAATAATAAATAAATAAAAAGATATTTTACAAGCTAGGCTCGTTCATTCCCTCACGTGGTGATAGAGAAAAAGTGTTAGATATATGAATATATTTTTCTTTAATTGGAAGATAAAAATAAATAAGGCTTACTATATATTTATTGTTTCCATTACAAACCTTAATGATGCTTTTAGTGGCATGCACCACAAAATGCGTCTTATGTTTCACTTGGGGACCTTCTATGAATGATTTCCAGTCATTATTACCTTTCATATGTTTTCTTTTATATATATATATATATATATATATATATATATATAATCTCTTGAAATCTGCCAGAATAACCCCTCTTAGCATCAAACTATGTCTGATATGATGTTCATAAGAATGCTTTATTGTTGTTAGTAACCTTATATAATTGAAATTCTGTAACCCCAATGAGTTAGGTCAATCAACACACATGGATTCAACGATACTGACGTGTGGTTCACGGTCAGGGCATGCAACGGGGGCATTGGATGACTTTACAAAGTGAATGCTTCATAATTTCCCCATTCGCCACTGCAGCATCGACTAGGAGATCTTGTCCGTCCGTACATCCCACGCGCTCTTCCCTACCGGAGAGACCAAGTGCACTCGGGGCTGGGATTAAATATACTCATGGGGCTCTACTTTTTAATTCCCATGATTCCCACTACCAAAATTTTATAATATTGCATAGTTTAGGCTTTTATTGGGTGGTCCACAATTCTTTAATGCGAGTTTTGGGGATTCCTTTTCAAAAAAGAAGAGTAAATTGAGTCATTGTTGGACTTTAGCTAGGGTTTTTTTTAATGTATATTTTAATAAGCGTTGGTGAAACAAGCGCTCGGTGTAAAGAGAAGAGGGATTCGTTTTAGCCTTACTTGGATGTGAATTATTCTAATAATGAATAATTAACTCTTAAAAGAGTGGCGGGGCCCGCCGCCACCATGCTGCGCTCTACGATTGGAACGTTGTGTGAGATGACTAAGCCGTGATAGTAAATTAGGGTTCCTAGCAACAATTGACATGTGAAGCCATGTGAAGAGGGTCCTTTATGTTTTGTTAATAAATAAATAAAAAAAAATTTAGGTATGGTTAGAATCCTTTTTGGGTTGCAGGGTGCATAAGAAAAGCATTCTTTTTAGGTTAGCCACATTAATTTCCTTAGTTTTATTCACAATAAAACCTACATTCGGTCGATGATTGCAATTTAACCTAATTAATCACATGTTTAAAAAAAAAAAAAAAAAAAACCTCAGCCAGTGTTCCTCTTATTTTATTTTATTGAGTAGCCATGATTTACAACTTCTAGATTACAATTAATTTAACCCCAGAATCAGGATCCTGTCTACACTAAATTAATTTTAAATATTAATCGGGTAATCCAAATAACTGAAATTTTCGACGATGATTTACGCCGATAGAATTTGAGACTGCTTAAAAAGGTCAATGAGACCGATAATGAAATGAAATAATTACAAACGAAGACAATTACAATCGCAATTTGTCAAGGGAAAAAACGAGGGACATCCTCTAAGAACATCCCCTAATTTCTAAGATAGTAGATACATTCCTCCATGATCCAATAACTGTTGAATTATATTTCAGAAATGCAATATTTCAAAGTATTTAATTGTTCATATGTGCTTTCTTTTTGGATTCAAGAATAATATAAAGCTTTGTAGCTATAGGTTTAGTTTGTTGGGGATTTTTTAAAGGAAACTGGCACTACAACAAGTCAGGTTTTGTTGGTCAATATATACAAACTAACCAAACCTATCTTTCTCCTGATTAATCAAGAGTTGAAACACCAAAGTAGAACAATTTATTAAGTGTGTGTATATATATATATATATATATATATATATATGGGTGTGTGATCGGCTGCAGAATGCTACTTGTTATGATATGTAACACAATTAATGGGTTTTTTTTCCCCCTTAAGTTAATGATGTTCCAAATAACAAAGTATGTGTGTTGCCAAAATTGTTTATTCATGTGCACGAGACATGCACAAGGAAATTGTAAACTAATTAATTTTATATTTAATTAATATGCTTGATGATAGTTTAGTTGAAGGATCCTTTCTCTTATTATTTGAACAAGCTTAGCTTTAATTCAGTTCCAATGGCAGTGGATCAAAATTTAGACCCTCGGCATGGTGCGTATGGTGAAGCCCAGGTCTAACAGATGAAATTGGATTGAAGTCGTTGCCCATTTACACTGTCAGCTTAACAAATAACTCTTTATTAAATCTTGGATACAATTCTTTGCAAAAAGCTAAAAAAAAACTGAAAAAAAAATAGAGGTATATAAAATTAAAAAGGCCATTGAGAAGTAATAATTTAAAAATAAAAAAAAAACTGGATCACAAGATTAGGGATTTGGAAATACATAACTAATCTAAATTTTGTCCATAATTTTTTAATTAAAAAAAAACCTGGACGAACAAGTTGCTAATATAAAAATGCAAGACAGCTTCTTTTTTTTTTTTCTTTCTGTTTTTGTTTTCCTAATATTTCCCCCAGTTTAAATAGAGCCAATAGAGTTGCATCAGCATGTATGACTTTCATGAATTCCCCTGCGAGCATGCACTGGAAAATGTGAAGAATATTTTATATGTAGTGGCAATAAAGAAAACCTCACTGCATCCCAAGTTTTAAATATTCAATTTGAACATGAAAATTAGTGGTTGCAATTTAACTTTCAATTCTTTCTACTTTCTTTTTTCATTTACAATTCTTCCTTCTTCTGAAAAAGATATAGTGATAGAGGAAAAATTGAAATTCGGAAAATAAAAAACGTTCATCAAAGGAAATATTAAAATGATGCGTATAAAATTGCACCCCTTTCCTTATTTTCTGCAAAACCACAATAAATAAATAAACACCCTATACAATCGCAAAAGAAGAAGAAGCAGAAGAAGAAGAAGAAGCAGTTTGTCAAAAGAAGTAGGATCAAACCATACTAAATTAATTCATTATGATTTTTTTATGTTCTTTTGGCTAAGATCATATCATTAACGCTTATTAGAGATTCATCCAAGATTAAAAAAAAAAAAACCAAAAATAAAGAAAATAAAACGCAATTCACCAAAAATTCAGCAATATCCCACTCACTGTTAATTATTCCAGATGCCCCTTAAGAGAGCACACAACGAGAACCAGGAAGAAATCAAGAAGATCAAAAAGAGTAGCATTACAAATCTAGCATATAGCAAGTTTAAGAGAAATATACAGATAACGTAAAAATAAAAACCTTAAGAACTTTCCTCTTACTAAATAAAACCCTAACCCTAATTAATTCTCTTACATGCTCTTATTTTTGGTGGGCTTTGTATTTGATTGATGAATATGGATCTCTCCCGCTAATACGCCGGCCGCCCATGAGCCCACGCGAATGCATCGTGCCCGAGCTGCCCCCCGCCACCGCCACCTCCGCCGTTTGGGAGCAAATTCGGAGGCAAATTGTATATGGGCAAAGTCGCCGGAGGCCCTCCAACCTCTCCCGACATCCCTCCACCTTGCTGCTGCTGCTGCCCTCCCACCCCCGGCGGGGATCCCCCTCCGCCCCCTAGTGGGCCCTGTGCCGCCACACCGCCAGCAGCGGCCTCCTCCTCCTCCTCGAGGGGCAGCCTCTCATAGGTGGCGTTGGAGAACGTGGCAGCGATGACCATGACGGGCCCCGCGGCTATGAGAGGACCGACGACGGCACCGCCCACGACCTGGCCCTGGCCGCCGGCGAGGTACACCGTGAGGCCCGTGGCGCCGGGCGGGGCGGGGCCGGGGAGGAAGGCCCCGGTGAGGGAGAGGATCTCGAAGCGGCCGTGGAGGGCCATGACGGCGCCCCCGGGCTGGCGTAAGGTGACGTTGGCGACGGTGCCGGTGCCGGACAGGACGCAGACCCCGCGCTGGCGGCGGCGCGCAAACTGAGCTACTCCATCGGCGACGTCGGAGCCGTTGGCGACCTCCATGACGTGGCTGCGGAGGGCGTTGGGGCTGTCACGGGTGACGAAGATGGGCGGCTTGGGCTTGTTCTTCGAGCCGGGAGGGCGGCCGCGGGGGCGGCGCGTGCCTGCCACGTCGATCGCCCCCTCCTTCGGCTCGTCGCTGTTCTCCCTGTCCTCCTCCTCATCGACGCCGCTGCGGCTCGTTGCTCCGCCTCCGCAGCCGCCGCCGCCGTTGTTCTCGTTCATGGAGATTCCCAGATCCGGTTTCTTCATTTCCACGCCCGGAAGCCCAACCTGGCCGGTCCACCACGGGTTCGCCATCTCACCAATTTCCAGATCAATGGAACAACAAATCACTAGCGCTGGTAAACCCTGAAAGAAAGCAAAAACGGAGAGAAGACTATATGATTCTCTCTCCTAGTAACTTGGAGCTTGTTGTGTTCTCAATACTCGTAAGAACTGAGAATTCAGAACATAGGTAACCCAAAAAAAAAAAAAAAACACACAAAGGCTGGGCCTTATAAGTGAAGAAAGGGATCAAAGGAAGGAAAATTTGGGGCTATTTTAGATTAGGGGCATGGGTCAAGGATTTTGGCATGGGGGTGTGTTTCATTCATTCAATCAAATGCTCTCTCTCTCTCTCTCTCTCTCACCCTCTGTGTGTGTTTTTGAGAAACGAAGAGCATTGGGAATTTAGGGTTAAAATGCGAGGGTGGGTGTGTGGGGTAATGTGCGTGCGGAGGAGGAAGTGGGAAGCACGTAGTTGTCTCGTGTTCCGACAATATATCAACACACCCTACAATACAGAGGACGAGATTACCCCATATTTCTCTTTATTTGTATTTTGGCCCCCCTTAGTTTTTTTTTTTTTTTTTGTCTTTCTGACTTATCTCCCCCTTGCTTTTTTTTTTTTTTTTCCTTCTATTTTTACAATTCCCTGAGCAATTTTTTCTTTTTTTTTTTTTGTTCCAATGGAGACCAGTAATCGTGAAAAATGAGAAAAAACTCGAATCCTTAACCTCCATAATTAAGAGATTGATCATTATTAATGTCCGTTCGTAATTTCCTAGGCATTTTTATCAAATCTAGAAAGTTTTCTATAGGATGTTACAATTTTATTTTTGGCAGTTAACATTCCAGTGTCCTCTATTCGTGTGCTGTGAGGATTCGCTTAAAGTTTTTGTCTCAGGAATTATTATTTCGGTATTTTCCCTTGAAGTTTAACTATTTTTTTAAGATGAAAAATAATCACCAAGAACATTAGCTTTGATCTTTGGTGTTCTTTATTCCTGATGCACTATTGTCTTTGTCCTGAATCTCTAACTGCAAACAATTTATTTTATTTGTATATTCGCCTTCCCTCTTATATTCAATTTATTCTTTTTTACTGATAAGAAAATCTAACACCATTTTTGCCTATTACAATTGCTTTTTCTCTTTCGGTTTTACCCTTTTTGTCTAATTGACAAACAAGATCATATACGATCTTACTTTTGTTCCAGACCTAAGGAGTGAGAATATTTATTTTTAACTTGCTAAGTCTGCTTCAATTAATAAACAATAGTATCTATTTCAATCTAGCTCTTGTTGTCATGAGTTCGAGTGAATTATTAAGTGAATAATTTTTTATAGAAGCGGCTCCTCTGCAATGATTGTACTTCTACAATTATTATAATTTAGCATACTATTTTTAATCTTGTTAAAAATGATACATATAATTAAATCAGTGGGAAAAAAAAAAACTTACTCCTGCCTTTCACGTTCTAAGTTTGTGAAAATTTATTATTTTATTATTATTTTTCAGCTTCAACTTCATGGTTTTCATGTTTTATTTTCTTTCTTATGTCCTAATCTGCTTCTCGTCCCCATACATTTATTTATTTATTTATTTCATTGTCAGAAGACATATTATTTGAAACACACATAATAAAAGTAACAAAATAATACTAATAATAATAAAGTCATTAATTCATACCAAGAGATTACTCATAACTTCACAAAATATTTCTTTCATATGTTTAAGACTAAAAACTAATATACTCTGATATGATTGCTACTGAAACAATTCAAAATTAAGACGGTTCCCTTCTTTCTTTTTTGTGTAATTTTTCTTGGTCTTTCCTTCCATTTCCACCAAACTCGTTTTTCGTTTTCCTCCTTCAATTTTTCCCTTCTTTTTAAGCTTATTTTTTTTAGAGCACTACCAAATTAGAAAGAAGAACCAAAAGAATAAAAATCATAAGGTTGGAGGTGGATGCAAAGTGGGGAGTAAAATATACAAGGAAAGAAGAAAAAAATCATAAACTTAAACTACGAGAGGAGAGGGTTGGATTTTTTGTTTTTTTCACCGATTTAATTATGTGTACCATTCTAAACCAAAATTAAATGAAGGACTGGGTTATAATAATTGTAAAAGTACAATTATCGTAGAGGATTAGGATCCAATGATGTGGTCTAATATAACTTTGATTACACAAATGACTTTTGATTTGAGAGGTGATATAAATGACTAAATAACTCATCTCAAAAACACAGAAATTTTTAGCATTTTTCTATATACTTCAATCATCTACTGAAATTTTTGAATTGTGATAAGCAAAAACAATTTCCAAATGATTGGATTGATAATATATAATACTTAGTGGGTCGATTCGTATGAGACTAAAAAATTAGTGTCGGTTGCGGGTAATTTCTAATTCGATTTTTTCATTCTTTTTATCTACCAGAAATAATTTTTAAAATTGACATTTTTACTTGGATAATAAATTCAAATATTATTTTTAAGTATATTGATATTTTTTTTTTTTTTCTTTTTTTTGGCTCTATCGAAGTTGGCTCAGTGTGCCAATAATAAAATATGGAGTGAATTTTTAATTTTTTATCATCTCATCTCTTGTATGAGCGACAAGAAACAATAAAAAAAAAATGCTAGTCAATTTCAATCTATCAATATTAAATAGCATTCTAACAAATTTAGCACACTAGCTTTTGTTGGGATTAAAATAAGCCTGAAATTGAGGAACCACAGGAGAAAAATCCAATTATTGAAGAGGAAGAAAAAAATGCATTTTTAAATCATAGGACTACAGTCACTCCATCCTGAAACAACTTTGGGAAATTAAAAATTAATTCGTAAGTTCATGTTATTAACAATGATTCATGATGGTTGGGGGGAATTTTTTTTTTTTTTTTTTTGTTGAGAAATTTAAGAATTTGTCGGACCACAAATTCAAAACCAAATGACACTATAAATTCAAAGTTTGGCATGTAGTGTCACATAGAATATAAATTGGAAGTGATGTGATTCGAGTCTTTTCATCTACAAGGTCAATGTCTGTGCCTCGAAAGTATTATATAAATTTTACTAAAGTTTTATTTTTACTGATAAAAAGTTACCAAACTTTCGAATATACTCAAAAGAGGGAAATGGTACAATTTGACAGCTCAATTGAATGGATTTTGATGCCACCAAAAGTGAGGATGGGGCTAAAAAAGTATATATGTAAAGAATGTGGATTATAAGGTAAAAAATATCATTTTCAAGGTTTAATATTTTAAAATAGCATTCTATTAGAATGCGACAATGTGAAACGACTTGTATAGTCCACTACGCAAATGATTTTTTTATTGAATACGATACATATTAGCTAGTAGCCCTAATATTCAATTGTGTTAGGTGAAAGCACGGAGCTCCATAAAGAATTAAACGCTTATATTATAGTTGCACCTGTTGCGATCTTCCAACCTTAAATAGCCGTGTATCACACGCATCGCACCCTACCTTACAAATAGAAAACATTATTATAATCAGACCATCCTTAAATTTTTTTTCCATCTATAATATTTAGGCCCCAAGTCCAATGAACTGTTTATGTGTTGTTAATATAATTATTATGAAAATAATAATATTATTATTTTTATTACTATTATTATATGTAGGTGGTTCAATAATTCTAGTTCCCCACTTCCACAAGGTGGGGCGCCCATATGGTCCAAGCCTCCATACATATAATACAGTTTCATTAAACATTGACAATTGAGTAAAGTTCAAAAAGAAAAAAGAAATTCAAAACTTTGGCGATATGACCGCTGCTTCTTGCATTATTTAGGATGATTTAATAATACCACACGTCAAACGAGGTCTTGTCCCAACAAATTGCTCATAACTCAAGAGAACAATCCGACATTTTCTTGAGTTGCTTCTTCAAATAACGAAGTTGTATTAGATTTTGTTCCATTTTCATTGTTGAAAATTGCAATATATGTTACATAATATAGTTGGAGAGAGGGTATACTGTCAATAATAGCTTACTTAGATGCTATTATTACTTAACATGTGTTGTTTAAAGTCTTTTTTAAACTTTCGATTGCATGATGGAAAAAAAAAAAGTACTAATAACTATACTAGTCAATTTTTATTTATGCTCCGTTTGACATCAAATTAACTATGAATTAAATTGTTTTCGTTTCAATTAATTTCATTTTTTGAATGGATTTAGAATTCAAATTCGATTTTTAAAGCAAATCTAAATTAAATCAAATCATTTCAATTCCATTATTTGGAAAGTTACAAAAATTATAAAATTTTCGTAAGTCGAAAATACTATCCCTCTATGCTATAAAGATGTATAATAATCTCATATATTAAATAATAATATTTCATCATTAAGAAAAGTCTACTAATAAAATCATATAGATAACAATCAGTTTGATAATATTCAAAATAATAAACATTAAAAGATGTATTATATGTAATATTAATAATAAAGTAAGAAATTAATTATAATAATAGAGAGAGGAGAGGAAAGGTATAGAGAAATAAAAAAGGGCGAAGACAGATAAGAGAGGGATGAGAAAAACGAGAAAGGAGAGGGGAGGGAGGAAGGAGAAGGAAGAGAGAGAAAATATAAAAGAGAATAAATGGGCATTTTTGAGTTAACATAATTTTAGGGAGTAAATTAAAGCAAATTCATACAAATCAGACCCTTTTTACACTTTGTTGAGAATCAAACCATCAATGAATTGAATTGATTTCATTTCAGTTAATTTCATTTAAATTGATCTGGAATTCAAATCTAATGTTTGAAAACTAAACCACATCTTTTTAGTTCCATTGTTTAGGAAGTTATAAAAATTATATGAATTTCTCAAGTTGACAAAACTACCTATCTGCATTATAAAGATATATAATAATCTCAAATATTAATAAAAATAATTCATCACTAATAAATTTCTTCTACCAAAATAAAATCATAAAATTATATAGATAAAAAATAGTGATATTATTAAAAATAATAAATATGAGAAGTTGTATTGTATGTGATATTAATTTAGGTAAATTGCACTTAACCTCCTAACCTTCCGGTGGATTGATCGAGTTGTAGGGAGCCTCCTTATGATTTGGAAATCAACACTTAATCTTCATGTGGTTTCATTGGAGTTGCAATAGCTAATTTTTTTGTTAAAATTAACCGTTTGTGAATCTCAAGTGTTATATAATGGCAAAAAAATACTTTAATATTTCAAAATATCTTTATCTTAAATTGAAATTAAGGAGTTTGATAAAAAAAAATTTGGAGAAATTAAAGCCTAATAGTATCATTTTATTTGCACCATGGAGTTCACTGGTGCGGTGCTTACCTTGCCATTGGCAATGATTCGATAAAGCTAATGTGAAGGGATAATGGAGTGGATGCTTGTCTTTTTGTTTCTTTCTCTCTTCTTTGGTTTTTGCGAGTGCCCAAAGTGTTCTCTTTTCCCTAAAACCTTAGGGTTTTGCTCATATAGTAGGGAAGAATCAAAAGGGGAGGATGTGGAGCATCATCCTCCTTGAGCCTTGAGCCCAACATTCCCTAATCATGACGAAATCCCTAAAAGGGAGTCACGTGCCACTAGGGCAGCATTGTGAAGTCGTAGGTTCAAAGGCTGTAAGCCTTTTTCTCTATAAAGAAGATCATGTGAATAAACTTAATGGGTCATAGGCCCAAAAAGGGCATTCCTTTAAGAAATAGAGCCATGGGCTCAAGTAGACGGACCACATAAGGGCTACCCCTAAGGAAATGAGCCATGGACTGACAAAATTGGGTTATCCCATTAGGGACTGAGCTATAAGTTCGGAAATAATTGGTCTTTCTTGATCTAGTCAACGAGGGCCACAAGTCATATTCCCTTAGGAATTGAGCCCCAGGCTCAGAAATTTAGGTCTATAAGCCCTACCTGATAACATACCCCTTATGGATTGAGCCATAGGCTTGAAAAGAATTTCCCTTCATTATCCTAGTCAACGAGGGCTTAAAGATGATATCTCATTACGGATTGAGCCATATTCTTGGGAATATGGATCTATAAGCCCCAAAAGAAGGGGTCCCCTTAGGGGTAGAGCTGCAGAAGGGCTCAAAACAATATCCCCTTAGGGATTGAGTCATAGGCTTAGAAATATTTTCTTTTCATTGACTTAGTCAACGAGGGCCCAAAGATAATTTTCCCTTAGGGATTTAGCCTTAGGCTCGGGAATGTAGGCTCATAGGCTCCAAAAGAAGACTTCCCCTTAGAGGTGGAGCCATAGGGTCAAAAACAATATGGCTATTCATTGATTTGGTCAACGAGAGCCCAAAACAATATCCCCTTAGGGATTGGGCAACAGGTTCGAAAGTAATATAACTCTTCGTTGACTTGGCCAAGGAAAGTCCATAAACAGTGCTCCTTAAGGATTGAGCCATAGGCTCGGAACCATAGGTCCCTTAGGGATTAAGCCATAGCCCCGGCATGCAGTTACTCTTCATTGACTTGGTCAACGAGAGTCCAAGTAAATAAAATGGTTGTTAGAATATTAATTTTTCCTGAGAGGCATGAAAAGCAACGTCAACAGGGGTTTCAAAATGAATTGTTAATTTGATAATGTGCAAATTGTATCATGAAAGTTAAACGTCTCCCACCCTTAAAAAATTAAAAAAATAGAAGGAAAGAAAGTTGAGTACGTATGGAGAAAGAAAACATCTACACCAGATTTGAATAGGAGAACCTTGAGTAATTTTCCCTTTCCTCAACATCCTTCTCGTATTGAAAACTTGTTTCACTTCATACAAGGCCACAAATCTAAGCTTGATAACCAGTTATCATTTTATGCTTTTAAGTAAGCAATGTTGAGTGTTTGTGCTCTTTTCTGATTGGAAGAGTAGAAGCTCAAGTAGTAAAAATATTAAGTAACTTGTTCACCCTTTATTATAACATGCTACTTTTAATTTACGTACTATAAAAAAGTTAGATCGGGCTTTTAGTTTACTTTAGGACTTAGTCAACTTCATCAAGAGTAATTAGAACTTTACACCCTAAGCCTCCCACTGCTCTCAAATAAAAGCAAAGTAGGATTTAGCCTAAGCTCATGTGTATTCATAATTATGACTATTGGTTCATTACTCCTTTCCCAACTACTAATATTTCATGCACATTTTTTATCACATGCATATTTTATCGTAGCATTGACAGACACATGGGGGACCATACTTTAGTTTTTCAAAAATCAAAAAACATGATGACAAGAGTTCCTCATGCGTATTGAATAATAAAATTAAAAAGTAGTAAAGGAAGAGAAGAAATTAAATGTTTACTTGGGCCGTCCTAGTTTTTTTCATGGTATATAAAAATAAAAATGGTGGTGAGAACCGAAATATTCTGTCAACAAAATTTAAATACACACAGACAGTGGTCCCAATCCCATAATGTGAATGGAGGCCCCCTCATATGTATATTTGGTAACTAAGAAAAGCATTTTATTTAATAATTTGTTTGTCGATAAAAAAAATTCATTAATATATGCACGCAATGCACACGTACCCACTTACACGTGCACACACAACAGTAAGTTGAGAGATAAGTATGATAACAAATTCTTATTTCCAATTTAAAGTTAGGGAAAATATCTAAAACATGTGCATGATTTGATCAATTTACATTGGAGAGAATTTTTGTAGCTTTTTTTTTTTATTACTCTTCTTGAATATTGTAAAATCATTTAATATGACACTGCCATCCAATTTAGTGTAAATTGATTTTCCTGTTTATTTTCATATTTATTATTTATTAATAATATTTTTATTATTAATTTGGTTGAAATTGGATGGCAGGGGCCTATTGGACGATTTTTCTTAAGTAAATAAAAATAGAGCAAATTGCATTTAATCTCTATGTGATTTGATCGAGCTATAGGGAATGTCCTATGATTTGAAAATTAACGCTTAACTCCCCAAATAGTTAGTTTTTCCATTAAAGTTAATGGTTTGTGCATTTTAAGTGTTATAAAATGGTAAAATTAGACTTTAATATCTCCAAATATTTTTTACCAACCCTTTAATTTCTATAAAGGTTAAGGTATTTTCGAATATTGAATTCACCATTTTACAACACTTGAGATACACAAAACCATTAATTTTAATAGAAAAATTAACTATTGCAACTCTAATGAAAGCATAGGGGAAGTAAGTGCTGATTTTCAAATAATAGGGAGATTTTTAGTAACCCGATCAAATGACATGAGGGTTAAATATAATTTTTTCCATAAAAATAAGAGGAAAAAAATTAAAATTTTAGAAGTCTCTTCAATAAATACCCAAATCACACAATATTTTGGCTTAAAGTTGTTTCACTATTATATGCATCATTTCCACCCTTGTTTTTTTGTTTTTTGGTCAACCGCCTACGCGTAGCCACTAGCCACCAAGCACTCATTTCCTATTTTATTTCTTTTTCATTTTTTTTCCCCTTCAACATGTCAATGTGAACAATGCCTAAAAACTCATTAGCTTCCACAAACTTTCCATGTTTTGATAGGAATTAGGTCTAATGCTTGTGCATTTGGTACTCATCATCTATTCGTCCCTCGATAATGCGATACACATCCATAATATGTATATTCCAACCAGGTAGATTGGAGACCAAAAACATCATAAAATAATTTTTATACAATTTGATAAATTTTATAATTTTTGTCTTAAATGTTAAAAAACATTAAACATTAAACTATCATAATTATCTTAAGATCTGCACTCTTTAAATAAAGGGACAGATAGCCCATTAGATTAAGGGTCGTATATATGAAATTTAATTTAACTTGTCAATGTTTCGCATGATTATAATCAAAGTTTGAACAATGAAGGCCCATGCTTTCAAACGCTGGCTCATGAAGGGGAGTTTTATTTTAGAGAAAAGGGAGGATGCACTTGCATGCGTCCGTCCCAAAATGACATCATTTTATTTAAAACTATTAGTGCATAGTAAATATTTTTAGCGAAATGATGTTATTTTAGAAACGGACACATACAAATTACATATGTTCGGGTGCATACTTTATTTTTCATTTTTTATTTATTTTGAATATTTCACGTGAGAAAAGTTGTAATCATTTCACATTGTGTTCTCGAGATCTAAGATGGCCTATGGCGCCAAAAGGACATAGAAATCTTAATTTCATACCATGCACGTCAAGACTTTTAAGAAAAGTCATTTCATTGTGTCTTTTTTTTTTTTTTTTTTCCCTTTTAGTTTTGTCAAAGCACATTCAATTAGCACAGGGTAGAAATTTGTGCACCTTAACACTAGCGCCTTTTTTTTTTTTTTTTTTTTGCCTCTCCTTTTCGAAGTCCATCCATTTTTATAAAGTAATATACGCATTCTCACACATTTCCTTGTACCAATCATAATTATTGAGGCTAATCAATTGTTTGCTGGTTTTTTTGGGTGAGTTACAAATTCATCACATTTGTTTTGGGGTTCATTGTCCATATTATCCTAAAGGACCCATTTGGTTCGGGAAATCTTACATTTCTACCTGACATCACATTATCCGAAATGTGTTTGCCGGAAATATGATACCTAGAATGTGACATTCTTCTGTTTGGTATACTCAGTTGAATTTCGAAATATGACATTTTACGTTTGATGTAAACAATTGGATTCAAGGAATGTTAAAGTTTTCCACTAATACTCTTTTATAAAAAAAATTATTAAAAATACATAATAAAAATTTTTATTTAGTTTGAAGTTAGCGTTAAAGTAAGTGTTGCCTATTTTTTAATTTTAAAGTAAGAAGAATTTAGTTCAAACATTTACTAACTAAAAATAGAATTTGTATAACATAATAACAAATTTCTCAAAATAGTATTATCTAACTCTTTATTATGAATAATATATTTATTTACTATCAGTATTATTATTATTATTATTATTATCATTATCATTATTAATATTATTAGTAATATTATTTTAAGTTATTTGAGCTACGTACTTAAATGATAATTTTGTCAATCTGTTCATCTATAAGGGTAGCTTTGACATTCTATTATATGTGCACATTTCAACCTACTTGCAATCTCACATTCTCACCTCTCAACTAAGCAATGTTAAGGCCCCCCCCCCCAAAAAAAAAAATTCAAGAGTGTGAGATTCCAGGAATTTTACACTCAAGAGTCATACCAAACACCAGAATGTGACATTTTCAAGCAGACTTCGTGAACCAAACGAGCCCAAAGTGTAATGATTCTTTACACTAACTACCTTGGGCAAGAGCTGGCTTTGATTAAGATCTTGCAAGGGTTAGCTGAGTTGCCTAGATGTGAATAGCAGATCTGGAAGAGATTAAGGATAGAGGCCATAGGCTTAGGGAAGTGGAGAACATGCCATAAACCCATAGCATGTAGAAAACATGGACGGTCATTTGGAAGAACATGGAAGAAAAATATGTCAATATGAGAATCAGGCCATTGTTGTAATTTTAGGCTCGTAGACCCATGGAAACCACTAGTGCAGTGCTCACCTTAACATACGCAATGATTCGGTGAAGCTAAAGGAGGAAGAAATGAAGTTGCTTTAGCTTTTCTCTCCTTCTCTCTCCCAGCGGCTGTTAAAGTGTCCCCCCTTTGCAAAACTCTAGAGTTTTGCTTATAAAGGGGAGGGAGGGATGTGACGCATCCTCCCTGGGCCTTAGGCCCAAAATTCCCTCTTCTTACAAAGAGGGAATGGGAAAACCCTAAAATAGTGATAACCTCTTGGCCATAGGCCCGAAAGGATTCTCAAATATGATTGACTCATGAGCTCAAGTGGATGGGCCAAAAAAAAGGCTACCCCTTATGAAATGAGTCGTGGGTTCAAGGAAATGTTGTACCCCTTAAGGGTTGAGCCATGGGCTTGGAAACAGTATACCTCTTCGGGATGAGTCATAGGCTGGGAAATATTATACCCCTTTAGGAGTAGAGCCATGAGCTCGGAAATGTTATACCCCCTTAGGGACGGGACCATAGGCTTGAGAATGCTATACACTTTTAGAAGCGGAGCCATAAGCTCGAAAGTATTATACACGTTAGGGGTTGAACCATGGGCTTGAAAATGTTATACCCGTTAGTGGTTGAGGCATAGGCTCGAAAGCATTATACACCTTAGGAGTTGAACCATGGGCTTGAAAATGTTATACCCCTTAGGAATTGAGGCAGAGGCTTGAAAATACAATTACTATACATTAACTTGCTTAACGAGAGTCCAAACATTTGTTAAAAGTGATTAGAATGTCCATTTCCCCTAGAGGGCACGGAAAGTGACATCAACATCAACTAGTAGCATTTCACTTTCTTGCAAGAATGTAAGGGGCTCGATTTTCTCCTTTTAGAAATGAAAAGAGAGAAAATAAAGAATTTTTAGAATGTTCAAATTAAGTGACCCATAAAAATAACTTAAACTCGCCTTCTAAAATTGGGCAAAACTAAAGAGGTGTTTAAGAAGAGCTTAGTTTTAGTCAAGCTAGTTTAATTTAAGTAATTATGGTCCATAACAACATTTGACAAGTCATTATATAATAGCTTAATTTTTTAAAATCAAGTTGTTATCTATATCTATACTATTATAAAGGTAAAAAACCTTTTGGTTTCATCAACCAAAATTAATTTAAAATTAATAATTTAAACTTCAAAATTCAAAATTTAAATGTTTTATAGCTATGTAAGTTATTCTCTTAACCACTCACCTGTCAACTTTTCTTCGTACTTCTTTCACTTTTATCTTTTTTTAAGTACATACTCATTCTTTTTTTTTAATATAATTTTGTATTTAATCTTTTATATTTTAATAAAAAAAGTCGTTGAGCACATGTGATGCGACTAGTTTGATTTCAAAACCAAAAGCTATCTAGAGAAGATCTTTTCTTGACCAAGTAAAAGACGATCACACCCTTATTTATAGGGGAAAAAAAATCACAGCCTTTAACAAATTAAATAATTACTACTCGTAATCATATTATTCAAATGCCCTAATTTCCCCCTATTCATTTTAATAATGAATGATTGATTACCGATTCATAAGAATATTATTTGATTCAATTTTTGGTCATTCAATGGTGAATAACTGGTTTTAGCTATTTTCTGTCAAATGGTTTTAACTTATATAATTACATATTTTTCAATTTTCAGATGCTTTTAGCAAGACTGAAAATAACTTATTGAATTCTAATCAGCCTTTTTTTTTAAATATAAATATGATTTAAAATTATAAAGTGTTTAAAAAAAGCCCCCAAATGGGCCCTAACCACAGACCATGGATTTCAAGTGATGAAGTGCAAGTTTGGGCAGAGCGATGGACGAACGGGTTAAATCCGTGGGCCGCAGTTGGGAATTTCAATAGTGGGCTCATTATTCCTTTTCTTGACAAAGCAAAGCCATTTCAAGGAAATAGGAGGGTGTCCAATATATTTACCATTGTCGGTTTGATAAAATAGAAAATTATGCACTTAAAATTTTAAAATAAATCAGTGATCATGTTCAGTGCTATAAGTTTTATTTTTAGCAAGAGCCTCTTCACATAAACATTTTATGGAAAATCACATAACAAGCTCAGTAAATTTTAAAATTCCGTACTTTCAATTTCTATCATTAAATGCACTGAACACACGTGTTTAGTGTTTTTAATTGTAATAAGCTAAAAGAGATTCAAGCTTACCTTGAGGTAAGAATCATTTTCTAAAATATACGAGGGCCCATCAATTTGTATATAACTTGTGTTAGAGCATATTTTTCATTTAAATCCTGAAACGCTCGAGAAATTTGATTTTTCACTATTAAAACGAAAGGTGTGTGCTAACACATATTTTTCCATGCTCTTTCGATTCATATGATTGAAATTTTTACAAAAGCAAAATCCATAGGGTAGCAATGAACTAATTTTAGGCATATTGCCAATTCATTTTTCATCTTCACTTTAAAATGTATGACAATATTCGAAACAAATAGAGGAATTTAGTTTGAAGGCTAGTACTAAGAAGAATTTTCTTTTAATCTCTTTTTTCATGGTTAACATAATATTTAGTTATATATTAAAATGAAATTAAATCGTAAAGAAAATAATAATAGTTAAAAGAAACCTTGAATAATACTAGGTTTTATCAAGGAGCTCAAGAGTATACAATTTAGAAAATATAACGAGGGTAGTAAATAGAAATCTGAAACATTAAAGATTTCGCCTCGTCCAAAGCTTTTCTAGCGTTTGAATTATAGTCCCTGCGAAATTGTTATTGAACGAAATAAACGGAAATATAATTTTATTAGCACCCAAAATTAAAATCTGGGTAGAACTAAATACAAAAAGGTAAAAGAAAAAACTGGAAAGGCAAAAGTAAAATAAATGAGAAGGGAAAGTGTTTGTATTGTGCCACGGTGCGTAAATTACCTACTATGGAATCACAAAATGACATCATTTTAGATCCATTCTATAAATTTCAACCATACGAATTGAATGAGCATGGAAAAAAAAAAGTAAATGAATACGCCAATTTTCATATAATTTTATTATGTGTAATGGTCTAAATATTCAGAACTATTATAGCGTTTCGATCTCATGGTAATTTCTAATGTAAATGAGAGCTCAATATATAACATAA